>CM061750.1:367992046-368592046 GCA_030979885.1 Lolium multiflorum
GCTATGTCAGCGATGGCTGGTGCAGCATCTGTGACCTTGACCAATTCCTCCACGGAAAAATCTGACTAGCCGCTAGATTTGTAGTTTCTTCCATATCGAAACACCACCATGTTGGAGTACACCTTGGAACATCAGCTGCTAGTCTTGGGATCGGTGTTTGGGCTCATTCTCCAGAAACGGGGGGAACTTCCTTTCTTTTGCCTTTTGTAGTTGCTTGGCCTTGAGGGGGTGCACTTGTTGAACTTGACTTCTTCTCGGCTGCACTTCTAGCTGATGATTTGCTCGTGCTAGCACTATCCTTCTCCTTAGCAACCCAGGGAAGGTATGATGCGCCTGACAGCAAGTTTTTCCCTCAGAAAGAAACCGAGGTTATCGAACCAGAAGGAGCCAAGAAGCACGTTGAAGGTTGATGGCGGCGGGATGTAGTGCGGCGCAACACTGAATCCGGCGCCAACGTGGAACCTGCACAACACAAGCAAAGTACTTTGTGACAGTCAGGAGTTGTCAATCTCACCCAAACTTCTTTGTAACAAAGGGGTCATGGTATTGTGTGGAAGATGATTGTTTGCGAGAAAATGAGCAAAAACAAGTATTAAATGATTTGTATTCAGATGTTAAGAAATGGACAGGGGTCCACGGTTCTAGAGGTGTCTCTCCCTTAAGATAAAAGCATGTTCAATGAACAAATTACAGTCGGACAATTGACAAATAGAGGGCATAACAATGCACATACATATGATGAGTATAGTGAGATTTAATTGGGCATTACGACAAAGTTAGACCGCCATCCAACAGCATCTATGCCTAAAAAGTGCATCGGGTTATCATCCGAACCCCTTCAAGTATTAAGTTGCAAACAGCAGACAATTGCATTAAGTATGTTGCGTAATGTAACCTATCGATAATTTCTTGTGTTCCATGCCACATTATTGATGTTATCTACATGTTATATGCACACTTTATGTCATATTCGTGCATTTTCTGGAACTAACCTATTAACAAGATGCCGAAGTGCCAGTTCCTGTTTTCTGCTGTTTTGGTTTCAGAAATCCTAGTAACGAAATATTCGGAATCGGGCCGAAATCAACGCCCCGGGTTCCTGGCCCACCGGGAAGCATCCGAACACACGAGAACCGCCGGAGAAGGGGCGGGGCCACCCACCACGGCGCGGCCAAGGGGCGCCCCTAGGGTGTGGGCCCCAGGCCTCCTGCGCCGCCTCTCCGCCTATATAAAGCCCCTGACCTAAAAACCTCGGGGCGTTCGACGAAAACCACAGAAACCTTCCAGAGCCGCCGCCATCGCGAAGCCAAGATCTGGGGGACAGGAGTCTCTGTTCCGGCACACCGCCGGGGAAAGTCTTCCGGGCTTCTCCATCGACACCGCTGCCACCTCCCCACCGCCATCTTCATCACCGCTGTTGCCCCATGAAGAGGGAGTAGTTCTCCATCGAGGCTCGGGGCTATACCGGTAGCTATGTGGTTCATCTCTCTCCTATGTGCTTCAATACAATAATCTCATGAGCTGCCTTACATGATTGAGATTCATATGATGATACTTGTAATCTAGATGTCATTATGCTAGTCAAGTAGGTTTCTTATGTGATCTCCGGAGACTCCTTGTCCCACGTGTGTAAAGGTGGCAGTGTGTGCACCGTGTGGGTCTCTTAGGCTATATTTCACAGAATACTTATTCACTGTTGAATGGCATAGTGAGGTGCTTATTTATATCTCTTTATGATTGCAATGTGTTTGTATCACAATTTATCTATGTGCTACTCTAGTGATGTTATTAAAGTAGTTTTATTCCTCCTGCACGTGTGCAAAGGTGACAGTGTGTGCACCGTGTTAGTACTTGGTTTATGCTATGATCATGATCTCTTGTAGATTGCGAAGTTAACTATTGCTATGATAATATTGATGTGATATATTCCTCCTACATATGCATGAAGGTGACAGTGTGCATGCTATGCTAGTACTTGGTTTAGTCTTTTGATCTATCTTACACTAAAGGTTACTAAAATATGAGCATTATTGTGGAGCTTGTTAACTCCGGCATTGAGGGTTCGTGTAATCCTACGCAATGTGTTCATCATCCAACAAAAGTGTAGAGTATGCATTTATCTATTCTATTATGTGATCAATGTTGAGAGTGTCCACCAGTGAAAGTATAATTCCTAGGCCTTGTTCCTAAATACTGCTATCGCTGCTTGTTTATTGTTTTTGTGTTACTACTGCTGCATTACTACTGCATGTTTACTTCCGGCAATAACTTTTACGGGTGTCGTTACTTGGGTTGCTACTGCTTATTTATACCACCTGTATTTCACTATCTCTTAGAACTGAATTACCTATTAGGTGTGTTGGGGACACAAGAGACTTCTTGCTTTGTGGTTGCGGGGTTGCATGAGAGGGATATCTTTGACCTCTTCCTCCACTGAGTTCGATAAACCTTGGGTATCCCACTTAAGGGAAACTTCTTTGCTGTTCTACAAACCTACTGCTCTTGGAGGCCCAACACTGTCTACAAGAATAGAAGCTCCCGTAGACATCAAGCACTTTTCTGGCGCCGTTGCCGGGGAGGGAAGGTAAACGGCACTCACACATTGGCAAGCCCGGCAACTAAGCACTTTTCCTCCCTCGTCAACTACGCGCCAAGCTATTTTTAAATGATTCTTGAGGAGGAAAGGTAAGGCACTCATCGGTTCAGTACTTGATGCTTTTAGGCGCCATTGTGTTTGTGCTCGAAGATATTTCCTTTAGATCCTGCAATTGCATCTTTTTGTTTCTTGTTTACACTAGTTTGGCATAATGGACAAGAATGAGCTTCTTATTCTATTTCCTGATTTAAAACATGGATTGTTTGATGCGAAAATTAAAAAACCTATGAAATCTTATTTGCATGCTGGTAGTAATATTAGTATGAACGCTTTGAACACCATTGTTGATAATGATATAGAAAGTTCTAAGCTTGGGGAAGCTGGTTTTCATGATATTTTTAGTCCCCCAAGCATTGAGGAGAAAATTTTCTTTGATGATACTTTGCCTCCTATTTGTGATGATTATAATAGTGGTCTTTTGATGCCACCTACTATGGAGAGTAAATTTTGTTGTGATTATACTATGCCTCCTACACTTGATGAGAATAATAATGATAGCTACTTTGTTGAATTTGCTCCTACTACAACTAATAAAATTGATTATGCTTATGTGGAGATTTATGCATGAGACTCATGATAAAAATGCTTTATGTGATAGTTATATTGTTGAGTTTGCTCATGTTGCTACTGAAAGTTATTATGAGAGAGGAAAATATGGTTGTAGAAATTTTCATGTTACTAAAATGCCTCTCTATGTGCTGAAATTTTTTGAAGCTACACTTGTTTTATCTTCCTATGCTTGTTACTTTGCTCTTCATGAACTTGTTTATTTAAAAGATTCCTATGCATAGGAAGCATGTTAGACTTAAATGTGTTTTGAATTTGCCTCTTGATGCTCTCTTTTGCTTCAAATACTATTTCTTGCGAGTGCATCATTAAAACTGCTGAGCCCATCTTAATGGCTAAAGAAAGAACTTCTTGGGAGATAACCCATGTGTTATTTTGCTACAGCCTCCGATTCATATTAATTGACTTCAATATGGATGTATCTAGACACATTTTAGTTCTAGATACATCCATATTGAGTCAATTAATATGCTACAGTATTTTTTTTATATTTGTGTCTTGGAAGTTGTTTACTACGTAGCAACCTCTCCTTATCTTAGTTTTGAGTTTTGTTGTGCCAAGTTAAGCCGTTGATAGAAAAGTAAGTACTAGATTTGGATTACTGCGCAGTTCCAGATTTCTTTGCTGTCACGAATCTGGGTCCACCTCCCTGTAGGTAGCTCAGAAAATTACGCCAATTTACGAGCATGATCCTCAGATATGTACGCAACTTTCATTCAATTTGAGCATTTTCGTTTGAGCAAGTATGGTGCCATTTTAAAATTCGTCAATACGAACTGTTCTGTTTTGGATTCTGCCTTTTATTTCGCATTGCCTCTTTCGCTATGTTGGATGAATTTCTTTGATCCATTAATGTCCAGTAGCATTATGCAATGTCCAGAAGTGTTAAGAATGATTGTGTCACCTCTGAATATGTGAATTTTTATTATGCACTAACCCTCTAATGAGTTGTTTCGAGTTTGGTGTGGAGGAAGTTTTCAAGGATCAAGAGAGGAGTATGATGCAACATGATCAAGGAGAGTGAAAGCTCTAAGCTTGGGGATGCACCCGGTGGTTCACCCCTGCATATATCAAGAAGACTCAAGCGTCTAAGCTTGGGATGCCCAAGGCATCCCCTTCTTCATCGACAACATTATCAGGTTCCTCTGAAACTATATTTTTATTCCATCACATCTTATGTGCTTTACTTGGAGCGTCTGTGCTTTTGTTTTTGTTTTGTTTGAATAAATTGGATTACATCATGCTTGTGTGGGAGAGAGACACGCTCCGCTGGTTCATATGAACACATGTGTTCTTAGCTCATAATATTCATGGCGAAGTTTCCTCTTCGTTAAATTGTTATATGGTTGGAATTGGAAAATGATACATGTAGTAATTGCTATAAATGTCTTGGGTAATGTGATACTTGGCAATTGTTGTGCTCATGTTTAAGCTCTTGCATCATATGCTTTGCACCCATTAATGAAGAAATACATAGAGCATGCTAAAATTTGGTTTGCATATTTGGTTTCTCTAAGGTCTAGATAATTTCTAGTATTGAGTTTGAACAACAAGGAAGACGGTGTAGAGTCTTATAATGTTTTCAATATGTCTTTTATGTGAGTTTTGCTGCACCGGTTCATCCTTGTGTTTGTTTCAAATAAGCCTTGCTAGCCTAAACCTTGTATCGAGAGGGAATACTTCTCATGCATCCAAAATACTTGAGCCAACCACTATGCCATTTGTGTCCACCATACCTACCTATACTACATGGTATTTTCCCGCCATTCCAAAGTAAATTGCTTGAGTGCTACCTTTAAAATCCCATCATTCACCTTTGCAATATATAGCTCATGGGACAAATAGCTTAAAAACTATTGTGGTATTGAATATGTACTTATGCACTTTATCTCTTATTAAGTTGCTTGTTGTGCGATAACCATGTTTCTGGGGACGCCATCAACTACTCTTTGTTGAATTTCATGTGAGTTGCTATGCATGTTCGTCTTGTCTGAAGTAAGAGAGATCTACCACCTTATGGTTAAGCATGCATATTGTTAGAGAAGAACATTGAGCCGCTAACTAAAGCCATGATCCATGGTGGAAGTTTCAGTTTTGGACAAATATCCTCAATCTCATATGAGAAAATTATTAATTGTTGTTACATGCTTATGCATAAAAGAGGAGTCCATTATCTGTTGTCTATGTTGTCCCGGTATGGATGTCTAAGTTGAGAATAATCAATAGCGAGAAATCCAATGCGAGCTTTCTCCTTAGACCTTTGTACAGGCGGCATAGAGGTACCCCTTTGTGACACTTGGTTAAAACATGTGCATTGTGATGATCCGGTAGTCCAAGCTAATTAGGACAAGGTGCGGGCACTATTGGTACACTATGCATGAGGCTTGCAACTTATAAGATATAATTTACATGATGCATATGCTTTATTACTACCGTTGACAAAATTGTTTCATGTTTTCAAAATCAAAGCTCTAGCACAAATATAGCAATCGATGCTTTTCCTCTATGGAGGACCATTCTTTTACTTTCAATGTTGAGTCAGTTCACCTATTTCTCTCCACCTCAAGAAGCAAACACTTGTGTGAAGCTGTGCATTGATTCCTACATACTTGCTTATTGCACTTATTATATTACTCTATGTTGACAATATCCATGAGATATACATGTTACAAGTTGAAAGCAACCGCTGAAACTTAATCTTCTTTTGTGTTGCTTCAATACCTTTACTTTGAATTATTGCTTTATGAGTTAACTCTTATGCGAGACTTATTGATGCTTGTCTTGAAGTGCTATTCATGAAAAGTCTTTGCTTTATGATTCACTTGTTTACTCATGTCATACACATTGTTTTGATCGCTGCATTCACTACATATGCTTTACAAATAGTATGATCAAGTTTATGATGGCATGTCACTCCAGAAATTATCTTTGTTATCGTTTTACCTGCTCGGGACGAGCAGAACTAAGCTTGGGGATGCTGATACGTCTCCAACGTATCGATAATTTCTTGTGTTCCATGCCACATTATTGATGTTATCTACATGTTATATGCACACTTTATGTCATATTCGTGCATTTTGGAACTAACCTATTAACAAGATGCCGAAGTGCCGTTCCTGTTTTCTGCTGTTTTGGTTTCAGAAATCCTAGTAGCGAAATATTCTCGGAATCGGACGAAATCAACGCCCAGGTTCCTATTTTACCGGAAGCATCAGACACACGAGAACCGCCGAGAGAGAGGGAGGCGGGCCACCACACCACACCCGGCGCGCCAAGGGGGCGCCCCTAGGGTGTGGGCCCCCGGAAGCCCTCTGCGCCGCCTCTCGCCTATATAAAGCCCACGACCTAAAAACCTCGGGCGTTCGACGAGCCACGAAACCTTCCGGAGCGCCGCCATCGGGCAAGATACGGAGGACGAGAATCTCTGTTAGGCACCTGCCGGACGAGGGGAAGTGCCCGGAAGGCTTCTCCATCGACACCGCTGCCATCTCCACCACCATCTTCATCACCGCTGCTGCTCCATGAGGAGGGAGTAGTTCTCCATCGAGGCTCGGGGCTGTACCGGTAGCTATGTGGTTCATCTCTCTCCTATGTGCTTCAATACAATAATCTCATGAGCTGCCTTACATGATTGAGATTCATATGATGATGCTTGTAATCTAGATGTCATTATGCTAGTCAAGTGAGTTTTACTTATGTGATCTCCGGAGACTCCTTGTCCCACGTGTGTAAAGGTGATAGTGTGTGCACCGTGTGGGTCTCTTAGGCCATATTTCACAGAATACTTATTCACTGTTGAATGGCATAGTGAGGTGCTTATTTATATCTCTTTATGATTGCAATGTGTTTGTATCACAATTTATCTATGTGCTACTCTAGTGATGTGTTATTAAAGTAGTTTTATTCCTCCTGCACGTGTGCAAAGGTGACAGTGTGTGCACCGTGTTAGTACTTGGTTTATGCTATGATCATGATCTCTTGTAGATTGCGAAGTTAACTATTGCTATGATAATATTGATGTGATCTATTCCTCCTACATATGCATGAAGGTGACAGTGTGCATGCTATGCTAGTACTTGGTTTAGTCTGTTGATCTATCTTACACTAAAGGTTACTAAAATATGAGCATTATTGTGGAGCTTGTTAACTCCGGCATTGAGGGTTCGTGTAATCCTACGCAATGTGTTCATCATCCAACAAAAGTGTAGAGTATGCATTTATCTATTCTGTTATGTGATCAATGTTGAGAGTGTCCACTAGTGAAAGTGTAATCCCTAGGCCTTGTTCCTAAATGCTATCGCTGCTTGTTTCTTTTTTACTTGTGTTACTACGCTGCATTATACGCTTGTTTCTGTTAGGGCAGCACTTTTCTTGTGTCGTTGCCGTTGCTCTGCTTATTCATACCACCTGTATTTCACTATCTCTTCGCCGAACTAGTGCACCTATTAGGTGTGTTGGGGACACAAGAGACTTCTTGCTTTGTGGTTGCAGGGTTGCATGAAGGATATCTTTGACCTCTTCCTCCCTGAGTTCGATAAACCTTGGGTATCCACTTAAGGGAAACTTGTTGTTGTTCTACAAACCTCTGCTCTTGGAGGCCCAACACTGTCTACAAGAATAGAAGCTCCCGTAGACATCAGTATGGTGCGTAATGTAATCAACAACTACATCCTCGGACATAGCGCCAATGTTTTATCCCTAGTGGCAACAGCACAACACAACCTTAGGGGTTTCTGTCACTCCCCCAGGTGTCAATGCAGGCATGAACCCACTATCGAGCATAAGTACTCCCTCTTGGAGTTAAAAGTAAAAACTTGGCCAGAGCCTCTACTAGAAACGGAGAGCATGCAAGATCATAAACAACACATGTATAATAACTTGATAATTAACATGACATGGTATTCTCTATCCATCGGATCCCGACAAACACAACATATAGAATTACAGATAGATGATCTTGATCATGTTAGGCAGCTCACAAGATCCAACAATGAAGCACAATGAGGAGAAGACAACCATCTAGCTACTGTTATGGACCCATAGTCCAGGGGTGAACTACTCACTCATCACTCCGGAGGCGACCATGGCGGTGTAGAGTCCTCGGAGATGATTCCCCTCTCGGCGGTGCGGAGGCGATCTCTGGATCCCCGAGATGGGATCGGCGGCGGCGCTCGGTAAGGTTTTCCGTATCGTGGCTCTCGGCACTGGGGGTTTCGTCACGGAGACTTTTTATAGGCGGAAGGGCAGGTCAAGAGGCGGCACGGGGCCCCCACACCACGGGGGCCGCGCGGCCAAGGGGGCCGCGCCGCCTATGGTGTGGCCTTCGTGGCCCCTCTTCGTCTCTCCTTCGGACTTCTGGAAGCTTCGTGAGAAAATAGCCCCTGGGCTTTGATTTCGTCCAATTCGAGAATATTTCCTTACTAGGATTTCTGAAACCAAAAACAGCAGAAACTGGCACTTCGGCATCTTGTTAATAGGTTAGTTCCGAAAATGCACGAATATGACATAAAGTGTGCATAAAACATGTACATAACATCAATAATGTGGCATAGAACATAAGAAATTATCGATACGTTGGAGACGTATCAGCATCCCCAAGCTTAGTTCTGCTCGTCCCGAGCAGGTAAAACGATAACAAAGATAATTTCTGAAGTGATATGCCATCATAACCTTGATCATACTATTTGTAAACATATGTAGTGGATGCAGCGATCAAAACAATGGTAATGACATGAGTAAACAGGTGAATCATATAGCAAAGACTTTTCATGAATAGTACTTCAAGGCAAGCATCAATAAGTCTTGCATAAGAGTTAACTCATAAAGCAATAAATCAAAGTAAAGGTATTGAAGCAACACAAAGGAAGATTAAGTTTCAGCGGTTGCTTTCAACTTGTAACATGTATATCTCATGGATAATTGTCAACATAGAGTAATATAACAAGTACAATATGCAAGTATGTAAGAATCAATGCACAGTTCACACAAGTGTTTGCTTCTTGAGGTGGAGAGAGATAGGTGAACTGACTCAACATAAAAGTAAAGAGAATGGTCCTTCAAAGAGGAAAGCATCGATTGCTATATTTGTGCTAGAGCTTTTATTTTGAAAACATGAAACAATTTTGTCAACGGTAGTAATAAAGCATATGAGTTATGTACATTATATCTTACAAGTTGCAAGTCTCATGCATAGTATACTAATAGTGCCCGCACCTTGTCCTAATTAGCTTGGACTACCGGATCTTTGCAATGCACATGTTTTGACCAAGTGTCACAATGGGGTACCTCCATGCCGCCTGTACAAAGGTCTAAGGAGAAAGCTCGCATTTTGGATTTCTCGCTTTTGATTATTCTCAACTTAGACATCCATACCGGGACAACATGGACAACAGATAATGGACTCCTCTTTAATGCATAAGCATGTGGCAACAATTATTATTCTCATATGAGATTGAGGATATATGTCCAAACTGAAACTTCCACCATGAATCATGGCTTTAGTTAGCGGCCCAAAGTTCTTCTCTAACAACATGCATGCTCCAACCATAAAGGTGGTAGATCTCTCTTACTTCAGACAAGACGGACATGCATAGCAACTCACATGATATCCAACAAAGAATAGTTGATGGCGTCCCCAGAAACATGGTTATCGCTCAACAAGCAACTTAATAAGAGATAAAGTGCATAAGTACATATTCAATACTACAATAGTTTTTAAGGCTATTTGTCCCATGAGCTATATATTGCAAATGTGAATGATGGAATTTTAAAGGTAGCACTCAAGCAATTTACTTTGGAATGGCGGGTAAATACCATGTAGTAGGTAGGTATGGTGGACACAAATGGCATAGTGGTTGGCTCAAGTATTTTGGATGCATGAGAAGTATTCCCTCTCGATACAAGGTTTAGGCTAGCAAGGTTATTTGAAACAAACACAAGGATGAACGGTACAGCAAAACTCACATAAAAGACATATGGTAAACATTATAAGACTCCATACCGTCTTCCTTGTTGTTCAAAACTCAATACTAGATGTTATCTAGACTCTAGAGAAACCAAATATGCAAACCAAATTAGCAAGCTCTAAGTATTTCTTCATTAATGGGTGCAAAGTATATGATGCAAGAGCTTAAACATGAGCACAACAATTGCCAAGTATCAAATTATCCAAGACATTATAGCAATTTACTACATGTATCATTTTCCAATTCCAACCATATAACAATTTAACGAAGAAGAAACTTCGCCATGAATACTATGAGTAGAGCCTAAGGACATATTTGTCCATATGCAACAGCGGAGCGTGTCTCTCTCCCATAAAGTGAATGCAAGGATCCATTTTATTCAAACAAAACAAAAACAAAAACAAACCGACGCTCCAAGCAAAGTACATAAGATGTGACCGAATAAAAATATAGTTTCAGGGGAGGAACCTGATAATTTGTCGATGAAGAAGGGGATGCCTTGGGCATCCCCAAGCTTAGACGCTTGAGTCTTCTTAATATATGCAGGGGTGAACCACTGGGGCATCCCCAAGCTTAGAGCTTTCACTCTCCTTGATCATATTGCATCATACTCCTCTCTTGATCCTTGAAAACTTCCTCCACACCAAACTCGAAACAACTCATTAGAGGGTTAGTGCATAATAAAAATTCACATGTTCAGAGGTGACACAATCATTCTTAACACTTCTGGACATTGCATAAAGCTACTGGACATTAGTGGATCAAATAAATTCATCCAACATAGCAAAAGTGGCAATGCGAAATAAAAGACAGAATCTGTCAAAACAGAACAGTCCGTAAAGATGGATTTTATTAGGCCACCAGACTTGCTCAAACGAAAATGCTCAAATTGAATGAAAGTTGCGTACATATCTGAGGATCATGCTAGTAAATTGGCGTAATTTTCTTAGCTACCTACAGGGAGATAGACCCAGATTCGTGACAGCAAAGAAATCTGGAACTGCGCAGTAATCCAAATCTAGTACTTACTTTTCTATCAAAGACTTTACTTGGCACAACAAAACATAAAACTAAGATAAGGAGAGGTTGCTACAGTAGTAAAAAACTTCCAAGACACAAATATAAAACAAAAATACTGGAGTAAAAACATGGGTTGTCTCCCATAAGCGCTTTTCTTTAACGCCTTTCAGCTAGGCGCAGAAAGTGTATCTCAAGTAACATCAAGAGAGAAGCATCAACATCATAGTTTGTTCTAATGATAGAATCATAAGGTAACTTCATTCTCTTTCTAGGGAAGTGTTCCATACCTTTCTTGAGAGGAAATTGATATTTAATATTACCTTCCTTCATATCAATAGTAGCACCAACAGTTCGAAGAAAAGGTCTTCCCAATATAATGGGGCAAGATGCATTGCATTCAATATCCAAGACAACAAAATCAACGGGGACAAGGTTATTGTTAACCATAATGTGAACATTATCAACTTTCCCCAAAGGTTTCTTTTTAGCATTATCAGCGAGATTAACATCCAAATAACAATTTTTCAATGGTGGCAAGTCAAGCATATCATAGACTTTTTTAGGCATAACAGAAATACTTGCACCAAGATCACATAAAGCATTACAATCAAAATCTTTGACTCTCATTTTAATGATGGGCTCCCAACCATCCTCTAGCTTTCTAGGAATAGAAGTTTCAAGTTTTAGTTTTTCTTCTCTAGCTTTTATGAGAGCATTTGTAATATGTTTTGTGAAAGCCAAATTTATAGCGCTAGCATTGGGACTTTTAGCAAGTTTTTGTAAGAACTTTATAACTTCAGAGATGTGGCAATCATCAAAATCTAAATCATTACAATCTAAAGCAATGGGATTATCATCCCCAAGGTTGGAAAAAATTTCAGCAGTTTTATCACAAGCAGTTTCAGCAGTTTTAGCAGTTTCAGGTAATTTTGCGCGCTTTGCACTAGGAGTAGAAGCATTGCCAACACCAATTATTTTACCATTGATAGTAGGAGGTGCAGCAACATGTGAAGAATTAGCATTGCTAGTGGTGGTAATAGTCCAAACTTTAGCTACATTTTCCTTTTTAGCTAGTTTTTCATTTTCTTCTCTATCCCACCTAGCACGCAGTTCAGCCATTAATCTTATATTCTCATTAATTCTAACTTGGATGGTATTTGCTGTAGTAACAATTTTATTTTCAATATCCCTATTAGGCATAACTTTCGATTTCAAAAGATCAACATCAGAGGCAAGACTATCAACTCTAGAAACAAGAATATCAATTTTATTGAGCTTTTCCTCAACAGATTTGTTAAAGGCAGTTTGTGTACTAATAAATTCTTTAAGCATGGCTTCAAGTCCAGGGGGTGTATTCCTATTATTGTTGTAAGAATTCCCATAAGAATTAGCATAACCGTTACCATTATTATAAGGATATGGCCTATAGTTATTACTAGAATTGTTCCGATAAGCATTGTTGTTGAAATTATTATTTTTAATGAAGTTTACATCAACATGTTCTTCTTGGGCAACCAATGAAGCTAATGGAACATTATTAGGATCAACATTAGTCCTATCATTCGCAAGCATAGACATAATAGCATCAACTTTATCATTCAAGGAAGAGGATTCTTCAACAGAATTTACCTTCTTACCTTGTGGAGCTCTTTCCGTGTGCCATTCAGAGTAATTAACCATCATATTATCAAGGAGCTTTGTTGCTTCACCAAGAGTGATGGACATAAAGGTACCTCCAGCAGCTGAATCCAATAAATTCCGCGAAGAAAAATTTAGTCCTGCATAGAAGGTTTGGATGATCATCCAAGTAGTCAGTCCATGGGTTGGGCAATTTTTAACTAGAGATTTCATTCTTTCCCAAGCTTGAGCAACATGTTCATTATCCAATTGTTTAAAATTCATTATGCTACTCCTCAAAGATATAATTTTAGCAGGGGGATAATATCTACCAATAAAAGCATCCTTGCATTTAGTCCAGGAATCAATACTATTCTTAGGCAGAGATAGCAACCAATCTTTAGCTCTTCCTCTTAATGAGAAAGGGAACAATTTTAATTTTATAATGTCACCATCTACATCTTTATACTTTTGCATTTCACATAGTTCAACAAAATTATTGAGATGGGCAGCAGCATCATCAGAACTAACACCAGAAAATTGCTCTCGCATAACAAGATTAAGTAAAGCAGGTTTAATTTCAAAGAATTCTGCTGTAGTAGCAGGTGGAGCAATAGGTGTGCATAAGAAATCATTATTATTTGTGCTAGTGAAGTCACACAACTTAGTATTTTCAGGGTTGGCCATTTTAGCAATAGTAAATAAAGCAAACTAGATAAAGTAAATGCAAGTAAACTAATTTTTTTGTGTTTTTGATATAGCAAACAAGACAGTAAATAAAGTAAAGCTAGCAACTAATTTTTTTGTGTTTTGATATAAGTGCAGCAAACAAGGTAGTAAATAAAATAAAGCAAGACAAAAACAAAGTAAAGAGATTGAGAAGTGGAGACTCCCCTTGCAGCGTGTCTTGATCTCCCCAACGGCGCCAGAAAAAGAGCTTGATGGCGTGTATTTCACACGTTCGTTGGGCAACCCCAAGAGGAAGGTATGATGCGCACAGCAGCAAGTTTTCCCTCAGAAAGAAACCAAGGTTTATCGAACCAGGAGGAGCCAAGAAGCACGCTGAAGGTTGATGGCGGCGGGATGTAGTGCGGCGCAACACCAGGGATTCCGGCGCCAACGTGGAACCTGCACAACACAACCAAAGTACTTTGCCCCAACGAAACAGTGAGGTTGTCAATCTCACCGGCTTGCTGTAACAAAGGATTAACCGTATTGTGTGGAAGATGATTGTTTGCAGAGAAAATAGTAAAAACAAGTATTGCAGCAGATTTGTATTTCAGATTAAAGAATGGACCGGGGTCCACAGTTCACTAGAGGTGTCTCTCCCATAAGATAAAAGCATGTTGGGTGAACAAATTACAGTCGGGCAATTGACAAATAGAGAGGGCATAACAATGCACATACATGACATGATAAGTATAGTGAGATTTAATTGGGCATTACGACAAAGTACATAGACCGCCATCCAACCGCATCTATGCCTAAAAAGTCCACCTTCAGGTTATCATCCGAACCCCCTCCGGTATTAAGTTGCTAACAACAGACAATTGCATTAAGTATGGTGCGTAATGTAATCAACAACTACATCCTCGGACATAGCGCCAATGTTTTATCCCTAGTGGCAACAGCACAACACAACCTTAGGGGTTTCTGTCACTCCCCCAGGTGTCAATGCAGGCATGAACCCACTATCGAGCATAAGTACTCCCTCTTGGAGTTAAAAGTAAAAACTTGGCCAGAGCCTCTACTAGAAACGGAGAGCATGCAAGATCATAAACAACACATGTATAATAACTTGATAATTAACATGACATGGTATTCTCTATCCATCGAATCCCGACAAACACAACATATAGAATTACAGATAGATGATCTTGATCATGTTAGGCAGCTCACAAGATCCAACAATTAAGCACAATGAGGAGAAGACAACCATCTAGCTACTGCTATGGACCCATAGTCCAGGGGTGAACTACTCACTCATCACTCCGGAGGCGACCATGGCGGTGTAGAGTCCTCCGGAGATGATTCCCCTCTCAGGGGCCGATCTCCTGGATCCCCCGAGATGGGATCGGCGGCGGCGGCGTCTCGCAAGGTTTTCCGTATCGTGGCTCGGTACTGGGGGTTTCGTCACGGGGACTTTTTATAGGCGGAAGGGCAGGTCAAGAGGCGGCACGGGGGCCCCACACCACAGGGCCGCGCGGCCAAGGGGCCGCGCCGCCCTATGGTGTGGCCCCTCCGTGGCCCCTCTTCGTCTCTCCTTCGGACTTCTGGAAGCTTCGTGAGAAAATAGGCCCCTGGGCTTTGATTTCGTCCAATTCCAAGAATATTTCCTTACTAGGATTTCTGAAACCAAAAACAGCAGGACTGGCACTTCGGCATCTTGTTAATAGGTTTGTTCCAGAAAATGCACGAATATGACATAAAGTGTGCATAAAACATGTAGATAACATCAATAATGTGGCATAGAACATAAGAAATTATCGATACGTCGGAGACGTATCAGCATCGCCTTGTCATCCTTCTTCTTCTTCTTTTTAGCCTTGTCATCAATTACCCTCGCAAGGTGGCGTGTATAGTCATCCTTCTTCTCGTGTAAGTCATATTGCGATGGTGTGTTCAGAAAAGAAGTAGCATATGCTTTTTGCTTCTCGGTGTATGGCTCTGGCGCTGGAGGTTTTGGCTTATGAAAAAAATCATAATTGTATTTCGCAACAATGGCATCATTTTCCTCGACAGTACGATCGTAAGGACGGGGGGGAGGAACCTTTGGTACTTTTGGGAGGGGCGACATCTTGCGGACAGGACTCTTGAAACGCTTCCGGCTGGGTGCATTCCGAGTCTTAGTGGGCGGAGGCGGCGGCGCTGGAGATGGAGATGGACTACAGATGTCGTGGTCGACGTCGTACCCATGGGGTGATGGTGGCGACATGTGATCAGTAGGAGGAGGTGATGGTGGCCTGCGATCACCTGGAGGAGGTGATGGTGACCTGGGACACAAGTATAGGGGATCGCCAGTCTTCGAGGGAAGTATTACCCAATTTATTGATTCGACACAAGGGGAGACAAAGAACACTTGGAAGCCTTAACAACGGAGTTGTCAATTCAGTTGCACTGGAAACAGACTTGCTCGCAAGAGTTTATCAAGTAACAGTTTTATAGCGTAGAGAGTGAAATAACAGCAGCAGAGTAACAAAGACAGCAGTAGTGATTTTAGTAAACAGCAGGATTAAAATACTGTAGGCACGGGGACGGATGACGGGCGTTGCATGGATGAGAGAAACTCATGTAACAATCATAGCAGGGCATTTGCAGATAATAATAAAACGGTGTCCAAGTACTAATCAATCAATAGGCATGTGTTCCAATTATAGTCGTACGTGCTCGCAATGAGAAACTTGCACAACATCTTTTGTCCTACCAGCCGGTGGCAGCCGGGCCTCAAGGGAAACTACTGGATATTAAGGTACTCCTTTTAATAGAGTACCGGAGCAAAGCATTAACACTCCGTGAACACATGTGATCCTCACGTCACTGCCATTCCCTCCGGTTGTCCCGATTTCTGTCACTTCGGGGCCATTGGTTCCGGACAGCAACATGTGTATACAACTTGCAGGTAAGACCATAAACAATGAATATCATGATGAAATAATAACATGTTCAGATCTGAGATCATGGCACTCGGGCCCTAGTGACAAGCATTAAGCATAACAAGTTGCAACAATATCATAAAAGTACCATCTACGGACACTAGGCACTATGCCCTAACAATCTTATGCTATTACATGACCAATCTCATCCAATCCCTACCATCCCCTTCGGCCTACAGCGGGGGAATTACTCACACATGGATGGGGGAAACATTGCTGGTTGATGGAGAGGCGTTGGCGGTGATGGCGGTCTCCAATTCCCCGTCCCGGCGGAGTGCCAGAACGGAGACTTCTGGCTCCCGCGACGGAGTTTCGCGATGTGGCGGCGTTCTGGAGGGTTTCTGGCGACTTTGACTTCTCCCCGTGCGTTTTTAGGTCGAGGCGAATAAGTAGTCCGAAGGGGGGCGTCGGAGGCCGGCCGAGGGGGCCACACCACATGGCCGCGCGGGCCCCCCTGGGCCGCGCCGGGTGTGGGGCCCTCGGGCCTCCACTTCAATTGCCCTTCTGGCTCCGTTAGTTTCCTGGGAAAATAGGGCCTTCTGCATAAATTCCGAGGTTTTCCCGAAAGTTGGATTTCTGCACAAAAACGAGACACCAGAGCTTCTGCTGAAAACAGCGTTAGTCCGTGTTAGTTGCATCCAAAATACACAAATTAGAGGCCAAACAATAGCAAAAGTGTTCGGGAAAGTAGATACGTTTTGGACGTATCAACTCCCCCAAGCTTAGCTTATTGCTTGTCCTCAAGCAATTCAGTTAACAACTGAGCGATAAAAGAACTTTCACGAACACATTTGCTCATATGATGTATATATTCTCATGATATGGCTAATACTTAAGCAGTTCATAATAAGGTACATGCAAATAAGATCATCTAACAGCTATATCAATCATGAAGAGGTACCAACAATTAATAATAAGCATCATGAATCATGTATATAAGCAGGATTGCAATGTTCATAAGAGAGTATGATAAAGTGGTATCTCGCTTGCCTGTATTTGATTGGCAAAACATAAATGCCGAGGCACCTCTGGAGTTCATAGAAAGACTAGAAGTAGTGATTGTCAAAGATAAAAGCATCAAAGTTATACCACAATCAATCATATTTTGAGACAAGCATATTATACTAAGAATGACAGTTGTGCTCTCAAGATAGTACTCAAAGAAATAATGGAGACACAACATAAAAGTAAAAGATTGACCCTTCGCAGAGGGAAGCAGGGATTAACATGCGCTAGAGCTTTTCATATAAATCAGGAGTAAAATTATTTTGAGGGGTGTTTGTTGTTGTCAACGAATGGTAATGGGTACACTAACTACCTCGCCAACCGGACTTTCAAGAGCGGCTCCCATGAATTATTGCATATTTATTTGGCACTCCTTCCAACCTTTCTTGCACAAACCATGGCTAACCGAATCCTCGGGTGCCTGCCAACAATCTCATACCATGAAGGAGTGCCTTTTTATTTTAGTTTTATTATGATGACACTCCCCCCACCTTTGCTTACACAAGCCATGGCTAACCGAATCCTTCGGGTGCCGTCCAACAATCACAAACCATGGAGGAGTGTCTATTTAAGTTAATTAATTTGGGACTGGGAATCCCATTGCCAGCTCTTTTTGCAAAATTATTGGATAAGCGGATGTGCCACTATTCCATATGAGAGTCCGTCAAAAGTAAATGACAAGGTTGAAAGCTAAACACCACATACTTCCTCATGAGCTATGAAACATTAACACAAATTAAGAAGCATTTTGAAGGTTTTAAAGGTAGCGCATGAGAATTTACTTGGAATGGTTTGAAATGCCATGCATAGGTATTTATGGTGGACACTCTGGAATAACTTGGTTTTCATGTGTTTGGAGGCACGAGCAGCGTTCCCGCTCAGTACAAGTGAAGGCTAGCAAAAGACTAGGGAGCGACAAATCAAGAGAGCAGTAACTGTCATAATCATGCTTGCGGCAAAATAAATTAACGGAGGCATAAAAGTGATACAAGAACTCTGAAGCAATATAGATCATCGAGGCTTAATTGACTTTTTGTTCAGTCATATGCATGCGTGAGCATGTGCCAAGTCGATATAAATGAATTATTCAGAGGAGGATACCACAATGCCATACTTACTTATGAATAAAACAATGCAAGCAAACATCCATGACATGCTACTCATATTAATAGATTGGAGCTAAACATGAGAGATCATAAACTACTAGACTTTCTCAAATAACATATACCTCACATGAACCAACTAAGCATGCTCACATGGATGAGTATATGTACAAAAATGAAAACAAATAGAGTTCATACCAGCCTCTCACCACAATCAGATTGTCGTAGATCGTCATTATTGCCTTTTCACTTGTGTAGCTTGGATAATATGAAATGAAAACCACGCTCCAGCCACCGAAGACCATTGAACTCATGATGAACTTTACAAACCAAAGAAGAACAGCAAATATTTTTGGTGTTTTCGAATTTGAGAATAAGAACAAAAGGAAACAAGCAAACAAAGCAAAATCTTTTTGGGTTTTCTTATAGCAAACTAGCAATAGCAAATAAAGCGAAACAAATGCAAGAAACCAAGATAAACAAATGATGAAGAGAAACAACAGAAATATTTTTGGTCTTTTTGTGTTTTGGGAAAGAAACAAAGTGGAAACAAGAAATAGCAAACTAAAAGAAACACAGAAAAGCAAGATGGCAGAAATCTGCCAAAACTTGACAGCAGTACAGAAATCGATTTTTACAAAAATCTTACGTTGCTCAGTTCAAAAAGTGTTCAACTAATGAAAGTTAGATAACAACCTGGGGAACCTGCACAAAAATTTTCAACTCAAAATAACGTTCTGGCTGTGCGCACGAATTTTTACGGTAACAGCCCAGAATCTGTTTTCAGGCAGCACTTCCCCAAATATCATCTTCCTCTCATTAGAAAACCACTCAAAGAGACTAAACAAGTATATACAAGTATCCAGCAATCATAATATGCAAAGAATGAGTGATGCCGGTATACCTCCCCCCAAGCTTAGGCTCTTGGCCTAAGTGGAGTTCAACCCCAACGAGGGTCGTTGTTCCTCGCCGGTGGGTAGTCCATGGAGTAGTCATAGTAAAGCTCCTGCGCAGAAGAAAAGCGTGGAGGCTCCGCATATCCACCATGTTGATGCGAGGAACTTGCTGCATCGGATGATGAGTCGAGGTGCTCCTCGACCTCTATGTCGTCTCTTGCATGTTGGCCTCCTCTCTCTATATGTGCATCCAGTGCACCTTCTGTGACCGACCAATCTCCCCTGGAATCAAGGTTAGACAAAACAGGCGCAGGCAATCTTACTAGTTTCTCAGTTTTCTTAGTTATTCTCCAAACTTTCTTATAAAATATCATCTTATAATACAGGTTACCCAAGTTGGAGGAATCTGAAACAAATTCATGTTTAATCATAGAGGCTATGTCAAGTTTTTCTATGGGGAACGGAATATCAAAATGATGAGGTTCTACATTATGAAAAGCTAGTAAACGGGAGGCGATGAGGCCTCCACACATTCCACCTTTCTCACGGTTAGTAGCAAGTCTATAAGCTATTAATGCCCCCAAATTATAAGACCTACTATTTTGCAGTGCTGCAGCTAGAAAAGCCAAATCCGGGATAGAAAGTTTACTACCAATCCTTTTGGCGAGAACGCATTTGGTAATAAAATAAGCAAAGTAGCGGATAGCCGGGAGCTGAATACTAGTGATTTTACCACTTTCACCTGAGAAACTCCTTCCATCGCAAATCATCTTGTAAAGATCCGAGAGTTCTTGCGGCGATCCCCTTATCTTCTCGCACGACCCCCATTGCGGTATTCTAATTGCTGCACAAAAAGCACTAAATGGCAAGTTGACAGTTTTATTGTAAATTTTATACTGGACCGTGGGGTTAGATCGCGACCAATTAAACTTGAAGTCCTGCACAAAAGCCATAGTTAATTTTACATATTGTCTTGGCTCTCCTTCAACAAAGTCACTCAGCCCTGCACGAGAAATTAGAGTTTGAACATCTTCAAATATCCCCGCGCTTCTCATGAAATCCGCGCACGGGTAGTAAGAGGGGTATACTCCCTCTTCACGATTGACTATCATAACTTGTTGGACTTCCAATTCTTGCTGGTTCAAGTGATATCTATTCCATTCCATTTTCTGAAATTTCAACAACCAATATAAAAATTTGATTTGGTGACATAAAATTGAGGGAAACTACCATAGGAACTTGCTAGAGTACTAATCATGCATCAAAACTAGTTTCTACCACTTAGAACAAGCATGCAAGCTCACTAAACATGTTACCTACAGCAGCAAAATATTCAAGATATACTCAACCAAACAAAATTCTACTTGGATGGGTGGAGGAGTCACATACCGAAGAGCAAATGTGCCAAATTTCAGACAGAAATCTGGGCTGAGCAAAGAGATCGAGAAATCTGGAGCTCTGGAGCAAAAACGCGAGAGAGATGAACTTGGTACGAGTTTTTTCGGGAGAGAGAAGGTGCTGGGAGGAAGAGATGGCAAAGTGGGGCAAGGGGGGCCCACACCACATGGTGGCGCGGCCACCTCCTTGGCCGCGCCGGCCTGTGGTTTGGCGCCCTCTGGTGCCCCACAGGTCATCCTCTGGTGCTCCCAGGTGCCTCGTCGAAAAATAGGACCAACGGTGTAATTTTCGCGAATTTTTGAAAACTTTGAAAAATGCACATTTCTGGGTATTAAGTTTATTATTACTGGCCAGGAAAATTTTTGAAATCTCAAATCAACTAAGAAACTTTGCAAATTAAAAGTGCTACAGCAACTAAAGCAAGTGGAGAAAGAAAGAGATGTTGTTTACCTCCTCTATGCATATAAAAGGTATTTGTTAACAAGGTTGATCAAGTCTTGCCACCAAATAAATTTTACATAGCATATGAAGAAATAAACCTCAAATCAATCATGTTACCTTGAATTGTATTGATATAGATCCAATCACAAGAGTTTGATATTCTTCTTTGGGCTCATATATAGGACAATCGATGGATCCCACTTTGATAGTTCTCACATGAGAAATAGTATTAACTCCGCACGCTTTCTCAATCCTCTTGGGGAAATAAACGGTATGTTCCCTATCATCAACATTGAAAGTAACCTTTCCTTTATTGCAATCAATAACAGCCCCTGCGGTGTTAAGAAAAGGTCTCCCAAGAATAATAGACATATTATCATCTTCAGGCATTTCCAATACAACAAAATCAGTTAATATCAAGCAGTTAGTAGTAACTTGAACAGGAACATTCTCACATATACCAACAGGAATAGCAGTAGATTTATCAGCCATTTGCAAAGATATATCAGTAGGTATCAACTTATCTAAGTAAAGTCTCTTATAAAGAGAAAAAGGCATAACACTAACACCGGCTCCCAAGTCACATAGAGCAGTTTTGACATAATTATTCTTAATAGAACAAGGAATAGTAGGTATACCTGGGTCGCCCAACTTCTTTGGAATTTTGCCATTGAAAGAGTAATTAGCAAGCATAGTAGAAATTTCCTCATTGGGGATTTTCCTTTTGTTAGTAACAATATCTTTCATATACTTTGAATAAGGAGGCAATTTAATAGCATCAGTCAAAGGGATTTGCAAGAATAAAGGTTTCATCCAATCACAAAATTTATTATAGTGTTCTTCTTCCTTTGATTTTAGTTTCTTAGCAGGAAAAGGCATTTGCTTTTGCACCCAAGGTTCTCTTTCATTACCATGTTTCTCAGCAATAAAATCTTCTTTAGTATACTTTTTATTTTTAGCATGCTTTTTAGGTTCTTCTTCAACCTCTTCTTTATCAGGAGTATCATTCTTATCATTATCTTCACTATTATCATGTTCATTACCACTTTCAGTTTCAGCATCAGAAATAGAAATACTATTAGGATCATTAACAGGTTCAGAGGATTCTACAACATTTTTATGTTTCTTTTTCTTTTTCTTCTTAGAATGAGCACTAGGTTCAATGCGTTGAGAATCTTGTTCAATTCTTTTGGGGTGCCCTTCAGGATATAGAGGATCCTGGGTAGAGACACCACCTCTAGTTGTTACTTCATAAGCATGTTTCTCTTTAGAATTATTCCCTAACAAGTCATTTTGCACTTTAGTGAGTTGATCAATTTGAGTTTGAATCATATGAAAATGTTTAACAAGCATCTTAACATCATTGGAGGTTCTCTCCACAATATCATGCAATTGACTAATAGCTTGAGAATTTTCCATTAGATGATTCTCTACTCTCATATTAAAATTTTCTTGCTTAACAATATAATTATCAAACTCATCTAAGCATTGTGCAGGAGGTTTTGAATACGGAATATCTTCCCTAGTAAAGCGCTGAAGGGAATTTACCTCAATCATGGATGAAGGGGGAATTATCTCACATATATCTTCTATGGGAGGTAGATTCTTCACATCTTCAGATTTAATACCTTTCTCCTTGAGAGACTTCTTGGCTTCCCTCATATCTTCATCATTCAATTTAATTAAACCCCTCTTCTTCACTATTGGCGTTGGAGTTGGTTCAGGCGTATTCCAATCATCATAATTCCGGCCTATTTTAGCCAATAATTCTTCAGCGTCGTCTGGAGTTCTTTTCCTGAAAACACAACCAGCACAACTATCCAGGTATGCCCTAGACTCAATGGTTAGTCCACTATAAAATATATCAAGTAAATCATGCTTTTCTAAATCATGGTCAGGCAAAGCTCTAATAAGAGAGCAAAATCTCGCCCAAGCCTCAGGCAATTTCTCTCATCTCCCTGATCAAAATTATAAACTCTCTGCAAAGCAGCATGTTGAGCACTAGCAGGAAAGTATTTACGGAAGAAAACATCAAGCAATTCTTTCGGACTTTTAATAGAATTAGGTGGCAAATTATTATACCAAGTTTTAGCGTCATCCTTCAATGAGAATGGAAATATTTTAGCAACAAAGTAAGTACGCTTCTTAACATCATCAGAAAACAAGCTACTCAAAGTAGATAACTCAGTCATGTGTTCAACAGCACTTTCTTTTTCAGTACCACAAAAAGGTGTTTTCTCAACAATAGCTATATGAGATAGATCAAGAGAAAAATCATAATCTTTATCCTTAATGTTTATAGGAGATGTGGCAAATTTAGGATCAGGAGACAGTTTATATCTAACAGCATGTTCTGCAAGCAACTTTTTAATTTTTCTTGCATCAGTAGTAGCATTACATTTTTCAATAAAATCATCATCAAGCTCCACATAATCTTCCTCAAGATCATCACTAGAGTATTCAAGTTCAGGTGAACTAACAGGTGTAGTAGCATTAGGAGTTTCAGTATTTTCAATTTGTCTAGATTTAGCAATTGTAGCATCTAGAAAAGATCCCAATGAACCACTATCATCAAGCACAGCAGAAACATTATCAATATTATGAGAGTGTTCAGATTCAGCAGATGTACCCGCATGCGAAGCATGTGGCGGTGAAACAAGTTTATCAATCACAGATGGTGAATCAAGTGTAGCGGAGGTACTCAGAATTGTACCTTTTCTTGTAGTGGATGGTAATATGGCGATCTTAGTATCGCGAGGTTTACCCATGATGGAGAATTTGCAGCGAACAATATTAATCCAAGTGAACTTCCAAATAAAGCTATGCTCCCCGGCAACGGCGCCAGAAAATAGTCTTGATGACCCACAAGTATAGGGGATCGCAACAGTCTTCGAGGGAAGTATTACCCAATTTATTGATTCGACACAAGGGGAGACAAAGAACACTTGGAAGCCTTAACAACGGAGTTGTCAATTCAGTTGCACCTGGAAACAGACTTGCTCGCAAGAGTTTATCGATAGTAACAGTTTTATAGCATAACAGTGGTGAAATAACACAGCAGAGTAACAAAGACAGCAGTAGTGATTTTAGTAAACGAGGATTAAAATACGTAGGCACGGGGACGGATGACGGGCGTTGCATGGATGAGAGAAACTCATGTAACAATCATAGCAGGGCATTTGCAGATAATAATAACGGTGTCCAAGTACTAATCAATCAATAGGCATGTGTTCCAATTATAGTCGTACGTGCTCGCAATGAGAAACTTGCACAACATCTTTTGTCCTACCAGCCGGTGGCAGCCGGGCCTCAAGGAAACTACTGGATATTAAGGTACTCCTTTTAATAGAGCCGGAGCAAAGCATTAACACTCCGTGAACACATGTGATCCTCACGTTACTGCCATTCCCTCCGGTTGTCCCGATTTCTGTCACTTCGGGGCCATTGGTTCCGGACAGCAACATGTGTATACAACTTGCAGGTAAGACCATAAACAATGAATATCATGATGAAATAATAACATGTTCAGATCTGAGATCATGGCACTCGGGCCCTAGTGACAAGCATTAAGCATAACAAGTTGCAACAATATCATAAAAGTACCATCTACGGACACTAGGCACTATGCCCTAACAATCTTATGCTATTACATGACCAATCTCATCCAATCCCTACCATCCCCTTCGGCCTACAGCGGGGGAATTACTCACACATGGATGGGGGAAACATTGCTGGTTGATGGAGAGGCGTTGGCGGTGATGGCGGTGATGATCTCCTCCAATTCCCCGTCCCGGCGGAGTGCCAGAACGGAGACTTCTGGCTCCCGCGACGGAGTTTCGCGATGTGGCGGCGTTCGGAGGGTTTCTGCGACTTTGACTTCTCCCCGTGCGTTTTTAGGTCGAGGCGAATAAGTAGTCCGAAGGGGGGCGTCGGAGGCCGGCCGAGGGGGCCACACCACATGGCCGCGCGGGCCCCCCCGGGCCGCGCCGCCAGGTGTGGGGCCCTCGGGCCTCCACTTCAATTGCCCTTCTGGCTCCGTTAGTTTCCTGGGAAAATAGGGCCTTCTGCATAAATTCCGAGGTTTTTCCCGAAAGTTGGATTTCTGCACAAAAACGAGACACCAGAGCAGTTCTGCTGAAAACAGCGTTAGTCCGTGTTAGTTGCATCCAAAATACACAAATTAGAGGCCAATCAATAGCAAAAGTGTTCGGGAAAGTAGATACGTGGAGGACGTATGGTGACCTGGGACGACTGGTACTAGGGGCTACCCAGCCTGGCAGCTTGATGTTCTTCTTTTCCCAGAGAATGATTTCTCCCAGCACCTCTCGGAGTGTAACCCCCCATCACCTCCAGGGATTTCGAGCTCCAATGTCTCCCACGACGGTACAACTGAATCCACCCCGACACGAGCATAGCCAGCTGGAATCGGATTGCCATGCCATGTTGCCGGCTCACCTTCAGGTCCAAATGCAGGTAAGACATAGCCGACCGCCACCTTAACAGACATGTTCCTGAACACCTCATGGAGATCACAAGGTGTTTGCTCCTTGATTCCATCCAAGGGGTCGCCAGGACCGGCATCTATCATCATCCGTGTAGGAGGGGCCTCCGAGTCGGCCACGCTGCTGTCTCGTCGCTGAGATATGCCAGCGGTATTATCTGGCTGGCGTTGTCCTTTTAGTTCATTTATCTCCCGCTGCTGCTGCTGAATCTCCCGCTTCTGCTGGTCTAGTTGCCGTTGGAACTCAGCCATCCGGTCATTCTGCACCTCCAGCTCGCGTTGTTTTGCTCTCGCTCGGCTTCTATAAGTCTCCGCGTCGGCCCAAGCGCCCACGGAACACTAGGGCCGAAGCCTCTTGTTCGTCCTCCCTTTTCAGGATTACCGAGGACAAGCGTCAGCAAGTCTTTCTCTCTATCGGGAGCAAACTTCAGTTTTCCCGCCTTTATATCTGCCGTCACTTGAATCCATTTTTCCCTGGGTACCCTAACCTTGCTGTCACTTTCAACAAGGTTCCCTGTCTTCATGTCATACTCACAGCCATGTGATACGACTCCAACGTATCGATAATTTCTTATGTTCCATGCCACATTATTGATGATATCTACATGTTTTATGCACACTTTATGTCATATTCGTGCATTTTCTGGAACTAACCTATTAACAAGATGCCGAAGAGCCAGTTGCTGTTTTTTTTTGTTTCAGAAATCCTAGTAACGAAATATTCTCGGAATTGGACGAAATCAACGCCCGGGGTCCTATTTTGCCACGAAGCTTCCAGAAGACCGAAGAGGAGTCGAAGTGGGGCCACGAGGCGCCGCCACATTAGGGCGGCGTGGCCCAAGCCCTGGCCGCGCCGACCTATGGTGTGGGTCCCTCGTGTGGCCCCCCGCGTTGCCCTTCCGCCTACTTAAAGCCTCCGTCGCGAAACCCCCGGTGAGAGAGCCACGATACGGAAAACCTTCCAGAGACGCCGCCGCCAATCCCATCTCGGGGATTCAGGAGATCGCCTCCGGCACCCTGCCGGCGAGGGGATTCATCTCCCGGAGGACTCTTCACCGCCATGGTCGCCTCCGGAGTGATGAGTGAGTAGTTCACCCCTGGACTATGGGTCCATAGCAGTAGCTAGATGGTTGTCTTCTCCTCATTGTGCTTCATTGTTGGATCTTGTGAGCTGCCTAACATGATCAAGATCATCTATCTGTAATACTATATGTTGTGTTTGTCGGGATCCGATGGATAGAGAATACTATGTTATGTTAATTATCAAGTTATTACCTATGTGTTGTTTATGATCTTGCATGCTCTCCGTTATTAGTAGAGGCTCTGGCCAAGTTTTTGCTCTTAACTCCAAGAGGGAGTATTTATGCTCGATAGTGGGTTCATGCCTCCATTGATATCTGGGACAGTGACAGAAAGTTCTAAGGTTGTGGATGTGCTGTTGCCACTAGGGATAAAACATTGATGCTATGTCTAAGGATGTAGTTGTTGATTACATTACGCACCATACTTAATGCAATTGTCTGTTGCTTGCAACTTAATACTGGAAGGGGTTCGGATGATAACCTGAAGGTGGACTTTTTAGGCATAGATGCATGTTGGATGGCGGTCTATGTACTTTGTCATAATGCCCAATTAAATCTCACTATATTTATCATGACATGTATGTGCATTGTTATGCCCTCTCTATTTGTCAATTGCCCGACTGTAATTTGTTCACCCAACATGCTTTTATGTTATGGGAGAGACACCTCTAGTGAACTGTGGACCCCGGTCCATTCTTTTATACTGAAATACAAATCTGCTGCAATACTTGTTCTTTCTGTTTTCTTGCAAACAATCATCTTCCACACAATACGGTTAACCCTTTGTTACAGCAAGCCGGTGAGATTGACAACCTCACTGTTTCGTTGGGGCAAAGTACTTTGGTTGTGTTGTGCAGGTTCCACGTTGGCGCCGGAATCTCTGGTGTTGCGCCGCACTACATCCCGCCGCCATCAACCTTCAACGTGCCTTCTTGGCTCCTCCTGTTCGATAAACCTTGGTTTCCTTCGAGGAAACTTCTGCTGTGCGCATCATACCTTCCTCTTGGGGTTCCCAACGAACGTGTGAGTTACACGCCATCAAGCTCTTTTCTGGCGCCGTTGCCGGGAACGAAGAAAAGTTACACCACAAAGATTTCCAACTCCCACGGCAACTGCCAGCTCTTTTTCTGGCGCTGTTGCCGGGGAGATCAAGATACGCTGCAAGGGGAGTCTCCACTTCCCAATCTCTTTACTTTGTTTTTGTCTTGCTTTATTTTATTTACTACTTTGTTTGCTGCATTATATCAAAACACAAAAAATTAGTTGCTAGCTTTACTTTATTTATTGTCTTGCACTCTATATCAAAAATACAAAAAAATTAGTTACTTGCATTTACTTTATCTAGTTTGCTTTATTTACTACTGCTAAAATGGCTACTCCTGAAAATACCAAGTTGTGTGACTTCACAACCACAAATAATAATGATTTCCTATGCACACCTATTGCTCCACCTGCTACTACAGCGGAATTCTTTGAAATTAAACCAACTTTACTGAATTTTGTTATGCGAGAGCAATTTTCTGGTGTTAGTTCTGATGATGCTGCTGCCCATCTCAATAATTTTGTTGAATTGTGTGAAATGCAAAAGTATAAAGATGTAGATGGTGATATTATTAAATTGAAATTGTTTCCTTTCTCATTAAGAGGAAGAGCTAAAGATTGGTTGCTATCTCTGCCTAAGAATAGTATTGATTCCTGGACTAAATGCAAGGATGCTTTTATTGGTAGATATTATCCCCCTGCTAAAATTATATCTTTGAGAAGTAGCATAATGAATTTTAAACAATTAGATAATGAACATGTTGCTCAAGCTTGGGAAAGAATGAAATCTTTGGTTAAAAATTGCCCAACCCATGGACTGACTACTTGGATGATCATCCAAACCTTCTATGCAGGACTAAAATTTTCTTCGCGGAATTTATTGGATTCAGCTGCTGGAGGTACCTTTATGTCCATCACTCTTGGTGAAGCTACAAAGCTCCTTGATAATATTATGGTTAATTACTCTGAATGGCACACGGAAAGAGCTCCACAAGGTAAGAAGGTAAATTCTGTTGAAGAATCCTCTTCCTTGAATGATAAGATTGATGCTATTATGTCTATGCTTGTGAATGATAGGACTAATGTTGATCCTAATAATGTTCCGTTAGCTTCATTGGTTGCTCAAAATTCTAGGCCATATCCTGCTAATGGTAACTCTTATGGTAGATATGTTTCACCTAATGAGGAAAAGATGTTAGAAATTGAAAGATCCACCAAGAGCTTTATGCAATCACAATATGAGCAAAATAAATTGTTTACTAAAACTATGAATGAACAATCTACCTTGTTGAAGAATATAGGAAATCAACTTGAAAATCTGAATATGGAGATTTCTGGGTTGCAAACTAAACTTGCAAATGCTGAAAACCGAATCTCATACATGTCTGCGTCACAATCTTCTTTAATTAATAAAATGGCTGCTAAACCTGAGGATATTGAAAATAAAATTGTTACTACAGCAAATGCCATCCAAGTTAGAATTAATGAGAATATAAGATTAATGGCTGAACTGCGTGCTAGGTGGGATAGAGAAGAAAATGAAAAACTAGCTAAAGAGAAAAATGTAGCTAAAGTTTGGACTATTACCACCACTAGCAATGCTAATTCTTCACATGTTGCTGCACCTCCTACTATCAATGATAAAATAATTGGTGTTGGCAATGTTTCTACTCCTAGTGCAAAGCGCGCAAAATTACCTGAAACTGATAAAACTGCTGAAATTTTTTCCAACCTTGGGGATGATAATCCCATTGCTTTAGATTGTAATGATTTAGATTTTGATGATTGCCACATCTCTGAAGTTATAAAGTTCTTACAAAAACTTGCTAAGAGTCCCAATGCTAGTGCTATAAACTTGGCTTTCAAAACATATTACAAATGCTCTCATAAAAGCTAGAGAAGAGAAACTAAAACTTGAAACTTCTATTCCTAGAAAGCTAGAGGATGGTTGGGAGCCCATCATTAAAATGAGGGTCAAAGATTTTGATTGTAATGCTTTATGTGATCTTGGTGCAAGTATTTCTGTTATGCCTAAAAAAGTCTATGATATGCTTGACTTGCCACCATTGAAAAACTGTTATCTGGATGTTAATCTCGTTGATAATGCTAAAAAGAAACCTTTGGGGAGAGTTGATAATGTTCATATTATGGTTAACAATAACCTTGTCCCCGTTGATTTTGTTGTCTTGGATATTGAATGCAATGCATCTTGCCCCATTATATTGGGAAGACCTTTTCTTCGAACCGTTGGTGCTACTATTGATATGAAGGAAGGTAATATTAAATATCAATTTTCTCTCAAGAAAGGTATGGAACACTTCCCTAGAAAGAGAATGAAGTTACCTTATGATTCTATTATTAGAACAAATTATGATGTTGATGCTTCATCTCTCGATAATACTTGATATACACTTTCTGCGCCTAGCTGAAAGGCGTTAAAGAAAAGCGCTTATGGGAGACAACCCATGTTTTTACTACAGTATTTTTGTTTTATATTTGAGTCTTGGAAGTTGTTTACTACTGTAGCAACCTCTCCTTATCTTAGTTTTGTTTTTTGTTGTGCCAAGTAAAGTCTTTGATAGTAAAGTAAATACTAGATTTGGATTACTGCGCAGAAACAGATTTCTTTGCTGTCACGAATCTGGGTCTAATTCTCTGTAGGTAACTCAGAAAATTAAGACAATTTACGTGAGTGATCCTCAGATATGTACTCAACTTTCATTCAATTTGGGTATTTTCATTTGAGCAAGTCTGGTGCCTTAATAAAATCCATCTTTACGGACTGTTCTGTTTTGACAGATTCTGCCTTTTATTTCGCATTGCCTCTTTTACTATGTTGGATGAATTTATTTGATCCATTAATGTCCAGTAGCTTTATGCAATGTCCAGAAGTGTTAAGAATGATTGTGTCACCTCTGAACATGTTAATTTTATTGTGCACTAACCCTCTAATGAGTTGTTTCGAGTTTGGTGTGGAGGAAGTTTTCAAGGATCAAGAGAGGAGTATGATGCAATATGATCAAGGAGAGTGAAAGCTCTAAGCTTGGGGATACCCCGGTGGTTCACCCCTGCATATTCTAAGAAGACTCAAGCGTCTAAGCTTGGGGATGCTGATGACCCACAAGTATAGGGGATAGCAACAGTCTTCGAGGGAAGTATTACCCAATTTATTGATTCGACACAAGGGGAGACAAAGAACACTTGGAAGCCTTAACAACGGAGTTGTAAATTCAGTGCACCTGGAAACAGACTTGCTCGCAAGAGTTTATCGTAGTAACATTTTATAGCGATAGCGATAGTGAAATAACGATAGGGAGTAACAAAGACAGCGGTAGTGATTTTAGTAAACAGCAGGATTAAAATACTGTAGGCACGGGGACGGATGACGGGCGTTGCATGGATGAGAGAAACTCATGTAACAATCATAGCAGGGGCATTTGCAGATAATAATAAAACGGTGTCCAAGTACTAATCAATCAATAGGCATGTGTTCCAATTATAGTCGTACGTGCTCGCAATGAGAAACTTGCCCAACATCTTTTGTCCTACCAGCCGGTGGCAGCCGGGCCTCAAGGGAAACTACTGGATATTAAGGTACTCCTTTTAATAGAGTACCGGAGCAAAGCATTAACACTCCGTGAACACATGTGATCCCACGTTACTACCATCCCCTCCGGTTGTCCCGATTTGTCACTTCGGGGCCATTGGTTCCGGACAGCAACATGTGTATACAACTTGCAGGTAAGACCATAAACAATGAATATCATGATGAAACAATAACATGTTCAGATCTGAGATCATGGCACTCGGGCCCTAGTGACAAGCATTAAGCATAACAAGTTGCAACAATATCATAAAAGTACCATCTACGGACACTAGGCACTATGCCCTAACAATCTTATGCTATTACATGACCAATCTCATCCAATCCCTACCATCCCCTTCGGCCTACAGCGGGGGAATTACTCACACATGGATGGGGAAACATGGCTGGTTGATGTAGAGGCGTTGGCGGTGATGGCGGCGATGATCTCCTCCAATTCCCCGTCCGGCGGAGTGCCAGAACGGAGACTTCTGGCTCCTGCGACGGAGTTTCGCGATGTGGCGGCGTTGGAGGGTTTCTCGACTTCTCCCCGTGCGTTTTTAGGTCGAGGCGAATAAGTAGTCCGAAGGGGGGCGTCGGAGGCCGGCCGAGGGGGCCACACCACCAGGCCGCGCGGCCCCCCCCTGGCCGCGCCACCAGGTGGTGTGGGGCCCTCGGGCCTCCACTTCAATTGCCCTTCTGGCTCCGTTAGTTTCCTGGGAAAATAGGGCCTTCTGCATAAATTCCGAGGTTTTTCCCGAAAGTTGGATTTCTGCACAAAAACGAGACACCAGAGCAGTTCTGCTGAAAACAGCGTTAGTCCGTGTTAGTTGCATCCAAAATACACAAATTAGAGGCCAAACAATAGCAAAAGTGTTCGGGAAAGTAGATACATTTTGGACGTATCAACTCCCCCAAGCTTAGCTTATTGCTTGTCCTCAAGCAATTCAGTTAACAACTGAGCGATAAAAGAACTTTCACGAACACATTTGCTCATATGATGTATATATTCTCATGATATGGCTAATACTTGAGCAGTTCATAATAAGGTACATGCAAATAAGATCATCTAACAGCTATGTCAATCATGAAGAGGTACCAACAATTAATAATAAGCATCATGAATCATGTATATAAGCAGGATTGCAATGTTCATAAGAGAGTATGATAAAGTGGTATCTCGCTTGCCTGTATTTGATTGGCAAAACATAAATGCCCGGGCACCTCTGGAGTTCATAGAAAGACTAGAAGTAGTGATTGTCAAAGATAAAAGCATCAAAGTTATACCACAATCAATCATATTTTGAGACAAGCATATTATACTAAGAATGACAGTTGTGCTCTCAAGAAAGTGCTCAAAGAAATAATGGAGACACAACATAAAAGTAAAAGATTGACCCTTCGCAGAGGGAAGCAGGGATTAACATGCGCTAGAGCTTTTCATTTGTAAAGCAGGAGTAAAGTTATTTTGAGAGGTGTTTGTTGTTGTCAACGAATGGTAATGGGTACACCAACTACCTCGCCAACCGGACTTTCAAGAGCGGCTCCCATGAATTATTTGCATTTTTATGTGGCACTCCTTCCAACCTTTCTTACACAAACCATGGCTAACCGAATCCTCGGGTGCCTGCCAACAATCACATACCATGAAGGAGTGCCTTTTTAGTTTAGTTTTATTATGATGATGACACTCTTACACAAGCCATGGCTAACCGAATCCTTCGGGTGCCGTCCAACAATCACAAACCATGGAGGAGTGTCTATTTAAGTTAATTAATTCGGGACTGGGAATCCCATTGCCAGCTCTTTTTGCAAAATTATTGGATAAGCGGATGTGCCACTATTCCATATGAGAGTCCGTCAAAAGTAAATGACAAGGTTGAAAGCTAAACACCACATACTTCCTCATGAGCTATGAAACATTAACACAAATTAAGAAGCATTTTGAAGGTTTTAAAGGTAGCGCATGAGAATTTACTTGGAATGGTTTGAAATGCCATGCATAGGTATTTATGGTGGACACTCTGGAATAACTTGGTTTTCATGTGTTGGGAGGCACGAGCAGCGTTCCCGCTCAGTACAAGTGAAGGCTAGCAAAAGACTAGGGAGCGACAAATCAAGAGAGCAGTAACTGTCATAATCATGCTTGCGGCAAAATAAATTAACGGAGGCATAAAAGTGATACAAGAACTCTGAAGCAATATAGATCATCGAGGCTTAATTGACTTTTTGTTCAGTCATATGCATGCGTGAGCATGTGCCAAGTCGATATAAATGAATTATTCAGAGGAGGATACCACAATGCCATACTTACTTATGAATAAAACAATGCAAGCAAACATCCATGACATGCTACTCATATTAATAGATTGGAGCTAAACATGAGAGATCATAAACTACTAGACTTTCTCAAATAACATATACCTCACATGAACCAACTAAGCATGCTCACATGGATGAGTATATGTACAAAAATGAAAACAAATAGAGTTCATACCAGCCTCTCACCACAATCAGATTGTCGTAGATCGTCATTATTGCCTTTTCACTTGTGTAGCTTGGATAATATGAAATGAAAACCACGCTCCAGCCACCGAAGACCATTGAACTCATGATGAACTTTACAAACCAAAGAAGAACAGCAAATATTTTTGGTGTTTTCGAATTTGAGAATAAGAACAAAAGGAAACAAGCAAACAAAGCAAAATCTTTTTGGGTTTTCTTATAGCAAACTAGCAATAGCAAATAAAGCGAAACAAATGCAAGAAACCAAGATAAACAAATGATGAAGAGAAACAACAGAAATATTTTTGGTCTTTTTGTGTTTTGGGAAAGAAACAAAGTGGAAACAAGAAATAGCAAACTAAAAGAAACACAGAAAAGCAAGATGGCAGAAATCTGCCAAAACTTGACAGCAGTACAGAAATCGATTTTTACAAAAATCTTACGTTGCTCAGTTCAAAAAGTGTTCAACTAATGAAAGTTAGATAACAACCTGGGGAACCTGCACAAAAATTTTCAACTCAAAATAACGTTCTGGCTGTGCGCACGAATTTTTACGGTAACAGCCCAGAATCTGTTTTCAGGCAGCACTTCCCCAAATATCATCTTCCTCTCATTAGAAAACCACTCAAAGAGACTAAACAAGTATATACAAGTATCCAGCAATCATAATATGCAAAGAATGAGTGATGCCGGTATACCTCCCCCCAAGCTTAGGCTCTTGGCCTAAGTGGAGTTCAACCCCAACGAGGGTCGTTCCTCGCCGGTGGGTAGTCCATGGAGTAGTCATAGTAAAGCTCCTGTGCAGAAGAAAAGCGTGGAGGCTCCGCATATCCACCATGTTGATGCGAGGAACTTGCTGCATCGGATGATGAGTCGAGGTGCTCCTCGACCTCTATGTCGTCTCTTGCATGTTGGCCTCCTCTCTCTATATGTGCATCCAGTGCACCTTCTGTGACCGACCAATCTCCCCTGGAATCAAGGTTAGACAAAACAGGCGCAGGCAATCTTACTAGTTTCTCAGTTTTCTTAGTTATTCTCCAAACTTTCTTATAAAATATCATCTTATAATACAGGTTACCCAAGTTGGAGGAATCTGAAACAAATTCATGTTTAATCATAGAGGCTATGTCAAGTTTTTCTATGGGGAACGGAATATCAAAATGATGAGGTTCTACATTATGAAAAGCTAGTAAACGGGAGGCGATGAGGCCTCCACACATTCCACCTTTCTCACGGTTAGTGGCAAGTCTATAAGCTATTAATGCCCCCAAATTATAAGACCTACTATTTTGCAGTGCTGCAGCTAGAAAAGCCAAATCCGGGATAGAAAGTTTACTACCAATCCTTTTGGCGAGAACGCATTTGGTAATAAAATAAGCAAAGTAGCGGATAGCCGGGAGCTGAATACTAGTGATTTTACCACTTTCACCTGAGAAACTCCTTCCATCGCAAATCATCTTGTAAAGATCCGAGAGTTCTTGCGGCGATCCCCTTATCTTCTCGCACGACCCCCATTGCGGTATTCTAATTGCTGCACAAAAAGCACTAAATGGCAAGTTGACAGTTTTATTGTAAATTTTATACTGGACCGTGGGGTTAGATCGCGACCAATTAAACTTGAAGTCCTGCACAAAAGCCATAGTTAATTTTACATATTGTCTTGGCTCTCCTTCAACAAAGTCACTCAGCCCTGCACGAGAAATTAGAGTTTGAACATCTTCAAATATCCCCGCGCTTCTCATGAAATCCGCGCACGGGTAGTAAGAGGGGTATACTCCCTCTTCACGATTGACTATCATAACTTGTTGGACTTCCAATTCTTGCTGGTTCAAGTGATATCTATTCCATTCCATTTTCTGAAATTTCAACAACCAATATAAAAATTTGATTTGGTGACATAAAATTGAGGGAAACTACCATAGGAACTTGCTAGAGTACTAATCATGCATCAAAACTAGTTTCTACCACTTAGAGAAAGCATGCAAGCTCACTAAACATGTTACCTACAGCAGCAAAATATTCAAGATATACTCAACCAAACAAAATTCTACTTGGATGGGTGGAGGAGTCACATACCGAAGAGCAAATGTGCCAAATTTCAGACAGAAATCTGGGCTGAGCAAAGAGATCGAGAAATCTGGAGCTCTGGAGCAAAAACGCGAGAGAGATGAACTTGGTACGAGTTTTTTCGGGAGAGAGAAGGTGCTGGGAGGAAGAGATGGCAAAGTGGGGCAAGGAGGGGCCCACACCACATGGTGGCGCGGCCACCTCCTTGGCCGCGCCGGCCTGTGGTTTGGCGCCCTCTGGTGCCCCACAGGTCATCCTCTGGTGCTCCCAGGTGCCTCGTCGAAAAATAGGACCAACGGTGTAATTTTCGCGAATTTTTGAAAACTTTGAAAAATGCACATTTTCTGGGTATTAAGTTTATTATTACTGGCCAGGAAAATTTTTGAAATCTCAAATCAACTAAGAAACTTTGCAAATTAAAAGTGCTACAGCAACTAAAACAAGTGGAGGAAGAAAGAGATGTTGTTTACCTCCTCTATGCATATAAAAGGTATTTGTTAACAAGGTTGATCAAGTCTTGCCACCAAATAAATTTTACATAGCATATGAAGAAATAAACCTCAAATCAATCATGTTACCTTGAATTGTATTGATATAGATCCAATCACAAGAGTTTGATATTCTTCTTTGGGCTCATATATAGGACAATCGATGGATCCCACTTTGATAGTTCTCACATGAGAAATAGTATTAACTCCGCACGCTTTCTCAATCCTCTTGGGGAAATAGACGGTGTGTTCTGCAAGCAACTTTTTAATTTTTCTTGCATCAGTAGTAGCATTACATTTTTCAATAAAATCATCATCAAGCTCCACATAATCTTCCTCAAGATCATCACTAGAGTATTCAAGTTCAGGTGAACTAACAGGTGTAGTAGCATTAGGAGTTTCAGTATTTTCAATTTGTCTAGATTTAGCAATTGTAGCATCTAGAAAAGATCCCAATGAACCACTATCATCAAGCACAGCAGAAACATTATCAATATTATGAGAGTGTTCAGATTCAGCAGATGTACCCGCATGCGAAGCATGTGGCGGTGAAACAAGTTTATCAATCACAGATGGTGAATCAAGTGTAGCGGAGGTACTCAGAATTGTACCTTTTCTTGTAGTGGATGGTAATATGGCGATCTTAGTATCGCGAGGTTTACCCATGATGGAGAATTTGCAGCGAACAATATTAATCCAAGTGAACTTCCAAATAAAGCTATGCTCCCCGGCAACGGCGCCAGAAAATAGTCTTGATGACCCACAAGTATAGGGGATCGCAACAGTCTTCGAGGGAAGTATTACCCAATTTATTGATTCGACACAAGGGGAGACAAAGAACACTTGGAAGCCTTAACAACGGAGTTGTCAATTCAGTTGCTTGGAAACAGACTTGCTCGCAAGAGTTTATCGATAGTAATAGTTTTATAGTAGGGTAGTGAAATAACAGTAGCTGAGTAACAAAGACAGATAGTGATTTTAGTAAACAGCAGGATTAAAATACGTAGGCACGGGGACGGATGACGGGCGTTGCATGGATGAGAGAAACTCATGTAACAATCATAACAGGGCATTTGCAGATAATAATAAAACGGTGTCCAAGTACTAATCAATCAATAGGCATGTGTTCCAATTATAGTCGTACGTGCTCGCAATGAGAAACTTGCACAACATCTTTTGTCCTACCAGCCGGTGGCAGCCGGGCCTCAAGGGAAACTCTGGATATTAAGGTACTCCTTTTAATAGAGTACCGGAGCAAAGCATTAACACTCCGTGAACACATGTGATCCTCACGTTACTACCATCCCCTCCGGTTGTCCCGATTGCTGTCACTTCGGGGCCATTGGTTCCGGACAGCAACATGTGTATACAACTTGCAGGTAAGACCATAAACAATGAATATCATGATGAAACAATAACATGTTCAGATCTGAGATCATGGCACTCGGGCCCTAGTGACAAGCATTAAGCATAACAAGTTGCAACAATATCATAAAAGTACCATCTACGGACACTAGGCACTATGCCCTAACAATCTTATGCTATTACATGACCAATCTCATCCAATCCCTACCATCCCCTTCAGCCTACAGCGGAGGAATTACTCACACATGGATGGGGGAAACATGGCTGGTTGATGTAGAGGCGTTGGCGGTGATGGCGGTGATGATCTCCTCCAATTACCCGTCCGGCGGAGTGCCGAACGGAGACTTCTGGCTCCCGCGACGGAGTTTCGCGGCGTTCGGAGGGTTTCGCGACTTCGACTTCTCCCCGTGCGTTTTTAGGTCGAAGCGAATAAGTAGTCCGAAGGAGGGCGTTGGAGGCCGGCCGAGGGCGCCACACCACATGGTCGCGCGGGCCCCCCTGGGCCGCGCCGCCAGGTGGTGTGGGGCCCTCGGGCCTCCACTTCAATTGCCCTTCTGGCTCCGTTAGTTTCCTGGGAAAATAAGGCCTTGCATAAATTCCGAGGTTTTCCAAAGTTGGATTCTGCACAAAAACGAGACACCAGAGCAGTTCTGCTGAAAACAGCGTTAGTCCGTGTTAGTTGCATCCAAAATACACAAATTAGAGGCCAAACAATAGCAAAAGTGTTCGGGAAAGTAGATACGTTTTGGACGTATCAATGCCCAAGGCATCCCCTTCTTCATCGACAACATTATCAGGTTCCTCCCCTGAAACTATATTTTATTCCGTCACATCTTATGTGCTTTGCTTGGAGCGTCGGTTTGTTTTGTTTTTAGTTTTGTTTGAATAAAATGGATCCTAGCATTCACTTTGTGGGAGAGAGACATGCTCCGCTGTAGCATATGGACAAGTATGTCCTTAGGCTTTACTCATAGTATTCATGGCGAAGTTTCTTCTTCGTTAAATTGTTATATGGTTGGAATTGGAAAATGCTACATGTAGTAATTCTAAAATGTCTTGGATAATTTGATACTTGGAAATTGTTGTGCTCATGTTTATGCTCTTGCATCATATACTTTGCACCCTGATGGCGTGTATTTCACACGTTCGTTGGGCAACCCCAAGAGGAAGGTATGATGCGCACAGCAGCAAGTTTTCCCTCAGAAAGAAACCAAGGTTTATCGAACCAGGAGGAGCCAAGAAGCATGTTGAAGGTTGATGGCGGCGGGATGTAGTGCGGCGCAACACCAGAGGGCGCCAACGTGGAACCACAACACAACCAAAGTACTTTGCCCCAACGAAACAGTGAGGTTGTCAATCTCACCGGCTTGCTGTAACAAAGGATTAACCGTATTGTGTGGAAGATGATTGTTTGCAGAGAAAATAGTAAAACAAGTATTGCAGCAGATTTGTATTTCAGTATTAAAGAATGGACCGGGGTCCACAGTTCACTAGAGGTGTCTCTCCCATAAGATGAAAGCATGTTGGGTGAACAAATTACAGTCGGGCAATTGACAAATAGAGAGGGCATAACAATGCACATACATGACATGATAAGTATAGTGAGATTTAATTGGGCATTACGACAAAGTACATAGACCGCCATCGAACTGCATCTATGCCTAAAAAGTCCACCTTCAGGTTATCATCCGAACCCCCTCCAGTATTAAGTTGCTAACAACAGACAATTGTATTAAGTATGGTGCGTAATGTAATCAACAACTACATCCTCGGACATAGCGCCAATGTTTTATCCCTAGTGGCAACAGCACAACACAACCTTAGAACTTTCTGTCACTGTCCCAGGTGTCAATGCAGGCATGAACCCACTATCGAGCATAAATACTCCCTCTTGGAGTTAAAAGTAAAAACTTGGCCAGAGCCTCTACTAGTAATGGAGAGCATGCAAGATCATAAACAACACATATGTAATAACTTGATAATTAACATGACATGGTATTCTCTATCCATCGGATCCCGACAAACACAACATATAGAATTACAGATAGATGATCTTGATCATGTTAGGCAGCTCACAAGATCCAACAATGAAGCACAATGAGGAGAAGACAACCATCTAGCTACTGCTATGGACCCATAGTCCAACTACTCACTCATCACTCCGGAGGCGACCATGGCGGTGTAGAGTCCTCCGGAGATGAATCCCCTCTCGGCAGGGTGGGAGGAGATATCCAGAATCCCCCGAGATGGGATCGGCGGCGGCGGCGTCTCTGGAAGGTTTTCCGTATCGTGGTTTTTCGCATCAGGGGTTTCGCGACGGAGGCTTTAAGTAGGCGGAAGGGCAGAGTCGGGGGCCGGACGAGGGGGCCACACCATAGGGCGGCGCGGGCCCCCGGGCCGCGCCGCCTTGTGGTGTCGCCACCTCGTGGCCCCACTTCGTATGTTCTTCGGTCTTCTGGAAGCTCCGTGGAAAAATAGGCCCCTGGGTCTTTGTTTCGTCCAATTGAGAATATTTCGTTACTAGGATTTCTGAAACCAAAAACAGCGAAAAGGCGGCCGGCATCTTGTTAATAGGTTAGTTCCAAAATGCACGAATATGACATAAAGTGTGCATAAAACATGTAGGTATCATCAATAATATGGCATAGAACATAAGAAATTATCGATACGTCGGAGACGTATCAGCATCCCCAAGCTTAGTTCTGCTCGTCCCGAGCAGGTAAAACGATAACAAAGATAATTTCTGAAGTGATATGCCATCATAACCTTGATCATACTATTTGTAAACATATGTAGTGGATGCAGCGATCAAAACAATGGTAATGACATGAGTAAACAAGTGAATCATATAACAAAGACTTTTCATGAATAGTACTTCAAGACAAGTATTAATAAGTCTTGCATAAGAGTTAACTCATAAAGCAATAAATCAAAGTAAAGGTATTGAAGCAACACAAAGGAAGATTAAGTTTCAGCGGTTGCTTTCAACTTGTAACATGTATATCTCATGGATAATAGTCAACATAGAGTAATATAACAAGTACAATATGCAAGTATGTAAGAATCAATGCACAGTTCACACAAGTGTTTGCTTCTTGAGGTGGAGAGAGATAGGTGAACTGACTCAACATAAAAGTAAAGAGAATGGTCCTTCAAAGAGGAAAGCATCGATTGCTATATTTGTGCTAGAGCTTTTATTTTGAAAACATGAAACAATTTTGTCAACGGTAGTAATAAAGCATATGAGTTATGTACATTATATCTTACAAGTTGCAAGTCTCATGCATAGTATACTAATAGTGCCCGCACCTTGTCCTAATTAACTTGGACTACCGGATCTTTGCAATGCACATGTTTTAACCAAGTATCACAATGGGGTACCTCCATGCCGCCTGTACAAAGGTCTAAGGAGAAAGCTCGCATTTTGGATTTCTCGCTTTTGATTATTCTCAACTTAGACATCCATACCGGGACAACATGGACAACAGATAATGGACTCCTCTTTAATGCATAAGCATGTGGCAACAATTATTATTCTCATATGAGATTGAGGATATGTGTCCAAAACTGAAACTTCCACCATGATTCATGGCTTTAGTTAGCGGCCCAAAGTTCTTCTCTAACAACATGCATGCTCCAACCATGAAGGTGGTAGATCTCTCTTACTTCAGACAAGACGGACATGCATAGCAACTCACATGATATTCAACAAAGAATAGTTGATGGCGTCCCCAGAAGCATGGTTATCGCACAACAAGCAACTTAATAAGAGATAAAATGCATAAGTACATATTCAATACCACAATAGTTTTTAAGCTACTTGTCCCATGAGCTATATATTGCAAAGGTGAATGATGGAATTTTAAAGGTAGCACTCAAGCAATTTACTTTGGAATGGCGGATAAATACCATGTAGTAGGTAGGTATGGTGGACACAAATGGCATAGTGGTTGGCTCAAGTATTTTGGATGCATGAGAAGTATTCCCTCTCGATACAAGGTTTAGGCTAGCAAGGTTATTTGAAACAAACACAAGGATGAACGGTACAGCAAAACTCACATAAAAGACATATGGTAAACATTATAAGACTCCATACCGTCTTCCTTGTTGTTCAAAACTCAATACTAGATGTTATCTAGACTCTAGAGAAACCAAATATGCAAACCAAATTAGCAAGCTCTAAGTATTTCTTCATTAATGGGTGCAAAGTATATGATGCAAGAGCTTAAACATGAGCACAACAATTGCCAAGTATCAAATTATCCAAGACATTTTAGAATTACTACATGTAGTATTTTCCAATTCCAACCATATAACAATTTAACGAAGAAGAAACTTCGCCATGAATACTATGAGTAGAGCCTAAGGACATATTTGTCCATATGCTACAGCGGAGCGTGTCTCTCTCCCATAAAGTGAATGCTAGGATCCATTTTATTCAAACAAAAAAAACAAAAACAAACCGACGCTCCAAGCAAAGTACATAAGATGTGACGGAATAAAAATATAGTTTCGGGGGAGGAACCTGATAATGTTGTCGATGAAGAAGGGGATGCCTTGGGCATCCCCAAGCTTAGACGCTTGAGTCTTCTTAGAATATGCAGGGGTGAACCACCGGGGCATCCCCAAGCTTAGAGCTTTCACTCTCCTTGATCATATTGCATCATACTCCTCTCTTGATCCTTGAAAACTTCCTCCACACCAAACTCGAAACAACTCATTAGAGGGTTAGTGCATAATAAAAATTCACATGTTCAGAGGTGACACAATCATTCTTAACACTTCTGGACATTGCATAAAGCTACTGGACATTAGTGGATCAAAGAAATTCATCCAACATAGCAAAAGAGGCAATGCGAAATAAAAGACAGAATCTGTCAAAACAGAACAGTCCGTAAAGATGGATTTTATTAGGCCACCAGACTTGCTCAAACGAAAATGCTCAAATTGAATGAAAGTTGCGTACATATCTGAGGATCATGCTCGTAAATTGGCTTAATTTTCTGAGCTACCTACAAGGAGATAGACCCAGATTCGTGACAGCAAAGAAATCTGGAACTGCGCAGTAATCCAAATCTAGTACTTACTTTTCTATCAAAGACTTTACTTGGCACAACAAAACTTAAAACTAAGATAAGGAGAGGTTGCTACAGTAGTAAACAACTTCCAAGACACAAATATAAAACAAAAATACTGTAGTAAAAACATGGGTTGTCTCCCATAAGCGCTTTTCTTTAACGCCTTTCAGCTAGGCGCAGAAAGTGTATCTCAAGTATTATCGCGAGATGGAGCATTGATATCATAAGCTCCCCCATTTGTAGTGGTACTAGGGGCTTTGTCAATTTTAGGCCTATAATAATATTTCTTTGGTTTAGGCACTTTAGAGACATACATAAACTTTTGCTCCTTTCCCACATAAGCTTTCTCTCTAAACTGTAAAGATGAAAAGGTTGAACCCAAGGTTCCCATAGCTTTTTCAAGTTCGCCAATCCTATTAATTTGATTATCATGGTCAACACAAGTTCCTAGGACACTAATTCTTTCATCAATTCCTCCTAAGGATTTATCAAGTTCATCAGTTTTATCAAGTAACATCTCCAACTTAGTTTCAACACTCGGAAAATTTTTCTCTATGGTTTCCAATTTTTTCATAACATCCTCAAGGGAGGTTTCAATTTTAGTTTCATTAACAGGTGGTGTTCCAAATAAACTCTCAATAATGCAGCTAGCTTCTAAAGCGGGAGCGCCTAGGAAGTTACCTCCCGCGAGACAATCAAGAACATATCTATTCCAGCTAGAGATACCAACATAAAAATTCCTGAGTAGGATAGTGGTGGAGTGTTTCTTAGTGCACCTATTATGGGCATCACTAATTCTATACCAAGCATCTTTTAAACATTCTCCTCCTTGTTGCTTAAATGAACGAACTTCAACTTCAGGATTACTCATTTTAGCAGTAGTAAATAAAACAAACTAGATAAAGTAAATGCAAGTATACTAATTTTTTTGTGTTTTTGATATAGCAAACAAGACAGTAAATAAAGTAAAGCTAGCAACTAATTTTTTTGTATTTTGATATAATGCAGCAAACAAAGTAGTAAATAAAATAAAGCAAGACAAAAACAAAGTAAAGAGATTGAGAAGTGGAGACTCCCCTTGCAGCGTGTCTTGATCTCCCGGCAAGGCGCCAGAAAATGTGCTTGATGGCATGTATTTCACACGTTCGTTGGGCAACCCCAAGAGGAAGGTATGATGCGCACAGCAGCAAGTTTTCCCTCAGAAAGAAACCAAGGTTTATCGAACCAGGAGGAGCCAAGAAGCACGTTGAAGGTTGATGGCGGCGGGATGTAGTGCGGCGCAACACCAGAGATTCCGGCGCCAACGTGGAACCTGCACAACACAACCAAAGTACTTTGCCCCAACGAAGCAGTGAGGTTGTCAATCTCACCGGCTTGCTGTAACAAAGGATTAACCGTATTGTGTGGAAGATGATTGTTTGCAGAGAAAATAGTAAAACAAGTATTGCAGCAGATATTTCAGTATTAAAGGAATGGACCGGGGTCCACAGTTCACTAGAGATGTCTCTCCCATAAGATGAAAGCATGTTGGGTGAACAAATTACAGTCGGGCAATTGACAAATAGAGAGGGCATAACAATGCACATACATGACATGATAAGTATAGTGAGATTTAATTGGGCATTACGACAAAGTACATAGACCGCCATCATGCATCTATGCCTAAAAAGTCCACCTTCAGGTTATCATCCGAACCCCCTCCGGTATTAAGTTGCTAACAACAGACAATTGCATTAAGTATGGTGCGTAATGTAATCAACAACTACATCCTCGGACATAGCGCCAATGTTTTATCCCTAGTGGCAACAGCACAACACAACCTTAGAACTTTCTGTCACTGTCCCAGGTGTCAATGAAGGCATGAACCCACTATCGAGCATAAATACTCCCTCTTGGAGTTAAAAGTAAAAACTTGGCCAGAGCCTCTACTAGTAACGGAGAGCATGCAAGATCATAAACAACACATATGTAATAACTTGATAATTAACATGACATGGTATTCTCTATCCATCGGATCCCGACAAACACAACATAGGAATTACAGATAGATGATCTTGATCATGTTAGGCAGCTCACAAGATCCAACAATGAAGCACAATGAGGAGAAGACAACCATCTAGCTACTGCTATGGACCCATAGTCCAGGGGTGAACTACTCACTCATCACTCCGGAGGCGACCATGGCGGTGTAGAGTCCTCCGAGATGAATCCCCTCTCCGGCAGGGTGCCGAGAGATCTCGAGAATCCCCGAGATGGGATCGGCGGCGGCGGCGTCTGGAAGGTTTTCCGTATCGTGGTTTTCGCATCGGGGGTTTCGCGACGGAGGCTTTAAGTAGGCGGAAGGGCGAGTCGGGGGCCGACAGGGGGCCACACCATAGGGCGGCGCGGGCCCCCGGCCGCGCCGCCTTGTGGTGTCGCCACCTCGTGGCCCCACTTCGTATGTTCTTCGGTCTTCGGAAGCTCCGTGGAAAAATAGGCCCCTGGGTCTTTGTTTCGTCCAATTCCGAGAATATTTCGTTACTAGGATTTCTGAAACCAAAACAGTGACAGAACTGGCACTTAGGCATCTTGTTAATAGGTTAGTTCCAGAAAATGCACGAATATGACATAAAGTGTGCATAAAACATGTAGGTATCATCAATAATATGGCATAGAACATAAGAAATTATCGATACGTCGGAGACGTATCACACCCATTAATGAAGAAACACTTAGAGCTTGCTAATTTGGTTTGCATATTTGGTTTCTCTAGAGTCTAGATAATATCTAGTATTGAGTTTTGAACAACAAGGAAGACGGTGTAGAGTCTTATAATGTTTACAATATGTCTTTTATGTGAGTTTTGCTGCACCGGTTCATCCTTGTATTTGTTTCAAATAACCTTGCTAGCCTAAACCTTGTATCGAGAGGGAATACTTCTCATGCATCCAAAATACTTGAGCCAACCACTATGCCATTTTTGTCCACCATACCTACCTACTACATGGTATTTCTCCGCCATTCCAAAGTAAATTGCTTGAGTGCTACCTTTAAAATTCCATCATTCACCTTTGCAATATATAGCTCATGGGACAAATAGCTTAAAAACTATTGTGGTATTGAATATGTACTTATGCACTTTATCTCTTATTAAGTTGCTTGTTGTGCGATAACCATGTTTCGGGGACGCCATCAACTATTCTTTGTTGAATATCATGTGAGTTGCTATGCATGTCCGTCTTGTCGAAGTAAGAGAGATCTACCACCTTTATGGTTGGAGCATACATATTGTTAGAGAAGAACATTGGGCCGCTAACTAAAGCCATGATTCATGGTGGAAGTTTCAGTTTTGGACATATAACCTCAATCTCATATGAGAATAATAATTGTTTCCACATGCTTATGCATTAAAGAGGAGTCCATTATCTGTTGTCCATGTTGTCCCGGTATGGATGTCTAAGTTGAGAATAATCAAAGGCGAGAAATCCAAAATGCGAGCTTTCTCCTTAGACCTTTGTACAGGCGGCATGGAGGTACCCCATTGTGACACTTGGTTAAAACATGTGTATTGCGATGATCCGGTAGTCCAAGCTAATTAGGACAAGGTGCGGGCACTATTAGTATACTATGCATGAGGCTTGCAACTTGTAAGATATAATTTTCATAACTCATATGCTTTATTACTACCGTTGACAAAATTGTTTCATGTTTTCAAAATAAAAGCTCTAGCACAAATATGGCAATCGATGCTTTCCTCTTTGAAGGACCATTCTTTTTACTTTTATGTTGAGTCAGTTCACCTATCTCTCTCCACCTCAAGAAGCAAACACTTGTGTGAACTGTGCATTGATTCCTACATATTTGCATATTGCACTTGTTATATTACTCTATGTTGACAATTATCCATGAGATATACATGTTACAAGTTGAAAGCAACCGCTGAAACTTAATCTTCCTTTGTGTTGCTTCAATACCTTTACTTTGATTTATTGCTTTATGAGTTAACTCTTATGCAAGACTTATTGATGCTTGTCTTGAAGTACTATTCATGAAAAGTCTTTGCTTTATGATTCATTTGTTTACTCATGTCATTACCATTGTTTTGATCGCTGCATTCATTACATATGTTTACAAATAGTATGATCAAGGTTATGATGGCATGTCACTTCAGAAATTATCTTTGTTATCGTTTTACCTGCTCGGGACGAGCAGAACTAAGGGGGATGCTGATACGTCTCCGACGTATCGATAATTTCTTATGTTCCATGCCACATTATTGATGATATCTACATGTTTTATGCACACTTTATGTCATATTCGTGCATTTTCTGGAACTAACCTATTAACAAGATGCCGAAGAGCCATTCTGTTTTCTGCTGTTTTTGGTTTCAGAAATCCTAGTAACGAAATATTCTCGGAATTGGACGAAATCAACGCCCGGGGTCCTATTTTGCCAAAGCTTCCGGAAGACCGAAGAGGAGTCGAAGTGGGGCCACGAGGCGCCGCCACACTAGGCGGCGCGGCCCAAGCCCCGCCGCGCCCTATGGTGTGGGGCCCTCGCGTGGCACCCCGCGTTGCCCTTCCGCGTACTTAAAGCCTCCGTCGCGAAACCCCCGTGCAGAGCCACGATACGGAAAACCTTCCAGAGACGCCGCCGCCGCCAATCCCATCTCGGAGATTCAGGAGATCGCCTCCGGCACTGCCGGAGAGGGGATTCATCTCCCGGAGGACTCTTCACCGCCATGGTCGCCTCCGGAGTGATGAGTGAGTAGTTCACCCCTGGACTATGGGTCCATAGCAGTAGCTAGATGGTTGTCTTCTCCTCATTGTGCTTCATTGTTGGATCTTGTGAGCTGCCTAACATGATCAAGATCATCTATCTGTAATGCTATATGTTGTGTTTGTCGGGATCCGATGGATAGAGAATACTATGTTATGTTAATTATCAAGTTATTACCTATGTGTTGTTTATGATTTTGCATGCTCTCCGTTATTAGTAGAGGCTCTGGCCAAGTTTTTGCTCTTAACTCCAAGAGGGAGTATTTATGCTCGATAGTGGGTTCATGCCTCCATTGATATCTGGGACAGTGACAGAAAGTTCTAAGGTTGTGGATGTGCTGTTGCCTTTAGGGATAAAACATTGATGCTATGTCTAAGGATGTAGTTGTTGATTACATTACGCACCATACTTAATGCAATTGTCTGTTGTTTTACAACTTAATACTGAAGGGGTTCGGATGATAACCTGAAGGTGGACTTTCTAGGCATAGATGCATGCTGGATGGCGGTCTATGTACTTTGTCGTAATGCCCAATTAAATCTCACTATATTTATCATGACATGTATGTGCATTGTTATGCCCTCTCTATTTGTCAATTGCCCGACTGTAATTTGTTCACCCAACATGCTTTTATGTTATGGGAGAGACACCTCTAGTGAACTGTGGACCCCGGTCCATTCTTTTATCTGAAATACAATCTGCTGCAATACTTGTTCTTTATTGTTTTCTTGCAAACAATCATCTTCCACACAATACGGTTAACCCTTTGTCACAGCAAGCCGGTGAGATTGACAACCTCACTGTTTCGTTGGGGCAAAGTACTTTGGTTGTGTTGTGCAGGTTCCACGTTGGCGCGGAATCTGGTGTTGCGCCGCACTACATCCCGCCGCCATCAACCTTCAACGTGCTTCTTGGCTCCTCCTGGTTCGATAAACCTTGGTTTCTTTCTGAGGGAAAACTTGCTGTTGTGCGCATCATACCTTCCTCTTGGGGTTCCCAACGAACGTGTGAGTTACACGCCATCAAGCTCTTTTTCTGGCGCCGTTGCCGGGGACTGAAGAAAAGTTACAACAAGGTTCCCTGTCTTCATGTCATACTCACAGCCATGCCCAAGGAACCAATTTCGAGCCCTAGTGTCCCATCCTTCTCGCTCTGGTTCTGGAGTGATCCCATTCAGCTTCATCTCAGCCTCTTGTGCATCCCACTTAGGCATGGCTACTTCGTAGCCCCCTCGCCCCGTATGATGGTGATATTTCTTTTCGCTTGCATTCTTCTTGTTTTTCTTTGACAGGTTCACAGCCTCCTCTGATTCTTTGTACTTCACAAATTCTTCCCAGTTATGCTCCTGCTTCGCTAGATAGTTTTCGAATAATGGAGGCTTCTTCTCGGTCTTATAAGCTTTCCATAACCGGTTCTTATACGCCCGGAAAAGTTCCCCCATCTTCTTAAGAGCCCATTTCTTCACTAGCGCTCTCTGCTTGGCATTCTCAGACTCCGATCCCAAATTTGGCAAAGTGAAATGTGATATGAGGTCGTCAAAAAGTGTGTTCTTGTACCTATCGGCAACCTGATCTTCGGACACATTCTTGGTCTTGTTCCATTCTCTAATAGTGATCGGGAGAGAATCTCTAACCAGAACTCCGCACTGATTCTTAAATGTCACTCTGACACTCGCGGGTGCCACAGGTTGGCCTTCCGGTGATATAGCTTCAATGTTGAAGTGGTCTTTTTTGCCCAGTCTCTTTGCCGGGCCTCGTTTCTCCAACTTATCTTCGGAGGCCTAAGAGAATAAAAATCAGTTAATTTATATACATATGTACATATAGAATTCCATTAATGCCTCAACTGATCGTATACCTCGTCATGACCGGAGCCGTCGGCTTCTCCATCACCGGAGCCGTCGGCTTCTCCATCACCGGAGCCGCCGGCTTCTCCATCACCGGAGCCGCGGCTTCTCCATCACCGGAGCCACGGGCTTCTCCATCACCGGAGTCGCGGTCTTCTCGGTCACCATCGCGGATTATGTTCTCGAAGTCTTCCTGTTCCAAGTCTCCGGATTTCGAATGGATCCATTGTTTCTGCAAAAAATTAAATCGATAAGTACATGGTCTAACCCTAACCAAACCCTAACCCTAATGGAGACGCGTGTTTGCGAGAGGGAGAGGGTGTCGGCGACGCGTGTTTGCGAGAGGGAGAGGGTGTCGGAGAGGCGTGTTTACGAGAGGGAGAGGGTGTCGGCGACTCGTGTTTGCGAGAGGGAGAGGGTGTCGGCGACGCGTGTTTGCGAGAGGGAGAGGGTGTCGGCGACGCGTGTTTGCGAGAGGGAGAGGGTGTCGGCGACGCGCGTTTGCAAGAGGGAGAGGGTGTTGGCGACGCGCGTTTGCAAGAGGGAGAGGGTCGACGTCGGATATATCTATCTTATCGGAAAAACTAAATACATATATAAACTAATTAACAAACTAAATACATACATATACTAACTAACTAAATACATACATATACTCATTAACTAAACCTAATACATACTAACTAAACTAACTAACTAAACTAACTAACCTAAACTAACTAACTAAACTAACTAACTAATCAAACTAACTAACTAAACTAACTAACCTAAACTAACTAACTAAACTAACTAACCAAATACTAACTATATACTCATTAACCTAACTAACTAAACTATACTAATCAATTAAGTAAAAAAAACTGAAAAATAAAAAAAGGCAACAACAGGCGCGGCGGCGCTACCTTGCAGCTGCCGAGGCGCGGCCCGAGGAGCGGCGGTGCAGATGGCGGTGCGGTGTGGCGAAGGCGGCGTGGCGAGACGGCGCGCGGCCCGACGGAGCGAGCGCGGCGGCCCGAGACGCGTAGAGGAGCGACGGCGCGGAGGAGCGCACGGCGGCGGCGGCGAGCTTGTGCGCGCGGGCGAGGCGTCGGCGGCGCGGTGATCTGGCAGCCGGGCGCAATTATGGTTAGGGTAGGCCTCCAGTGTCGCGGGTGGCGGCTCCGCCCGCGACGCGCACTATTTATACCTACCCCCTTTTTGTCGCGTGTGGTGGCACGACCCGTGACAAAGACCCCTTGTCGCGGGTCGTGCCACCCGCGACAATCTTTGTCGCGGGTCGAGCCACCACCGACAAAGGGATAGGAGCTGATCCGTGGAACTGCATCCAACGGCTCTGGCCGTTTGAATCCAACGGCCTAGAGCCGTTGGACGCGGATCAGCTCATACCCTCTCAGACCCCTTTTCTTTTTCCTATTTTAAATTAATAAAATTGTTATTTTAATAACTTTTGAATGGTAACTCAAATACAAATGTTTTATATATGAATATTGATCAGAAAAAGCTAATGAACATGAATATGACATCCATATACCTATTTGCATCTCGCATCATATCAAACATTGATAGTCGTGTATGTTTCACCCCTGTGCACCGCCGCCGTGCCACACGTGTCGCGTCCCCGTACGTGTAGCCACCGCTTCCACGTGCCTCGCCCCGCCGACGCCGGCGTGCGACGTGTGTAGCCGTGGCTTACACGTGCCATGCCCCGCGTGCGCTATATAGAGCGACGAGTGCGGGCGCAACCACACGTCGCCACCGCCTCCTCCGCTCATTCATCTCCGGGATGCCTCCACGTCGTCGAGGGGCGTCCGGTTTCCGTGGCGTTCGAGTGCGTCCGAGCGGTAGGTTCTACGCCGAGATACGCGCCGGTGGCTTCCGCCTCACCCTCGGCACGTACAACACGCCGGAGCTGGCGGCGCGCGCTTACGACGCGGCGGCGTGGCGCTTTCGGCGGCCACGGCGCGACATGAACTTCCCGGATGTTGAATCGCTAGAGGAGGCGGAGTTCCTCGCGCCACCGCCGTGCCTCGTCGACGACGAGGACCGTCGCCGGCACCGCCAGGTGCAGCGCAGGATCGCCATCGCCGAGCACGACGAGCAGTTGATGCGCCAGTGGAGGGCGCAGTTCCCCAACGACGTCGACAACACCGACGCGTTCTTCGCTAACCTTAGGGCACAACGCAGGTCCAACAGGCGCCACCGTCGGGCCGTCGCCACCTTCGAGCTCGAGAACCCGAATACAACTTGGACCGAAAACGACCCTCGGTGGGATGACATTTGGACGGAGACAACCTCCGACGACGAGTAGAGACTAGACTAGTAATTTATCTATTTTATTGTAATTTCAATAAAGTCGTTGTCGGTTCTATTAGTTTAAATTTAGTTTATAAAGTCGTTGTCGGTTGTTTTTGTTCAATAAAGTGGTTGACACGAAATTTATTACGATTGAACTGAAATTAAAGTACAGAGCTCAACTGAAAATTAAGATACATGGCCAGATTCGAATGTTGGAGCCATTCAATCATAGTCGTGCCTAGCCCTATAATAGTCGCCACTGTAGTCATCATAGTCGCCGACGTCATCGTCGCTAGCATCGGGGTCGCGGTTGTCGAACCTCGGCGGGTGAGCACGCGTGGGCTGGGATTGAGGGTAGCGCAGGCGGGGGCCACGATAGGCCATGACGCTCTGGAGAGTCCGGCCGCGCCACCACATCCGACGGCCGGCCTCGTTGAAGTTCGAAGGAGGCGGGCCGTCCTCCTCGTACCTGGCAACCGCCCTCTCACGCCGATTGATGAAGAAGCTATCCCAAGTCGGGCTGTAGTCGGGATGCCACTGGGGATTCCTCCGCTGCTCAGGCGTGAGCTCGAAATAGTAGTGGTTCGTGATGGCCATCTCGCGTGGCACACCTAGAGGGATAGGAGGGACCGGTACGCCTCCGACGCTCAGCAACCAGCCGGTCGGGACGCGGTAGCCGGGCGGGCAGGGGTAGTTCGAGGCGCAAAGCGCCTCCGCCTCCCGGGGTGTTAGACATACGATGGAAGCCATGGGAGAGAGTGATGAGGTTTGCAGATATGAGTCCAAGCCTACATATATATAGTGGAAAAATGGCGGGAATGCGGGAAGAAAATAGGCGGGAACGAAGTGGCGCGCGAAACTTTCATCCCGGGTGGAGGCTCAAACCGGGACAAAAGACTGGGGGAGGCTTATCTAGGAGGGCCTTATCTGGGGGGATGATGTGCGGGTAACCTTTTGTCACGGTTGGTGGGTGCAACCGGGACTAAAGCTGTCGGCAGGATAAGGATGTGTCGGTAGGATAGGACGCGTGGGTGGACGCACTGCTCGATGAGATAAAGCATGTAGCGCACGACGCCCTGTCGAAGGAACAAGACAAAGTAGAAGCGGTGCCGTGCCTATAAAAGGAGCATCAATACGCCTTGCCAAGCAGATCAACAAGCCAAGCACAGTTTCATTCCCATGGATGAAGGAAAGGGTTGGGAAATCTCCCGTGGCGCAGCTTCTCGAAGATGTCGTTGGTGCACACGCCCTACGGCATCTTCGGAAGCTGCTCCTCGGAAAAATTTCCCTGCAAGCCCGTGAAAGACTCCGTCTCCTCTAACAGTGTTGGGGAAAGGGTTCTTATTATTACATAAATGTAGAGATTGTCTTGGGAACTATATATGAAGAATACATTATTACATCGCCATCTACTGTTGTGATCTTCTACGCCGTAGCCATGGAGAATCTTCATCATTTAGCAAGATGCTTGGGTCAATTTTCACCGTGAAGGGCGGAATTTCTTTAAACTTATTATAATCTTCTGACATGTCTGTCTTGTCATCCACTCCCACTATGTTTCTTTTCCCAGAAAGAACTATGTGGCGCTTTGGCTCCTCGGTTGATGTATTCTTTTGTTGATTTCTTTTTCTCGATTTGCTAGACATGTCCTTCACGTAGAAAACTTGAGCCACCTCGTTGGCTAGGACAAATGGCTCGTCCAGGTACGCAAGATTGTTGGGATCCACTGTTGTCATACCGTACTTATCGTCTATATGTACACCGCTGAGCTTCACCCATTTGCACCGAAACAAAGGGACCTTAAAAGTGGGTCCATAGTCAAGTTCCCATATCTCCTCTATGTATCCATAATATGTGGTGGTCTGCCCATTCTCGTCTTTTGCATCGAAGCGGACACCACTGTTTTGGTTGGTGCTCTTTTTATCTTGGTCGATCGTGTAAAATGTATTCCCATTTATCTCGTACCCTTGGAATGTACATATGTTTGAAGATGGTAACCTGGCCAACAAGTACAGCTGCTCTACAACAGTGGTGTCATTCATGAGATGTCTTTGCAACCAACTGCCGAAGGTATTCATGTGTTCACGTGTAATCCATGAATGGGGCTTGCCCGGGTTTATTTCTCGTAAAACATTCTTATGTTTCTCGATGTACGGAGCCACCAAGCTGGAATTGTATAGAACTGTGTAGTGTGCTTGATTGAAAGAAATCTTGTCCCTGCACACCGTTGCTTTCCTTCCTAGTGTGCCTTTTCCAGTCAGCCTCCCCTCATACCGAGATTCAGGAACACCAATCGGCTTAAGGTCAGGAATAAAGTCAACACAAAACTCAATGACCTCCTCAGTTCCGTAGCCCTTTGAGATACTTCCTTCCGGCCTAGCTCGGTTATGAACATATTTCTTTAAGACTCCCATGAACCTCTCGAAGGGGAACATATTGTGTAGAAATACAGGACCGAGAATTCTAATCTCTTCAACTAGGTGAACGAGGAGGTGCGTCATAATATTGAAGAAGGATGGTGGGAACAACAACTCGAAGCTGACAAGACATTCGACCACATCTTCCTGTAATCCTGACAAAGTTTCTGGATCAATTACCTTCTGAGAAATTGCGTTGAGGAATGCACATATCTTCACAATGGCTAGTCGAACATTTTCTGGTAGAAGTCCCCTCAATGCAACCGGAAGCAATTGTGTCATAAGCACGTGGCAGTCATGGGACTTTAGGTTCTGGAATTTTTTCTCCTTCATATTTACTATTCCCTTTATATTCGATGAGAAACCAGACGGAACCTTGATACTGAATAGGGCTTCAAAAAAGATCTCCTTCTCTTGTTTGGTAAGAGCGTAGCTGGCAGGCCCTTCAAACTTCCCTGGATGATTGCCGTTTCGTCCTTTATGATGTTCCTGGTCCTCCCGTGCTTCTGTTGTATCTTTTGTCTTCCCATACACGCCCAGGAAACCTAGAATATTCACACAAAGATTCTTGGTCAGGTGCATCACGTCGATTGCAGAGCGGACTTCCAGGACTTTCCAATATTCTAGCTCCCAAAAAATAGATTTCTTCTTCCACATGGGCGCGTGTCCGTCATCGTCTTTCGGAACAGGTCGACTGCCTGGACCCTTTCCAAAGATAACATTTAAATCCTTGACCATGTCAAATATATCAGCACCACTACGGGGGACAGGCTTCGGACGGTTGTCTGCCTCGCCATCGAAATGCTTGCCTTTTTTCCTTAAGGGATGCTTGCGCGGAAGGAAACGGCGATTGTACGGGTACACAACTTTTTTGCTTTTTCCCAAATATTTACCTTCAGTCTCATCTAAACAGTGTGTGCATGCGTTGTATCCTTTGTTCGTCTGTCCTGAAATGTTACTAAGAGCAGGCCAATCATTGATGGTTACGAATAGCAACGCTCGTAGGTCAAATTCTTGCTCGGTGTGCTCATCCCACACACGTACACCTGGTTTGGCCCACAACTCCAAAAGTTCATCAACTAATGGCCTTAGGTACACATCAATGTCGTTGCCGGGTTGCTTTGGGCCTTGGATAAGCACTGGCATCATAATGAACTTCCGCTTCATGCACAACCAAGGAGGAAGGTTGTAGATACATAGAGTCACGGGCCAGGTGCTGTGACTGCAGCTCTGCTCCCCAAAAGGATTCATGCCATCTGTACTTAGACCAAACCATAAGTTCCTTGCCTCACCTGCAAAATCCGGGAACTCTCTCCCGATGTTCCTCCACTGCCGACCATCAGCGGGGTGCCTCAACATCGCGTCTTTCTTACGTTCTTCCATGTGCCATCGCAACAACTTGGCATGCTCTTTGTTTCTGAACAAACGTTTCAACCGTGGTATTATTGGAGCATACCACATCACCTTCGCAGGAACCCTCTTCCTGGGTGGCTCGCCCTCAACATCACCAGGGTCATCTTTTCTGATCTTATACCGCAATGCACCACATATCGGACATTTATTCAAATTCTCGTACTTCTCACCGCGGTAGAGGATACAGTCATTAATGCATGCATGTATCTTCTGCACATCTAATCCTAGAGGGCAGACAAGCTTCTTTGCTTCATATGTACTGACGGGCAATTCATTATTTCTTGGAAACAACTTCTTTAATATTATCATCAATTTCTCAAATCCCGAGTCAGTCACACCGACCTCTGCCTTCCATTTCAGCAATTCCAATATGCTACCCAGCTTTCTATGCCCATCTTCACAACCTGGGTACAACAATTTGTGGTGGTCCTCTAACATCTTGTCGAACTGCAACCTCTCCTTATCCGTGCCACAGTCTCTTCTTGCATCAGAAATGGCCCGACGAAGATCATCATCAACAGGATCATCTGATGCATGTTCTTCACCTCCTTCTTCTTCATTGTCGTCCATTGCGGTATCATCGCATTCAGAGAACATAGATCGGTACTGGTCATCATTATCTTCTTCTTCATCGCCGTCTTCCATCATAACCCCTTCTTCTCCGTGCTTGGTCCAAACATTATAGCTGGACATGAATCCAAACCGAAGCAGGTGGCTCTTAATGTCTCTTGAGCAAGAGTAATCCTTCTCGTTCTTACATTTTAGACATGGACAGCACATAAAACCTTGCTTCGACTTGTTGGCCTCGGCCACAAGCAGGAAAGAATTCACGCCCTCTCTGAAAGCGGGAGCACATCGGTTACCGTACATCCATGGATGACTCATCTGCATCATAAGTACAATTATATATGTATCAGATGCAATCACCTTGCTAAAATTAGTATTGTACGGACTATGTATATATATACGAGAAAATAGTTGCTAACCTTTTAGGATCAAAAAGAGGAGAAATCTTATCAAATAAAATCAAGTGGCATCCCTCTCACAAGCATTCCATCAAACACCTCTTGTGCACATGTAGAAAAAATGAGCTAGCATACACCTCCACCTTCACCACCAAGGAAAAAATGAGGTGGGGGGCTGGCTGCGTGTCTATATATAGGCATGGCCTTTTGTCGCGGGCCGTATTACGACCCACGACAAAAGGGGTGCCGACAGGAGGCGCCAGCCCTCAGACCTTTTGTCGCGGGTCGTGTACGGCCCGCGACAAAAGGTCGCGACAAAAGGCCCTGCCCATTTTGGAGCGACGTGGCCACCCCATTTGTCGCGGGGGCAGGCGCGCCCGCGACAAAAGGATCCCATGAAAGCCCTATTTTCCACTAGTGTTGGAACAAAATAATCCAGCGTGCGTGTCTGAGTCCATGGCTCTCTGTACATGCCATCTTTGCCGTCACCAATCACTGCGTCAATGCGAAGCTTAAAGTTCTTGCCGGACACAACTTGAAACATGCCGCTCACCACCCTCTTGAACTGAAGCCCATCGCTCGCTTGCCTGGTGTGCTCAGCCACCGCCCACCTTCCAATCTCCTAGACCATCGGGTCATTGACGTTCGGGATCTGTTCTCAACCATTGCCTATGATATATGTTGTGCTGGTCGTAGCAATGGTGCAAATGACAACGGCAATAGTGACAAGGAGGCCATTGTGTGTCCTCATGGCTGATGGGATCTATAATAATTAAATAGGAACGAATCTACTAAATTAAATTCTCTCAACATGCAAGATGTCCACCTCATCAATCATCTTTGAGCAATTCTAGGCTGCCACATCTCTTCAACTCTGCCACCTCAGCAAAAGAAAAATCACGTTAGTTTGGTTCAGTCCGATTTCTCAGTTTTATTTTGCCGATCCATCTCGCTGTTCTAGTATTTATGTTTCGTGAGAGTACCGTCTGTATTCTGTTAATGTGTTCAGTTTGTTCATCCTGTAAATAACCCCAAACGGTCCACATACAGCTCCATTTACGAGTCGAGGCACATCACCACTACCATTGACACTTTGTCTTCCCTAAACTCTCAGCAACACCGCACTTGCTTCCTCTCCCCCACAATCTCTGAACGGAGCAGTTGCACATGAGATTAATGGAGGCATATATATGAGAAGTCTGCGTAGCTTTTTCCTATTTATAAATGCCATGCTCCGTCTCAAACCGATATGTTCGAATCGTCTACAAACGCATCTCATACCCGTGGAGCTCCTTGGCCAATCATGCCACTCCATGTACTTCGTAACACTAATACACTATCCATCATCTGGCCACATGACATGCTTGGTCAGGTACGTAGATTGCCGTGGAGAGACGATGTTGTCCATTTGGAACTTCTCCTCTACTGTGGGTGTAGATCAAATCCTTCATGTATACTTCTGCATGCGCTTGCATATATAACCAGACACACAAACAGAGCCATGGCGGTTTCATTTGGCTCTAAACCATTGAGTTGTTTGTAGGATGAGATATTCTTATTTGACATTTTCAAGGTACATGCTACAGTCATAGCAGAAAAATCGTTATTTTCATAGAGATAATAAGAGCACATCCCTAGAACTCCAACTCGGTTATTACTAAGCAACCTAAAAAAATCCTACTGACACGCTACATCTCAGTTGGTTGGAACAAAATAATCCAGCGTGCGTGTCTGGGTCCATGGCTCATCATATACTTCCGCTCTGTACATGCCCTCTTTGCCGTCACCGTTCACTGCGTTAATGCGGAGCTTATAGTTCATGCCGGACACAAGTTGTTGCATGCCGCTCACAACCCGCTTGAACTGGAGCCCATCGCTCGCTTGCCTTGCGTGCTCAGCCACAGCCCACTTGCCAATCTCTTGGATCTCCTGGGTATTGATGTCTGGAATTTGTTTAAATCCACCGGTTGGTGTAGATACTGCTTCTCTTGCAGTGGTGGGTGTAGGAGTGATGCAAATGACAATAGCAATGGTGAGAAGGAGGATATTGTGTTGCCTCATGACGGATGGGACGAGGATGCAAGTTTGAGGCAGATGAGTTATGGTATACTATGGCGAATGCGGTGCTGATGCCCGATGGCAAACGCATCTACATGGCCTTTATATATGCGCACCGGCAGGTAGGAATTAATTTGGAAGCATATCCATCACATTGATTCAGTATCAATAACAGGCAGGAATGGATAGGATGCATATAATTTCGTATCAATTAGGTGTACTAATTAAATAGATGCTGCGTACGTATATGTGCCATATTGACAGTTTCGTAAAATCAAAGATGGCACTAAATGATATCCTTCCACATTTATGATCGTTCCAGCAAATTTCTCGTGCAGTCGTGCTCCAGGATTGATTTTACTTTTTATTATCTCTAATATTCTTTATACTGCTATTAATTATATGATTATTAGATCTGCGGTTCTTTTCGTGAAAAGAAAGCTCAACTAGAGAGGTTGAGAGCATCCCAGCCGTTGGGGCTCCTCAGGCCAAAATCCGGTGCAGGCCGAAATCTGGCGCTATTTAGCGCCGGATGGATGTAATTTTAGGTCTGGGGAGTCCATTTTCCCAGCGGTGATCCTAGGATGGATGAATTCTTTTGATAAATAACGGCGAATTCGGACAAAACAAAGCGAAATTCGTTCAAACAAAAGCGAAATTTAAAGGTATTTATCATAGGTAGACGAGTTCGTACATATATAGGCTGAATTCGTACATATATTTGAATTCAGCCAGATGGAAACATAAACTAAAAAGTACTACATGTCGTGGTCGCTCGAGTTCCTGGCGTTCGGCGCCGCCGGCGGCATCCCCAAGGGGGGGGGAGTTGCCGGGGTCTCGATATGCGCGACACACTGGCGAGTGTGCGGCCCACACACACCACCGGCGGCGGCGGCGGCGTTGTTGGCAGGGAGGAGGAGGACCGTCGAAGGCTGCGAGTTCCCGTTCATGCCGAAGACGGAAGAACTCGTTCCAGGCGTCGTAGTTGTCGGCGCGGTACCGCTCCTCTGCGCGCTGCTCGTCGATGAGGGTGACCAGCACAACATCGATAGCGGTGTTCCCACCGGAAGCAGCAGGATCGGGACCCCCGCGCTCAGGCGCCATCCTCCGGGCATGCGGAAGTCCGGCGGCACCGAGTAGCTCGCCATGTGCAGGAGTCCTGCCTCCCACTGGCGTAGGGATCAGCGGCCGAAGCCGTTGTTCGCCGCACCGTGGCCCGCCATTGCTCGCTGGTGGAGGTGGATTGGGGAGAGAAGACAGGGCTGGGGAGAGGGAGACGGCGGTGGTGAATGCGGCGAGACGCGATATGTTCCGCGATAAATAGAGGGAGCCGCGCGTGAATCCGAGGCGACGCCGCGTGGAAGCAACGCGTCCGGCGAAGTCTGACCGGCGGCAGGCTTTTGAAGCACGAGGAAGACGATTGGCCTCTGTCCCCGATAAGTCGGGGCCACCATCCGCGCGGGAAGTTTTCTTGACGGTTCCCGCGCTTTCGTTTCGTCTTGAGTCCCCGAGCGCTCCCCGGGGGGACCGGGGATGGCTGAAAGCCCAAATCCGGGAGGTTCCGGGAGGCGCGGCTGGACCGTTTTCGTCCATACGGATGAAAAAGAAAGCATCATGGGAGACTCGTCGGGAGACGGCTGGAAATGCTCTGACAACGGAAGGCATGCGCCTCCAGGATCACAATCCTCTGATTGAGTTTTTGACATGCTGCAAAAACTAGATCGCAATCCCGACCGGTTGAGGTTTTTTTTTCGAGGGCACACAAAACGCGTGCCAAATTTTTATAGAAGATAAAGCACATAATAAAAAGAATGTGCAATACCCTAATACCACTCTCGAGATACTAGATACCATATCATATTACGTAAAACCAGAAAAATAAATGTTAAATAGATATTATACACAATTTTGCATTAAGATTTTACAAATCAACCTCTGTATATACTTAAAAAGAACGAAATTCCTCTTTTTCCTCCAGTCGTAGCTTTCGTCAAGCATATTTTTAATATGATCATGTTGCCTCCCACCAAATCACTTATAAAAACTGCTGCACTACAAGATTTTAGAAAGTTTTCTATCTATCTACTTCTATCTATATACTACTTAAATGGAACGAAGTTCCTCTTTTCCGGCAAGCATATTTTTAGGGAACCGCTGAGCGTCCCCCGGGGGATTATAATTCTGATCCCCCGCCTCCACCTTTTGACACATGTCCATAACTTTTCTCCTCATGCTTCATCCCGTAAAAATCTCCCCACCCACGAAAAGAAAAAACACAAAGGGCCCGCCGGAGGAACATGCCCACAGCTCTCTACCAGGGTACCACCCGTAATCACCGAACCTCGTCGGCCTGCTCCGGTGAGATACCTCGCCGGTAACAGCACCGTCGGCCGTTCGTAGCAACCCCGCCGGCCGAACGTAGCATCGACGACGGCCTCCTTGCAGCATCGCCGGCAGGCTTGTAGCACACCGCCGCTTGTTTGTAGAAGTCAACGCCGCCGGTAGAAGCAGTCACCGAGGCCCTTGTAGCAATGCATCTAGCCACTTGTAGCAGCAGCCACCACCGCTGCTTGTAGCAGTCGCGGGCGGCGATTGTAGCAACTGCCGACGCTAGTTGTAGCACCACAAGCGGAGGGCCGATAGTCCATGTAGCAGTGTCGATGTGCCATTGGAGCATCCCCAATGTGCCTTGGCAGCAACGGCGGCAGCAACGCCATCGTGTCGGGGTAACAGGGTCAGCCACCCCTTGTAGCAACGGCCGTCGCGGCTGGCAGCAACGCCATCCTGCCGAGGTAGCTTAGCCGGCCGCCCCTTAGCAATGGCGGCGACCGCTAGCAGCAACACCGTTAGCAACGGCGGCAACCGCTGGCAGCAACTCCGGCGTGCCAAGGTAGCAGCGCCGGCCGTCCCTTTTAGCAAGCCGGCTGGCCATCGTAGCAAGGACGCCCGACCTTGGTAGCTGATACGTCTCCGACGTATCGATAATTTCTTATGTTCCATGCCACATTATTGATGATATCTACATGTTTTATGCACATTATATGTCATATTTATGTGTTTTACGGAACTAACCTATTGACGAGATGCCGAAGGGCAAGTTCCTGTTTTCTGCTGTTTTTGGTTCCAGAAATCCTAGTAAGGAAATATTCTCGGAATCGGACGAAATCAAGACCCAGCATCCTATTTTTCCACGAAGCTTCGAACACCGGGGAAGGACCAGAGGGGGGCCACAGGCCCACGGGACCATAGGCCGGCGCGGCCTGGGTGTGGCCGCGCCACCCTATGGTGCCACCGCCTCATCGCCCCTCCGACTCCGCCTCTTCGCCTATATAAAGGTCCCAGACCTAAAACCTCGATACGAAAGAGCCACGGTACGAAAAACCTTCTAGAGCCGCCGCCATCGCAAAGCCAAGATCTGGGGGACAGGAGTCTGTTCCACGCCGCCGGGCGGGAAGTGCCCGACTTCTCCATCGACACCACCGCCATCTCCATCAACGCTGCTGTCTCCCATGAGGGGGGAGTAGTTCTCCATCGAGGCTCGGGGGTGTACGGTAGCTATGTGGTTCATCTCTCTCCTATGTGCTTCAATATAATAATCTCATGAGCTGCCTTACATGATTGAGATTCATATGATGATGCTTGTAATCTAGATGTCATTATGCTAGTCAAGTGAGTTTTACTTATGTGATCTCCGGAGACTCCTTGTCCCACGTGTGTAAAGGTGACAGTGTGTGCACCGTGTGGGTCTCTTAGGCTATATTTCACAGAATACTTATTCACTGTTATGAATGGCGTAGTGAAGTGCTTATTTATATCTCTTTATGATTGCAATGTGTTTTGTATCACAATTTATCTATGTGCTACTCTAGTGATGTTATTAAAGTAGTTTTATTCCTCCTGCACGGTGTAATGGTGACAGTGTGTGCATCCGTGTTAGTACTTGGCGTAGGCTATGATTGTGATCTCTTGTAGATTATGAAGTTAACTATTGCTATGATGGTATTGATGTGATCTATTCCTCCTACATAGTGTGAAGGTGACAGTGTGCATGCTGTGTTAGTACTTGGTTTAGTCGTGTTGATCTTTCATGCACTCTAAGGTTATTTAAATATGAACATTGAATTGTGGAGCTTGTTAACTCCGGCATTGAGGGTTCGTGTAATCCTACGCAATGTGTTCATCATCCAACAAGAGTGTAGAGTATGCATTTATCTATTCTGTTATGTGATCAAAGTTGAGAGTGTCCACTAGTGAAAGTCTATTCCCTAGGCCTTGTTCCTAAATACTGCTATCGCTGCTTGTTTCCTGTTTTACTGCGTTACTACTGCTACCATATTACCACCATCAACTACACGCCAGTAAGCTATTTTCTGGCGCCGGTACTACTGCTCATATTCATTCATACCACATGTATTTCACTATCTCTTCGCCGAACTAGTGCACCTATTAGGTGTGTTGGGGACACAAGAGACTTCTTGCTTTGTGGTTGCGGGGTTGCATGAGAGGGATATCTTTGACCTCTTCCTCCCGAGTTCGATAAACCTTGGGTGATCCACTTAAGGGAAACTTGCTGCTGTTCTACAAACCTCTGCTCTTGGAGGCCCAACACTGTCTACAAGAATAGAAGCTCCCGTAGACATCAAGCTATTTTATGGCGCCGTTGCCGGGAGGAAAGGTAAAAGGTACTCACACTCCGGATCTCGGCTACTAAGCTATTTTCGTTGTAAGTACTCGAAGCTATTTCCTTTAGATCCTGCAATTGCATCTTTTTGTTTCTTGTTTACACTAGTTAGGCATAATGGACACCAATGAGCTTCTTATTCTATTTCCTGATTTAAGACATGGATGGTTTGATGCGAAAATTAAAAAACCTATGGAACCTTATTTGCATGCTGGTAGTAATATTAGTATGAACGCGTTGAACACCATGGTTTCTAATGATATGGAAAATTCTAAGCTTGGGGAAGCTGGCTTTGATGAGCATGATATTTTAGTCCCCCAAGCATTGAGGAGAAAATTTTCTTTGATGATACTTTGCCTCCTATTTATGATGATTATAATGATAGTAGTCTTTTGTTGCCACCTGTTATGGAGGATAAATTTGATTATGATTACAATATGCCTCCTATATTTGATGATGAGAATAATAATGATAGCTACTTTGTTGAATTTGCTCCCACTACAACTAATAAAATTAATTATGCTTATGTGGAGAGTAATAATTTTATGCATGAGACTCATGATAAGAATGCTTTATGTGATAGTTATATTGTTGAGTTTGCTCATGTTGCTACTGAAAGTTATTATGAGAGAGGAAAATATGGTTGTAGAAATTTTCATGTTACTAAAATTCCTCTCTATGTGCTGAAATTTTTGAAGCTACACTTGTTTTATCTTCCTATGCTTGTTACTTTGCTCTTCATGAATTTGTTTATTTACAAGATTCCTATGCATAGGAAGCATGTTAGACTTAAATGTGTTTTGAATTTGCCTCTTGATGCTCTCTTTTGCTTCAAATACTATTTCTTGCGAGTGCATCATTAAAACTGCTGAGCCCATCTTAATGGCTATAAAGAAAGAACTTCTTGGGAGATAACCCATGTGTTATTTTGCTACAGTACTTTGTTTTATATTTGTGTCTTGGAAGTTTTTTACTACTGTAGCAACCTCTACTTATCTTAGTTTTGTTGCATTGTTGTGCCAAGTAAAGTCTTTGATAGTAAGGTTCATACTAGATTTGGATTACTGCGCAGAAACAGATTTCTTGCTGTCACGAATCTGGGCCTAATTCTCTGTAGGTAACTCAGAAAATTATGCCAATTTACGTGAGTGATCCTCAGATATGTACGCAACTTTCATTCAGTTTGAGCATTTTCATTTGAGCAAGTCTGGTGCCTTTTAAAATTCGTCTTTACGGACTGTTCTGTTTTGACAGATTCTGCCTTTTATTTCGCATTGCTTCTTTTGCTATGTGGGATGGATTTCTTTGTTCATTGACTTCCAGTAGCTTTGGGCAATGTCCAGAAGTGTTAAGAATGATTGTGTCACCTCTCACTACAAGAAAAGTTGCCATGCACTTGAAGTCGCGCCATGGTTGCTGGTGTACCATGGCCGACGATTTTGGTCCCTCCGTGGTGCATGTCAAAACTTTTTTTCTCGTTTTTGAGGCCACCTAGCCCGACGAAAGCGGCCAAAACGTCGCGTATGGTGGCCCGGGACGTGGTGCATCTCGAAATCTCGGGTTCGCCGGCCGAGTCAACGCAAATCCGCACCGCCGAGGGATGTAGGGCCCAGATGGCAGCCTCTCTGGCATTGTTTTTTTCTCGATCGCGCCATCTCGTTCAACGTTCTCCGATCGAGCCGTTTACGATGCAGGATCATGGGTCCCGCATGTCATCCTCTATGAACCAAAATTCTTTCTATTCTTGGATTTTTTGACCCCCTGATTTCTGGCTACTTCCTTTTTCTTTTGATCCCTTGCCGCCTTGGAAACGTTGAGAACGCTGCTGCAAAATGGGACCCACATGTCATCCTCTATGTGCAATCAACTTTCTTTTCTCGGAGTTTTTTTTGGCACCTCAAATTTGGTCACTTGCCTTTTTCTTTCGATCCCCTGCCGCCTCTCAAACGGTGATACCGCTCCTGGGACCCGCATGTCATCCTCTATGCACTATAAAACTTTCTTTTCTTGAATTATTTTTGGCACCTCATATTTGGTCACTTACCTTTTTCTTTCGATCCCTGCCGCCTCTCAAACGGTGATACCGCTGCTGCTAAATGGGACCCGCATGTCATCCTCTATGTACTATAAAACTTTCTTTTCTTGAAGTTTTTTTGGCACCTCAAATTTGGTCACTTGCCTTTTTCTTTCGATCCCCTGCCGCCTCTCAAATGGTGATACCGCTGCTGCTAACTGGGACCCGCATGTCATCCTCTATGTACTATAAAACTTTATTTTCTTGAATTATTTTTGGCACCTCATATTTGGTCACTTACCTTTTTCTTTCGATCCCCTGCCGCCTCTCAAACGGTGATACCGCTGCTGCTAAATGGGACCCGCATGTCATCCTCTATGTACTATAAAACTTTCTTTTCTTGGAGTTTTTTTTGGCACCTCACTAAAAAGTGCAAGTCCCTGTGCATTAGTGCTAGTCCCTGGATCGAACTGCTAGCACACACAGTTTAAGATGAAATACCAAGTAGCAAAGGTCTTCATTACAACCTAAGATCCAGCGAAAATAAAATAGTTCGATACAACTTGCATAGCTCAAGGGCTAGCATAAACATAAATCAGAGTTCAACATCAAGCGGAAAGCAAATAGCATGGAGTCCTCTTCCTTCACGGATGCCACAGGCAGACATGTTGGGCAAAGACTCGTGATCCTAACATCTTCTTCAGCAGCTAGGGATACCTGCAACATCAAACGTTGCAGCCCGAAGGAATCAATACATTTGGAATTGTATTGGCAAGGACACTTTTGTGGACTCAAAAGGCATCCTACACCTACGTGCACATCTGGCAGGTAGAGCTCAAGTTCATTTTGCATAAAGCCAATTTTTCCCTATCATTTATGAAAACATTTTCTTTCAATCTAATTAACAGTAACATTGGTAAATCCCCAATGTACCAATTAACAGTAACATTGGTAAAGCCCCAATGTACCATCCTACCCTTGTTCACCCATCAAATTTTATTTAAGAAATTGGGATGAGGAGATCTTCGAACAAGGACTTGTCAGTTCGCTCAAGTTGTCCATAACCGGGGACACGGCTAAGTACTTAGATTTTACACTCTCGAGAGGTTGTACACCTTTACCCACATGGCCAGGTCAATCCTTCTACCTCGATGCACATTTTGCTCAAAGGACAGGTGCAGACCGTGGCCGAGACCTTCTGTGTGTAATCACCCGAACCATTCCCTAAGGGCCCCGTTCCACCTACAGTATCCCTCTACCACCACCTGGCCCCTAGGATCCGGGTTCATACAACATACTTTGTCAAGCCAGAGCCATAGTAGCATGTGGTTGTACGAAAAGCTAATGAGCAAGGTTTGTCTACAATCTCTTTAAGCCTGGGTGACTTTCCGCAAGTGTGCACTAGCACCAGGGTCTCGCCCCCTGATACAGCCACCCTCTCCATAACTCCACCATTCACCCAGGTAATTCATTAAACTTAGTTGTTTTTCCTTAACCTCTATCAAAACCTTTTCCATGGCATAGCAGGTAACAACTAAATTTAATGGCGGCTAAGGGAGTCTAGGAGTGGTGTAGCTAAACTACTAGGATTTACTAGCAAGCACAAAGCATAAACCCTAGACATGTCTACTATAAAAACACTACGGTGCAAGAATTAAAACTGGGACTTTTGGTGTGTGTCACTTGCCTTTTTCAGAGGGAAGAGTTGCAATCTTCGCAGTCACAACGGTTGCAGCTGTCACAGTCGCAATCTACAAGCATTCATACATAGCACGATAAACACAATGCACAACACAAATGCACAAGCATAGACATGAGATGCATATGAGATTTACACAAGTGCACTCCATTTAATGTTCTCTGGTTGTCACTACATGCATGATGCCATGATCAAGTTTTATGGTTGGTTGTATTATTGTGAACCATCTATGTCGCACTAGCGAAGGGCAACTACCATTAATTGAAAAAGGTGTTTTGGTACAGTAGACAAATGATGGTTATGGTACTACTGGACAGAGGGTTCCATTTGCAAGCATATGCAAAAGGAATCACTCGAATAGGGTATGTAGATCTCATTTTATGGGTGAAGTACTCCGATTAGGCATTTAAATATGGATGAATCTCAAACTTCTGTAAGTACACATTTTATTGGTTCATAGTGTTCCTTATATTTTTAGGATTCCGACGATATAAAGTTTGTGATTTTTGGACAAGCGGATCTCTGGATACGATTTTTACAAAGCGCGGACTATCGAAACCGAGACTAAACGCAAACTAGGGTGTGTCCCTGACACGTGGCGCTCTGCTACTAGTCGATACCTCTTCGCGCGGATCAACCTCTGTAAACCGTTGGATCTTCATAACATGGGTGGCTGAGATTAAAAGACTGGAATTGGAATGAAGAAAAGAAAAGAAAGGGGAATACCAGTGTGCCAAGCGCTGGCGTAAGCTGGCGCGAACGATGACGAGCGCTGATGTGGCCGGGTGAGATGGCGGCGGCTCGGACAGACGGCGGCGGCGCTTCCGACGTCTCCCGGCCCGAACAAGGCGTGCACGGGGTGTGGCACGACGTGGCAGGGCTAGGGGCGGCGGCGGCGTGGCTTGGCCCGGCCCGACGCGGCGGCGACCGGCAGCTGGAGGCGGCGCGGCGATGGTCAGCTCCGGCGAGGAATTGGGGAGGCTTGGGGGCGCGATTGTGGGCGGGGAAAAGGGGAAAAGGGAGAGGAGCGTGCGGCCTTTATGGGGAGCAGCTCGGACGGGAGAGAGGGGGCGTGGGGTGGTGGACGTCGGGCGAGTGGGGAGGTGGCCGGCGGTTGCTGCCTGTGCGTTGCAGGAGATCGTGGGGGCGCGGGGGCGTGCGGTGGAGGTTGGGGACGAGCGGGCGAGCGGGGCGGCCTGGCCTGGCTAGCGCTGGCTGGGCCGGTGGCTGGCTGGGTCGGCCCAGAAGGAGAAGGAGGAGGTGGGGCGCGGGGTGGGCTTGGCCTGGCTGGGCCGGTCGGCTGTTAGATCGGCCCGGCTGGGTCGGCCTCTTTTTTTTTAATCTCCTTCTCCTATTTAATTAAATATGCATTTGAGGCACCAAATAAAATCAGAAAAATGCAAAAGAGATACCGTTGGATTCCTTGTGAAAAAGCCTTCACTGTGAAGCCGATTTTGAAACAAAATAAAATACTTTTGTAACTAAGGTGAGCAAACACGCCTAAGTGGCTATTAGTGCCATTTTGAGGTTCGGGGTTTGAATTGAATTTTAATTTCTCTTAAAATGCAAAGATGCCATGATGCACATGTATGAAATGCATGCTTATGAATGCCATGCATGAAGTTTGAACTTTTGGCTCCTGATATTTGGTCACTTGCGTTTTTTTCTTTCGATCTCATGCCACGTTTGAAACGTTGAGGAACCTGCTGGCTCATGGGACCTGCATGTCATCCTCTATGTGCTATAAAAGTTTTTTTTTAGAGATTTTTTCACTCTCTGATTTTTGTCTATTTCCTTTTTCTTTTGATGCCCTGCCTCCTTGGAAACGTTGAGTAAGCTGCTTACTCATGGGACCCGCATGTCATCCTCTATGTACTATAAAACTTTCTTTTCTTGGATTTTTTGGCACCTCATATTTGGTCACTTGCCTTTTTCTTTCGATCCCCTGCCGCCTCTCAAACGGTGATAACGCTTCTGCTAAATGGGACCCGCATGTCATCCTCTATGTACTATAAAACTTTCTTTTCTTGGATTTTTTTGACACCTCATATTTGGTCACTTGCCTTTTTCTTTCGATCCTGCCTCTCAAACGGTGATACCTGCTGCTAAATGGGACCCGCATGTCATCCTCTATGTAAATCATGTTTCTTTTCTTGAATTATTTTTGGCTCCTGATATTTGGTCACTTGCCTTTTTCTTTCGATCCCATGCCACGTTTGAAACGTTGAGGAACCTGCTGGCTCATGGGACCCGCATGCCATCCTCTATGTCCATCAACTTTCTTTTCTTGGATTTTTTTGACCCCCTAATTACTAGCTACTTTATTTTTCTTTTGATCTCAAGCCGCATTTCAAACATTGAGACCGCTGCTGCAAAATGGGACCCACATGTCATCCTCTATGTACAATAAATCTTGGATTATTTTTGGCTCCTGATATTTGGCCACTTGCCTTTTTCTTTCGATCTCATGCCACCTTTGAAACGTTGAGTAAGCTGCTGGCGCATGTCATCATCTCTGAACAATAAAAGTTTCCTTTCTTGGAGTTATTTTTGACCCCTAATTTCTGGCTATTTGCCTTTTTATTTCGATCCCCGCCCCCTTTGAAACGATGAGGACGCTGTTGGCAGGTCGGTCCCACATGTCATCCTATATGAACAATAAAAGTTTCCGTTGGTGGATTTATTTTTGACCCCTAATTAATTTCTGGCTATTTCCTTTTTTCTTTTGATCCCCTGCGCCTTGGAAACGTTGAGGATGCTGCTGCCTCATCGGTCCCGCATGTCATCCTCTCGAAACGATAAATGTTTTCTTTTCTTGGATTTTTTTACCAACTGATTTTTATTTTTTTTTATTTTCGACCCCTGCCTTTGAAACGTTGACGACGCTGCTGGCTCATGGGTCCCCGATGTCAGCCTCCCCGTACAAGAAACATGTGATATCTTGATTATTTTGCAGACAATAAACAGTGTATTTCGCTCTGAGCTATTGCAAACGGATAAATTAAATCTTTATTTTTACAACTTATATCTTGAATCTCCTTGTTTTTTGTTTTTGCGAAGCATAGGACATTCCTATTTTTTTTTGAGAAAAATCCGAACTTCCATGTTCTGGAGTGGGCTGAAATTGTACGAATCAAAAGGCCCAGAAGGATAGTTCGAAGGCCCAGATGTCCAGATGCAGCCCAATTGAAATCTATCTTTTCTTGGATTTTTTTCCCCCTGATTTCTGGCTACTTCATTTTTCTTTTGGTCCTGTGCCACCTTGGAAACATTGAGACCGCTGCTGCAAATGGGACCCGCATGTCATCCTCTATGTACAATAAAGTTTCCTTTCTTGGATTATTTTTGGCTCCTGATATTTGGTCACTTGCCTTTTTCGATCTCATGCCACGTTTGAAACGTTGAGGAATCTGCTGGCTCATGGGACCCCCATGTCATCCTCTATGTACAATAAAAGTTTGATTTCTTGGATTTTTTTTCACCCTCTAATTTTTGGCTATTTCCTTTTTCTTTTGATCCCCTGCCGCCTTTGAAACGTTTAGTAAGCTGGCTCATAGGTCCCACATGTCAGCCTGTATGAACGATAAAGCTTTCCTTTCTTGGAGTTTTTTTACCCCCTAATTTCTGGCTACTTTCTTTTTCTTTTGATCTCAAGCCGCATTTGAAACGTTGGGACCGCTGCTGCAAAATGGGACCCGCATGTCATCCTCTATGTACAATCAAGTTTCTTTTCTTGGATTATTTTTGGCTCCTGATATTTGGTCACTTGCCTTTTTCTTTCGATCCCATGCCACGTTTGAAACGTTGAGGAACCTGCTGGCTCATGGGACCCGCATGTCATCCTCTATGTACTACAAAAGTTTATTTTCTAGGGTTTTTTTTCACTCTCTGATTTTTGGCTATTTCCTTTTTCTTTTGATCCCCTGCCGCCTTGGAAACGTTGAGTAAGCTGCTAACTCGTGGGTCCCGCATGTCATCCTCTATGTACAATCAACTTTCTTTTCTTCGAGTTTTTTTACCCCCTAATTTCTGGCTACTTTCTTTTTCTTTTGATCTCAAGCCGCATTTGAAACGTTGGGACCTCTGCTGCAAAATGGGACAGCATGTCATCCTCTATGTACAATAAAAGTTCGTCTTTAAATCTTTATTTTTACAACTTATATCTTGAATCTCCTTGTTTTTTGTTTTTGCGAAGCATAGGACATTCCTGTTTTTTTTGAGAAAATCCGAACTTCCATGTTCTGGAGTGGGCTGAAATTGTACGAATCAAAAGGCCCAGAAGGATAGTTCGAAGGCCCAGATGTCCAGATGCAGCCCAATTGAAATCTTTCTTTTCTTGGATTTTTTCACCCCCTGATTTCGGCTACTTCATTTTTCTTTTGGTCCTGTGCCACCTTGGAAACGTTGAGACCGCTGCTGCAAATGGGACCCGCATGTCATCCTCTATGTACAATAAAGTTTCCTTTCTTGGATTTTTTTGGCTCCTGATATTTGGTCACTTGCCTTTTCTTTCGATCTCATGCCACGTTTGAAACGTTGAGGAATCTGCTGGCTCATGGGACCCGCATGTCATCCTCTATGTACAATAAAAGTTTGATTTCTTGGATTTTTTCACCCTCTGATTTTTGGCTATTTCCTTTTTCTTTTGATCCCCTGCCGCCTTTGAAACGTTTAGTAAGCTGCGCTACTTTCTTTTTCTTTTGATCTCAAGCCGCATTTGAAACGTTGGGACCTCTGCTGCAAAATGGGACAGCATGTCATCCTCTATGTACAATAAAAGTTTCTTTTCTTCGATTATTTTTCACCCTCTGATTTTTGGTCACTTGCCTTTTTCTTTCGATCTCATGCCGCCTTTGAAAATGTTGCGGAACCTGCTGGCTCATGGGACCCGCATGTCATCCTCTATGTACTATAAAAGTTTCTTTTCTTGGATTTTTTCACCCTATGATCTTTAGCTATTTCCATTTTCTTTTGATCCCCTGCCGCCTTGAAACGTTGAGTAAGCTGCTGACTGATGGGACCCGCATGTCATCCTCTATGTACAATCAAATCTCTTTTCTTGGATTTTTTCCCTCTTATTTTTTTCACTTGCCTTTTTCTTTCGATCTCATGCAGCCTCTGAAACGTTGAGGAAGCTGCTGGCTCTTGGGACCCACATGTCATCCTCTATACTATAAAAGTTTCTTTTCTTGGATTTTTTTCACCCTCTTATTTTTGGCTATTTCCTTTTTCTTTTGATCCCCTGCCGCCTTGGAAACGTTGATTAAGCTGCTGACACAAGGGCCCCGCATGTCATCCTCTATGTACAATCAACTTGCAAGATCTTGGAGCGAAAGAGCTTGTATAAGTGGGACCCATATGTCATCCTCTATGTACAATAAAAGTTTCTTTTCTTGGATTATTTTTTGCTCCTGATATTTGGTCAGTTTCCTTTTTCTTTTGATCTCATGCCGCCTCTGAAACGTTGAGTAAGGTGCTGGCTCATGGGACCCGCATGTCATCCTCTATGTACAATAAAGTTTCTTTTCTTAGATTTTTTTACCCCCTGATTTTTGCTAACTTGCCTTTTTTTTTCGATCATATGCCGCCTTTGAAATTGAGGTCGCCGCTGGCTCATGGGTCCCACATGTCAGCCTCTATGAACAACAAACCTTTCCTTTGTTGGATTTATTTTTTACCCCTAATTTCTGGCTATTTGCCTTTTTTCTTTTGATCCCCTGCGGCCTTTGAAACGATGAGGACGCTGCTGGCAGGTCGGTCCCACATGTCATCCTCTATGAAGAATAAAAGTTTCCTTTTTGGATTTATTTTTGACCCCTAATTTCTGGCTATTTGCCTTTTTCTTCTGATCCCTGCCGACTTCGAAATGATGAGGATGCAGCTGGCAGATCGGTCCCACATGTCAGCCTCTATGAACTATAAATGTTTCCTTTGTAGGATTTATTTTTTACCCCTATTTTCGGGCTACTTGCCTTTTTCTTTGAAACGTTGAGGACGCTACTGTCTCATGGGTCCCACATGGCATCCTCTCTGAACGATAAACCTTCATTTCTTGTTAACGACAGGTTTATCAGTATTATTTTCGCAGACTAATACAAGCTCTTTCGCTCCAAGATCTTGCAAGTTAATAGAATAAATCATGGAATTATTAGGATATGTTTTAAATTTCAAATCCACTTTATGAATTTTTGAAAATACCGTGATCTATGTGGGTATGGAGCGATCAAGGATTTTCATATTGGCCATGAGCAGTTTCAAAAATTGCAACCCAATAATTCAAAATAAATACAAACAACTTTTATGTAGAATCTCCGTGTTTTTGTTTTTTGCCAATCATAGGATCTGTGGTTCTTTAGAAAAGGGCCAACATTGCATGAGCAGAAAGGCCCATTTGTAGTTATTGGGCTTCGACAGCCGGAGCAAGTAGGCCTATAGCAAATACCTTGTAGATGGCCGTTGGAACCCAAAAGTATTTGTTGCCTAGACTTAGATGCCAAACTCAGCCTTATTGACATGAACCTTGCTATGCACACGACAATTTCACTCCGATCCGTGTACGAAACACAAGATCCAACCCTTCGTGTGAGGAAGCAGGTGGCAGCACACCTCCAGATGCTCAATCGTACATACGCATATCATATAGGAGTTGTCGTATGTACATCAGTTCCGTATTGACATGTTTTTTTCTTTGGTTCACATGTGGGGTCCGCACAGTCACCTAGGTCGCACATCTACTTCCTTGCTCGTAGTTGATGCATGTTCGGTTTGGGGATGGGGTGGAACCGAACACACCCCCGTGCCAGTGGATGTACTTTACCCTTTAGCGGCGAAAAAAATAGGAATGGTCCTCTCATGGGGAAACTCTCATTTGCAACTAGTTGCGCCCGCACCCCATTTTTTGTTGTGACACTTCTAAGTTTCCAAAAAATGCAAACTAAAATTCTAGACATACATTTTGACATATTTTTGGATGAAACTTCACACATAGACACAACACAATGTATTTTGTATTTTTTGGAAACTTGAAAGTGTCACAACAAAAATGGGGTGCGGGCGCAACTAGCGGCGAAAAATAGGAATGGTCCTCTCATGAGTATGATCAACAAGAGGTGGCTATATTATAAAGGACGTACACACATTGTAATTATAGTGCTGAAATAAAGTCAATCCTAAAACAGCCATGCATGGGTTATAATATGAAGGCAACACGAAATACAAAAGCAGGGCAGTGTTCAAATAAACTGATTCAAACTAGTACATACTAAAAACAGTGTACTACTTCTCAACACTTCAATCATAATAAAAAAGTGTCACTGTTTTTTTAAAGGTAACACCGAACGGGCAATGTTTAAAGCAGGCTTAAACCACATAGCCGCTTGTCGGACACTATCCCAACCATCCTTGGGAAGGCTGATAACTCCCACAGTCTCACCTTCATCTGGCTGGAGGTTGCAGCGCAAAATTTTAGGGTATTGATTATAACGAATATTCCGGTATGCTGTGTAGACGCAGTTTTTCCTCATGAATGGAACCAATGTGCCATCAGGAGCTTTGGATTCACGCTTCTTCAGGTTGGCAATGATTGGGTAATTGAGTCCGAGGAACAGAGAGTGGTCGCTGAGGCTGTTAACCTGCCTCCAAAGAAAGTCCCCTGCACGTGCAGTAGATAAGGGATCCAGCTCAAAGACGTAGGTGGCAACAGGAGGATACTGCCGTAGCTGAAGCCCATTAGCAGCATAGGGAATGTCAGGAGGTACTTCAGCATTGGCAATCCCAATCTTGTTTACTGTAAGGATGATCATCAATCGCTTGCCATCAGCAGATGGAGCGAGGAACCACGCGTACTGCTGATCATCCACCACCGGTGGCGGGATTACAAACGGGAGCATCGGGTTTTCTGCAATATTAGAAATGGAGACGAATAGGGTGTTACTGGCAACCATATTCAAACAGCAGCATTGTTCATCGTTCATGCTCACAGTATAAATACGACTATGTAAGCTAAGGACATTGGTCATTCATGTGTTCAAATCGAGTGTCCAATATATCAGTTATACTGCATCCATCCCACGAAACTAGTCTAAACTTCGCCAAAACTAGACACTAGTTAGTGTATACACAGTTATATACTACCTCTGTCCCACCGAAAGTGTCTGAGATTTGTCCAAATTCAGATGTATCTAGACAGTGAAAGCATATAGATACATTCAAATTTTGACAAATATATATCATCTTAAGTTTAAGTCCTGTGCTGTAGTTAATTCCCTTTGTCTTAAGTGATCTATTAGAGAGCTTCCCTGTGACCACCCGAAGGGTAAGAAATGTTTAACTGTATAAGTGGATTGCCTAGACCTTTCCATCAGTTCGGACTTTTGGTTGCGTTGGCTAGTCCATGAAGCTTGACATGGTGTCAGAGCCAGGGTCTCGAGTTCGAGTCCTGGCTTTCGCAATTTATCCTAAAATTGTTGTTGCCCCCTCGGAGTCCACGTATATGCCTCTTGAGCTATACCTCTGAGTCTTTCCACATGTTGACTTGTCTCCCATCACACGTGAGGGGGGGTGTTGAATTGTATAAGTGGATTGCCGCCCTTGCGATCAGTTCGGACTTTTGGTTGTGTTGGTAGTGCATGAAGCTTGACAAGAAAGAAATGCTCTTTGTAGCTAACCCCAAGTCTGGTAACATTTGCAAAATAGGTATCAGATGCAGCTATCCATTCAGTAGAAGAATTTGCATTTTAGAGTTGAAGGTTCATAATCTCTTCTCTACTATTGATAGTAAAGGGTACACATGGTATTTGTTTACCTCATTTTCGCGTTCTAAAAAAGGTACGCTATATGGTTGTGCTAAGTTAAACTGATTTAAGTCTGTTCAAGATTATCGAAAATTATACTACCAACATCTAAAACATCAATATAGGTTCATATATTACAAAAGATATTTAGATTTTCTTTTCTCGAACACATGCCTAGTCGTGCATCATTATATATTAGAGCATACAGGGTTGTAGCAAGGCTACGAAAAACTGAGAAAGCAAAAAGAAAGAACTATACAGGGGACTAGAGGCAGCTAACTTTGTTAGGCCTGCAGGTGCTAAATCTTATATATATATGAGGTTGTAGATATTAATCGTAAACTTACTCAAACTTAAATATCATTGAATTAGGAAAAAGATAACCTGAGTTATTTTGAATGAGGGGACGTCACAATCACTAATGAAAGATAATTGTGGGAAACTGAAATCTATTCAAGAAAATGGGAGAAAAAATGTATCAAAAACAAAATTAATTATACCATTCTGCAGATTGTTCACCGATATAAACAAAGAACTGTTTGATCTGCATGTAGGTACATCCAATCAAGGCTTTTTCCCCGATCTCTAGAAAATATAAGCTACGCATGTAATTACAAACGATTTTCTTCTATTTTTCTGTTTCTACGTTAACATTTGAGATACTTGTTAATTACATCCATATTCTGCAGTTGCATAGAGTTACTAATTCAGGAATGCATTCACATACGGAGTATACTATGTTTGCTGATGACTGACTAGTACTAATTCATTGCAAGCAACGGTTCATTCATATTCAGATAAAGGATGTGATCGTTAAGTCATATACTTATGAAAGTCCTTATGCATCTCTCTGATGCAGATGGCGGGGGTCTCTCGTCCTCCTTTTGGAGGCAAAATCAATTAGTTATATATGAAACAATGGGTGTAAAAGGTTATCAAAAAGGGTGCCTTCATAGTGCCACGTTATCTTTTGAGATACTGGTTAATTACACCCATATTCTGCAGTGGCGTAGAGTTACTAATTCAGGAATGCAATCACATACTGAGCATACTATGTTTGTTGGTGACTAATTAGTACTACTAATTCATTGCAAGCAACGGTTCATTCATATTCAGCAAAAGGGGGTGTGATCATTAAGTCATATAAGAAAGGTAAAATATAAACAAGGTAGTTCATGAATAACTTCATTGGTTAAGGCAGTGTATCATGCAATGCAACATAAGGACTGAAAAAATACCATTTGCGGTGTCCCAGAAGTACGTGGAGCCGTCAGTTTCGTCCACCGCAAAAACGTGGCCACGGAGTTCAATGGCATCACAGTAATTTGGATAATCAGGTGCAGGTGTAAGGGCCTCCAGCATTCTCCAGTCGCCACCCCCTTCAAGGTAGAAAATCGTTTTGTCGAACAAGGCGATGAGCTTGTAATCTGCGTACCTCCCACCTTTTGTGGGCACTTGGCAGATTACAATCTTCAACAAATAAATTGCTGGACCCCAGTTAAAAGAGTATGCAGGTCGATATGAAACAATACTATGATGAATCTTCGAATCAGGTAGGGATGGAAGGGGGATATGTCGCTCGGTGTAGACGTTCACGAGGCACCACTGGTACCATGATGATCGGCGGCGGCGATCCAGTCGCCGTTCGCGCCAAGCCATTTTCTGTCGTGCATGAACGGCAGGGCGACAGAACGGCGAGGATGGTCGAGGGGCACCAGGTCGTACACGGTATCATGCAGACGAGATGCTGTCGCCAGGTCCCAGTGTTCACCGAACCAATAAGCAGGCGGAGGCATCAGCAGGCAGGGTTCATCCCAATGGTGCATCTTACCTTCATCCTTGCTGATCATGTCGTAGAGCTCCCTGGAACATGCAGCAAGTCGGACGGTGTAGGTAACGTCCAGATGCGCAGCGATGAGGTCGATGTTGTCGCCGGTGAGAGCCTCCAAGTGGCCGTCCCCGCCGCCCCGGCAAAGCCTAGAATAATCCATCACGTGAAGATGGATTTAGGTGGATGGCGGATGCAACTGCGCTTGGGGTTTTCGGAGGAGAGGGCGAGCGCTATGGAAGGAACGATGCGGCGCGCGGCCGGCCGGGGTAAGGAGAGAAAGGTATACGGAGTAGTACTAGTGATGCGGCGTGGTGGGGATCGAGATCCTGCGCGTGCGCGTGATTCTGGGAGGGTGAAGAAGAAGATTTTTTATTTTTTTTGTAACGGGGTGAAGAAGAAGATGATAGACATGCAAGGGGCAAAAACTAGGTAGTACTCTAGGCTGCTGCTGCGACTGGGCGCCGATTTGACTGTTGGTAGACTAGCACGCCACCCATCTATAAATTTGCGACGACGTTTGGTGCAGTGATGTCTCGTCACATCAGGTTGACCAGAGAGGGCTTTTTTTTACAGTTTCCATTTCGATATATTTTTCGCCAATAATCGTAGTTCTCTACATGCCAGAGACACGTACCTTAACACGTGGGCAGCATGCAACCGCGCGAGCACCAAAATGGAATGAGAAATGTTTTAGAGCAGAACTTCATTTTCAATGCCTTTCCTAGCTTGGTTTGGAAACCGGACAGAGCTTCAGTGACTTGATGCTTCCAAGATACATTGTGACTGTGTCCCACCATCTACCATCCATTTGAGATCCAACGTTCCAAACTATCTCTTATTTCGAAGCTAAAAAAGAAAAACTATTCAGAAAATTTTGAAAAAAATCCAGTAATATGTAGATTCCTTGTTTTAAAATCTATGAATATTTCATCCCATTCGGATGACTAGCTTGTGATTAAATAGATTCTTACGTACTCGAGCACTAGTTTAAACTAAATATATATTTGCTCACAAACCTATGATTCAAATCGAATGAAACTTCACCAAAATATAAATCGAAATATGCATGATTTACTGGAAGTTTTTCAAAATTTTCATGGTCCATGGGGTCCTCCAAAGTGCAAGCTTTTTTTTCTTGGTTGGTACTTCAAAACCGAGTTTGGATGGTGGCAAGACTTGCACAAAGAGGATGTCAAAATTTTGGCCTTTGTGAACTTTGCAATCAACATCAAGTGTCGGACTCTCGAGAAAAAAATATGAGTTGGCGCCCACCTTTCTTTCAACCGTTGGTTCTCAATCCGAGGGTGGTCCAACTAGCTAACAAAATTGGCTTGGTATTCATGGTCTTGAACCAACGATTTGGCATGGCTTTCAATCGGTATGAGAGGTGATGTATGGAGGTGATTCATACGAGAGGGCAATAAAGAAATGTTTTGTCATCCTCGCAAAGCTAGTCTATTTGGAAAGAAATGAATAATTGGTTTTTCGCAACATTGCATGATACTAATTCATGATACTATGCATTGAAGGTGTTGTATCATAGACTAGTATACTTCCCATTGTGACTAGTCTAAGTGCTTTTGCACCATGAACACTAGCTATGCACAGACCTCAAAAAACACTTCTCCATCATTCTACTATTCACACTTTCTTTTTCTAATAGAACTATGTACCATTGTTTTTAATATAATCTTGTGTCGAGAGTATATATTTCTAAAATAGTCATTTATGTTTCGCATAAGCTCAAAGAGGGGTACTTACTTATGAGAGATATCTTTCAACTAATACGTTGTAGGAGTACTTTAATTATGTGAGCTATAGTGTGAAATGCTTACTAGAACGAGTACAAAAGGTGTTTGATAACATTACAGGCCACACGCCCAGTGTAGCGTGCATTGTAGGAGCATTACATCAATTTAACAACTACGGAGGAGTAGCCTAGGTAGAGATAACAGGCAAAGGAAATAGTTCAACAGATAGTACAACACAACTACGGAAAGGGAGTAGCCTAGGTAGAGATAAACATGCAAATGAAATAGTTCAACAGATACAAATCTTGCATTACAACACGAGTATTACATAAAGTACATCAGCCCTTCTTTCTGGACCTGTGACGCGAAGGCAGGTTCCATTGCCGGGCGTTGGCGAAGCTTGGGATGAGCCACAACGGAACCTGCCGCCATGTCCATCTAATGTTGGTTTGGAAACCAACAGTACAGTCTTCAGAATTCAAACTGAAGCGGCAAATTTCTGGAGAAGGAGGATATGCAAGGCCTACTGCATGGTGCGATGTGTAAACAGAGTTGCTTCTCGCCATATTTGGACGGTCATGTTCTGCCCCGTCTTCTACTGGAATGATAATCGGATAGTTCACTCCAAGGAAGAGAGAATATGATCCAAGGGAAATAATCCTCCTCCATGGCCTCGGTGGCATCAACTGACTGGTGTCCATGCTGTACACCTCGCAGCCAAGTAAACCCTTACCATACCCGCGAATAGTGCGACCATGACGACCCTCAGAGGTAGCAGCAGCAGGTAAAATCCGAACCAGTCCAGTATAATCCCGCCCGTCAGTAACGCCCCAGGTATGGACCAGAAAAAGTCTAGAACCATCAGGAGATCGTGCTAACCACCAGGAGCCAAGATTGTACCGACCTTGTTCATCAAGTTCTGGCGGAATAGGTGCCGTGCTGATCAACAAAGGACCTTGCAAAGGAAAGCACAGCTTGAAGTCAGTTCAGCAAAACTTGATTAGTTCATTACATACATGAATAATGATGTAGCTAAAATACTGCCTCCGATCCAAATTAATTGACTCAACTGGATGTGTCTAGCTAGATATGCACAAATTAATTGACTCAAGTTTGTCTAGCTAGATGCACTGGCTAGACAAAGCTGAGTCAATTTGATTTGGATCGGAGGGAGTACTTTATTTTGACTCAAAGGCATATCGCTGCTGATTTTGATTGAATATAGAGGGGGAAAGGTACAGGCATGACACGAAAACTGCACAACAAAAAGAAAAAGGCTAAAGCTAAATCTGAAACTAGCAGGTAATAGCGAAAACACATCATATGAGATGAGAAAAATTACCCCAAGAAAGTTGATTCCATGCATAAACTTCGCCTGTCTGAGTTACAGCAAATACAATACCCTTGTGGATGATTGCATCGGAGTAGCCGTACGCTAAGAACTGGTTGTCAAGAACTGTCCATCTGCTAGAAGCACAGTGAAGGACTGCAATTGCCGCGTTGAAGATGGCAAGAACAGAGAAACTAGTATAATTTGAAGCAGCTGTTGGAACTCGGCAAATAGCTATCTTCAGCAGTTGAAGATGTTGATCATTAGACTCGAACACAAGTTTATCCGGGGTGGATTTAAACTCACTTATTGGTGGTAGAGGAATCCGGCGACCAGTGTACACATTGACAAGCTCCCAATTCCAGGGGAAGCCAAGAAGGGCGATCCAATCTCCATTCGCGCCTGCCCACATGCCCGTACCACCATCTGGAATCACGGCATCGGAAGAGATCCTGTCCAGCGGCGTCAGTTGGCACAAGGTACCCTTGCGATCTTTTGCATCATGCTGCTTGTCCTTCTGCGCACCCTGCTGCTTGAACTTGTGGACGCGGGAGAAGGGATTGTGCGCGGGCGGTACCTCAGTTTGGTGAGTATGAAGAACACAGGGCATGCCAAACGGCTGAGATGCAGGCAGAGCTACACTTTGTGTTGCTGAATCATGATAAAACTTGCATGAACCGACGAGGCTCGCGGCGGTGATGACATCGCATCGGGATGCGATTTCTTCAAGGGGGCCATCAGGAAACACCCAAGAACTGCCACTCTCATTGATCGATCTCGCCATTGGAAGGATGCGGTCAAGTGGGTGTGGGGGTGTGGGAGTGGGACGCTGGCGTTTGGGTATGAGGTATTGGAGGACAGTGCGAGCGGCAGCTGGTAGAGCGATATGGATAAAAGTCCACAACTCCTACTAGTACCATCAAACAGGTGGCTCGAGATGATCCGAAAAAGGCATGGCGGCGGTGGTGCAGGGGCTGCTGGTGTAGGCGGGGTCGCCAGAGAAGATGGAGATGAAGAAGACGGAGAAGCAGGCAAAAAAAAACAATTTGAATTGAAATCAATAATACGAGTACTACGGGCGTGCCTTCTCTCTCTGGTCTCTGCTGCACTACTGCACCTGTCGTGAAGGCGTGTGACCCGAGAAGAAGCTAATGTACTGTATACTGTCCTTGCACGCCGTGGAGCTGTATTTTGTCTCATCAAATCAGCTCTGGACAGTTTCAGCAGAGAAAAGATCCTTTGCCATCATCATGATATATTACCACGGGCCCACGGCAGTGCACATTCATCTTGTACTACCATATACTGTACTGCTCTATATGTTGCACAAACCACCACTTGGACATTTTTTTTGCAGTTTCCACCATGTGGTGGTCTAATATGTTGCAAATTTCACCACTTGGTTATCTAATCAGCTAGTTAGTCATGTTGATAGCAAAATCGACAAGTGGGTTCAACATGTCAATGCTCCAATTAATGTTTTAGAAAAAATAAATTTTTCAAAATTCATACTTCTTTTATTTAGCTATTTAAAAATGCTTATTCATTTATTTCAACAAATATTGTGCGGTCTTGAATTTTTTTCAAACAAATATTATGGCATCGGGTTCGGGACTCCTGAAAAGGACTGGTCGTGGTACGGGAACCCGAAATGATGCCCACAACATGGTCGAAAGTGGCAAGGAACCCGTCGAGGTGGATGAACTCGGGAAACCTTGGTAGAGGTAGGGATCTTGAGGAGGCCATTAGGGTTAGCCTACCCCCCAATAAGCGTATGAACGAAAAAAATTCACATAAGTAGTAGCTATTATTAAAATTTCACAAATATTACGCGCTTGTTTGACCAAGATTTAAACAAGTTTAAAACATGAAAATGAAAAGGTAAGCCTGGATCCTTCTTAACTAGTCACTCTAAAATGAAGCTTTAATTTTGGGAGGTTTTTGAAATTTCCATGTTTGAAACCAAAAACCACTTCTCTTCATGCTTGACTTCATAAGACAGAGTTTAGGGTTTTAGGGGGTAGATACATGATTTGTCTTATTTGAATATGTCTAGCTAGACCTTGTTTATCAACTTTTGAATGCTTACTATTTATCAACTTTAATGCTTACTATATGACATAAGAAGACTATGTGCTTTGGTTTTTCATTTTTCTGTTTTTTTATTTTATGCCCATTTGAATCTTGGTCAAATCCTAGATTGACTTCATAAGACAGAGTTTAGGGTTAGGGGTAGATATACACATGATTTTTCTGGTTTGAATATGTCTAGACCTTGTTTATCAACTTGAGTGTTTACTATATGACATAATTAAGAAGGCTATGTGCTTTGGTTTTTCATTCTTTAGATTTTTTGTCTGAATTTTTATGCCCATTTGAATCTTGGTCAAATCCTAGGTTTGACCAAGATTTAAATAAGTTTAAAACATGGAAATGAAAAGGTAAGCATCGATCCTTCTTAGTCGCTCTAAAATGAAGCTGAATTTTGGGAGGTTTTTGAAATTTCCATGTTTGAAACCCAAAACCACTTCTCTTCATGCTTGACTTCATAAGACGTAGTTTAGGGTCGATAGGGGTAGATACATGATTTGTCTTGTTTGAATATGTCTAGACCTTGTTTATCAACTTGAATGCTTACTATATGACATAAGAGGACTATGTGCATTGGTATTTCATTTTTTGATTTTTATGCCCATTTGAGAATCTTGGTAAAATCCTAGGTTTGTTGAGCAAGATTTAAACAAGTTTAACATGTGAAAATGATAAGGTAATTAAGTCTGGATCTTTCTCTTAGTAACTCTAAAATGAAGCTTTTGGGAGGTTCTTGAATTTGCCATGTTTGAAACCCAAAACCACCGTACTTCTGTTCATGCTTGACTTCATAAGACAGAGTTTAGGGTTAGGGGTAGATACATGATTTTTCTGGTTTGAATATGTCTAGACCATGTTTATCAATTTGAATGCTTACTATATGACATAACAAGGCTATGTGCTTTGGTTTTTCATTCTTTCGATTTTTTTCTGAATTTTTATGCCCATTTGAATCTTGGTCAAATCCTAGGTTCGACCAAGATTTAAACAAGTTTAAAACATGACAATGAAAAGGTAATTAATCATGGATCCTTCTTAATTAACCAGCCAGTCTAATTAAAATGAAGCTTTTTGGGAGGTTTTTGAAATTTCCATGTTTGAAACCCAAAACCACACTTCTCTGCTTCATGCTTGACTTCATATATAATTAAGACAAAGTTTAGGGTTAGGGGGAACATGATTTGTCTGGTTTGAATATGTCTAGACCTTGTTTATGAACTTTTGAATGCTTACTATATATGACATAAGAAGACTATGTGCTTTGGTTTTTTATTTTATTTTATGCCCATTTGAATATTGGTCAAATCCTAGGTTTGACCAAGATTTAAACAAGTTTAAAACATGAAAATGAAAAGGTAAGCCTGGATCCTTCTTAACTAGTCACTCTAAAATGAAGCTTTAATTTTGGGAGGTTTTTGAAATTTCCATGTTTGAAACCAAAAACCACTTCTCTTCATGCTTGACTTCATAAGACAGAGTTTATGGTTTTAGAGGGGTAGATACATGATTTGTCTTATTTGAATATGTCTAGCTAGACCTTGTTTATCAACTTTTGAATGCTTACTATATATATGTATGTGACATAAGAAAACTACAGTATGTGCTTTGGTTTTTCATTTTTCTGATTTTTTTTGGAATTTTGATGCACATTTGAATCTTGGTCAAATCCTAGGTTTGACCAAGATTTAAACAAGTATAGAACATGAAAATGAAAAGGGAAGCCTGTATCCTTCTTAGTCACCCTAAAATGAAGTTTTTGGGAGGTTTTTGAAATTTCCATGTTTGAAACCCAAAACCACTTATCTTCATGCTTGACTTCATAAGACAGAGTTTAGGGGTTAGGGGGTAGATACATGATTTGTCTAGCTAGTTTGAATATGTCCAGACCTTGTTTATCAACTTTAATGCTTACTATATGACATATAAGAAGACTATGTGCGCTTTGGTTTTTCATTTTTCTATTTTTTTATTTTATGCCCATTTGAATCTTGGTCAAATCCTAGATTGACTTCATAAGACAGAGTTTAGGGTTAGGGGTAGATATACACATAATTTTTCTGGTTTGAATATGTCTAGACCTTGTTTATCAACTTGAGTGTTTACTATATGACATAATTAAGAAGGCTATGTGTGCTTTGGTTTTTCATTCTTTAGATTTTTTGTCTGAATTTTTATGCCCATTTGAATCTTGGTCAAATCCTAGGTTTGACCAAGATTTAAATAAGTTTAAAACATGGAAATGAAAAGGTAAGCATCGATCCTTCTTAGTCGCTCTAAAATGAAGCTGAATTTTGGGAGGTTTTTGAAATTTCCATGTTTGAAACCCAAAACCACTTCTCTTCATGCTTGACTTCATAAGACTTTAGGGGGTAGATACATGATTTGTCTGGTTTGGATATATCTAGACCTTGTTTATCAACTTGAATGCTTACGATATGACATAAGAACACTATGTGCTTTTTATTTTTATTTTTGTGCCCATTTGAATCTTGGTCAAATCCTAGGTTTGACCAAGATTTAAACAAGTATAGAACATGAAAATGAAAAGGGAAGCCTGTATCCTTCTTAGTCACCCTAAAATGAAGTTTTGGGAGGTTTTTGAAATTTCCATGTTTGAAACCCAAAACCACTTCTCTTCATGCTTGACTTCTTAAGACATAGTTTAGGGGTTAGCGGGTAGATACATGATTTGTATGGTTTGAATATGTCTAGACCTTGTTTATCAACTTTAATGCTTACTATATGACATAAGAAGACTATGTGCTTTGGTTTTTCATTTTTCTGTTTTTTTTGAATTTTCTGCCAATTTTGTTTGACCAAGATTTAGACAAGTTTTACACGTGAAAACGAATAAGTAAGCCTGGATCCTTCTTAGTCACTCCAAAATGTACCAATTGATAGGTGCGTTAACTTTGCTTCATGGAAAAAATAATGTCATGTAAATGAGTTAACTTGGATTTCCTACCCTTGAATCCATAGGAAACTTTGTTCTAATGCACTATAATAATCAACCGAGCTTTTACACCAACAGGTCTGTCACTTACGTGTGGTGCCCATGCGTGAGGTCCCACACTTCAGTGAGCACAGGTCACGTGCAATAGGTACGCAAACTCCCAGCCATTTTCTTTGTCAAGAGAAGACGCATCAGGATGCGTATTGGAAGTCTGTGGGTCCTTCTGGATCCTTCGGTTGTCCCTCTCACAAAAAAACAAATCTCTCTCATTCTCGGCCTCGCTCGACTCGCTCGCTCGCTCGCTCGCTCGCACCTCCTGCTCACTGACAAACCCTACACAAAAGTCAACATCATCACCCGAAAAAGGGGAGACACCATAATTCTCTCCCTTCTTCTCTCCTTCCGAGTGATCCCTCTTCCTCCGAGTTTCACTCGACGGGCAAACACACATGTGCTGCATAGTAATAATAAAAAGGTAGAAAAATCGACCTACGAATCTATAATTAAATAGGTTAAACTAGGGTTTTGCCCAGTACTACAGATCAAGGTTCAAAAAATCCAACTACGGGGTTCGAACAACCCCATTTCTAATCCAAGATTTTTTTCGACCTCATCCAATGGCCTCAAACTATAGGCCGGGTTAGCATCTAGTGCAGTATGTGTGAGAATGTATGCACTATGTGTGCTATAACTTGTGTGTCTTTCAAATTTGAACCAAATTTGAATAAGTTTGAAATATTTGAAATGGGGCTTTTGGCTTAAACGTTTGAAACCCAAAACGACTTCTCCTCATGCTAGACTTCATAAGACCGAGTTTAGGGTTAGGGGTAGATACATGATTTGTCTGGTTTGAATATGTCTAAACCTTGTTTATCAACTTGAATGCTTACTATATGACATAAGAAGACCATGTGCTTTTGTTTTTCATTTTTCTATTTTTTTAAAGAATTTTATGCACATTTGATTCTGGTCAAATCCTAGGTTCAACCAAGATTTAAACAAGTTTCAAGCATGAAAATGAAAACGTAAGCCAAGATCCTTCTTAATTAGTCACTCTAAAATATATGAAGCTTTTGGGACGTACTTGAAATTTCCATGTTTGAAACCCAAAACCAATTCTCTTCATGATTGACTTCATAAGACAGAGTTTAGGGTTAGGGGTAGATATACACATGATTTTTCTGGTTTGAATATGTCTAGACCTTGTTTATCAACTTGAGTGTTTACTATATGACATAATTAAGAAGGCTATGTGCTTTGGTTTTTCATTCTTTAGATTTTTTGTCTGAATTTTTATGCCCATTTGAATCTTGGTCAAATCCTAGGTTTGACCAAGATTTAAATAAGTTTAAAACATGGAAATGAAAAGGTAAGCATCGATCCTTCTTAGTCGCTCTAAAATGAAGCTGAATTTTGGGAGGTTTTTGAAATTTCCATGTTTGAAACCCAAAACCACTTCTCTTCATGCTTGACTTCATAAGACGAAGTTTAGGGTCGAGGGGGTAGATACATGATTTGTCTTGTTTGAATATGTCTAGACCTTGTTTATCAACTTGAATGCTTACTATATGACATAAGAGGACTATGTGCATTGGTATTTCATTTTTTGATTTTTATGCCCATTTGAGAATCTTGGTAAAATCCTAGGTTTGTTGAGCAAGATTTAAACAAGTTTAACATGTGAAAATGATAAGGTAATTAAGTCTGGATCTTTCTCTTAGTAACTCTAAAATGAAGCTTTTGGGAGGTTCTTGAATTTGCCATGTTTGAAACCCAAAACCACCGTACTTCTGTTCATGCTTGACTTCATAAGACAGAGTTTAGGGTTAGGGGTAGATACATGATTTTTCTGGTTTGAATATGTCTAGACCATGTTTATCAATTTGAATGCTTACTATATGACATAACAAGGCTATGTGCTTTGGTTTTTCATTCTTTCGATTTTTTTCTGAATTTTTATGCCCATTTGAATCTTGGTCAAATCCTAGGTTCGACCAAGATTTAAACAAGTTTAAAACATGACAATGAAAAGGTAATTAATCATGGATCCTTCTTAATTAACCAGCCAGTCTAATTAAAATGAAGCTTTTTGGGAGGTTTTTGAAATTTCCATGTTTGAAACCCAAAACCACACTTCTCTGCTTCATGCTTGACTTCATATATAATTAAGACAAAGTTTAGGGTTAGGGGGTACATGATTTGTCTGGTTTGAATATGTCTAGACCTTGTTTATGAACTTTTGAATGCTTACTATATGACATAAGAAGACTATGTGCTTTGGTTTTTTATTTTATTTATTTTTTTATTTTATGCCCATTTGAATATTGGTCAAATCCTAGGTTTGACCAAGATTTAAACAAGTTCAAAACATGAAAATGAAAAGGTAAGCCTGGATCCTTCTTAACTAGTCACTCTAAAATGAAGCTTTAATTTTGGGAGGTTTTTGAAATTTCCATGTTTGAAACCAAAAACCACTTCTCTTCATGCTTGACTTCATAAGACAGAGTTTATGGTTTTAGAGGGGTAGATACATGATTTTTCTTATTTGAATATGTCTAGCTAGACCTTGTTTATCAACTTTTGAATGCTTACTATATATATGTATGTGACATAAGAAAACTACAGTATGTGCTTTGGTTTTTCATTTTTCTGATTTTTTTGAATTTTGATGCACATTTGAATCTTGGTCAAATCCTAGGTTTGACCAAGATTTAAACAAGTATAGAACATGAAAATGAAAAGGGAAGCCTGTATCCTTCTTAGTCACCCTAAAATGAAGTTTTTGGGAGGTTTTTGAAATTTCCATGTTTGAAACCCAAAACCACTTATCTTCATGCTTGACTTCGTCATAAGACAGAGTTTAGGGGTTAGGGGTAGATACATGATTTGTCTAGCTAGTTTGAATATGTCCAGACCTTGTTTATCAACTTTAATGCTTACTATATGACATATAAGAAGACTATGTGCGCTTTGGTTTTTCATTTTTTTGTTTTTATTTTATGCCCATTTGAATCTTGGTCAAATCCTAGATTGACTTCATAAGACAGAGTTTAGGGTTAGGGGTAGATATACACATAATTTTTCTGGTTTGAATATGTCTAGACCTTGTTTATCAACTTGAGTGTTTACTATATGACATAATTAAGAAGGCTATGTGTGCTTTGGTTTTTCATTCTTTAGATTTTTTGTCTGAATTTTTATGCCCATTTGAATCTTGGTCAAATCCTAGGTTTGACCAAGATTTAAATAAGTTTAAAACATGGAAATGAAAAGGTAAGCATCGATCCTTCTTAGTCGCTCTAAAATGAAGCTGAATTTTGGGAGGTTTTTGAAATTTCCATGTTTGAAACCCAAAACCACTTCTCTTCATGCTTGACTTCATAAGACGAAGTTTAGGGTCGATAGGGGTAGATACATGATTTGTCTGGTTTGGATATATCTAGACCTTGTTTATCAACTTGAATGCTTACGATATGACATAAGAACACTATGTGCTTTTTTTTTTTATTTTTTTGTGCCCATTTGAATCTTGGTCAAATCCTAGGTTTGACCAAGATTTAAACAAGTATAGAACATGAAAATGAAAAGGGAAGCCTGTATCCTTCTTAGTCACCCTAAAATGAAGTTTTGGGATGTTTTTGAAATTTCCATGTTTGAAACCCAAAACCACTTCTCTTCATGCTTGACTTCTTAAGACATAGTTTAGGGGTTAGCGGGTAGATACATGATTTGTATGGTTTGAATATGTCTAGACCTTGTTTATCAACTTTAATGCTTACTATATGACATAAGAAGACTATGTGCTTTGGTTTTTCATTTTTCTGTTTTTTTTTGAATTTTCTGCCAATTTTGTTTGACCAAGATTTAGACAAGTTTTACACGTGAAAACGAATAAGTAAGCCTGGATCCTTCTTAGTCACTCCAAAATGTACCAATTGATAGGTGCGTTAACTTTGCTTCATGGAAAAAATAATGTCATGTAAATGAGTTAACTTGGATTTCCTACCCTTGAATCCATAGGAAACTTTGTTCTAATGCACTATACTAATCAACCGAGTTTTTACACCAGGTCTGTCACTTACGTGTGGTGCCCATGCGTGAGGTCCCACACTTCAGTGAGCACAAGTCACGTGCAATAGGTACGCAAACTCCCAGCCATTTTCTTTGTCAAGAGAAGACGCATCAGGATGCGTATTGGAAGTCTGTGGGTCCTTCTGGATCCTTCGGTTGTCCCTCTCACAAAAAAAAACAAATCTCTCTCATTCTCGGCCTCGCTCGACTCGCTCGCTCGCTCGCTCGCACCTCCTGCTCACTGACAAACCCTGCACAAAAGTCAACATCATCACCCGAAAAAGGGGAGACACCATAATTCTCTCCCTTCTTCTCTCCTTCCGAGTGATCCCTCTTCCTCCGAGTTTCACTCGACGGGCAAACACACATGTGCTGCATAGTAATAATAAAAAGGTAGAAAAATCGACCTACGAATCTATAATTAAATAGGTTAAACTAGGGTTTTGCCCAGTACTACAGATCAAGGTTCAAAAAATCCAACTACGGGGTTCGAACAACCCCATTTCTAATCCAAGATTTTTTTCGACCTCATCCAATGGCCTCAAACTATAGGCCGGGTTAGCATCTAGTGCAGTATGTGTGAGAATGTATGCACTATGTGTGCTATAACTTGTGTGTCTTTCAAATTTGAACCAAATTTGAATAAGTTTGAAATATTTGAAATGGGGCTTTTGGCTTAAACGTTTGAAACCCAAAACGACTTCTCCTCATGCTAGACTTCATAAGACCGAGTTTAGGGTTAGGGGTAGATACATGATTTGTCTGGTTTGAATATGTCTAAACCTTGTTTATCAACTTGAATGCTTACTATATGACATAAGAAGACCATGTGCTTTTGTTTTTCATTTTTCTATTTTTTAAGAATTTTATGCACATTTGATTCTGGTCAAATCCTAGGTTCAACCAAGATTTAAACAAGTTTCAAGCATGAAAATGAAAACGTAAGCCAAGATCCTTCTTAATTAGTCACTCTAAAATATATGAAGCTTTTGGGACGTACTTGAAATTTCCATGTTTGAAACCCAAAACCAATTCTCTTCATGATTGACTTCATAAGACAGAGTTTAGGGTTAGGGGTAGATATACACATGATTTTTCTGGTTTGAATATGTCTAGACCTTGTTTATCAACTTGAGTGTTTACTATATGACATAATTAAGAAGGCTATGTGCTTTGGTTTTTCATTCTTTAGATTTTTTGTCTGAATTTTTATGCCCATTTGAATCTTGGTCAAATCCTAGGTTTGACCAAGATTTAAATAAGTTTAAAACATGGAAATGAAAAGGTAAGCATCGATCCTTCTTAGTCGCTCTAAAATGAAGCTGAATTTTGGGAGGTTTTTGAAATTTCCATGTTTGAAACCCAAAACCACTTCTCTTCATGCTTGACTTCATAAGACGAAGTTTAGGGTCGATAGGGGGTAGATACATGATTTGTCTTGTTTGAATATGTCTAGACCTTGTTTATCAACTTGAATGCTTACTATATGACATAAGAGGACTATGTGCATTGGTATTTCATTTTTTGATTTTTATGCCCATTTGAGAATCTTGGTAAAATCCTAGGTTTGTTGAGCAAGATTTAAACAAGTTTAACATGTGAAAATGATAAGGTAATTAAGTCCGGATCTTTCTCTTAGTAACTCTAAAATGAAGCTTTTGGGAGGTTCTTGAATTTGCCATGTTTGAAACCCAAAACCACCGTACTTCTGTTCATGCTTGACTTCATAAGACAGAGTTTAGGGTTAGGGGTAGATACATGATTTTTCTGGTTTGAATATGTCTAGACCATGTTTATCAATTTGAATGCTTACTATATGACATAACAAGGCTATGTGCTTTGGTTTTTCATTCTTTCGATTTTTTTCTGAATTTTTATGCCCATTTGAATCTTGGTCAAATCCTAGGTTCGACCAAGATTTAAACAAGTTTAAAACATGACAATGAAAAGGTAATTAATCATGGATCCTTCTTAATTAACCAGCCAGTCTAATTAAAATGAAGCTTTTGGGAGGTTTTTGAAATTTCCATGTTTGAAACCCAAAACCACACTTCTCTGCTTCATGCTTGACTTCATATATAATTAAGACAAAGTTTAGGGTTAGGGGGAACATGATTTGTCTGGTTTGAATATGTCTAGACCTTGTTTATGAACTTTTGAATGCTTACTATATATGACATAAGAAGACTATGTGCTTTGGTTTTTTATTTTATTTTTTTTTATTTTATGCCCATTTGAATATTGGTCAAATCCTAGGTTCGACCAAGATTTAAACAAGTTCAAAACATGAAAATGAAAAGTTAAGCCTGGATCCTTCTTAACTAGTCACTCTAAAATGAAGCTTTAATTTTGGGAGGTTTTTGAAATTTCCATGTTTGAAACCCAAAACCACTTCTCTTCATGCTTGACTTCATAAGATGAAGTTTAGGGGATAGGGGGTAGATACATGATTTGTATGGTTTGAATATGTCTAGACCATGTTTATCAACTTTAATGCTTACTATATGACATAAGAAGACTATGTGCTTTGGTTTTTCATTTTTCTGATTTTTTTAGAATTTTGATGCACATTTGAATCTTGGTCAAATCCTAGGTTTGACCAAGATTTAAACAAGTATATATAGAACATGAAAATGAAAAGGGAAGCCTGTATCCTTCTTAGTCACCCTAAAATGAAGTTTTTGGGAGGTTTTTGAAATTTCCATGTTTGAAACCCAAAACCACTTATCTTCATGCTTGAGCAAGATTTGACCAAGATTTAAACAAGTTTAAATCATGAAAATGGAAAGGTAAGCCTGGATCCTTCTTAGTCGCTCTAAAATGAAGCTTTTGGGATGTTCTTGAAATTTCCATGTTTGAAACCCAAAACGACTTTTCTTCATGCTAGACTTCATAAGATCGACACGGGGTACATACATGATTTGTCTGGTTTGGATATATCTAGACCTTGTTTATCAACTTGAATGCTTACGATATGACATAAGAACACTATGTGCTTTTTGTTTTTCATTTTTTGTGCCCATTTGTATCTTGGTCAAATCCTAGGTTTGACCAAGATTTAAACAAGTTTAAAACATGAAAATGAAAAGGGAAACATGTATCCTTCTTAGTCACTCTAAAATGAAGTTTTTGGGAGGTTTTTGAAATTTCCATGTTTGAAACCTAAAACCACTTCTCTTCATGCTTGACTTCATAAGACAGAGTTTAGGGTTAGAGGGGTAGATACATGATTTGTCTTATTTGAATATGTCTAGCTAGACCTTGTTTATCAACTTTTGAATGCTTACTATATATATGTGACATAAGAAGACTATGTGCTTTTGTTTTTCATTTTTCCGATTTTTTTAATTTTATGCCCATTTAAATCTTGGTCAAATCCTAGGTTTGACAATGATTTAAACAAGTTTCAAATATGAAAATGAAAAGGTAAGCATGGATCCTTCTTAGTCACTCTAAAATGAAGCTTTTGATAGGTTTTTGAAATTTCCATATTTGAAACCCAAAACCACTTCTCTTCATGCTTGACTACATAAGACAAAGTTTAGGGTTAGGGGTAGATACATGATTTTTCTTGTTTGAATATGTCTAGACCTTGTTTATCAACTTTAATGCTTACTATATGACATAAGAAAACTATGTGCTTTGGTTTTTCATTTTTCTGATTTTTTTGGAATTTTGATGCACATTTGAATCTTGGTCAAATCCTAGGTTTGACCAAGATTTAAACAAGTATAGAACATGAAAATGAAAAGGGAAGCATGTATCCTTCTTAGTCACCCTAAAATGAAGTTTTTGGGAGGTTTTTGAAATTTCCATGTTTGAAACCCAAAACCACTTAATCTTCATGCTTGACTTCGTCATAAGACAGAGTTTAGGGGTTAGGGGGTAGATACATGATTTGTCTAGTTTGAATATGTCTAGACCTTGTTTACCAACTTTAATGCTTACTATATGACATATAAGAAGACTATGTGCGCTTTGGTTTTTCATTTTTTCATTTTTTTATTTTATGCCCATTTGAATCTTGGTCAAATCCTAGATTTGACCAAGATTTAAACAAGTTTAAAACATGAAAATGGAAAGGTAAGCCTGGATCCTTCTTAGTCGCTCTAAAATGAAGCTTTTGGGATGATTTTGAAATTTCCATGTTTGAAACCCAAAACCAATTCTCTTCATGCATGCTTGACTTCATAAGACAGAGTTTAGGGTTAGGGGGTTAGATACATTATTTGTCTAGTTTGAATATGTCTAGACTTTGTATATCAACTTGAATATATTATTGTACCATGTCTCCACACAGCCCAAAATGCACATATTTTCAAAAGTTTTCATGCATGAGTACTTGTAACTAGTAAAAATAGAAAGTAAAAATAGGAACCCCATGTATGAAGGATACTAAAAAGAACTCTTTCACATTTTTTGGTATAGATTATGAGTTTGCTTGGCTTCATACACAAGTGAGTACATGTCATGCAAAAATTAACACGAAATTTAGTTATCATGACCCATTTTTGGCAGGCATTGTGCATATCGCCTTGAGAAACATCTTTGCGAGCTAGTGTATTAAACGTTTATTCACATATAATGGATTTTTTACTTTATTAGTGCACACAATGACAGAATCGGCCAAATGTGTATGATTTTTGTGAAGGTGCTAGAAAAACAAGATGCACTACGATGAAGCATGAAAGGAGGCAAGGGGAGGGATAGTGAAGAGGTGGGAGAGACCGAGAGATGAACCGCAAGGTAATTAAAAAATTGGGGCCAAAACGATTCCAACTTCCTAGGCATTGACCAACTTTGCCCCTCTTAACCCAACGTGGCAGTGAACCCGTATAAGCAACAACTTCCTCTTACTCCGCTTCTCCGAAATGGTAAGAGAACCTCTCCAGCTTAAGTGACCAATCGACATAGCTATGGCCTTCCGACTTGGCTCTGGTCGCCGCGCGCGTAGTCCTACCACCGACGAGGAAGCGGAGCATCAGCGCCGCCTTCGCTTCGTCCATCGCGCACCAAGGCATAACCCGCCCGCTCTGCACTGGCCGGTTGTTCAGCCCGCGGCGGCGGCGCTGGCCGTGGAGCCCCTCGCCAGCCGCTTCCCGTGCGGGCCGATGGATGCAGAGGCAGGGATCTCCCACGCAACCCCGCATGCGACGCCCGCTCGGCCCTGGCCGGCTTTTCCGCCCGCGCATGCCGCATGGTTTTCTTTGCCAGCAGGTGAGATCCCCTTCCCGGCCGGCGCGAACGATGCGGAGGCAGGGAGCTCCCGTGGCCAGCCGCCTAATCCGACCGCACTTCAGGCGGTGCCGGCCGTGGAGCCAGGCCGTTCTTTCGAAGCGCATCACGGCGACGCCCTTTGCAGGAGCAACACCGCCAAGGAGCTCGTATATAACGTGATGTTCCCGGCACTCTATAGATGCCGGGATGCTCTGCAAGCTTTCGTGCAGGCTAAGAATGCGGCGGCTGCAAATCCCAGGGACGCAGCATTGCAGCGGCGCGCCGATGAGGCTAAGGTGGCGCACGCTTTCCACCAGGCGTGCCTCGACAGGCTTAACATCCAGCACGGCTTCGTGCAACCGCCAAACGCCGCTCCAGCTAAGATCCAAAAATACTCCGGTGAGCATATCACTCCGGAGTAGAACAATCCAATTTCTAGTACTGTAGGAGTACTTTATTAGTGCACAAACCTGGCGAAATTAAAGGTGTGTTCTTTGTGTGTGATGTAAATCTAAAAATTTGAAGGTTCTAGCAAAAACATTTCTTCACAAATATTCGATGTGTTTGCTTGGCCTTATCTATATATCCGGTGAGCATATATGGATGCCAAATCCTTTACAAACTTAGGGCTCCTTTGATTCATAGGAATATGAAGAGTGTAGGAATAGGAAAGGTGTAGGATTGGAATGTCATGCCAAGTTGAATCCTATAGGAATATGGTGTGTCTTTGATTGTAGCAAAGGAATTTTTCCATGAGGTATGAGCTAATGCTTTTTTCCTATAGGATTTGTACTACAAGATTCCTATAGGAATAATTCCTATAGGATATGTTCCTATGAATCAAATGACTTGTATAGAAATTTTCCTATAGGATCCAATTCCTACATAATTCCTATATCAATCCTATGAATCAAAGGAGCCCTTATATTTTTTAAGAGATCGATGTGCATGCATCTATCTCGCCATGGTAAATTAATGAAACAAGTTGCATATTTGCCAGAATTCCAAACTTCGTGAGCAGTATAGAGATCGAGACCTTAATTAATTATTATGGGTAGGATGCATGCATGCATGGCCATTTTCTAGGGTTTTAAAGGATACTAGAGCTTTTCTAGGTTAATTTGCAACTATATGTATATTTGTTTTCTAGTTCTGGGCTGATCATTAAACTCAACATTGAGTTGTAGATTATGTGAAATTAGTACATGCCATAAAATATAGTAATTTTTTATGTACCCTACGAGGCAGTACGTGTGGTGTACCCTTAATTATTAATTGGTAGACATGTACCGTTGGCATGTTTGAAGAAAATTTGAATTTGGAAGAAGTTTTTTAAGTAAAATTAACGCAAGCACAAAATCATGTGTGATGGTGAAATTTCTAGAACAAATTAATACAAACCTAGTAATATGAGTTTGTTTGGCTTTCTGCCCACAAGTGAGTATTGTGCGCATGTACTTTGATGCAAAATCCCGCCATACAAAACTTTTTAGTTATCATATGACCTCAAGTTTGGAAGAGATCGTATTTTAAGCAACTTCACAAACAAGAGATTCTAACAATTATATGCATGCATGAAAGAATGATTTCCCTTTTTTATTACTGTACAAAAATGGCTAGATGTGTGTTATTTGTGAAGGAGGGCTACCAAATTTTAACAGTTGCACATTATTGTCATAATTCCACCTTTTGGAAGCAGTAGGGTAGACATGCTTTCCGCTTGGTAGGATGTGTTAGTGCCATCAATTTTGTAGATATAGGTTCAAGGATTTGTTCATCTTAATCTGCAACTATATATGGATTTTTAAGCTTTTGCCTAGTAATTAAACTCATAATTGAAATAATGTAGGTTATTTAACTACATACATGCCATAAATTCTGACAGGAAATACTTGGACGTGCCTTGCGAGGGTGGTAACAAACAAGAACACAATGACCAAACTTCAAATGCCAATCCACCCACCAAGCTATACGATTGGCATGTACAATCGATCGACTCCTTCTAATCAAATTTGAATACAATAGAAGAAGTTTAAAAAAATTTCAAAATGAGATCAACTTGTGCATTGAGTCATCCTTTGTTATTTATTTGCTTGTAAAAATAGAAACATAGGCATATGAATGTATTCGAAACACTTCACTTTTCAACGGGGAAGGGACCCGAAGGTCCCAGAAAAACAAAAAAAGATTACAATAGTAGTACTCCTTTGAGAAGGCAGTAGAAGAAGGATCCTCGAAGAGCCAAATGCTTTTATTATCCACAGCTGTTCGGCTCTTTTCCTTCTCGTGTAAGCTATCGCGCAATGATTATACTAATGGTCGGATGGTAGTACAACCATTTTCGCAAACTTCTGCGCCCTTCGTCATGTCAGCATCGTATCCCAGTGTGCAAGCAGTCTGCTCGAATGAAATACTCCTAAGTACGTACGGTATTCCCTCCAAAGACACACCACACGGTATTCCCTCCAAAGACGCACCGTCGCCCCGATCTGCTCGAATGAAATACTCCAAAATACTTCTGCGCCCTTCGTCATGTCAGCATCGTATCCCAGTGTGCAAGCAGTCTCCTATGAAATGGAGACGACATTTTGTTGAAAAGTGTCGGTGCATGCTATATACCACACTAGTATGAGAGTTTTTACAGCATTATTCCGATTTCCACAGAATGCATTAAATTTGGACGCGATGCCACACTGACAAGAGTGGTTTAAACAAGGCCATTATTTTTATTATGTTATATTACTACAATACTCCAAGGTAGCACTAGTAGCCTTCGGTTGTACTCTGCCGGTCGCGCTGCCTCATTCGACCAGACTTTATTCTTCTTCTCATATATATATACAAAATACTGTCTGCCGAGGTTCGATGACCGCACCGTCGCCCCTCTCCGCGCCGCCGTCTTGGGCCGCGCCACCATTCTCCCCGCCGAGTTCTCCCCCGTCCCCGACGCACCACCGTCAAGCACCACCGGACCGATCTTCGCAGGTATGTACATCTCCAACCTCCGGCGAGTACAGAGGTTCATCGGTCATTGTGTTCGATATAACCTTAATTTGGGGATTGCAATGTGAGTAACTTACTGGGTTTTCTAGGAAATGAAAACGGCGTCGCTCGATGCCTACACTGCGTCGGCGGATACATGGAAAGCGGAGACGGATGCTCTGCATGCATCGGCGGAGACATGTAAAGCGGATGCGGATGCGGAGGCAAAGGCGAAGGCGGTGGCTAGGACGGGCCCGGGCGCTGTGGCGCTGGCAAATGCTCGTATCGAAGCTGCATTTTGTTGGAAAGTCTTGGCGCGTGCTTCGAGAGTTTTGGCGGCGCAGCCGGGAGAACCGTCGGAGGCTTCGAAGCTGGCTGCTTTGAACGCGTCGAGAGCTTGGATGGTGACTTCATCTAAGGCGGCGCTTGTTGCATATGATCGTGACTCGTCAACCCCTTTGTAAGTTCTACCTTCCCCAACTGCAATGAGGTTAGATCTGGTGGATTGGGTTTTTTGCCCAAACCAGACGTGATGATGCATTGAGATGTTTTTGTATTTTTGATGATGCATTCTGCTTCTTTTGTAATTTGGGTGATTCATTATGCTTTTTAGGTAGTAATTTTTCTGATGCACTCACCTCTTCAGGAATTTTTCATGGTTTTTTTTGTTTTTTTTTTCTGTCAACCTAGCTAATGCTCTCTGCTGTTTAGCCAAAAGTTGGATGATGCATTGTACTGTTTACATATATTTTACTCTGATGATGCATTTTGCTCTTTTAGCCTTTTAGGTAATTTTTCTGATTCCTTGAACAGTGTGGGAAATTTCGATGAAGAATTTTGCTGTCAACTTAGATGATGTATTGTGCTGTTTACATTTTATTACCTATATCAAAGCTAACCCCATCTGATGTTACCACAGCGTTTTGGGTCCTGTAGAGGTCTCTTTTTCCTCCAATCGTGTTGACACGTTAGCAATTATTACTGTATATGCGAGATTGCCTTCCGTTGGTGCGTCCTATTTTTGTGGTGTTTTTTTTTGCAAATTAAGGGCTTCATTGATTATGCAACAGGATTACAATTGCATTGTCCTGTTTACAATATTTTGATTTTGCTGATGCATTGTGCTGTTCACATTATTTTGATTTTGCTGATGCATTGTCCTGTTTACATTATTTTGATTTTGCTGATGCATTGTGCTGTTTACACTATTTTGATTTTGCTGATGCACCGTGCAGTTTAGGAAACTTTGATGATGAATTAGATGATGCATTTTGCTGCTTAGTCAAATTAGATGTTGCATTTTGTTTTAAAAAATAGATGATGCAGTGTGCTGTTTACATAATTTTGACGATGCATCGTGCGATTTGCATAATCCTACCAGCTTCAGTCGAAGGACACCCACAACAATCAACGATCTGCCTGGAGATGTAGTCTCTCAGATTCTTGTCAGGCTTCCTCCCCATCCAACCTGCTTACTAGCTGCATCAGGCACCAAGAAAGCATGGAGGCAATGTATGGGAAGCAATTATTTCAGAAAGCTAACTGTGTCACACAACGGAGGAAACCCGTTGCTAGGGTTTTTCACCAACAACTCCGAGGACAATCGATTCATCACAGAGCATGATCTTCACCCGGCCATCTTGAAGATGCTGGCAATCCCGTCTCAAGTGAACGGTCCCAAAATCTATGTCCTGGGATGCCGCGATGGTATGGTGCTACTCCATTCTAATGTATCCAGTGGGTATATATCAGTCTGGGATCCAATTAGGCAAGTTCTCACAGCGATACCAGAACCACCATTGTGGCGCAATCACACAATTGAAAGCAGCGGCTCAATTCTCTGTTCGAGAAACAACTCTGAACCGTTTACACATTGTGGCAAGTTCTCGGTTGTTTGGATAACAACTAAACGTTACGATGCACAGGCTCATATCTACTCACCAGATTCAAAAGAATGGGAGTTTCTAGCTCGATCAACTCCGATGCTGTCAGAGATTGACCGTAGACCGGCAACTCTCATAGGGGGTATTTTGTACTGGCCAACGAAGTCTAGATATATCATTGAGCTTGACCATGCAAAGAAGGCTCTGAAATATATTCAGTGCCCTCATGAGACGCATGATATATTCATGCTTAACATTCACATCTTCAAGGGACATAATGGAGATGTTGCCCTTGCTGTTATAAGAGACTTCACCCTACAAACATGGGCCAGTACAAGATCATCAACAGGCGATCACGAGTCATGGACATGTCATATAAATTTTGAATTGGATACTTTTTTTGGCCTTGACACATCATTTCCATACAATTGGAAACATGCAGTAAGGTTACTCTGCGTATTTGAGGACAAAAATGAGCTGGTTGTACGGGCAAAGGAGGGAGTATTCCAATTAGATATGAGCAACTGGCAGTGGAGAAAGTACAATTCTGCTAGACGTTGGTGCACTTTACATCCCTACTCAGTTAGACCGGGTTAGTCATTCATATGTAACCTTTGCATTCATTTACATATGACTTTTGCTGATCAATTTGTTCATTTCCTGACAGTAACCGACCTGATCCAGAGTGCAACATCAAGGACACGAAAAAGAACGCGCTGTCAGGAACCCATCTAATTCAAAGTTCAACATCCATAAGAGAAAAGGAAGTCGCATATGAAGGAGCAAGGCTTGTTTGGGCAAGAAGTGATAGCCCAGCTTTTGTTTGGTCTGATGTCTTTTAGTTTTCGTTCTGGTGGAAATGTCGCTGCACCATTTGTTTGTACTGCAGCTCCATAGTGCTAGCTGCTAGTACGTTGGCGCTGTCCTACGTCTGCTTGTTTTGGGGGCATAAATATGCCACGAAACCTTTGTTTTATGTGATCAAACGGTCATCTCTGCATGTATATGTTCGGGTTCTGATGAAACCTTTTTTGTGATCTGTACATATATTTGAGTCAGTCTGTGTTTTGTTTTATGATGGGCAGGAGTATTTGTTTTACTACACCATTGTTTATCCGAATTGTATTACTCACTCTATTCAAAAAGTTAGCGGCTCACCTTTTTCCTTCAAGATACGGATGTATCTACACACTAAAAACATATATAGATGAAACCATCTTCAGACAAAGTTTAGTCACTTATGTATGGACGGGGGTAGTATTATTTATGTTGTGCTCCCAAACAAGCAGACATCGGACAGCGCCTGTTTAAAGTTCATATGTGTAATCTTATTCCCTTTGGAAGTTAAGCATTAAACTCTACTAGTACAACCGTGGTGGTCTTGTGATGTAGTACTCTTTTGATGCATTTGTGATGTAGTAGTACAGTACTTTTTTTTGAACTGGTATAGTACTATCTAAGAAGAGTACTCCCTCCGATTCACATTCATTTTACACCAAGAAATATGGATCGGAGCGAGGGAGTAAATTAAACATGGCATCTCGTGCATGAAGCTTGACAGATCGATCAGGTTGGCTAGAATGGCAATACAATGCTCCTCATTAGGCAAATGCATGCCATGTACGATAGTATACATCCAGTAAAGAAGTCTATACTGACATAAAAAAGACTACATTGGGGATGAGAGTCAATTGGGGAATCTACAATACATAAAATCTTGCTCGTAGCTGATTTTGGCTAAGAGGGTTTTACTCACATTACACGTGCCACTTTCCTTGTCTGCAAAACAAGTTCCAATAAAGGAAGAGGAAAGAAGAGGACATTGTGGGCGAGATTGAACACCTTTTTATGTGTTAAGCTGAGGCCTTGTTTAGCTGAGGATTTCGACTTAGGCCTAACAGCTCAGCACACCCAGAAATAAATTTCCTTGCGCGCACCACTGTCAGCAAAAATAACAAAATTAGCACGCAAGATTAAGAACGAAGTGAATTTAAGTAACTTGGTTAGCTTTTCAAGCAATATATTCAGAGAAAGAGCACACATGTCCGGCTAGAAATAATCGTAAGAGAAGAACAATAAATCTAAGGCATCCCACTTCATATGCAGAAGGGACGCGACAGCGCATGGATTCATACCTTGAGTCGACTCTGGCTCGTAGAAGGGCGGTCGCGCCTCGAGGATGCCGGCGACGTCTCCACCTCGATCTCACATGTGACTGCTTCTCGGTGGGCGGTGCGCCACGCCATGTAGAAGATCTATCAAAAGAGGAGAGCCCGATGACGCTACCGACGCCTCAACCTTGATAGCACCGGCTTGTTGCTCCGCACCGAGATGCGCCACGTGCAAGATTTAGCGGATGCGCCAATTTTAGAGATATGTCATGATCGTTGTAACAAATTTCAACATGATGATGATTTGATCCTGCACTCGGCCTTGAACATAAGTACTAGTACAGTCTCACAATTTTTTTATCATTATACTTTGCGAGATTTAGCGGATGCGCCAAATTCAGAGATAGATCATGATCATGGTAACACAATTTTCAATGTAATGATGATTTGATGTTGCACTAGACCTTGAACATAAGTACTAGTACGGTCTCACAATTTTGTATCATTATACTTTGCAAGTTTTAGCGGATGCGCCCATTTTCAGAGGATCATGGTAACAAATTTTCAACGTGATGATGATTTGATGTTGCACTCGACCTTGAACAGAAGTACTACTACTGTCTTACAATTTCTTTATCATTATACTTTGCAAGATTTAGCAGATGCGCCAAATTCAGAGATAGATCATGATCATGGTAACAAATTTTCAACGTGATGATGATTTGATGTTGCACTCGAACTTGAACAGAAGTACTAGTACAGTCTCACAATTTTTTTATCATTATACTTTGCGAGATTTAGCGGATGCGCCAAATTCAGAGATAGATCGTGATCATGGTAACACACTTTTCAATGTAATGATGATTTGATGTTGCACTCGACCTTGAACATAAGTACTAGTACGGTCTCACAATTTTGTATCATTATACTTTGCAAGTTTTAGCGGATGCGCCCATTTTCAGAGGTAGATCATGATCATGGTAACAAATTTTCAACGTGATGATGATTTGATGTTGCACTCGAACTTGAACAGAAGTACTAGTATGGTCTCACAATTTTTATTATCATTATACTTTGAAAGATATAGCGGATGCGCCAATTTCAGAGATAGATCATGATCATGGTAACAAATTTTCAACGTGATGATGATTTGATGTTGCACTCGGCCTAGAATAGAAGTACTAGTACGGTCTCACAATTTTTTTTATCATTATACTTTGCAAGATATAGCGGATACGCTAATTTCAGAGATAGATCATGACCATGGTAGTGACCAATATTCAAGGTGATGATGATTTGATTTTGCACTCGGCCTTGAACAGAGGTACTAGTACGGTCTCACAATTTTTTATCATTATACTTGGACCTTAGCGAAATTCAAAATCTCATAGCGGCAAAACTTCCCGCCTACAAAATACAAAAATTTCACACGCTTCCAAATTCCCATTCTACCCCTGTGGAGATGACAGCAAAGTCGGTTGGTGGGGGGGTCTGCCCGTCATTTTTTGGATCACCACCTCCCTAGCCCGGAAACCCTCCCAAAAAAATTCATTTCCCTCAGACCACCCACCGGAACTTCCCAAGTCCCTCTCTCCCACCTCCACGACCACCGCACCGGAACATCCCCGCCGGACTTCCCTGGCCTACCCGAGCCCTCGCGATCCTCGTCATCCGGCTGCCTGCCGGAGCCGCTTCATCGACGCCGTCATCAACCGGATCGGATCATCCCCGCCGAACCTCGAAACCATATGCTCATCCAGCAGTCTACCGCAGTCGCTTCAGCTGCGGTATCGTCCACCCCACCGGAGCCGCTTCGCCGGATCCGTCGTCCACCGCATCGGATCTTGCTCACCGACACCGCTGTGCATGAACCGGATCTGCTTCACCGGCGCCGTGCATGATCTAAACTCTTCTACTGTCGCTTTTCTATTGCTTGCCTGCAAGTTCTTGTTTAATCTTGGGGGAACCTGTTTGTGCTAACGACGCGCCGTTACGTTTTTGCAGATGAGATGAGTAATCATGAAGTGTAATGGCCGTCTCTCCAACCCCAAGTAGCACATGTAGCGTACTTCATCACCGGATCTATCAACCCCAGGAAGATCTGCTGTGACTCCCACAGAGTGCTTCTCCTAATGTAAGTCCCTTGTTTTAGCGCCATGTTCTGGGTTCAGATGCTTGTTTGTCTGAAGCTCTTTTAGTTCATTCCTAGCTATGACCGTAACACGTTGCTATTTTCTACTTCATTGCTAACTTTAAGCGATTGAACATTTTGGTTTGCATTCCCTGCTCTGTAGATGTAGCCATCATAACTTCTATCTTGCTCAGTCGTTGTTACAAAAATTATAGGTATTATAGTAACATCCTGCTATTATTTAGTTCATGGCCAATTTTAAGTAATTGCACATGTTGGTTCGCATTCCCTGCTCTATAGCTTTTGGCATCGTAACTTCTATATTTGGTTTACATTCCCTGCTCTGTAGATCTAGCCATCATAACTTTATCTTGCTCAGTCGTTGTTACAAAAATTATGGCCTGCTACTATGTTGTTTGTGCCAATTTTTTACTCCATGAACATGTTGGCTTGCATTCCCTGTACTACAGGTGATGCCATTGTTTTGTATCTAGTTCATTGTAAGCTAACAAAGTAAGGACTTAGTTTGGCATGCTATCACTCTGCTATCTAGCCTGTAGTACAAATAAACTTGTCATACTACTAGATAATAATTTTGCGTGCCATCTTGTTCTTCAAAAGCTGCATTATTGACTTGTTTCTCTGACTTGGCATGACGCTCACATATGGAAAGCTGAACATATTGGTTTGCATTCCCTCTTATACAAGTTCACAGGTGATCCCACTATATTCTGTATCTGGTCCATCCTAAGCTCCAGCATTAACTATCCTCTATGTGTTGCTCATTACAAGTTTATATCCCGAAACATCTTGATTTGCATCCCCTTCACTATAAGTTCAGGAGTATTATTTAGTTCACGGCCAAAATTAAGTAATTGCACTTGGCACATGTTGGTTCACATTCCCTCCTCTTTAGCTTTTGCCATCGTAACTTCTATTTTTGGTTTACATTCCCTGCTCTGTAGATGTAGCCATCATAACTTCATCTTGCTCAGTCGTTGTTACAAAATTTATAGCCTGCTACTATGTTGTTCATGCCAATTTTGTACTCCCTGAACATGTTGGTTTGCATGGGACTCGACAGTAGTAAGTCTGTTGTTTCATTCTAACATGCTCTGTTATATTGGCTGTTGGTATGCGGCATGCACTCTTTGTTTGCTTATTGTGCGCATTACAATGATCTTGTTATAACGACGAAATGATGAGTTCCAAATTCTTTGGCAAACAATATTGCAGTGTCTTTGCGTTTCCATTGTTGTTGTCTTAACTTGTAATGTCTTTGTTTCAGATATAGGTGCTGCATGGACAACTTAAAAGATTGCCGGATCGCTTCATTGTATTGCTAGGTTTAATTACCATTCAATTTCTTTGGGTTCTGTAATATTTTTTCAAAGCCTTGCAGCTGATGTAATATTTAGTTAGTTTTTATAGTTCTTTCGCGCATTTTTTCTTTGGTGCTTGTGGTAAGTGAGGCTATCCGACAGAAATCAATGCTGCGTAAATATTCTCAGTATCTAAATCACGAATTCCCATCCCTTAAACGGTCCAATTAAGCGAAATCACATACGTGCCGGCCCGCAAAATCCTAAAGCGCCTTTTACGCCGGCATATAAACAGCAACTAAACGGGCTGGCCCACTTACTTATTGGGCCAGCCCATTTGATTTACTGTGGACCCCACACTCTAATTGGGCCGGCCCACTTGCTTTAAGGTGGACCCCACCCACTACTGGGCCGGCCCACTACCTAGTTGGGCCAGCCCAATTGCTTTTGTGGTGGACCCCACATACTAAATGGGCCGGCCCTTTAAGACGAAAGTGGGACCCACCAGTGTTTTTGGCCCGGCCCACTATCTTGTTGGGCCGGCTATATAGTGGACCCCACATACTAAATGGGCCGGCCCTTTAAGACGAAAGTGGGACCTACCGGTGTTTTGGCCGGCCCACTAGCGTGTTGGGCCGGCCCACTTGCTATATGGTGGACCCCACATACTAAATGGGCCGGCCCTTTAGCAGGAAAGTGGGACCCACCTGTGTTTATGGCCCGGCCCACCATCTTGTTGGGCCGGCCCACTTGCTATATGGTGGACCCCACATACTAAATGGGCTGGCCCTTTAATAGGAAAGTGGGACCCACCGGTGCTTTTGGCCCGGCCCACTGGCTTGTTGGGCCAGCCCATTTGATCAAATGTGGACCCCACGTACTAAATGGGCCGGCCGATAGCAAAGTGGGACCCACATGCTAATTGGGGCCCACTTCTTGGGCCGGCCCGTTGCTTTAATGTGGACCCCACTTTGTAAATGGGCCGGATAACAGGAAAGTGGGTCCCACATGTCTTGTGGGCCGGCCCTTTTGCCTGTTGACCGGTCAAACGAGTGCATTCGGCCCGGCCCACATGCTTAGTGGGCCGGCCCATTAAAGTTTTGACCAGTCAACCTTAGAGGTTAGGCCCGGCCCACGTAACTAATGGACCAGCCCAGCTATATAGTTGACCGGTCAAACTAAGTCAGCTGGCCCGGCCCGCAAACTTAATGGGCCGGCCCGCTTAAGACGTGGCAGGCCTCGTGTGGGCCTACCATCTACCACGGGGTTTCAGCCGGTTAACGCCGTTAACTGCGAGTTAACGGCGTCTGCCACGTGTCAGTTTGCATGACGTCAGCAGTCAACGGGCTCCCGGAAACACTTGGGCAACGGTCCGATTTTCCGTGGCGGAAGGGCGCCCAAGCGCGACGGACCGAAAAAATCGTCGTAGGACTTTGCCTGACGCAGTTTCGACAACAGAACCCATATCGTCGGGTTTAGTGTCTGGACATGTGAGTTTTTGATTATGCACTAACCCTCTAATGAGTTTGTTTCGAGTTTGGTGTGGAGGAAGTTTTCAAGGGTCAAGAGAGGAGGATGATTGATGGCGTGTATTTCACACGTTCGTTGGGCAACCCCAAGAGGAAGGTATGATGCGCACAGCAGCAAGTTTTCCCTCAGAAAGAAACCAAGGTTTATCGAACCAGGAGGAGCCAAGAAGCACGTTGAAGGTTGATGGCGGCGAGATGTAGTGCGGCGCAACACCAGGGATTCCGGCGCAACGTGCCCACAACACAACCAAAGTACTTTGCCCCAACGAAACAGTGAGGTTGTCAATCTCACCGGCTTGCTGTAACAAAGGATTAACCGTATTGTGTGGAAGATGATTGTTTGCAAAGAAAACAGTAGAACAAGTATTGCAGTAGATTGTATTTCAGTAAAGAGAATTGGACCGGGGTCCACAGTTCACTAGAGGTGTCTCTCCCATAAGACAAGCAGCATGTTGGGTGAACAAATTACAGTTGGGCAATTGACAAATAAAGAGAGCATGACCATGCACATACATATTATGATGAGTATAGTGAGATTTAATTGGGCATTACGACAAAGTACATAGACCGCCATCCAACTGCATCTATGCCTAAAAAGTCCACCTTCAGGTTATCATCCGAACCCCCTCCAGTATTAAGTTGCTAACAACAGACAATTGCATTAAGTATTGCGCGTAATGTAACTAGTGACTACATCCTTGAACATAGCACTAATGTTTTATCCCTAGTGGCAACAGCACATCCATAACCTTAGTGGTTCTTGTCACTCCTCCAGATTCACGGAGGCATGAACCCACTATCGAGCATAAATACTCCCTCTTGGAGTTACTAGCATCAACTTGGCCAAAGCATCTACTAATAACGGAAAGCATGCAAGATCATAAACAACACATAGACAAAGTCTTGATAATCAACATAACAAGTATTCTCTATTCATCGGATCCCAACAAACGCAACATATAGAATTACAGATAGATGATCTTGATCATGTTAGGCAGCTCACAAGATCCGACAATGATAGCACAATGGGGAGAAGACAACCATCTAGCTACTGCTATGGACCCATAGTCCAGGGGTAGACTACTCACACATCACACCGGAGGCGACCATGGCGGCGTAGAGTCCTCCGGGAGATGATTCCCTCTCCGGCAGGGTGCCGGAGGCGATCTCCTGGATCCCCGAGATGGGATCGGCGGCGACGGCGTCTCTGGAAGGTTTTCCGTATCGTGGTTCTCGCTGGGGGTTTCGTCACGGAGACTTTTTATAGGCGGAAGGGCAGGTCAAGAGGCGGCACGGGGGCCCCACACCATAGGGCCGCGCGGCCAAGGGGGCGCGCCGCCCTAGGGTTTGGCTCCCCGTGGCCCCTCTTCGTCTCTCCTTCGGACTTCTGGAAGCTTCGTGGAAAAATAGGCCCCTGGGCTTTGAATTCCGAGAATATTTCCTTACTAGGATTTCTGAAACCAAAAACAGCAGAAAACGGCACTTCGGCATCTTGTTAATAGGTTAGTTCCATGCACGAATATGACATAAAGTGTGCATAAAACATGTAGATAACATCAATAATGTGGCATGGAACATAAGAAATTATCGATACGTCTCCCCAAGCTTAGTTCTGCTCGTCCCGAGCAGGTAAAACGATAACACAGATAATTTCTGGAGTGACATGCCATCATAATCTTGATCATACTATTTGTAAAGCATATGTAGTGAATGCAGCGATCAAAACAATATGTATGACATGAGTAAACAAGTGAATCATATAGCAAAGACTTTTCATGAATAGCACTTCAAGACAAGCATCAATAAGTCTTGCATAAGAGTTAACTCATAAAGCAATAATTCAAAGTAAAGGTATTGAAGCAACACAAAAGAAGATTAAGTTTCAGCGGTTGCTTTCAACTTGTAACATGTATATCTCATGGATATTGTCAACATAGAGTAATATAATAAGTGCAATAAGCAAGTATGTAGGAATCAATGCACAGTTCACACAAGTGTTTGCTTCTTGAGGTGGATAGAAATAGGTGAACTGACTCAACATTGAAAGTAAAAGAATGGTCCTCATAGAGGAAAAGCATCGATTGCTATATTTGTGCTAGAGCTTTGATTTTGAAAACATGAAACAATTTTGTCAACGGTAGTAATAAAGCATATGCATCATGTAAATTATATCTTATAAGTTGCAAGCCTCATGCATAGTGTACCAATAGTGCCCGCACCTTGTCCTAATTAGCTTGGACTACCTGGATTATCACCGCAATACATATGCTTTAACCAAGTTTCACAAAGGGGTACCTCTATGCCGCCTGTACAAAGGTCTAAGGAGAAAGCTCGCATTGGATTTCTCGCTATTGATTATTCTCAACTTAGACATCCATACCGGGACAACATAGACAACAGATAATGGACTCCTCTTTTAATGCTTTAAGCATTCAACAACAATTAATTCTTTTCTCATTAGAGATTTGAGGATATTTGTCCAAAACTGAAACTTCCACCATGGATCATGGCTTTAGTTAGCGGCCCAATGTTCTTCTCTCACAATATGCATGCTCAAACCATTCAACTCAGTGTAGATCGCCCTTACTTCAGACAAGACGAACATGCATAGCAACTCACATGAAATTCAACAATGAGTTGATGGCGTTCCCCAGTAAACATGGTTATCGCACAACAAGCAACTTAATAAGAGATAAAGTGCATAATTACATATTCAATACCACAATAGTTTTTAAGCTATTTGTCCCATGAGCTATATATTGCAAAGGTGAATGATGGAATTTTAAAGGTAGCACTCAAGCAATTTACTTTGGAATGGCGGAAAATACCATGTAGTATAGGTAGGTATGGTGGACACAAATGGCATAGTGGTTGGCTCAAGTATTTTGGATGCATGAGAAGTATTCCCTCTCGATACAAGGTTTAGGCTAGCAAGGCTTATTTGAAACAAACACAAGGATGAACCGGTGCAGCAAAACTCACATAAAAGACATATTGAAAACATTATAAGACTCTACACCGTCTTCCTTGTTGTTCAAACTCAATACTAGAAATTATCTAGACCTTAGAGAAACCAAATATGCAAACCAAATTTTAGCATGCTCTATGTATTTCTTCATTAATGGGTGCAAAGCATATGATGCAAGAGCTTAAACATGAGCACAACAATTGCCAAGTATCACATTACCCAAGACATTTTTAGCAATTACTACATGTATCATTTTCCAATTCCAACCATATAACAATTTAACGAAGGAGAAACTTCGCCATGAATACTATGAGTAGAAACCAAGGACATATTTGTCCATATGCTACAGCGGAGCGTGTATCTCTCCCATAAAGTGAATGCTAGGATCCATTTTATTCAAACAAAACAAAAACAAAAACAAACCGACGCTCCAAGAAAAAGCACATAAGATGTGGCCGAATAAAAATATAGTTTCAGGGGAGGAACCTGATAATGTTGTCGATGAAGAAGGGGATGCCTTGGGCATCCCCAAGCTTAGACGCTTGAGTCTTCTTGATATATGCAGGGGTGAACCACCGGGTGCATCCCCAAGCTTAGAGCTTTCACTCTCCTTAATCATGTTGCATCATACTCCTCTCTTGATCCTTGAAAACTTCCTCCACACCAAACTCGAAACAACTCATTAGAGGGTTAGTGCACAATATAAATTGACATATTCAGAGGTGACACAATCATTCTTAACACTTCTGGACATTGCATAATGCTACTGGACATTAGTGGATCAAAGAAATTCATCCAACATAGCGAAAGAGGCAATGCGAAATAAAAGGCAGAATCTGTCAAAACAGAACAGTTCGTATTGACGAATTTTAAAATGGCACCAGACTTGCTCAAACGAAAATGCTCAAATTGAATGAAAGTTGCGTACATATCTGAGGATCATGCTCGTAAATTGGCGTAATTTTCTGAGCTACCTACAGGGAGATAGACCCAGATTCGTGACAGCAAAGAAATCTGGAACTGTGCAGTAATCCAAATCTAGTACTTACTTTTCTATCAACGGCTTAACTTGGCACAACAAAACTCAAAACTAAGATAAGGAGAGGTTGCTACAGTAGTAAACAACTTCCAAGACACAAAATAAAAACAAAGTACTGTAGGTAAAAACATGGGTTGTCTCCCATAAGCGCTTTTCTTTAACGCCTTTCAGCTAGGCGCAGAAAGTGTGTATCAAGAGATGGTGCATCGTTATCATGAGCTCCCCCATCCATAGTGGTACTAAGGGCTTTGTCAATTTTAGGCCTATAATAATACTTCTTTGGTCTAGGCACTTTAGAGACATACATAAACTTTTGCTCCTTACCCACATAAGCTTTCTCCTTATATTTAAGAGAAGAAAATGTTGAACCCAAGGTTCCCATAGCTTTTTCAAGTTCGTCAATCCTATTGATTTGATCATCATGGACAGCATTAGTTCCTAGGACACTAATTCTTTCATCAATTCCTCCTAAGGATTTATCAAGTTCATCAGTTTTATCAAGTAATATTTCCAATTTAGCTTCAATACTTGGAAAATTTTTCTCTATGGTTTCCAATTTTTTCATAACATCTTCAAGAGAGATTTCAGTTTTAACTTTATCAACAGGGGGTATTCCAAATAAACTCTCAATAATGCAACTAGCTTCTAATGCAGGAGTACTTAGGAAGTCACCTTTTGCGAGACTATCAAGAACATATCTATTCCAGCTAGAGATACCAACATAAAAATTCCTGAGTAAAATAGTGGTGGAGTGTTTCTTAGTGCACCTATTATGGGCATTACTAATTCTATACCAAGCATCTTTTAAACATTCTCCCCCTTGTTGCTTAAATGAACGAACTTCAACTTCAGGATTACTCATTTTAGCAGTAGTAAATAAAGCAAACTAGATAAAGTAAATGCAAGTAAACTAATTTTTTTGTGTTTTTGATATAGCAAACAAGATAACAAGTAAAGTAAAACTAGCAACTAATTTTTTTGTATTTTGATTTAGTGCAGCAAACAAAGTAGTAAATAAAACTAAGCAAGACAAAAACAAAGTAAAGAGATTGAGAAGTGGAGACTCCCCTTGCAGCGTGTCTTGATCTCCCGGCAACGGCGCCGAAAAAGAGCTTGATGGCGTGTATTTCACACGTTCGTTGGGCAACCCCAAGAGGAAGGTATGATGCGCACAGCAGCAAGTTTTCCCTCAGAAAGAAACCAAGGTTTATCGAACCAGGAGGAGCCAAGAAGCACGTTGAAGGTTGATGGCGGCGAGATGTAGTGCGGCGCAACACCAGGGATTCCGGCGAACCTGCACAACACAACCAAAGTACTTTGCCCCAACGAAACAGTGAGGTTGTCAATCTCACCGGCTTGCTGTAACAAAGGATTAACCGTATTGTGTGGAAGATGATTGTTTGCAGAAAACAGTAGAACAAGTATTGCAGTAGATTGTATTTCAGTAAAGAGAATTGGACCGGGGTCCACAGTTCACTAGAGGTGTCTCTCCCATAAGACAAGCAGCATGTTGGGTGAACAAATTACAGTTGGGCAATTGACAAATAAAGAGAGCATGACCATGCACATACATATTATGATGAGTATAGTGAGATTTAATTGGGCATTACGACAAAGTACATAGACCGCCATCCAACTGCATCTATGCCTAAAAAGTCCACCTTCAGGTTATCATCCGAACCCCCTCCAGTATTAAGTTGCTAACAACAGACAATTGCATTAAGTATTGCGCGTAATGTAACTAGTGACTACATCCTTGAACATAGCACTAATGTTTTATCCCTAGTGGCAACAGCACATCCATAACCTTAGTGGTTCTTGTCACTCCTCCAGATTCACAGAGGCATGAACCCACTATCGAGCATAAATACTCCCTCTTGGAGTTACTAGCATCAACTTGGCCAAAGCATCTACTAATAACGGAAAGCATGCAAGATCATAAACAACACATAGACAAAGTCTTGATAATCAACATAACAAGTATTCTCTATTCATCGGATCCCAACAAACGCAACATATAGAATTACAGATAGATGATCTTGATCATGTTAGGCAGCTCACAAGATCCGACAATGATAGCACAATGGGGAGAAGACAACCATCTAGCTACTGCTATGGACCCATAGTCCAGGGGTAGACTACTCACACATCACACCGGAGGCGACCATGGCGGAGAGTCCTCCGGGAGATGATTCCCCTCTCCGGCGTGCGGAGGCGATCTCTGGATCCCCCGAGATGGGATCGGCGCGACGGCGTCTGGAAGGTTTTCCGTATCGTGGTTCTCGGTACTGGGGGTTTCGTCACGGAGACTTTTTATAGGCGGAAGGGCAGGTCAAGAGGCGGCACGGGGCCCCACACCATAGGGCCGCGCGGCCAAGGGGGCCGCGCCGCCCTAGGGTTTGGCTCCCCGTGGCCCCTCTTCGTCTCTCCTTCGGACTTCTGGAAGCTTCGTGGAAAAATAGGCCCCTGGCTTTGATTTCGTCCAATTCCGAGAATATTTCCTTACTAGGATTTCTGAAACCAAAAACAGAAAACAGCAACTGCACTTCGCATCTTGTTAATAGGTTAGTTCCGGAAAATGCACGAATATGACATAAAGTGTGCATAAAACATGTAGATAACATCAATAATGTGGCATGGAACATAAGAAATTATCGATACGTCGGAGGCGTATCAATGATATACTATGATCAAGAAGAGTGAAGAGTCTAAGCTTGGGGATGCTCCGGTGGTTCATCCCTGGATATTATAAGAAGACTCAAGCGTCTAAGCTTGGGGATTCCCAAGGCATCCCCTTCTTCATCGACAAATTATCAGGTTCCTTCTCTTGAAACTATATTTTTATTCGGTCACATCTTATGTACTTTGCTTGGAGCGTCGGTTTGTTTTTGTTTGTTTGAATAAATGCTTGTGTGGGAGAGAGACACGCTCCGCTGGTTCATATGAACACATGTGTTCTTAGCTTTTAATGTTCATGGCGAAGGTTGAAACTGCTTCGTTAATTGTTATATGGTTGGAAACGGGAAATGCTACATGTAGTAATTGGTATGATGTCTTAAATAATGTGATACTTGGCAATTGTTGTGCTCATGTTTAAGCTCTTGCATCATATACTTTGCACCTATTAGTGAAGAATACATAGAGCTTGCTAAAATTTGGTTTGCATAATTGGTCTCTCTAAAGTCTAGATAATTTCTAGTATTGAGTTTGAACAACAAGGAAGACGGTGTAGAGTCTTATAATGTTTACAATATGTCTTTTATGTGAGTTTTGCTGCACCGGTTCATCCTTGTGTTTGTTTCAAATAACCTTGCTAGCCTAAACCTTGTATCGAGAGGGAATACTTCTCATGCATCCAAAATCCTTGAGCCAACCACTATGCCATTTGTGTCCACCATACCTACCTACTACATGGTATTTCTCCGCCATTCCAAAGTAAATTGCTTGAGTGCTACCTTTAAATAATTCAAAATTTATCACCTCTTATTTGTGTCAATGTTTTATAGCTCATGAGGAAGTATGTGGTGTTTTATCTTTCGATCTTGTCATTTACTTTTGACAGACTTTCACAATGGACTAGTGGCCTCATCCGCTTATCCAATAATTTTGCAAAAAGAGCTGGCAATGGGGTTCCCAGCCCCGATTAATTAACTTGCATTAATAATTCTCTTCACATGTTTTGCTCTGATTCATCAGTAAGCAACTTAATTTTGCAAATAGACACTCCTTCATGGTATATATGTGATTGTTGGAAGGCACCCGAGGATTCGGTTAGCCATGGCTTGTGTAAGCAAAAGGTTGGGAGGAGTGTCATCCATAAATAAAGAAAAACTAAACTAAAGTACATGTGTAAACAAAAGAGAAGAGGGATGATCTACCTTGCTGGTAGAGATAACGTCCTTCATGGGAGCCGCTCTTGAAAGTCTGGTTGATGAGGTAGTTAGAGTGCCCACTACCATTCGTTGACAACAACAAACACCTCTCAAAATTTTACTTTTATGCTCTCTTTATGTTTTCAAAACCAAAGCTCTAGCACAAATATAGCAATCGATGCTTTCCTCTTTGAAGGACCTTTCTTTTACTTTTATGTTGAGTCAGTTCACCTATTTCTCTCCACCTCAAGAAGCAAACACTTGTGTGAACTGTGCATTGATTCCTACATACTTGCATATTGCATTTGTTATATTACTCTATGTTGACAATTATCCATGAGATATACATGTTACAAGTTGAAAGCAACCGCTGAAACTTAATCTTCCTTTGTGTTGCTTCAATGTCTTTACTTTAAATTATTGCTTTATGAGTTAACTCTTATGCAAGACTTATTGATGCTTGTCTTGAAGTGCTATTCATGAAAAGTCATTGCTTTATGATTCAGTTGTTTACTCATGTCATTACCATTGTTTTGATCGCTGCATTCATTACATATGTTTACAATATGATCAAGGTTATGATGGCATGTCACTTCAGAAATTATCTTTGTTATCGTTTTACCTGCTCGGGACGAGCAGAACTAAGCTTGGGGATGCTGATACGTCTCCGACGTATCGATAATTTCTTATGTTACATGCCACATTATTGATGATATCTACATGTTTTATGCACATTATATGTCATATTTATGCGTTTCGGGAACTAACCTATTGACGAGATGCCGAAGGGCCAGTTCTGTTTCTGCTGTTTTGGTTCAGAAATCCTAGTAAGGAAATATTCTCGGAATCGGACGAAATCAAGACCCAGCATCCTATTTTTCCATGAAGCTTCCAGAACACCCGGGAAGGACCAGAGGGGGGCCACAGGCCCACAGGACCATAGGCAGGCGCGGCCTGGGTGTGGCCCGCGCCACCCTATGGTGCCACCGCCTCGTCGCCCCTCCGACTCCGCCTCTTCGCCTATATAAAGGTCCCAAACCTAAAACCTCGATACGAAAGAGCCACGGTACGAGAAACCTTCCAGAGCCGCCGCCATCGCAAAGCCAAGATCTGGGGGACAGGAGTCTTTGTTCCGGCACGCCGCCGGGGCGGGGAAGTGCCCCGGAAGGCTTCTCCATCGACACCACCGCCATCTCCATCAACGCTGCTGTCTCCCATGAGGGGGAGTTCTCCATCGAGGCTCGGGCTGTCTGGTAGCTATGTGGTTCATCTCTCTCCTATGTGCTTCAATACAATAATCTCATGAGCTGCCTTACATGATTGAGATTCATATGATGATGCTTGTAATCTAGATGTCATTATGCTAGTCAAGTGAGTTTTACTTATGTGATCTCCGGAGACTCCTTGTCCCACGTGTGTAAAGGTGACAGTGTGTGCACCGTGTGGGTCTCTTAGGCTATATTTCACAGAATACTTATTCACTGTTATGAATGGCGTAGTGAAGTGCTTATTTATATCTCTTTATGATTGCAATGTGTTTTGTATCACAATTTATCTATGTGCTACTCTAGTGATGTTATTAAAGTAGTTTTATTCCTCCTGCACGGTGTAATGGTGATAGTGTGTGCATCCGTGTTAGTACTTGGCGTAGGCTATGATTATGATCTCTTGTAGATTATGAAGTTAACTATTGCTATGATGGTATTGATGTGATCTATTCCTCCTACATAGTGTGAAGGTGACAGTGTGCATGTTGTGTTAGTACTTGGTTTAGTCGTGTTGATCTTTCATGCACTCTAAGGTTATTTAAATATGAACATTGAATTGTGGAGCTTGTTAACTCCGGCATTGAGGGTTCGTGTAATCCTACGCAATGTGTTCATCATCCAACAAGAGTGTAGAGTATGCATTTATCTATTCTGTTATGTGATCAAAGTTGAGAGTGTCCACTAGTGAAAGTCTATTCCCTAGGCCTTGTTCCTAAATACTGCTATCGCTGCTTGTTTACTGTTTTACTTTGCTACCATATTACCACCAACAACTACACGCCAGTAAGCTATTTTCTGGCGCCGTTACTACTGCTCATATTCATTCATACCACCTGTATTTCACTATCTCTTCGCCGAACTAGTGCACCTATTAGGTGTGTTGGGGACACAAGAGACTTCTTGCTTTGTGGTTGCGGGGTTGCATGAGAGGGATATCTTTGACCTCTTCCTCCTGAGATCGATAAACCTTGGGTGATCCACTTAAGGGAAACTTGCTGCTGTTCTACAAACCTCTGCTCTTGGAGGCCCAACACTGTCTACAAGAATAGAAGCTCCCGTAGACATCAGTAGCAAAAGCTGACTCCCCTTGTAGCAAATCAGTCCGCCGCCGGTAGCAACCCCATCGACCGCTGCCGCAACACCCACCTCCCGCCGCCGACCTCTTGACATTTTCCATGGCAGCGACCGCTCCACTGCGCTTCAAAGCATCCTTGACGCGAGGTCAACTCCACGAGCCGGGAGGATAAGGCTGGGTCGGGCGGCGGAGGTCAGCCTGTGTCCGGCCGGCGACGTGGAAGTAGAGCGACCGGAAAGCGTGTGCTTGCGACGGCGTGGAAGTGGCGGCGTGGGCGTGGAGTGCTTGCGGTGGCGTGGGCTAGAAAGAACGAGAAGAGTGGGAAATTGGATGGAGGAGGAAAACGCATCTAGAGGATAAGGCTGTGGTGGACCCCACGTCCGCTGTCTCCAAGCACGTGCCAGCGAGGCGGACGATCGCTCGGGAGCGATCCCCCGGGGGATTGAGAGCGTTTCCCATATTTTTAATAAGATCATTGTGCCCTCCCACCAAACAACTTACAAAAACTGCTGCACCACAGGATTTTAGAAAGTTTCCAAAATGACGGGCATCCAAACTTCATGATTTCAGCCTCCATGAATCACATTAACACATCACATCCACATATTTGGAAAATGAAATGAGACGCCCAGGAAGACTCCATGATTTCAGTCTACATAAATCTCATTAACACACCACATGCATCCACATATGGAAAATAAAATGGACGCCCAGGAAGATCATGAAGTCCATGATTTCAGCCTAAATCACATCAACGCACCTACGAGTTCGGGCTAGGAATGGGACGCCTAAGAAGATCGTCGCGCTTCGTTGCACATCACTCGTGACCAAATTGGCTAAGCCCAACAAATCCACTACGTCGCCTCCTTTGCCTCTCACGAACCAGTGCCGCCGCTTCCTTAGGGTTTGGCCCCACCGTCGCCGCCTCTTGGTCCTGGCTATACGCCGCTGCTCGACCGTGCCGACCACCACCACTCCCGCCTCCGCCCCCCCCCGCCGCGCGCCTCGCCGCCGATATCATCGCAATGGGCAGGGTATGGGCAGGGTAGGGAAATCCGTATAGTCAATGGGTACAAACTTCTACCCATATTCGTACCCATGGGTATAAAACTTTACCCATATCCATACCCGCCGGGTATCCGTACCCATTGGGTACCCGGTGGGTAGGTTAAATTGTACATAAGTCAATCAGAATTTTACATTTATCGATAACAAATTCGATTAAAAATTAATTATCTCAACTCAATAACAGATAGTTCAGTACATAATAATTAACATAATATAAAAATCACATTCTCATATTCTAACTCATAAGTCAACAAAAGTAGACGTGTCACGTATGAATTTGACAATAAACGGGCAGGATATGAGTATACCCGTGGGTACGAGGCTATACCCGTGCCCTGCCCATGAGTTAATGTGCAAGGTATGGGTACTGCTCATGGGCATAAAAATATACCCATACCATGCCCATACGGGTACGGTACCCATGCAGGTACCCGTACCCGTTGGTAAAATTGTCATCCTTACAAGCGGGATCTGCTTGATACTATCTTTTGCGGCTCCAGCAGACCGGCAAATGCACGTCTCCAATGGACGCCGCTGGTTCATGTCCCTGTCGTGGGCGACATGCTGCATTTTGCGTCGGATCTGAGCGGTTCCGCGGTTATTATTGAGCGCACCCCTAGTACTTCAACTAAGTTATTATTAAGCAACCTAAAAAAATCCTACTGACACGCTACATCTCAGTTGGTTGGAACAAAATAATCCAGCGTGCGTGTCTGGGTCCATGACTGGTCGTATACTTCCGCTCTGTACATGCCCTCTTTGTAAAGTTCATGCCAGACACGACTTGTTGCATGCCGCTCACAACCCGCTTGAACTGGAGCCCATAGCTCGCTTGCCTTGCATGCTCAGCCACAGCCCACCTGGCAATCTCTTGGATCTCCTGGGTATTGATGTTTGGAATTTGTTTCCATCCACCGGTTGCTATATCAGATACTGCTTCCCTCGTAGTGGTGGGTGTAGCAGTTATGCAAATGACAATGGCAATGGTGAGAAGGAGGATATTGTGTTGCCTCATGACGAATGGGGACCGATTGGGGTTAGCGGAATTGCAAGGGGGCTTGGCAAGTTTGTAGTATGCTACAGCGGATGTGGTGCCTATGATAAGCGTACCAGGACCTTTATATAGGCACCCCAGCGTGTAGGGTTTAATTTGGAGACATATCCACCACATTGATTCAGTATACACGAATCTTGATTCTTGACATTAATTTGGACCAACAATAGCAGGCAGCAATGAATTTAGATTACATATAATTTGGACATCCACTCCATGCATGCAAAAAAAGCTGATATGTCATCATAAATAACGATGAGAAAGATCATCAGGATAATCATAGGTACTACCTCCATACTTGAAACTTTGACTATCAATTTGGTTAACAAAATGTAAGATATATACCACACAAATATAAAATTCAAAACTTCGTTTAAATGAAAATCCAATGATATAATTTTTATGACATATATCTTCTATTTTGTCGATCAAATTAATGATCAAAGTTTTTTTTTATCAAAATGTGCAATACCCTAATACCAGTGTCAAGATACTAGATAACATATCATATCACGTAGAACTAGAAAAATAAATGTTAAATAGATATTATACGCAATTTTGCATTAAGATTCTACAAATCAATATATATAAGTATACTATGATACTAGTACGTGATACCCCAATAGTACTCACTAGTCACTCCTGCCAAAAATAGGATGCATCTAATTTTTGATCAAAGTCAAACTTTTTAAAGATTATTTTTTTGAAAATAATTAATTAGATTTGTCTCCGGTATAATAGTGCTCATTATTTTGAAGGTTGCACATAACTATAGAGACATAGACACCACATGCAACATATCTAATTAGTGCGAAACATGAGAAGTTTTCCACATAATTAATTATGCTATTTATTAGTAGATTTGTTTTCTTTGTTTCTAGAAAATGAGATACTCCCTCCATCCCGAAATATGTTGCATAATATCTGGTCAAAGTCAAATTTTATACAATGTGACCAATTATATAACAAATATATATTAATCTTTACAAGAAATCAATATCATTATAATTATGTTGAAATATATTTTCATAGTATACATTTGATATTATAGATATTGATATTTTTCATGTAGCTGGGTAGATTTTATGAAATTCGATTGGACAAAAAAAACATAAGCAATATTTTGGGACCAAGAGAGTAGTAACAGTGTATACAAGAATGGAGGGGATATAATATTTCATGCAAAAATCATTGGAAGACAATCTCGGCAACTAAAGCCCCCTTGCTATCAACAATATTCAGCTTCGACTGAGATTAAGGATCTTCCAAAAGACTAAGAATTAGCAGAAAAATAGTTTATGTGACATCCTATATTCTAAACACAGCAAAAGTTCATTAATATTCATAGCTCGGTACAATCTCACCTGAAAATGTCGAAGATAGATTGTAATAGACGTTCATTCAGATAACAAGAGCACTCCTAGTACTCCAATTCGGTTATTACTAAGCAACATAAACCAAAATCCCACTGACACGCTACATCTCAGTTGGTTGGAACAAAATATTCCAGCGTGCGTGTCTGAGTCCACGGCTGGTCATATACTTGCGCTCTGTACGCGCCATCTTTGCCGTCACCGTTCACTGCGTCAATGCGGAGCTTAAAGTTCTTGCCGGACACAACTTGAAACATGCCGCTCACCACCCTCTTGAACTGAAGCCCATCGCTCGTTTGCCTGGCGTGCTCAGCCACCGCCCACCTTCCAATCTCCTGGACCATCGGGTCATTGACGTTTGGGATCTGTTCCCAACCATTGCCTTTGATATATGCTGTGCTGGTCGTAGCAATGGTGCAAATGACAACGGCAATAGTGACAAGGAGGCTATTGTATGTCCCCATGGCTGATGGGATTTGCAGAATTGCTGGGGCGCTAGCTTTACAAGTTTGAGGGAGATGAGTGGTTTGCTACGGCGAAGCGGGTGGCAGCGAGAAGTGAAACGAGAACATTTATACAGACATGGGTGCGTAGGAATTAATTTTGATGCGTATCCACTCGGTATCAATTGATATCAGGACATTTATTTTGACCAACACGCGACAAAGCATGAATTGAATTGGATGCATATCCACCTAATAATAGCATCAATTTACATGTTAATAAAAAAAGATGCTCCGTATCTTCACCCATAATGATAATTGGCAAGAAAAATGGCACTAAAATGATGTCCTTCAGAAAAAAATAATCAGATTTTATGCGAAAATCACGGGAAGACAATCTCGGAACAAAGAAATGATTTTCCGCATACGGTTCGACTGAATGTTTTCATGCTCTGCCTGAAACTACCAGTCCCAGATCGGCGACCTCATGTCCTACACAAGGTTGTTCAGGCCCGGTGGGAGAAACGCATGAAGACACCCGATCTCCCTATGGTGTGGCATGCCGTAGGCAGGGATAGGTGACAGTGGAACCCTCCAGATGGCACCTAGTGGGAAGGTGGCGTCGTGCCAAGGTAGTGGTGTGCCCAAGTCTCGATTCCAGCACGTCACCCCCATGGAAACGTTGGCATGATTCCGCACTGCCGCTAAGGGGAGAGACAAAATGCAGCAGCAAGGGCAACACCGCAGCACCTGCTGGCCAAAGAGGAGCCCACCTTGTGGTTCGGCATCTCGCCGACAAATAGGTGGGATGGCTGGCTAGGGTTTGCTGACGATGGCTTAGGGAAAATAGGGATGGGGACGTGGATAAAATGGATACGAACAGAGATCTCAATGGAAGGCCATTTAAAATAGGACTAGAGGAAGACAAAGGGTGGAAGCAGGAGGACACACCACATGTCCATATTTTGTTTGTGTGGACATAAACCCAACCTAAATTTGAGCCGAATTTGGGACCACATAATTAGAAAAACTGACATGTGGTAAAATGGTTTATCCCGTTGGACACTCGATTTTATCCATGCAAACACAAAGGAACAAAGGGGGCAAAATCATGAGGCGGGCCAAATAGAGAGAATGAAATGAAAAATAGGGGAAAGGGATGGTCGCGCCTTTAATTTTGTTTAAGGGCAGCCCGCCCTTGTGAATCCTGTCAACAAATGCAGTTTGTAATGTGTGCACATGCCTGCCAACAAGTTTTCTCGCAATTAGATTCATAGTGTAAATGAAACTAACAGGTGCTCCCGCCTCCCTCCAACCCTAGCCCCCCACCAACACCCTCCTCCTCCGGCCGCCGCCGGTGGCGCCGTCGGGCGAAGCCCCGGTGGCGTGGCGGCGGCGGGGGATCCTCTCCAGCTGCGTCGGGTAGCGGCTTGGCTTGATTTCATCTAGGGTTTTGGGGGACTTCGTCGGGATGGTGGAGGTGGCGTCGCGTCGGAATACGGGTGCTGGAGCTCGATCCCCATCTCGGTGAGGCCACTTGTGGCGGCGCCGGCGAGCTGCTGGCAGGGTATCCTCTCAGATCTACGGATCTGGGGAGGGTGGTTTCTCCGGGTGCGGTCGACTTCCGACCTTGCCGTGGAGTTTGTGTTGTCTATCCAGGAGTCGGAGGAGTGTTGATGATGTTGTCTTCCCCTCGGCCGACCATGGTGGTGAGGGAGAGGAAGGGGATGGCACCACCGTCTTCCTTTTTAGGGTCGTTTGTGTTCTTCTGGTGGTGTGCGGCTACCGCGTCTTGCAGCTTCTTCCGGACGGCCTTGGTGGCGAGGGGAGTAGGCGGCCTGTTGTATCGACACCTAAACCTGCCAGATGGTGGAGCGTTCTGCTGGTGGTTTGGGTCTACTGCTCGGGGATCTTCGTTTGGAGGTACTGCTTGCTCTTTCCCATCTCCTGCCTTCCCGATGGTCTGAAAAATATTATTAGCTCTCACCTTCCGGGGTGGGCACTCCTTCAGTGTTCAAATCCTAGTGTGACGGCAGCGGTGATAGATGGTGTTGGAAGATGCGCTGTTTCTGGATTCGGTCCCTGTACTTGGTACGTATTGTATTTTCATTTATTTTTTGAGTCATTTGTAATCGATTTCGCCAATGAATTCCATCAGTTGTTATCTAAAAAAAATGTTTTCTGGCAATTGAAGATCCAGATCAGGGAATTGCATTTCAATTATTTGCGATGCTTCCAGCATTGGAGTTGCCCTTATTACCATTCCAAGCCGTACAACGTACTATGTCACCTCGCCACACCTTAACTGATCAGCAATTTTCTGCTTCGACCAAGATTAAGGAATTCTCAAAAGAAATTAGCACAACAGCAATTTATGTGACATCCTCTGTTCTAAACACTTATTCCCTCTGCCGAGTAAAAGTATACGTAATTTTCATAGATCGATAAAACCGCGCATGAAAATTTCAATAGACATAACAAGAGTTCCCATAGTACTCCAACTCGGTTATTATTAAGCAACCTAAAAAAAATCCTACTGACACGCTACAACTCAGTTGGTTGGAACAAAATAATCCAGCTTGCGTGTCTTGGTCCATGGCTGGTCATATACTTCCGCTCTATACATGCCCTCTTTGCCGTCACCGTTCACTGCGTCAATGCGGAGCTTAAAGTTCATGCCGGACACAACTTGTTGCATGCCGCTCACAACACGCTTGAACTGGAGCCCATCGCTCGCTTGCCTTGCGTGCTCAGTCACAGCCCACCTGCCAATCTCTTGGATCTCCTGGGTATTGATGTCTGGAATTTGTCTCCATCCACCGGTTGCTACATCAGATACTGCTTCCCTTGCAGTGGTGGGTGTAGCAGTGATGCAAATGACAATGGCAATGGTGAGAAGGAGGATATTGTGTTGCCTCATGACGGATGGGACGAGGATGCAAGTTTGAGGCAGATGAGTTATGGTATACTATGGTGACTGCGGTGCCGATGGCAAGCGCACCTGCAGGGCCTTTATATGGGCACCGGCAGGTAGGAATTAATTTGGAAGCATATCCACCACATTGATTCAGTATCAATTGATATCTTGATATTAATTCGGACAAGGAATAGCAGGCAGGAATGGATAGGATGCATATAATTTCGTATCAATTAGTTGTACTAATTAAATAGATGCTGCGTACGTATATGCACCCATATTGACAGTTTCGTAAAATCAAAGATGGCACTAAAATGATACCCTTCCATATTTACGATCGTTCCAGCAAATTTCTCGTGCAGTCGTGCTCCAGGATTGATTTGTTTATATTATCGTTAATATTCTTTGTACTGCTATTAATTATGATTAATAATAGATCTGCGGTTCTTTTCGTAAAAAGAAAGCTCAACTAGAGAGGTTGACAAGGGAAGGCATGCGCCTCCAGGATCACAATCCTGACTGATTGAGTTTTTGACACGCTGCAAAAACTAGGATCGCAATCCCGACCGATTGAGTTTTTGACACGCTGCACAGTAGTCACCGAAATTTACGCAGGAAGCTGACCCCCAAAAAAGAAAATCAAGCATCTTCCAAAATAAATTCAGATGCACCTAATGCAGTAGTATAATACTATGTCCGTTCAGAAAAACCTGACAAGACCCTTCCGGGCCGCTCGCGCGAGCGGCTCCGGAGGCCCCAACCCTAAACGCCAGAGGCGGCGCCGACCTGCTCTCCCCGGCCGCTGCCACCGCCGGCGCCGGCGGTGGCGGCCTCACCCGGCCGTCGTAGGCGGCGGGTGGTGGAGGCGCACCCTCGACGGGCCCCCTTTTCGCGCGGAGGCGGGACGTCAACTGAGGCTGCGAGGTGGTGGAGAGGAGCGGTTGGCGGCGCGGAGGATGCTTGCCAGGGTGGAGTGCCCTGGTGCATCAGCCGCCTGCCCCTGGGTTGGGAACGAGCAGCAAAGCCTCCCGGTGGTGCCGGCGTGGGAGATGGAGGCTGGGCGACTCGATCTGGGCCTTCTCGGGCCAGATCTGGGCTTTTGAGGGCCGGGTCGTCGGTTGGCTGGCCTGGAGTGGGCGTGCCGACGCAGACGTCCTGACACTCGCCGGAGGTGGTGGGGAGTTTTGCTATTGTGCTCTGTCGAGGGTGGTGCTGCTGGCTCGAGCAGTCGTGTCGGAGGCCATGGCGGGCAAACACGATGTTGAGAAGCTGCGGTGGCGGCGGTGCGAAACTTCATGGGCAGTGGGCCCCAAACCTCGGAGGCGCGGAGACGAGCGATGATACGGATGAAAGTCCAGCCTAACTTGGGCCGGCGGCACGGCGCCCGCGGGTGTCGTGCCCCTCCTTGGAGGCGTCGCCGAGTGGTGTCGCGTCTTGCGCTCTTGCTTGGTTTGGTAGCTGTCTCCGGGTGAAAGCCTAGATCCTTAGGATTGGCGCAATGGCGGCGTCCTCGACGTCGTCCCTCTGTTGGGAGTTTCGCGTTTGGAGACATGGCTTTGGAGGTCCTGTTGCTCTTCCTCCGGTGCTCACCGCTTTCCGAGGGTTTTTTTTTTGCAGGGGCGCTATGCACGCCACAGCTGGCAAGTCAAAGACGATACCTTCTGGGGCCGTCCGAGTTCCGCCATCTTCTCTTTTGATGGTGCGTTGAAAAGGAGAGTTCTTTTGGAGTTGTTGTTCTTCGGATGCGTCTAGCGCCGGTTGAGACGCGGTTGTGTTGCATACGTTAGGATATGGTTTTTCTTGTTGTGTTTGTTTTGTCGATGGTGGCTGTCTACGGACTAGCCGGTGTGGAGTTCGTGCTACTTGTGGTAGCCTCTTGTATTCAAACATCTGCCTTCTATAAAGATAAGGTACGCCTTTGACGTATTCTCGAAAAAAAATACTATGTCCCTTCCAAAATATAAGGTAATACTCCACAAAATAATTTCTCAACCTTTTTAAAATATGTGTCTCTAAACTTTTTTTTTGAGGGAAAAGCCACCACGGCTAGCTTTATTAATATTAGATAATAGTTACATTGTTCACGAGAGTTTGCAACTAAAACTAGGGGGTTAATCGATCCAATTACAGGAATTTTTGGAATCAAAGCAAAATCTAGCTATTTCATGTGCCACTTCATTCACTTCTCTCGGACAATTTTCAACCTTCCCGATGATTTCCGCACTCAGTCAAACAATCCGCATAAACTGCAGTTGCTTCATTCCACATCCGTTCTTGCCCCGAGCAATACTGTATTACCTCTATAGAATCCGATTGCGCTTCTACCGCATTAGCTCCAATGGAGACAGCAAGTTCCAACCCATGACACATAGCCAAAGCTTCTTCCATAGCAGGTGATGCTACATGTGGTATGAATCTCGAGGCCGCCGCAACAAAAACTCCTTGACTATCTCTGATCACACCACCCTAAGCTCCCGCTTGATCATCATCATTGTAAGCTGCATGTTGTGGGTATACTTCATGGGTATGCCAACGACGTGGTCTAGATCCGGCAAGCCTGGGTAACCCAAAGATGGTGGTGGTGGCTTATGGCCCACCGAGCGGTCCAGTTGCTGTTGATAGAAGCTGGAGGAACTCTAGCCCACGAATAGGAGCCGGATCCCAACCGACCTACGCCAGGAGTCAGATCCACGAAGACCCATGAAGTGTCCGGATCCATGATAACCAGTTAGGAAGTAGGCGGATCCTTGACGCTAACGGCAATGTATATTCTGAAGTTAGGCATCTTGTATTCCGGCTAGGATTCTCCGTGTAAACCCTAGGTCCTGGCGCCTTTATAAGCTGGATCCCGGGAGCCCTACACTATAAGAAAAGTTCTCATTTACAACGTAAAATTTTCGTAAGGTATAGGCCCTTTTTCGTCGCCTATGAGCCTAACCCGACGATATGGGTTCTGTGGTGCATACTGCGTCAGGTAAAGGCCTACCACAGATTTTTTGGTGCGTCGCATTTGGGCGCCCTTTGGCCACGGAAAATCGGACCGTTGCAGAACAGTTTTCAGGAGGTCGTTGACTGCTGACGTCATGCAAACTGACACGTGGCAGACGTCGTTAACTGTCCGTTAACGGCGTTAACCGGCTGAAACCCCGTGCTAGATGGTAGGCCCACACAAGGCCTGCCACGCCTTAAGCAGGGCGGCCCATTTAGTTTGCAGGCCGAGCCAGCTGATTTAGTTTGACCGGTCAACTATATAACTGGGCTGGTCAATTAGGTACATGGGTCGGGCCTAACTTCTAAGGTTGACTGGTCAAAACTTAAATGGGTCGGCCCACTAAGCACGTGGGCCAGCCGAATGTCTTCATTTGACCGGTCAACAGGATGATGTGCGGCCCAGCGAAAAAGTGGACTTGGCCGAATGTCTTTGTTTGACCAGTCAACACTATAACTAGGCCGACCCAATAGTCATGTGGGCCGGGCCGAACGTCTTCGTTTGACCGATCAATAGGCAAACCGGGTCAGCCCAATAAGCATGTGGGCTGGGCCGAATGTCTTCGTTTGACCGGTCAATAGGACAAACGGGCTGGCCCAATAAACAAGTGGGCCGGGCCAACTGCCTTCATTTCACCGGTCAACAGGAAAAATGGGCCGGCCCAATAAGCTCATGGGCCAGGCCGAATGTCTTCGTTTGACCGGTCAAAAGGATAACTAGGTCGGCCCTTTTAGGTGGTGGACCAGGCTAAATTCATTTGTTTGACCGGTCAACTAATAATATTAACGACTCATTTCGTTAATGGGTCGGCCCTGTGTAAACATTTGTCCAATAAGTAAGTGGGCCGGCCCATTTTGTTGGGTCGGCTCATTAGCCCACTACATAATATATATGTCGGCCTAGTAAGGCCCAATAGCCTTGTTGGGCCGAGGTGCGTGAAGCCCATTGTTATTCGTTGGGCCGGCCCATCTGCGAGTTGCTATGTTAATACTTAATATGCCGGCCTGTAAGGCGCTTTAGGGTTTTGCGGGCCGGCCCATATGTGTTTTCGCTTAATTGGGCCGTTGTCGGGATGGCAATTTGTGATTTAGTTTTACTTCTGAGAAACGCAACACATGATTTATATGGCCTCACTTACCACAAGCATAATTGTTAGGAAATAATGCGGGAAAGAACCATAGACTAACTAAATATTATATCAGCTACAAAGCTTTGATAAAATATTATAAAACAGTTCTAAAGTCTACAACCCACAGGAACTGCTACTTCCACATCGTGACCAAGATGAGTCAGAAAGAGAGCACCTTCTTTGCAAAAAATCAGGAATGTCAGAACTGCTAATGTACATTGCAAAGAAAGCATTCACACCAGCTGAGTTCGAAATGGGATGGAATAAAGTGATAAAGGATTTCAATGCTGGCGAAGAAAAACACCTAAGCAAGTTATACAGGATAAGACACAGGTGGGTACCAGCGTACTTCATGGATAAATTTTACCCATTCTCATCAAGCACAGGAAGGAGCGAGAGCACAAATAACATGTGGAAATGCTATAGCCAGCACACAGACACAATAACAATGTTCCTTGAACAATACGAGGTTATACAAGACAAGTGCTTATCTGCCCTGGACAAGAAGAAGCTCATCATCACTGAAAACAGCAAAAGCAGTAACAAGACACCCGTTTGAGAAGCAAGCTCTTGAACAATTCACAAATGACATATTCGAGAAGTTCCAGATCGAGATCACAAACAACACGGCATTCAAGGTAGATGGATCACTTGAACCTGGTCGCCACCTGCGGCTGAAAAGAATAGTGAAATTCTACGACCACATGGAATTCGAAAGGGAGTTATTTGACGTCACATTTGACGATGAAAAAAAGAACTTCATGTGTTCCTGCAAGAAGATGCAGAGGGATGGTATACATTGCTGCCATGTAATAAAAGCATGGTTCACATGGAGATCAATGATTTGCCAGAGAGTTTTGTGATTCAAAGATGGAGAAAAGACATAGACATGGAACTCGCAACATTAGGAAATGTCGCAGATGCTTCTTGCGGAGACGAAACACTAAAGTTTGCCGGTGTGATGAGCCATATGGCAGAACTTTGCAACAAAGCGTGCCCAAATGACAAAGCATATAATGTCATGATTCAGTGTATGCGTGATATGGAAACAAAAGTGTTGGCAGCAATAGAGAAGATGAAGGAGCCAAAAAACTACACGAAGAAGAAACAGCTAGCAACGAAACATTACGTGACCCACCAATGTCCGACAGAAGAGGAACAAAAAGAGGAGACAGAATGATGCCAGGTTCAGAAAAAAGACAGAAAACTAGACAAATAAAATGCGGCCACTGCAAAGAAGCAGGACATAACAAAACAAGATGTGAAGCACTGAAAGCAGAAATTGCAGCAGCGGCAGCAGAGGCAGCAGCACAAGCAGTAGCGGCAGCAGAGGCAGCAGCATCACATCAAAGATATACAATCAATACAACGCAGGATCAATCAAGAAATATACACACAAATAATGATAGTAACACAGCAGAAAGAACAAGACAACCAGGAAACACGTACGGTATGTACTACCACAACGGAAGAATAAGATGTAACCTGGAACATCTACTATTTGGAACACAAGACATATTAACAAGGTAATTGTGCCCATAAATTTACTTTGTTAGTGATGAACACCTACTGATGCAAATAATCTTCTTTTTTGACAAGCTAAACATAAACTTGAAATCTATTTATTTGCACAGGTCGAAGATGAACAAAGGAGATCGAAGGAACGCAATAAAAGTAGGAATCACACAAGGAGGAGGCCACATGATTATTTAGAATATATGATACAGACAATGGAATGAATATGTAATGCTCTTATGTACTTCATTTCATTTTTTTTTACGATCAAGTTCACTTCATTGACTTCACTAGAAAAAAAGGATAACCATTATAAAAGAGTACTTACTTTCGAATTCTTCAATGTATTCACGTACAAAACTTGCCAAATGACCAGGAGAATCATAAGTGAGCATCATTCCAGCGAAGAACTGTCGAAAACTTTCAATGTCAGCCTGAAAAACACGAAACAACACAATGGTTAATTATCTTCAACAAGAATACACAAAAATTCAGAATGCACAAGCTCCGAACAAAAAAAGTACACAACGACTGTACAAGTACTAAACAGAACCATTGACATGTACTATTATACAGTGAACAGGTACTAAAAACCTGCCTTAAATACTATTGAAAAAAAGTATAAAACTATGTACACAACACATTACCTACCTTGAATACATCTGGGTAAAAATTAGCCTTGAATATCCAAATAAACATCATTGCATAGATACCACAGTCACGCCTCGCGCTTGTCCTAATGGTTAAAAAGAAAAACAATTAAATCCAAACACAGTAAAATATATAAAATCATAATTCACAGTAAGAAAATATGATCACTTTGAACAATAAGGGGTGCCGCAAACTTTTATCTTGAACGATGAAATATCTATTCCCTCAACACCATGAAGATGACTGTAAAGTTTCTTGAATGATTTGCACTGAAATGAATAAACAATAAAAGTTATTGTTGTCATGTGTAAATAATTATTTAATTAGCTAAAAAAAGAAAACCATATAATTCTTTCCGTAGAAGCCATCTGAGCTTCAGTCAACTCCAGGGAGCTAGACACTCTAAATTTTCTGAAATCGAAGTCGACAAAAATAACCCACCAATGGCTGTAATCGCAACAAGTAATGTAGACCTGTTTGAAATAAACAATCCCATGAGAAATAAGATAGCATCCACGATAGTTGTAATAGAAAAAATATAAGCGTCAAACAAAACATGAAAAACATACCTCTTCCCTATTCAAATTATAGAACTTCAGATCATGTTCAGCAAAACTTGCAGCCAGATGAATAGGGTCCGCCTCATCCACATCAAGAATATGCTGGAAAAAACAACAAGAAGATGTTTAAAAAACTAAATGCTAAAATATCTAGTTAAAAAAAAAATCTAAAACATATACACATGACGTACCGCCAAAGAACTTGGAATATATAAGAAATCAAGACCATCATCAACGCACTTAAGAAAAACATCCATAACAGAAGGATCCATAAACCCACCACCCTTCATAGCAAGGTAGAAACTATGCCAGCTGACAGACTTTCCACCAACTTCAAGTATTTTCTCACTACTGCAATTGTTAAAAACAACAAGAATAACCATCAGTCTATAAAAAAATAGATGAAAAATAAATGGAAAATTGAATTCCAACGGTTACCCTTCAATGTAATTCCTAGGAGCCTGAAGTACATCAGCAAACAAAAGTGAAAACAAACATTTACAGGGACATCCTCTTCCTCAGTTAGCTCCAAACGCTCAAGACAATCATCAGAATCGGTGTCTGGATAGGCATCATACTTCTGGGCCATAGAACTACCTCCAACAACATTTTCAGTTTCAGGCTCCTTTCCCTTGCAAGTACATGGCTGCTTTTTCAACTCAATTGACAAAAGAGAAACCATATCACGCATCTGGTCAACAAGACCATGTCCCATTCTTATCATTGAGGAAGTGAAGAAAGTCTTCCACATTTCTTTAAGCTTACAACGTAACTGTAAACAAAAAAAAACACAATTAAGAATGCAATTTACAATAACACAATAATTAAAAATAAAAAACATAACAAAAAGCTTACATTATTATGCATTTCACCAGGAAACATATCTGAGATGTGACGATCAACTGCTTCACGAAGATGGTCAATATCCGCACGAGAGTAAAAACCTGGATCTGACATCTTTTCCCACATGTTAACACAAATTACACAATTACATGGGTACGCAACTAAAAGACCAGTAGGTGCACAAGTACCAATCAAATAGGATTACAACTACTGAACAAATTGCCACGCGAGTACCAAAGAACAAACGCGACAAAGTACCCAAAAGGACACAAACGGCTGAAAAACACACATATACAAACTATACGAAAGAAGCACCGAACCACCTTCTTAACAAGCACTGGAGAACTGTAAAAATAGTTCAGGTACGATGTGTGCATCTTATCACTTTGAAACTAGAAAAAACAGGACGACAAAAAAAGAGTCCAAGAGAAACCACACAGACCACCTATCGTCCAATTGCATATCATAACTACAGTCCAAACAACCACATCGACAGGCAAACAAACAGAAGAGAAACCAGCATAATTTACATGCATGCCCCGAGCGATGCACAGTATCTAAATATGCAGCAAACAGACAAGAAACTACACGGGAATAGCAACACGACATAGCTGAAAGAATTGGCTTGGACTGCATGGCACCGCCCATATACCTTCCAAAACAGACCAATGATTACCAATGCAACTACAATACAAGTATGCACAAGTACCAGATATAGAGAACTAAGCGGGAAGAAAGCTACACAAGTACAAAACAAATTGTCAGGGGTACCAAAGACGAACATACAGAACAATACCCGAAGTACCCGGCTGAAACGGCTGGACAGGTATAAAACTATAGCACAAAGAAGTACCAAACCACCTTCTAAACAAGCACTGGAGAACACTAAAACTAGTTCAGGTACGATGTGTGCATTCACTTTAGAAACTAAAGAAAACAGGACGAGAAAAGAAGTCCAAGAGAAACCCACAGAAACCACCTACGTCGTACAAATTGCATATCTTCACTACCATCTAAAACGATACGCGCCTCTGGCGCAGATACATCGACAACCAAACAAACCAAGAGAAACCAACATAATTTACATGCATGCCTCTAGACGTATAGCAGGCAGCACCTTTGGTGCCGCTAATCTACAACAAATAGACCAAAACTAGCAAAAAACAACCAGATAAACACTAGCACAACCAAAACTCTAGAAAAACAAATTGTACAAGTCACATTCTATACATATATCTTCCAAAAAACAAGACCAATAGGAATTTGCAAGTTAAACTACCAAGTGGGTGCACAAGTACCAGAGATATAGGAGCACAATACGAGAGACTAAACTACACAAGACGAACAAAGACAAAATCGGCAACAAGACTGGCACAAAGTACTAGATAATAACACACAGGTACAAAACTATGAGCACTGCACAACCCTAAAACTAGTTCAGGTACGATGTGGGATACATATAAACCCTAAAACAAAATACACAGATAGAAACCACAAGAACAAGCAGCATCGTCGCATTTGCATGTCAACACGAGACGGGAAACTCAGCGGCTCCTCCAAGGCGGGTAAATCGTCAAGAAAAAAGACCAAGAAACCCTAAATAATAAGATGCATGTCATCACGAGATGTGTAACGGAGCGGCTACTCCGGCGCCGCATAATCAACGGCAATGTTCCTCAGAAGGTGTGTAACCAAGAGGCGGCGAAAGAAATCGACGAAAAAAGTACCGACTTTACTCAGAGAAAACGCATCTGCATCCGCCTTCCGCATTTTTCCAATTGAAAGTGCTACCTCCCTCCCATTAATTCCCCAGAAAACTCACAGCCCGGAAATACAAAGGGAAAAAACTGATTCGATCTAATCGAATCAAAGGGAAAAACCAAGATCTTAGAAACCCTAAGCAGGCAGAAAAACACGACGGCGCTTACCACTGGAGCAGGAAAAACGTCCGCCGACGATGAGTTGCGAGAGGTTCTCGACAGCAACGGAGGAGAAGGGAAAATAGCAGCGCCGCCGACGAGACGACCAGCCGAAAGAGAAGCCACGAAGATAGGCGACGAAAGAAGAAGACTAAGGGAAAAACGGAGATAAAGGCAAACGCGAATCGGGTACCCGTAAACCCGTTAACTGGGAAGCGCGCCCGTTACGAGAAATGGACGGTTCGCAAACTAACCAGAAAGCAACACGTGTCGCGCGCGGAGGCAGTCCACCGGCAAATTGCGCGCCCCACGTTCACCCACGTGTCGAGCGCGGAGCAAGTCCATTCCCTTCAAGAGGTCGGCCTTTTTCTAGAGTTTTCGATGTACGACGGGTTGTTTTCCAGCTAGGACGAGCTGGGACATACGACGTATGGCCAATTGGCATGGGCCTGTCTGTTCGATATCTGGGCCTAACTCGAGAGTTATTAGAGATCGAGGCGAGCGGAGGTATTAGCGTTGGCATGGGCATGTCTGTTCGATATCTTGGCCTGACTCGAGAGTTATTAGCGATCGAGGCGACCGACGTACGTACCAATGGTAGATTTAATAGTAAAGATAGCATGGAATGTAAACATTTATCATAAACACTAAGATATAACAATAACCACTTTATTATTGCCTCTCGGCATATCTCCAAAAGCCACTGCCACTCTTCTCGTCAATATTCGGCCGTGTCGCTCCCGTTCGCAGTACGCCCACACCTTCTCTTCGGCACTCCACCCTCCTATGACGACCTCCGCATCTTCGGTTGTCGTGGCCTAAACTGTCCGCCACCGCCGGTGTGTTCATCGGCTATCGCCTTCGTTGTGTTCATCGATTATCCGGCCAACACCAAGGGATATCGCTGCTATGATCCGGTCTCTCATCGCGTGCCTCGCGGCACGCTAGTGCCCTGCCTGCCTCCTGCGTCGACAGCGGCCTCGGCTGCGCCCGTCACACCTGTCTCCTCGGCTTCCAGGTCACCTCCGTCATCGCCGGCCTCTGCATCGTCGGCCCCCTCGTCGTCGGCCTCCTCGTCGTCGGCTTCTGCGTAGGGAGCTCTGCTTGTGACGGCAAAGCACACGTCCGTTGGGAACCCCAAGAGGAAGGGTATGATGAGGACAGCAGCGAGTTTTCCCTCAGTAAGAAACCAAGGTTATCGAACGGTAGGAGATGAAGATCACTTGAAGGTTGGTGAAGGAGTGCCAGTGCGCGCAACTCCAGAGTTCCGGTGCCAACATGGAACTGCACAACACAATCAAACTACTTTGCCCCAACTTAACGGTGAGGTTGTCAATCTCACCGGCTTGAAAACAAAGGATTAAACGTATGGTGTGGAAAATGATGTTTGCTTGCGAAGAGAACAATGATTGCAGTAGGTTGTATTTCAGATGTAAAAGAATGGACCGGGGTCCACAGTTCACTAGTGGTGTCTCTCCAATAAGATAAATAACATGTTGGGTGAACAAATTACAGTTGGGCAATTGACAAATAGAGAGGGCATAATAATGCACATACATATCATGATGACTACTATGAGATTTACTTGGGCGACAAAGAACATAGACCGCCATCCAGCATGCATATATGCCTAAAAAGTCCACCTTGGGTTAGCATCCGCACCCTTCCGGTATAAGTTGCAAGCAACAACTATGCATTAAGTACTGTACGTAATGTAAACAATACAAATATCCTTAGACAAAGCAGTGATGTTTTATCCTAGTGGCAACAGCACATCCACAACCTTAGGGGTTGCTGTCACTCCCAGATTCAATGGAGACATGAACCCACTATCTAGCATAAATACCCCTCTTGGAGTCAAAAGTATCAACTTGGCCAGAGCCTCTACTATAACGGAAAGCATGCAAGATCATAAACAACACATGATAGATCAATAATCAACTTGACATAATATTCCATATTCATCGGATCCCAACAAACACAACATGTAGAATTACAAATAGATGATCTTGATCATGATAGGCAGCTCACAAGATCTAAACATGATGGCACAAATATGAGAAGACAGCCATCTAGCTACTGCTATGGACCCGTAGTCCAAAGATGAACTACTCACATCAGTCCGGAGGCGGGCATGGTGATGTAGAGCCCTCCGGTGAAGATTCCCTCTCAGGCGGGGTGCCGGAGGAGATCCTCTAAACCCCGAGTTAGGGTTGACGGCGGGCGTCTGGGAACTATTCGGTATTTTGGCTCTCGGTACTAGGGTTTTGGGGGGAAGGAATAAATAGGCGAAGGGCAGCGTGGGAACTGAGAGGCTCCTCCCCACGTCTCGGCGGGCTGGGCCCCCCGCGCCGCCATATGGGGAGGGCCCGGCCCCCTTCGACTCCTCTTCGGTCTTTTGGAACACTCCGTGGAAAATAGGGCCGTGGGCTTTTGTTTCAGTCCAATTCCGAGAATATTTATAAAACAACTTTTAAAATCAAAAATAGCAGAAAAGAACTGGCATTGTGGCATCTTGTTAATAGGTTAGTCCCGAGAAAATGCATAAAAACATTATAAAGTGTGAATAAAACATGTAGGTATTGTCATAAAACTAGCATGGAACATAAGAAATTATAGATACGTTGGAGACGTATCAGCATCCCCAGCTTAGTTCTCTCGCTCTGGAGTAGGTAAACGATAAAAAGAATAATTTCTGAAGTGACATGCTACCAACATAATCTTGATCAATACTATTGTAAAGCATATGAGACGAATGAAGTGACTCAAAGAAATGGTCTATAGTTTGCTAACAAAAATATAATGACTAAACAACTGAATCATATAGCAAAACTTTTCATTAATAGTACTTTCAAGACAAGCATCAAAAAGTCTTGCATAAGAGTTAACTCATAAAGCAATAGATTCTTAATACAAGGTTTTGAAGCAACACAAAGGAAGATTTAAGTTTCAGCAATTGCTTTCAACTTCAACATGCATATCTCATGGATAATTGTCAACACAAAGTAATATAATAAGTGCAATAAGTAAGCATGTAAGAATCAATGCACAGTTGACAAAGTGTTTGCTTCTAAGATAGAAAAGTAGGTAAACTGACTCAACATAAAGTAAAAGAAAGGCCCTTCGCAGAAGCAGCGATTAAATCATGTGCTAGAGCTTTTAAGTTTGAAATCATAAAGAGAGCATAAAAATAAAGTTTTGGGGTGTTTGTTGTTGTCAACGAATGGTAGTGGGCACTCTAACCCCCTTGACAAACACACTTTCAAAGAGCGGCTCGACGGCATCTCTACCAGCAAGGTAGATCATCCCTCTTCTCTTTGTTTACACATGTATTTTAGTTTTATTTATAGATGACACTCCTCCCAACCTTTTGCTTTCACAAGCCATGGCTAACCGAATCCTCGGGTGCCTTCCAACATTTCACATACCATGGAGGAGTGTCTATTGCAAAATTAAGTTGCTTATAAATCAGGCAAAACATGTGAAGAGAATTATTAATGAAAGTTAATTAATTGGGGCTGGGCACCGTTGCCAGCTCTTTTTGCAAAATTGTTGGATATGCAGATGTATATGCCACTAGTCCATTGGTGAAAGTTTGCCCAACAAGATTGAAACATGAAACACCACATACTTCCTCATGAGCTATGAAACATTGACACAAATAAGGGGTGATAAAGTTTTGAATTGTTTAAAAGGTAGCACATGAAGTATTTACTTGGAATGAGAAAATAACCACAAAATGTATGTTATGGTGGACCACAAATGGCATAGGTTTTGTCTCAAGGTTTTGGATGCAGAAGCATTCCCTCTCAATACAAGGCTTTGGCTAGCAAGGTTGTTTGAAGCAAACACAGGTATGAACAGAACAAAACTTACATAAGAACATATTGCAAGCATTATAAGACTCCACATTGTCTTCCTTGTTGCTCAAACACTTTTACCAGAAAATATCTAGACCTTAGAGAGACCAATCATGCAAACCAAATTTCAATAAGCTCTCTGTAGTTCTCCACTAATAGGTTTAAACTACATGATGCAAGAGCTTAAACATGATCTACTTGAGAGCTCAAAACAATTGCCAAGTATCAAATTATTCAAGACAATATACCAATTACCACATGGGCATTTTTTTTCCAACCAAATAACAATAAGTGTTGCGGCTTCAGCTTTACAAACATGAAAAATAAAACGAAGAACACAAGTGTTCAAATGAAAAAGCGGAGCGTGTCTCTCTCCCACACAAGAATGTTAGGATCCAATTTATTCAGAAAACTAAAATAACAAACAAGAATAAAAGCACACAGATGCTCCAAGTAAAGCACATAAGATGTGACGGAATTAAAATATAGTTTCACTAGAGGTGACCTGATAAGTTTTGATGAACAAGGGATGCCTTGGGCATCCCCAAGCTTAGACGCTTGAGTCTTCTTGAAATATGCAGGGATGAACCACGGGGGCATCCCCAAGCTTAGACTTTTCACTCTTCTTGATCATATTATATCATCCTCCTCTTTTGATCCTTGAACTTCCTTCACACCAAACTCAAAGCAATCTCATTAGAGGGTTAGTGCATAATCAAAAATTCATGTTCAGCAAGGACACAATCATTCCCAACACTTCTGGACATTACCCAAGGCTACTGAAATTTAATGGAGCAAAGAAATCCACTCAAAACAAAAAGAGGCAATGCAAAATAAAAGGCAGAATCTGTCAAAAATAGAACATTCCGTAAAACGAATTTTTAGGAACTTAACATGCTCGGATGGAAAATCGGTTTAATGAAAGTTGCGTATATCTGAGGATTAATCATGAATTTTTTCAGAATTGTTAGATTTTTCTACAGAGAGAAAAGCTCAAATTCCTGACAGCTAAAAATCTGTTTCTGCGCAGAAATCCAAATCTAGTATCAACTTTCTATCAAAGACTTTACATGGCACAACAATGCAAGAAAATAAAGATTCAAAGGTATTTCTATAGTAGTAACAAGCACCTTTACTCAAATATAAAACAAAAATTACAGTAGTAACAAGCACCTTGTCTCCTATAAGCGCTTTTCTTTAACGTCTTTCAGCTAGGCGCGGAAAGTGAAAATAAAGTAACATCAAGAGAAGAAGCATCAACATCATAATTTGTTCTAATAATAGAATCAAAAGGCATCTTCATTCTCTTTCTAGGAAGTGTTCCATACCTTTCTTAAGAGGGAATTGATATTTAATATTTCCTTCTTTCATATCAATAATAGCACCAACAGTTCGAAGGAAGGGTCCTCCCAAAACAATAGGACAAGATGCATTGCATTCAATATCCAAAACAACAAAATCACGGGGACAAGTTATTAACCGTAATGTGAACATTGTCAATTCTCCCCAAAGATTTCTTTATAGAATTATCAGCAAAATTAACATCCAAATAACAACATTCCAAAGGTGGCAAGTCAAGCATATCATAAAGTTTCTTAGGCATAAAAATACTTGCACCAAGATCACATAAAGCATTACAATCAAAATCATTGACATTCATCTTAATGATGGGCTCCCAACCATCTTCCAACTTCCTAGGGATAGAAGCTTCAAGTTTTAATTCCTCTTCCCTAGCTTTAATGAGAGCATTTGTAATATGTTTTGTAAAGGCCAAGTTTATAGCACTAGCATTAGGACTTCTAGCAAGTTTTTGCAAGAACTTAATAACTTCAGAAATATGACAATTATCAAAATCAAAACCATTATGATCTAAAGCAATGGGACCATGATGTCTACGCACGCTTCTATTCCTGTGAGCAGTGTTTGGGCCTCCAAGAAGCGATTCGAGCAAGTTTCCAGGTAAATCACCAGGTTTATCGAACTCAGGAGGTAGAGGTCAAAGATATCCCTCTCAAGCAACCCTGTTAGAACAAGAAGTCTATTGTGTCCCCAACACACCTAATACACTTGTCAGATGTATAGGTGCACTAGTTCGCGAAGAGATAGTGAAATACAAGTAATATGGATGATTATAAGTAGCAATTGCAATCTGAAATAAAAATGGCAGCAAGCGAACATGTAGCAGAACTTGTTGGAAACGGTGTTTCAATGCTTAGAAACAAGGCCTAGGGATTATACTTTCACTAGTGGACACTCTCAACAATGATCACATAATTGAATAAATAAATGCTACTCTCAAACACTCTCTTGTTGGATAACAAACACCATTCATTGTGTAGGGCTGCAAAAGCACACCTCAAGCCGGAGTAAACAAGCTCCACAACGTCATAAAGGAATCACACACGATGCGCACACTGTAACCATCACACCGTGGAGAGTGACTCTAGAGTGCATAATAGACAAGAGTAACATCTACATATTCAACTAGATTACAAAGCTCATGATCACATAAAGATCACACCATGGGAGAGAGAGATGAACCACATAGCTACCGGTAGAGCCCTCAGCCTCGGGGAGAACTACTCCCTCCTCATCATGGGAGACAGCGGCGATGAAGATGGCGGTGGTGTCGATGGAGATGACTCCGGGGGCAATTCCCCGTCCCGGCGGCGTGCCGGAACAGAGATTCTGTCCCCCAAAACTTGTCGTCGATGGCGGCGGCGCTGCGGAACCCTTGGTGGAATATGACTGGATTTTTTAGGGTTTTCGCGATGGAAGGAATATATATGCGAAAGGGCGGCGCGAGGGGGTGCCCGAGGGCCGACTCCATATGGCGGCGCACCCCCCCTCTTGGCCGCGCCGGCCTATGGTGTGGAGGCCGTGGGCCTCCCCCTGGCTTGCCCTTCTGGCTCCGTGTGTCCCTCGGAAAAATAGGAGGTTTGGCTTTTGTATCGCGCAATTCCGAGAATATTCGCAGAAGTAATTTTCTGGAACCAAAAACAGCAGAAAACAGGAACTGGCACTTCGGCATCTTGTTAATAGGTTAGTCCCGGAAAATGCATAAAAATGATATAAGTGTGAACAAAACATGTAAGGTATTGTCATAAAACTAGCATGGAATATAAGAAATTATAGATACGTTGGAGACGTATCAAGCATCCCCAAACTTAGTTCCTACTCGCCCTCGAGTAGGTAAACGATAAAAGAATAATTTCGATGTGACATGCTATCATAATCCTGATCAATACTATTGTAAAGCATGAGATGAATGAAGTGACTCAAAGCAATGTTCTATGGTTTGCTAACAAATAGATAATTACTAAACAAATGAATCATATAGCAAAAACTTTTCATGAATAGTACTTTCAAGACAAGCATCAAAAGTCTTGCATAAGAGTTAACTCATAAAGCAATAGATTCTTAACAAAAGGTTTTGAAGCAACACAAAGGAAGATTTAAGTTTCAGCAATTGCTTTCAACTTTTAACATGTATATCTCATGGATAATTGTCAACACAAAGTAATATAATAAGTGCAATAAGTAAGCATGTAAGAATCAATGCACACGGTTGACACAGTGTTTTGCTTCTAAGATAGAAAGAAGTAGGTAAACTGACTCAACATCAAGTAAAAGAAATGCCCTTCGCAGAGGGAAGCAGGGATTACTCATGTGCTAGAGCTTTTTATTTTGAAAACATGGAAACAATTGTGTCAACGATAGTAATAATTCATATGGGTTATGTATAAAACTTCCTATAAGTTGCAAGCCTCATGCATCGAATACTAATAGTGCCCGCACCTTGTCCTAATTAGCTCGGATTTCCATGGTTCTCATCGCATTACATATGTGTCAACCAAGTGTCACAAAGGGATACCTCTATGCCACCTGTACAAAGGTCCAAGGAGATAAATCGCATTTGATTTCTCGATTTTGATAGATCTCAACTTAAGGACATCCATACCGGGACAACATAGAAAACAGATAATGGAATCCTCTTTTTAATGCTTTAAGCATTCAACAATAATAATATTCTCATAAGAGATTTTGAGGATTTGAGTGTCCAAGATGAAACTTCCACCATGATACATGGCTTTGGTTGGCGGCCCAATGTTCTTCTCTAACAATATGCATACTTGAATCATTTCAACTCATGGCAAATCTCCCTTACTTCAGACAAGACGAACATGCATAGCAACTCACATGATATTCAACTAAGATGTGACAGGTTGATGGCGTTCCCAGATAACATGGTTACCGCTCAACAAGCAACTTATAAGAACTAAGATACACAAGCGACATATTCCTTACCACAATAGTTTTCTAGGCTACTTTCCCATGAGCTATGTATTGCAAAAACAAGGAATAATTTTTTTAAAGGTTTTAAAGGTAGCACACAAGCAATTTACTTTGGAATGGCAGAAAAATACCACATAGTAGGTAGTGATGGTGGACACAAATGGCATAGGTTTTGGCTCAAAGTTTTGGATGCATAGAAGCATTCCCTCTCAGTACAAGGCTTTGGCTAGCAAGGTTGTTTGAAGCAAACACACGTATAAACCGGTACAGCAAGACTTACATAAGACCATATTGCAAGCATTATAAGACTCTACACTGTTTTCCTTGTTGCTCAAACACTTTTACCAGAAAATATCTAGACCTTAGAGAGACCAATCATGCAAACCAAATTTCAACAAGCTCTACAGTATTTCTCCACTAATAGGTTTAAACTACATGATGCAAGAGCTTAAACATGATCTACTTGAGAGCTCAAAACAATTGCCAAGTATCAAATTATTCAAGACAATATACCAACTACCACAAAGCATTTTGTTTCCAACCAAATAACAATCAATGCTGAGGCTTTCAGCTTTCGCCATGAATATTAAAGTAAAACGAACAACACAAGTGTTCAAATGAAAAAGCGGAGAGTGTCTCTCTCCCACACAAGGATTGCTAGGATCCGAATTTATTCAAACACAAACAAAAATAAAAGCACACAGACGCTCCAAGTAAAGCGCATAAGATGTGAAAGAATTAAAATATAGTTTCACTAGAGATGACCTGATAAGTTTGTTGATGAAGAAGGGGATGTCTTGGGCATCCTCAAGCTTAGACGCTTGAGTCTTCTTGAAATATGCAGGGATGAACCACGGGGCATCCCCAAGCTTAGGCTTTTAACTCTTCTTGATCATGTAATATCATCCTTCTCTCTTGATCCTTGAAAACTTCCTTCACACCAAACTCAAAGCAATCTCATTAGAGGGTTAGTGCATAATCAAAAATTCACATGTTCAGCAAGGACACAATCATTCCAAAAACTTCTGGACATTACCCAAGGCTACTGAAATTTAATGGAGCAAAGAAATCCACTCAAACACACTAAAAGAGGCAATGCGAAATAAAGGCAGAATCTGTCAAAACAGAACGGTCCGTAAAGACGAATTTTTCGAGGCACTTAACATGCTCAGATGGAAAAGCTCCAGTTGAACGAAAGCTGCGTACATATCTGAGGATTACTCCTAAATTTTTTTCAGAATTTTTAGATTCTTCTACAGAGAGAAAAACTCAAATTCGTGACAGCTAAAAATATGTTTCTGCGTAGAAATCCAAATCTAGTATCAACTTTCTATCAAAGACTTTACTTGGCACAACAATGCAAGAAAATAAAGATACAAAGATATTGCTACAGTAGTAGGCAGTACCTTGACTCAAAAATAAAACAAAAATTGCAGAAATAAAACAATGGGTTGTCTCCCAAGAGCGCTTTTCTTTAAAGCCTTTTAGCTAGGCATGATAATTTTCATGATGCTCTTATAAAGATGAGAGTTGAATATAAGAGAGCATCAAAAAGCAAATACCAAACACATTTAAGTCTAACCCACTTTCTATGCAAACGAATCTTGTAAGAAAACAAATTATTGAAGCATGAAGCTACTATCATAGAAAGACAAAGCAAGTGCAACTTCAAAATTTTCAACAAAAAGAGAGGTGACTTAATATTATTGAGATATATAAAACCATGTCTCCCTCTCTCATAATAATTTTCAGTGGTATCATTGATAAACTCAACAATATAGCTATCGCATAAAGCATTCTTATCATGATCCACATGCATAAAAGTATCATTACTCTCCACACAAGCATAATCAATTTTATTAGTAATAGTGGGAGTAAAACTATCACAACCATCATTGTAATCATCATAAATTGCAGGCATGGTATAATCATAATAAACTTTATCCTCCATAGTAGGTGGAACCAAAATACCACTATCATTATAATCATCATAAATGGGAGGCAAAGTATCATCAAAGAAAATTTTCTCCTCAAAACTTGGGGGACTAAAAATATCACAACCAGCATCCCCAAGCTTAGACTTTTCCATAGCATTAAAAATAATAGTGTTCAAAGAATTCAAAGAATCCTATGGTGTGGAGGCCGTGGGCCTCCCCCTGGCTTGCCCTTTTGGCTCCGTGTGTCCCTCGGAAAAATAGGAGGTTTGGCTTTTGTTTCGCGCAATTCCGAGAATATTCGCAGAAGTAATTTTCTGGAACCAAAAACAGCAGAAAACAGGAACTGGCACTTCGGCATCTTGTTAATAGGTTAGTCTGGAAAATGCATAAAAATGATATAAAGTGTGAACAAAACATGTAGGTATTGTCATAAAACTAGCATGGAACATAAGAAATTATAGATACGTTGGAGACGTATCAACCATTGTCCCCAACACTTTGAAAAATTTAAGCACTTTTATCACAAACACTTTCAGCAGTTTCAGGCAATTTTGCACGCTTTGTAGTAGAAGTAGAAACATTGCCAACACCAATTATTTTACCATTGATAGTAGGAGGTTTAGCAACATGTGAAGCATCAATATTACTAGTGGTGGTAATAGTCCAAACTCTAGCTATATTATTCTCTTTAGCAAGTTTTTCTTCTCTTTCCCACCTAGCATGCAATTCAGCCATCATTCTAATACTGTCATTAATTCGAACTTGGATAGCATTTGCTGTAGCAAGAATTTTGTTATCATTATCCTCAGGTTTAGCAGCCATTTTATTAATTAAAGAAGCTTGTGACTCAGACATGTATGAAATTCGGTTTTCAGCATTTGAAAGCTTAGTTTGCAAACCAGAAATTTCCATATTCAAATTCTCAAGTTGATTCCCTATATTTTTCAACAAGGCAGATTGTTCATTCATAGTTTTAGTAAACAATTGATTTTGCTCATATTGTGATTGCATATAGCTCTTAGTAGCTCTTTCAATTTCCAGCATCTTTTCCTCACTAGGCAAAACAGATCTACCATAAGAATTACCATAACCACTACCACTATTAGAAGGATATGGCCTATAGTTGTTGTTACCAAAATTATTCCTATAAGCATTGTTGTTGAAATTATTATTTTTAATGAAGTTCACATCAACATGCTCTTCTTGAGCAACCAATGAAGCTAAAGGAAAATTATTAGGATCAACATGAGATTTACCATTAGCAAGCATAGACATAATAACATCAATCTTATCACTCAAGGAAGAAGTTTCTTCAACAGAATTTACCTTCTTACCTTGAGGAGTTCTTTCAGTGTGCCATTCAGAGTAGTTGATCATCATATCATCAAGAAGCTTTGTTGCAACACCCAAAGTGATGGACATAAAAGTACCTCCAGGAGCTGAATCCAATAGGTTCCTTGAAGAAAAATTTAATCGTGCATAAAAGGTTTGGATGATCATCCAAATAGTTAGTCCATGGGTAGGGCAATTCTTTAACAAAGATTTCATTCTCTCCCATGCTTGGGAAACATGTTCATTATCCAATTGCTTAAAATTCATAATGCTACTTCTCAAAGATATAATTTTAGCAGGAGGATAATATTTTCCAATGAAAGCATCTTTACATTTAGTCCATGAACTAATACTATTTTTAGGCAAAGATAGCAACCAATCTTTAGCTCTTCCTCTCAAGGAGAAAGGAAACAATTTCAATTTTATAATATACCCATCTATATCCTTATACTTTTGCATTTCACAAAGTTCAACAAAATTATTAAGATGGTGCTTGTGACGGTAAAGCACACGTCCGTTGGGAACCCCAAGAGGAAGGTATGATGAGTACAGCAGCGAGTTTTCCCTCAGTAAGAAACCAAGGTTATCGAACCAGTAGGAGATGAAGATCACGTGAAGGTTGTTGGTGAAGGAGTGTAGTGCGGCGCAACACCAAGGATTCCGGTGCCAACGTGGAACCTGAACAACACAATCAAACTACTTTGCCCCAACTTAACAGTGAGGTTGTCAATCTCACCGGCTTGCTAAAAACAAAGGATTAAACGTATGGTGTGGAAAATGATGTTTGCTAAGAAAACAAAAGAGAACAATGATTGCGGTAGGTTGTATTTCAGATGTAAAAGAATGGACCGGGTCCACAGTTCACTAGTGGTGTCTCTCCAATAAGATAAATAACATGTTGGGTAAACAAATTACGGTTGGGCAATTGACAAATAGAGAGGGCATAACAATGCACATACATATCATGATGACTACTATGAGATTTACTTAGGGCATTACGACGAAGAACATAGACCGCCATCCTGCATGCATCTATGCCTAAAAAGTCCACCTTCGGGTTAGCATCCGCACCCCTTCCCGTATTAAGTTGCAAACAACAGACAATTGCATTAAGTACTTTGCGTAATGTAAACAATACAAATATCCTTAGACAAAGCATTGATGTTTTATCCCTAGTGGCAACAGCACATCCACAACCTTAGGGGTTGATGTCACTCCCAGATTCAATGGAGACATGAATCCACTATCTAGCATAAATACTCCCTCTTGGAGTCACAAGTATCAACTTGGCCAGAGCCTCTACTAGCAACGGAGAGCATGCAAGATCATAAATAACACATATATGATAGATCAATAATCAACTTGACATAGTATTCCATATTCATCGGATCCCAACAAACACAACATGTAGCATTACAAATAGATGATCTTGATCATGATAGGCAGCTCACAAGTTATAAACATGATGGCACAAAAGGAGAAGACAACCATCTATAGACCCATAGTCCAAGGATGAACTACTAACGCATCAATCCGGAGGCGGGCATGGTGATGTAGAGCCCTCCGGTGATGATTCCCCTCTTCGGCAGGGTGCCGGAGGAGATCTTCTGAACCCCCCCCCGAGTTAGGGTTGACGGCGCGGCGTCTCTGTTCTGGTATTTTGGCTCTCGGTACTAGGGTTTCGCGGACGAAGGAATAAATAGGCGAAGGGGCGCGTCGGGGAGCCAGGGGCTCCCACATGTCGGCGGGCGTGGGGCCCCGCGCCGCCCTATGGGGTGGGCCCCCTGCTGGCCTTCCTCGACTCCTCTTCGGTCTTCTGGAACACTCCGTGGAAAATAGGGCCATGGGCTTTTGTTTCGTCCAATTCCGAGAATATTTGTAAAACAACTTTTCTGAAATCAAAAACAGCAGAAAACAGGATGGCCTGTGGTATCTTGTTAATAGGTTAGTCGGAAAATGCATAAAAACATTATAAAGTGTGAACAAAACATGTAGGTATTGTCATAAAACTAGCATGGAACATAAGAAATTATAGATACGTTGGAGACGTATCAAGCATCCCCAAGCTTAGTTCCTACTCGCCCTCGAGTAGGTAAACGAAAAAAAATAATTCTGAAGTGACATGCTACCAACATAATCTTGATCAATACTATTGTAAAGCATATGAGATGAATGAAGTGACTCAAAGCAATGGTCTATAGTTTGCTAACAAAAGATAATGACTAAACAACTGAATCATATAGCAAAAACTTTTCATGAATAGTACTTTCAAGACAAGCGTCAAAAAGTCTTGCATAAGAGTTAACTCATAAAGCAATAGATTCTTAATACAAGGTTTTGAAGCAACACAAAGGAAGATTTAAGTTTCAGCAATTGCTCTCAACTTTAACATGCATATCTCATGGATATTGTCAACACAAATTAATATAATAAGTGCAATAAGTAAGCATGTAAGAATCAATGCACACGGTTGACACAAGTGTTTGCTTCTAAGATAGAAAGAAGTAGGTAAACTGACTCAACATAAAGTTAAAGAAAGGCCCTTCGCAGAGGGAAACAGGGATTAAATCATGTGCTACAGCTTTTCAAGTTTTGAAATCATATAGAGAGCATAAAAAATATAAAGTTTTGAGAGGTGTTTGTTGTTGTCAACGAATGGTAGTGGGCACTCTAACCCCCTTGTCAACAGACTTTCAAAGAGCGGCTCCCATGAAGGACGTTATCTCCACCAGCAAAGTAGATCATCCCTCTTCTCTTTTTTTTACACATGTATTTTTGTTTTATTTATAGATGACACTCCTCCCTACCTTTTTCTTTCACAAGCCATGGCTAACCGCCTCGGGTGCCTTCCAACATTTCATATACCATGGAGGAGTGTCTATTGCAAAATTAAGTTGCTTACTGATAAATCAGGGCAAAACATGTGAAGAGAATTATTAATGAAAGTTAATTAATTGGGGCTGGGCACCCGTTGCCAGCTCTTTTTGCAAAATTATTGGATAAGCGGATGTATATGCCACTAGTCCATTGGTGAAAGTCTGCCCAACAAGATTGAAACATAAAACACCACATACTTCCTCATGAGCTATAAAACATTGACACAAATAAGGAGTAATAAAGTTTGAATTGTTTAAAGGTAGCACATGAAGTATTTACTTGGAATGGCAGAAAAAATACCACATAGTAGGTAGTAATGGTGGACACAAATGGCATAGGTTTTGGCTCAAGGTTTTGGATGCACGAGAAGCATTCCCTCTCAGTACAAGGCTTTAATGTCCATAAGTGTTGGGAATGCTCAAGGTTTTGGATGCTAGCAAGGTTGTTTGAAGCAAACACAAGTATAAACCGGTACAACAAAACTTACACAAGAACATATTGCAAGCATTATAAGACACTACATTGTCTTCCTTGTTGCTCAAACACTTTTACCGGAAAATATCTAGACCTTAGAGAGACCAATCATGCAAACCAAATTTCAACAAGCTCTACGGTAGTTCTCCACTAATAGGTTTAAACTACATGATGCAAGAGCTTAAACATGATCTACTTGAGAGCTCAAAACAATTGCCAAGTATCAAATTATTCAAGACAATATGAAGCATTTTCTGTTTCCAACCAAATAACAATAAGTATAAGTGTTGCGGCTTTCAGCTTTCGCCATGAACATGAAAAACGAAGAACACAAGTGTTCAAATGAAAAAGCGGAGCGTGTCTATCTCCCACACAAGCATGTTAGGATCCGATTTATTAAGAAAACTTAAAATAACAAACGAGAAAAAAAAGCACACGGACGCTCCAAGTAAAGCACATAAGATGTGACGAAATTAAAATATAGTTTCACTAGAGGTGACCTGATAAGTTTTGATGAAGAAGGGATGCCTTGGGCATCCCCAAGCTTAAACGCTTGAGTCTTCTTGAAATATGCAAGGATGAACCATGGGGGCATCCCCAAGCTTGAACTTTCACTCTTCTTGATCATATTATATCATCCTCTCTTGATCCTTGAAAACTTCCTTCACACCAAACTCAAAGCAATCTCATTAGAGGGTTAGTGCATAATCAAAAATTCACATGTTCAGCAAGGACACAATCATTCCCAACACTTATGGACATTAATCAAGGCTACTGAAATTTAATGGATCAAAGAAATCCACTCAAACACAGTAAAAGAGGCAATGCGAAATAAAAGGCAGAATCTGTCAAAACAGAACAGTCCGTAAAGACGAATTTTTTCGAGGCACTTAACTTGCTCATATGAAAAAGCTCCAGTTGAATGAAAGTTGCGTACATATCTGAAGATTACTCATGAATTTTTTCATAATTTTTAGATCTTTCTACAGAGAGAAAAGCTCAAGTTCGTGACAGCTAAAAATATGTTTCTGCGCAGAAATCCAAATCTAGTATCAACTTTCTATCAAAGACTTTACTTGGCACAACAATGCAAAAAAAATAAAGATACAAAGGTATTGCTACACTAGTAACAAGCACCTTGACTCAAATATAAAACACAAATTGCAGAAATAAAACAATGGGTTGTCTCCCATAAGCGCTTTTCTTTAACGCCTTCCAGCTAGGCGCAGAAAGTGAAAATCAAGTAACATCAAGAGAAAAAGCATCAACAGAGGGGTTTGAAGTTTTCTCAACTATACATTGTATTTTATCTATGTAAGTTTCAGAAGCTCCTCTTTCATTACTTTTAGGCTCACTATCCTCCTCAAATAAATTTTCAGGAACAATCCAATCAAAATTCTTTTCTAGTGCCTCATGCATTCCTATGAGCTTATAAGGTATTGGTATTTTAGTCTCCCCCTCACAATTGGCTTCATTAGTGTACTTTAGCCTATCTTTTTCCATCCTTTCAAGGGTATTTGCAACATTGATATAAAAGCCAAGCATCTTATGTTGAATAAAGACTTTCCTAGCTTCTCTAGCTACATCACCAAATTCTTTAAGAAGGGTTTCTAAAACAAAATCTTTCTTCTCTCCTTCTTCCATATCACAGAGTGTAAGAAACATATGTTGCATTATAGGATTAAGATTAACAAATCTAGCTTCCAACATGTGCACTAAAGAGGCAGTAGCAATTTCATAATTAGGAGCAAGTTCTACCAAAGATCTATCTTCAAAATCTTCAACCTTACTAACATGATTGAAAAATTCTTCTATATTATCTCTTCGAATGATAGACCCACTCCCTACCAATATATCTTTCAAAGTGAACTTAGGGAGAAGCATGATGAAATAAACAAAGGTAAACTGATAAATAAAGTAAATACGAGTAACTAATTTTGTGTGTTTTTGATATAAAGAAAGCAAACAAGACAGAAAATAAAATAAAGCAAGACAATAAACAAAGTAAAGAGATTGGGTGTGAGAGACTCCCTTGCGGTGTGTTGATCTCGGCAATGCGCCAGAAAAGTAGCTGCTTGTGACGGTAAAGCACACGTCCGTTGGGAACCCCAAGAGGAAGGTATGATGAGTACAACAGCGAGTTTTCCCTCATGAAAACCAAGGTTATCGAACCGGTAGGAGATGAAGATCACGTGAAGGTTTTTGGTGAAGGAGTGTAGTGCGGCGCAACACTAGGGATTCCGGTGCCAACGTGGAACTGCAACACAATCAAGCTACTTTGCCCCAACTTAACAGTGAGGTTGTCAATCTCACCGGCTTGCTGAAAACAAAAGATTAAACGTATGGTGTGGAAAATGATGTTTGCTTGCAGAAAACAAAAGAGAACAATGATTGCAGTAGGATAAGGAGAGGTTGCTACAGTAGTAAACAACTTCCAAGACTCAAATATAAAACAAAAATACTGTAGTAAAAACATGGGTTGTCTCCCATAAGCGCTTTTCTTTGCCTTTCAGCTAGGCGCAGAAAGTGTGTATCAAGTATTATCAAAGGGTGGTGCATCTACAGCGGGTTTGGAGTCTTCTCAACCAAGCATAGTATATTGGATACATAAGTTTCAGCGTCTCCCTTTTCATTAGTCTTGGGCTTGCTACTCTCATCGAACAAATTTTCGGGAACAAGCCAAGCATAGTTATTTTCTAGTGCATCATTCATAGCTAGGAGTTTACATGGTATTGGTGCTTTGATCTCCCCACCATCATTAATATTATTAGTGTACCTTATTCTATCCATGTCCATTTTTTCAAGGAGACCAACAAAATTAGTATGAGAACCAAGCATATTAAATTTAGCAAAGACCTTTCTAGCCTCTCTTGCTAGACCACCAAATTCTCTAAGAAGGGTTTCTAAAACAAAATCTTTCTTTTCCCCCTCTTCCATATCACCGAGTGTAAGAAACATGTGTTGGATTATAGGATTGAGATTAACAAATTTAGTTTCCAACATGCGAACTAAAGCAGCAGCGGCAATTTCATAAGTAGGAGCAAGTTCTACCAAGTGTCTATCTTCAAAATCTTCAACGGTACTAACATGATTGAAAAATTCTTCTATATTGTTTCTCCCAACTATAGACCCACGTCCTACCGGTATGTCTTTTGTGGTAAAATTAAAAGGAAACATGATGAAATAAGTAAAGCAAATGCAAGTAACTAATTTTTTTTGTGTTTTTGATATAGAGTGCAAGACAATAAATAAAGTAAAGCTAGCAACTAATTTTTTTGTGTTTTGATATAATGCAGCAAACAAAGTAGTAAATAAAATAAAGCAAGCCAAAAACAAAGTAAAGAGATTGGGAAGTGGAGACTCCTTGCAGCGTGTCTTGATCTCCCCAACGCGGCGCAGAAAAAAAGCTTGATGGCGTGACTCACACGTTCGTTGGGAACCCCAAGAGGAAGGTATGATGCGCACAACGCAAGTTTTCCCTCAGAAAGAAACCAAGGTTTATCGAACCAGGAGGAGCCAAGAAGCACGTTGAAGGTTGATGGCGGCGGGATGTAGTGCGGCGCAACACCAGAGATTCCGGCGCCAACGTGGAACCTGCACAACACAACAAAGTACTTTGCCCCAACGAAACAGTGAGGTTGTCAATCTCACCGGCTTGCTGTAACAAAGGATTAACGTATTGTGTGGAAGATGATTGTTTGCAAGAAAACAGTAAAGAACAAGTATTGCAGCAGATTTGTATTTCAGTATAAAAGAATGGACCGGGGTCCACAGTTCACTAGAGGTGTCTCTCCCATAATATAAAAACATGTTGGGTGAACAAATTACAGTCGGGCAATTGACAAATAGAGAAGGCATAACAATGCACATACATGTCATGATAAATATAGTGAGATTTAATTGGGCATTACGACAAAGTACATAGACCGCCATCCAGCATGCATCTATGCCTAAAAAGTCCACCTTCAGGTTATCATCCGAACCCCTTCCAGTATTAAGTTGTAAAACAACAGACAATTGCATTAAGTATGGTGCGTAATGTAATCAACAACTACATCCTTAGACATAGCATCAATGTTTTATCTCTAGTGGCAACAGCACATCCACAACCTTAGAACTTTCTGTCACTGTCCCAGATATCAATGGAGGCATGAACCCACTATCGAGCATAAATACTCCCTCTTGGAGTTAAGAGCAAAAACTTGGCCAGAGCCTCTACTAATAACGGAGAGCATGCAAGATCATAAACAACACATAGGTAATAACTAGCAAAAGTGCCCGTGCGTTGCACCGGGTTACGCGAAAACTCGAACGCTCAAATGAATCATCCGTGATGGCATTTCTCCTATATGCCATCATCAACGAAGATTGTCACATTTTTGTCTATTCATGACAAACATGTTTAATCCTAATAAGATGAGCTTGAGAAGCTCTCGCTGCACCAAACTTTTATACCGTACATGGTTGTCCTCACCACCCCTATGTAATTTAAATTTATTGCATGATCCATTCCACAATGTAATTCTGCGGACTTGTTATGATGGTTTGCAACACCCATGTCCCATTTACACTTGGTGTTGTCAAAAAAAGGTCACCGATTAAAAAGGCGATAGATCTAGAGTTTCAAAATTGGAAACTTTAGAAACATCATCACTACATTTCAGCTCAATGCCCTTTGACCGGCCTAACCAAATTAGTTCTGTGCTGCCACGAATTTTTTGTATCTTATATTTAACCCTCCAACAATAGGGATACAGGAAGTCCAACATAATGACAGCAGGGATTATGTGTTTTGATTTCTTTTAAATCATCGTCTTTTGTCAGCTTGTGATTTTCATAATTAAAATATATTTTGAAGTGAGGCTTGTGCTACCATAGACCCCCAAACCTCAAAAACTGTAAAATCCCCGAAGGGATATACAATGAAAAAGAGCGCAATAATAACTTATAATTTTATCTGTAATAACAGATTTAAAGATATAGAGGATCTACTTGTAAACATGCAAGTATGATAAGAGTTTTTTAAAACAAGGGAAAAAATTCACCATTTTTATTGATAGAGAAGAAATCGAATTAGAAAATAGTGAATTCACTTTACTAATCTGAAAAGAATCAGACCAACCATGTAGATGTGCGAGAGCATGTGTTGGAGTCGCCGAAAAATATATCTTATTTCTGCGGACTTGGCATATAATTTTGTATCCACGCACATAATATTATATATTTTTAAAACATTCAAATATCACTCCTGATTTTATTAAAAGTGTTGTCTGCGTTCCAAAACACCAAAGGGTTAATTTTTTTGGAGGAGGCATGATTTGTCACAAAACTGTCTGCAAGTAAAGTTTAATATATTTATTCAAGCAATCAACGTCTTACCAGATTTTCTCCTCATGTGTTCCGTCCATTAACTTATCCCTGGCCGGCGAATGAAAATACCTTCACCAATGGTGCGTGTCCATAGACTGCCGTCGAAAGCAGATTTTTCAGATAGTCTTCTGTTTGATCAAGGACGGCGCTGGAGCTTGTCCCGTCTCAATGATGTCTCAAGCCTTTCCATTCCCAACTGGTTGGATCGTTCCTAGGGGTATGTATATTGCCAAGACGACGGCGACTGCCCGGGACCGCCAAATTTCATGAAGATCAAGAAGACGATGGATGAGCTGAAAGATCTCTGGCTATTCAGCAAATCTCCGAAGCTATGTCTTCTGCTGCTCTGCACCACCGCGAACGCAGGACACGCAGGCGGCAAGCATGGCCAAGCAGCTCCCCGCAGCTTTCCGTCACGGCCGTACCACCGACGGTTGATGGAGGGTCGATTCATGCATGAGCCTGCGCCGTCAGACGCTGTGTAGGCCGAGCGGCGTATGCACGAGAGTGCACCACTGCCGGCCAAGGGCGTGCCGTTCATCGCGCTCGACACGCAGACACCGCCAGGAGTAGTTAATTATTTATTCGTTGCCACCAGCTACGTCGGCTGCCAGGACAACAAGCGCCAGCCTTAACGTCGAAAGCTAGCACCGCTGTCCGTCTCGCCGGTGCTCATGTTAGCAAAGCATATATCTTCCCTCTTTAACCTTCTCCTTCTCAGTGAATAGACAAGCAGGGATCCACTCCGTGACGTCGTGATGCGCTTCAACACCGGCGATGATGATGACCGTGCCGTGGAGTCCTCCATCTGCTGCTATGTCGATCAAGACCTTCCAGAACCACGCCAACGACAGACACCGCAGTCATTGCGCCGGTGAACTCTGCCTTGGCACCATCGACAGTAGCACGTTGTCCAACCTCACCACCGAGGAGCTCCGGTCAGTCATGCTACAGCATGCCACGTCCAAGTACTAAACGCTCATGGCCTTCTCTGTGCTGTCGGCGGCTAGCCGACGCCGGCCATAGATCGATTGGTTGGTCTAGGAATTCGGCTGGTTTTTGGGTCCATGGTCTCAAGTCCTGGTTTGTCTCTGTTTCTTTTCTTGAACCAGGCGGGCCGCGTCGTTATATGCAGAACGCCGGCTTGATGGTCACCCCTTTGGTCGTTGCTGCTCGTCGCCGCTCTGAGCTGTATCGATCTATCACTGCAGCCTTTAACTAAAGGCTATCAAGCAGCCATGGTCAACCTTTGTCCATGTCATGTGGAGGGCCTGCTCGTCGAAGCACTTGATGCCATAGATCGATGCGCTATTTAACCGCCACTCCTTCTGCTTCTCGTGTCCGCCGCCCCTCGGCTACTCGCCATGGCTGCCGCCGCCGTCGTCGCTTCACATGCCCGCAGAGACAGAAAAAACGAATGTAAGAGCATCTCCACTCGTCCCCCCGAGGAGGCCCCCGGCGAGCGTTTTTTCCATCCGGACGGCGTAATTCGACCCAGTCGCGCCCCGGTTCCTCGTTTTCGTCCGGATTTGGGCCTAAATCCATCCGGCGATCCCACGCCATCCCCGGCCCCCCGGGGAGCGCTCGGGGACTCCGGACGAGTGAAAAGCGGGGAAGGGCCCGATCTGTCGGTGACTCGACGCACGAACCCCACCGCCACGTCGCTCAAAATCTCCCCCACCCCTCGTATCTCTCTCGCCGCCGGCACCACCCCGCCGGCTTGTTGCCCAGATTGCGCCGCCACTCCTTCCCCACCTGCCTATATTCCGCCGTGTTTGGACGACGGCCTATCTGGCTGCTCTTCCGCCGGCCTGTTTTCCGGCCTGCTTGCTCGTCGTCGCTCGCGGCTCGGGTTGCCTCGACCACGCCCGTCAGGTGTTCGTCCATTTGCCTCGCCGGCCATGGACTCGGACGAAGAGGAGGAGCAGATGTTCGTCGAGCTTATGCAAGAAGAGATGGCAGCGCCGACGCCAACTAGTCTGTCTTAATTTGTTTGAAAAATTGTGAAATTGTGTGCTTCATTTGTTTCAGCACTTGTTAAACATTGTACTGTTATCGCCGAATTTGTTTCAGCAATTCTCGTCCTCTTGTTTGCCGAACTTGTTAAATTTTATGTTGAATTTGTTTGAAATATGTCAAATGGTCGAGGTTGGGGGTTTCCTGCCGGGGGGACGGCTGGAACTTCGGCGCTCCCCACGCCAAATCTTCATCCAATCCGGACGAAAATTTCGCCGGATTTGGGCGTGGGGAGCGCCAACGAGTGGGGATGCTCTGGGTCGGGCCTCAGGCGCGGCAGCGTTGAATCGTATGGAGAGGAGAAGTGGGCAGTTTTACGACGGGATTTTCAGATCGAACCCAGGTCGCGCAGGCTTGTTCTGCTTTACCTCAGGTTCGGTTTATATATACGGAGTAGAACGGATCTGGTGCGAGTAGTCCTGGACTCTTGGTCCGGCTAAGATTCAGATTATGGAGTCCCGAGGAAGCACGACACGTCATGAGAAAGCTGCCAGTGTTGCTTCGTCCGGCGCGAACGGAGGGGCGCTACCGGCCCTTCCAGCGACGCCTGGGAGACCACAGTTGCAGGGGCGATGGGTGAAGAAAATAGAACCAAACCGGTACGGTGGTAATTGTATGTATTATGCGGTTTGGTGGAAGGGTAAAATGGTCCAAAAAAATGTTGGACCAAAATTTTGGCAAAAACCTTAGCTCCTTTATTAAATGCTCGTGCTTGCACCGGAGAACAAATACTCAAAAACTTCCCGCGTTGAAACTTCTCCTATTTGTTACCATCATTGATGGTGCTCACATTTTTTTTCTATTCATGATGAAAATTATCATGACTACAAGCCCATCGTTGTACTGACTTGTAATAATTTTTATTAAGATATGAATTCAAAACAATTTACCGTAGTACAAACATAATATTATTATATATATTTGCATGCAACATTTACCAATCAAAATCAAGCTAGAAAGAATAAATGTAAATATTTGAGAAAATTAGAAATTTGAAGAGAGACATGAATATTTCATGTTGCAGCATAAAGATTTAATAATAAAATCATGGATGTTACGTCCAAATTCATGAGCAGCCAATGGTCGGTTGCCATGCCAAGCCGCCAACAGTGCGGCCTTCTCAAGTAGCCCAACACCCGCTACATCCCTCTGGCCGACGTCTCCCGCTGGGGTTCTCTCCCAATGAGCCTACTTCCCTCCCTCCGGTTGAGGTCTCCCGCTCCTATGGTGCATAATTAATACAAATGTGTGATGTAGTCAATCAGATATACTTTCGTGGAGACGACTCATCCATTAGATCGGCTTACTGTGACATGCAACATTTGGTGAATTTTGTTATGATATTTTATGTTCCATGCTCAATAATAAAATATACTCCATGTGGTAATTCATGCACCACGCAAGAATAATTAGTCCAACTATTTATTCATCTCCAGGTTTAATGCCGTCGCCGTCGTTTCTAAAAGCACCTCTAATGTTTTATTTTCTTTTGAGTGTAACCTCTAATGTTTTATTCATGCAGGCTAAAAAAATCCACAACAATGCTTAGAAAAAATAATTAGACAAAGATCCAAATTTAAAAACAAACAAGAAAAAACAGGGAGAAGACTCCCACCTGGCCAGGCAGCCCAGTCGGCAGTTGAAAGAACATTTCCCGCCCTTTTGGGTTTTGTGTGTTTGACGTCAACACTATGTATATTTTTATGAGTGTTTATGTAGACAGGTACAAGCCATCAAAAATTGATGGATCGGTGTATTGGTTTTGCTGTTCTGAAGGTTCTGCAGGTTTTCTGGATCTGGCGGAAGTTCCGGCCAAGTCTGGCGGAAGTTCCGGCCTGTCATTCTTCAGCAGTAGCTTCTCAGCGCAGTCTGGACTCAGTTTTCTCTTCAGGGGCGGAAGTTCCGGTGGAAATGGCCGGAAGTTCCGGCCAGCGGAAGTTCCGCCCAACTTCCGGGCAAGTTCCGGAATTGCGAGTTTGTGGCTCAGTATGTCTCATGTTTTGCCAATTTCCGGAACTTGGCCGGAACTTGGCCGGAACTTCCGGCCACCGGAAGTTCCGCCCCGTTCCGCCCCTTCTTGTGCTTTGCAGGTTTTTTTACAGGGGCGGAAGTTCCGGTCCGAGTGGCCGGTACTTCCGGTGGAAGCCGGAACTTCCGGCCATCCTGGCCGGAACTTCCGGTGTTAGTGAACTTCGTCCCCAACGGTCAGATCTGAAAGCTCCTCCCATATAAATAGCTTTCTCCTCCAAAGGGACAAGTTTGCTCAATCATTACACAAGAAATCTGTCAAGCCACCTCCATTAGAGCCACCTCAAGAAAGTCAAGATTTGCAAGATCTCCTTCCTCCCCCAACCAAAGCTCTTGATCTTTGGAGATTCGAAGGAGAAGACACCGATCTACATCCTCACCGAAGCGTTCTTCATTTCCCCTCTCTTGTTTGAGGGATCTCATGCTAGTGTTCCTATTTGGTTCCCTAGTTGATTTGTTGTTGATGTGTTGTTGTTGATTGTTGTATTATTACAGATTTGGGAGCCTCCAATTTGGTTGTGGATGTGTGCCCCAAGAACTTTGTAAAGGCCCGGTTTCCGCCTCGAGGAAATCCCTTAGTGGAAGTGGGCTAGGCCTTCGTGGCGTTGCTCACAGGAGATCTGAGTGAAGCCTTCGTGGCTGTTGGTTTGGCTTGCGTAGCAACCACACTCCTCCAAACGTAGACGTACCTTCTTGCAAAGGAAGGGAACTACGGGAATCATCTCCGTGTCATCGCGTGCTACACTCTCGGTTACCTCTATCCCACTCTATCTACTATTGCGTAGCTATACCTTGCTTAGTTGATATCCTTGTCATATAGGTAAATTCACTTAGTTGCATATCTAGAGAATTTACCTTTGTGTCAAGCCTAATTTGAAAAAGAACTAAAAATTGGTTAGCACCTATTCACCCCCTTTAGGTGCGGCATACGATCCTTTCAATTGGTATCAGAGCCTCGGCTCTTATTTCGGGCTTAACCGCCTAAGAGTATGCCGGACGAGGAGCCCTCGGAAGGGGCCGCCACGACGGTCTCCATGGAAGACTTCAATTCGTTGAAGTCCTCCATGGAAGCCCAAATGGAAAGCATGAAAAAGATGATAGCCGAGCTTTTGGCTCCGGCCCTTCCCAAGGCTCCTAGTGTAGAGGTAAAAGACACGGGTGCGTTAAATGAGGGAGAGGCTTCGGACTTACCCTCATCTACCAAACCCGTAGAAGGTGATAACTTAAACACTATCAAAGCTACAAGTGCATCTCCCAAGGGAACTAGTGAAAGTGAGAGCTACAATCGAGTACCTCCACCTTTCCAATCACCCGATATACCGGTTCCCATGCCTCATTTGAACATTAGGGGTGACCCACCTAAGTTTTCCGTTGATAATTTCGATACTTGGAAATTTGAGTTCCGCTCTCATGTTTGTAGTGCCTCCAATGAACTATGGAGAATCATCTTGGAGGGCTTCAAGCCATACAACCCCGACAAGTTGACTAGAAGAGAAGCAATTGATAGTCAACTCAACAACACCGCCCTACACATGATTCAAACTAGTGTGGGGACACCGGAATTGCATCGAGTCCGGAACTACACCACCGCCAAGGAAGCTTGGGACGGCTTGCTCGCTAGTTGTATTGGAAGTGAGAGCACAAGAAGGAACAAGTATAATGCTCTTAAGAATAAAGCCGAAGGGTTCATGAGGCTACCGGATGAAGATCATGAACTCATGTATGGAAGACTTGTCACGGTTGCCGATGCCTTCCGGCTTATTGGTGCCACCCACATCAATGACTCTTGGATCAAGGAGAAGTACATTGAATGCATGATGCCATTTGTTCCCATTGATGTCAAGACTCTTGTGGGAAGGGAATGCTATTCCTCTCTCACCTCTCAACAAGTCGTGCACGAGATGCAAGCTCTCAAGGTGCTTGAAGAAACCTCTCATGATTCTCGCAATCGTGCTCTTGGAATGGCAAAAGGTTCCAATCTTGCCTTGGTGGTCAACTCCGTTGAAGAAGTGATTCCTCAAGAATCTTATAGGGCATCTTGGAGTATGTCCTATCCGGAAGATTTGCAATGCCACTACCATGATCACATGGCCTTCCATGCAAAATCCTTTTGGGTTGATCCCTCCAAGGCCAAGGAAGACAACATCAAGAGGAACAACAAAAGTGGTTTCACTAGCTTTGGTCCAAAGACAAGATCTTGCTACAATTGTGATGACAAGCGCCACTTCATTGCCGAATGCCCCTATGAAAATAGAGAGCTTCATAATGGAAGGCTCATTCCCAAGGACAAGAGCAAGGACACCAAGGGCAAGTATTCAAAAGCCCCCAACAAGAAGTTCTACAACAACAAGACCAAGAAGGGCAAGAGGCCCTCAAGAGTTGTGCTAGTAACAAGGGAAGAATATTCATCCGATGAAGTTGAAAGTTCTAGTGGTGATGAAGATGAAGAAAGCTCAAAGGAATTGGCCGCCATCGTCACCACCAACATACCCTCTTCATCTCTCTTTGAATCTCCCAATGAGAATCCTCCTATCAAGAATGCACATTGCTTCATGGCAAGGTCCTCCTTGGACACATCCATCGTGCTATCAACTCAAGAAGAGTATACCTCCGGAGATGATGATGTTGATGATGAAGAAGATGCATCCTCCAATGGATTGGTTGCTCTTGCCTTCCTCTCCACTAACTCTTCATCACCAAGTGAATCCCCCAATGAGGTCATCCTTGTGGAGGAAGAAAGTTGCCTCATGGCTAAATCCTCCGAGGTATCATCTCCCAACCCCTCTATTCCTAACATATCTAGTGAACTAGGGGTTGATGAGGCTAGTCTAAAAGTGAAACAAGAAATGCTAGATTTTGATGATTTCATTCTCAACCTACAAGGTAACACTAAAAAGCATGTTTCAAACCTCATGATTCGTCTAGCTCAACAAAGTGCTATGCTTGAGAAAAAGGGTCAAATAGAGAGAGAAGACTCTCTTGAAATCCATGCTCTTAAAAATGCTCTTGAGGAATGTCAAGAAACCATAGCTTCTCTTGAAGAGAGGTTAGAAAATATTGAAGAGCCTCAAGATAAAATTAACAAGCTCACTAAAGCTAGAGATCTTGCTAGGGCTAAGAATAAAGTGTTTACAAAGGAAAAGGCCCAATTTGGGGTTGATCATGAGAAACTTGTGAAGGATCTAGATGAACTAGACAAAGCTCACAAAGCTTTGAAGAGTGAATACACTCTCCTATCCAAGTCGTTTGAGCAACTTCAAATTAGGCTTGCTTCATATGATGTGCCTAGTTCCTCTACTCCTCTATGTGATCATGCAAATATTGTTGAGGAAAATGCTAGGTTGAAGGATGAACTTGCTAAGGCCTCCTCTCCCCAAAGTAAACTTTCTTTGGATGATCTTTTGAGTAAGCAAAGATCAAACAATGGGAAGGAGGGCCTTGGTTATAATGCCAAGGCAAAGAAGGCAAACAAGCAAAAGGCCAAGCCCGCACAAGAGAAGAAGAAAGAAGTCACTAATGGTGAAGCCTCCAAGGGCAACCCCATGAATGATGATATGCGGGAATTGCTAACCCTCACTATGTTTTATTTAAAGATTATTATGGTGATGTTTATGCTAAATATGTTGGCCCATATGATGGTTATATTGCTTGGTCTATTTGGGTCCCAAAGACCCTTGTTGCTAACAAAAGAGGACCCATTGCGAAATGGGTACCTAAATCCAAGAATTGATCTCATGTAGGACTATGCCGCCGGAGGTTCAAAATGGGTACTTGATAGTGGATGTACAAGTCATATGACCGGCGGCAAGAACCTCGTCAAGGAGTTGAGGCCTAACATTAATGATATCACCGTCTCCTTTGGCGATAATTCTACATCCGAGGTATTGGGTTTTGGCAAGGTTGTGGTTGCACACAACATTACTCTTGTGGATGTCATGCTTGTCAAAACCCTTGGTTACAATTTGCTTTCCGTTTCCGCCCTTGGCAAGATGGGTTTCGCCGTCTTTATTGATAATGATATTGTGGTCCTCTTGTGGAGCAAGACTCTAAAAGTCGCTTTCGTTGGGTATCGCGAACACAACTTGTATGTGGTGGACTTTTCGGGGGCCACCACGTCAAGTGCGATGTGCCTATTCGGAAAGGCGGACGTGGGTTGGTTGTGGCATCGCCGCCTAGCCCATGTCAACATGAGAACTTTGCAAAGTCTTCACAAGGGGAACCATATTGTGGGACTAATGGAAAATGTGTCTTTTGCCAAAGATCGTGTTTGTAGGGCTTGTGTTGAAGGCAAAATGCATGACTCTCCGCATCCAAGCAAGACCATTATCTCTTCCAAGAGGATCTTGGAGCTCCTTCATGTGGATCTCTTTGGTCCCGTTACTCATGCAAGTCTTGGTGCGAAGAAACATTGCTTGGTGATTGTCGATGACTACTCAAGATACACTTGGGTCTACTTTCTCAAGACGAAAGATGAGACTCAACAAATATTCATTGACTTTGCTACCGAGGTGCAACGCCAACACAACCTCCTCATTATGGCAATAAGAAGTGACAACGGCTCCGAGTTCAAGAACTACACACTCAATGATTTTCTTAGTGATGAGGGGATTCGTCATCAATATTCCGCTGCTTACACCCCTCAACAAAATGGTGTTGCGGAGAGGAAGAACCGGACTCTTATGGATATGGCAAGGTCTATGATGGCGGAGTATAAATCCCGCTATAACTTTTGGGCCGAAGCCATCTCCACCGCTTGTCACTCCTCCAACCGGCTCTATCTCCGCAAGGGCTTGAACAAGACTCCATATGAAATACTCACCGGGAACAAGCCTAATATCTCATACTTCAAGGTGTTCGGGTGTAAGTGTTTCTACAAAATCAAAGGAGTTCGTTTATCTAAATTCGCTCCTAAAGCTTTGGAGGGTATATTTGTTGGTTACGGTGCCGAATCTCACACTTATAGAATCTTTGATGTATCCTCCGGGATTATCATTGAATCTTGTAGTGTGAAGTTCGAAGAAAATGATGGCTCCCAAGTGGGGCAAGTTGATGTTTGTGCAGGTGATGAAATACCTCAAGATGCCATAGTAAGAATGGGTGTGGGATTTTTCCGCCCCATTGAGGGACACGGTGTGGCGTCTCGGGAAGAACTATGCTCTACCACGGTGGAGCCCTCATCTTCTCAACATCAACAAACCTTACCTAGTGAAGCAAATGATGCACCAACCCAAGAACAAGAACAAGACTCTCCCTCTTATGTGCAAGATCAAGGACAAGATCAAGGTCAAGATCAACCAATCACTCATAATGGCTCCAATGAGGATCCAATCAACTCTTGCCCTTCTCCGAACATTGTTCAAGATCAAGCACATGAGATTGAGCAACCCCAAGCAATTGAGGAAGCTCAAGTTCAAGGTCAAGACGGGGACCCAAATGATCAAGTTGATCAAGTGACACCTCCAAGGCCAAGAAGAACCAAGGAGGAGATCGAGACCCGTCGACTAGCAAGAAGAGAAAGGCAACTTGAGCGTCTTGGACACACACATGACAAGGTTCTTGGTGATGTAAGGGCAAAGGTTTCCACAAGAAGGCAATTGGCGAACTTTAGCCATCATCATGCTTATATCTCCTTAGTGGAACCCAAGAAAGTATTTGAAGCCCTTGAAGATTCGGATTGGTTGGAAGCCATGCATGAAGAACTCAACAACTTCAAGCGCAACAAAGTGTGGACTTTAGTAAAGAAGCCAAAGGAGTGCCGCAATGTTATAGGCACTAAGTGGATTTTCAAGAACAAGCAAGATGAGTTTGGAAATGTTGTGAGGAACAAGGCAAGATTGGTGGCTCAAGGGTTCTCTCAAGTTGAGGGTATTGACTTTGGAGAAACCTATGCTCCCGTGGCTCGCCTTGAGTCCATCCGTATCCTTCTTGCTTATGCTTCGCATCATAACTTTAAGTTACAACAAATGGATGTGAAAAGTGCTTTTCTTAATGGTCCTTTGCATGAAGAGGTTTATGTTAAGCAACCCCCGGGGTTCGAGGATCTCAACTTTCCTAACCATGTCTACAAGCTTGATAAAGCACTTTATGGTCTCAAACAAGCTCCTAGAGCTTGGTACGAGCACCTTAAGGAATTGTTGGTAGACCGTGGGTTTGATGTTGGGCTAATCGACCCCACTCTTTTTACTAAGAGGGTCAATGGGGAGCTTTTCGTTTGCCAATTATATGTTGATGATATTATATTTGGGTCTACTAACAAAGCTTTCAATGATGAATTCTCAAAGCTTATGACCGATAGGTTTGAGATGTCTATGATGGGAGAGATGAAGTTCTTCCTTGGGTTTGAGATCAAGCAATTGAGGGAAGGAACCTTCATCAACCAAGCAAAATATCTCCAAGACATGCTCAAGAGGTTCAAGATGACCGAGATGAAGGGTGTGGCCACTCCTATGGTTACCAAATGTCATCTTGCACTAGATCCCAATGGTAAAGAGGTGGATCAAAAGGTATATCGCTCCATGATTGGATCCTTGCTTTACCTTTGTGCATCTAGACCGGACATAGTGTTGAGTGTTGGTGTGTGTGCAAGGTATCAAGCTTCTCCTAAAGAGAGCCACATGATGGCTCTCAAAAGAATCTTTCGATATTTGGTTGATACCCCAAGATATGGTATTTGGTACCCCAAAGGCTCAAGTTTTATTCTCAATGGTTATACCGATGCGGATTGGGCGGGTGACAAGGATGATAGGAAATCAACTTCCGGGGCTTGCCAATTCCTTGGTAGGTCCTTGGTGTGTTGGTCCTCTAAGAAGCAAAATTGTATATCTCTCTCCACCGCCGAAGCCGAATATGTTGCCGCCGCAAGTGGATGCACTCAATTGTTATGGATGAGGCAAACTTTAAAGGAATACGGTGTCATTTGTGACAAAGTGCCTCTATTATGTGACAATGAAAGTGCCATCAAGATTGCCTATAATCCGGTGCAACATTCAAGAACGAAGCATATTGAGATCCGGAATCATTTCATTAGGGATCATGTTGCCCGGGGTGATATTGAGCTTATCTATGTTCCTACCAAAGATCAACTTGCCGATATATTCACGAAGCCTCTTGATGAAGCAAGGTTCTCTTATTTGAGGAATGAGCTAAATATCATTGATTCAAGGAGTATAGCTTGACCATCTTGCAAACACACTTTCGTCTCAAAACTTTATTTGGTTTAGATGTGGGCATGGAAATAGGGGGAGTGCGGTTTAAATTATTGAGCTATCCCTCCCCCCATAATGCCAACATTAAGAAATCATTCTCTTTATATCATATGTTGATATGTGAGCTTCAATGATGAGTAGTGGCTTGGACCCAAGATATATCTTCGCGGTGCCATGCCACAACACTCATATATGGTGGCCTAGGCCACCACACTCTTCTTTGTGAAGAGTTGGAGTTGTTTGGTTTTTCATTGGATTTTATTGACATCTCCTTGTTTATGGGAAATCACTCATTTTTGGCCTTCATTTGATTTATTTGCAAAAATGAGTGATCATGTACCATCTCACAGTTTGGCGTATCTGTCCTAAGCCTATCTCATCTAAGACATATCCTTCACCTTCTCCAAGTGCACCTTGTTCGTGTCAAAATCCTGTTTTTGGGCACAGTTTCCTGTTCCACCGGAAGTTCCGGTCGTTTCGACCGGTACTTCCGGCTGGTATCCTTTCACCTGGTTCACCCGGTTCGTGTCCTAACTGGCTGGTTCCTGCGAGACCGGAAGTTCCGGCTCCAACGAGCGGAACTTCCGGCCTTAAGTGGCCACTATATAACTGGGCCGAACGGGTGAGCAGTTCCATCTTCCTCACTTTTCCCCTTTCCAAGATCTATTTGGTGGTGCTCCTCCCCTGTGACGGCTGCTGCTCCTCCGGCCGGATCTCCCTCCTCCGGCGCTCCCCGCCGGATCGTCTCCGTGGATCGGCATCCTCTCCCTCTTCTCCTCCATGGCTCCCCCCGGTTTGTGCCCTCTCCCTCTCTATGTGTGGGTAGACCTCACTAGATGAAATATAGGGCATACTCTAGGCAAAGCTATGGTAGAAATCCTCTAGATGCCTTTCCTCTACTAGATCGTGCTTAGGATGTCGTGGTAATGCGGTTCTCTTAGCCATTGCCTCAGATCTGGTGAGAAACTGCCGCTGTTTTCGAACAGCCGGAAGTTCCGGCCCTTCACGCCGGAACTTCCGCCCGGGGCGGAACTTCCGCCGGTTCTCACCGGAACTTCCGGCCTGGCGATTTTTTCTGCTGTTACCCGATATCCTGTGCATGCTCTGGTGTTTGGCCTCCTTGCTTATGTGCACTCATTCATCATTCCTATCATGTTGATTTCGTTATCAGGTGGTTCCAAGAAGAGAGGCAAGGATCATGTGGATGAGGTTGAGGAAGAGCTTGAGCAAACCCGACCATCCAAGCTCACCGCTCGCCAGCAAGCTGCAGCTGCTCAGAGGCTCAAGTCACCGGCTGTTCGTGGGAAGAACATACATATATCCGTGAAGGGCATGCAATACAATGAGTACAAGGAGCTCCGTGACATGAACCCTTACCTCACCCCTCGGAGCAATAGGGTTACGGATAAGCGGTTCCACAACAAGACCCAAGAGGAGATATTCTATGAGATCTACATTCCATTCAAGAAGGGGGTAGCCCCTCAACATGCTATTGACACCGGGAAGATGGCCGCTAACAAGTACTTTGAAGAAGCCTATGCCATGTGTGGAGAGTTTGGGCTCTATCCCATTATGGAGCTCAACAAGGACTATGATGTTGGGTTGATTCAACAATTCTATGCCACCGTCCACTTTGAGCAAGATGAAGCAAGAACATTTCGGTGGATGACTCATGAGAGGCTCCTTGAGTCTAACTTGGCAAAGTTTGGAACCGCCCTTGGATATCCTCGCTACCCGGGCGTTGATGCAAATGGTTGGAGATGCCATGATAGCCAATGGGCTCAAACAAGGGAAGTCTTGGAGCACCTCTACATCCCCGGTTGGGGTATAGCGGGCAAGAGTGCGGATCTTCTCCCTACTTGGGATATTATGCTTAGAGTCTACCGGGAAACCATTGGACCAAAGGGTGGCAACCTTGATGAGATACATCTTTATGAAGTGGATCTAATGGCAAACTCTTTTGCTAAGAAGGGCACCGGTGAGAAGCTTGATGTGATGGACTACATCTATCATGAGATGTGGTCATGTGTGTATGAGAAGAAGCTTCCCGCCTTTGCTCCGTACATTATGAAGCTCATTGAGGACACTTGGATGGAGACTTGCAATGCTAGACTTGTTCAATCCATTCCACTCTCTCTCACATCCCATGAAGTGAAGACTTTGAGGGCCAAGCGCCACAACTCTCCTCTTGAAGATGTTAACCCCATGGATGAGAAGCCACCAAGTTGGGCTTCCAAGCTAGCACGCCGCATGAGACAGATTTTTTGCCTCACCTCTGCAGTCAACCACCGTCAGTATCAGCAGCATGCAGAAGCCAAGAAGTCTCGGGTTCGTCAGAAGAGCATCATGAGGGCACTTGCGGTGGACGTGTCTCCTCCCGGATCCGAGGAGAACATCACTCCGGAGGCGGAGTGGGTCTCTCAGCATGGCATGCCTCTTCCTCCAGATGGTCTTGAGATCGAGTCTCCTCCACACACTCCTCCCTACCCCGGCGCTACATCGAACCTCCCTCCCGGCTGGGCTAACGCCGACCCTTGGGGCGCGTAGATTCTCCTTTTCCTTTTTGGTGCTTTGGTGCCAAAGGGGGAGAATGAGACCTTGTTAGGTTGCTCTTCGGTGGGTATTTGCATGGGGGAGTCACAAGCTCGTGTTGGCTTTGGTTTTTATTGCTTGTGATTCTATTTATCTTTATGGTGTCGAACTATGTCTTAGCTATTTGGTTTGTAAACTCTATCTATGTGCTTGGAACCTTATTTGTGTATGGTAAACTCCGTATGTGAGTCTTCCTTGGTTATCTATGTGTGCATGATCTTACTATGTATATGCTTATCACTATGTTGTATTGCTAACCCTTGGAAGACGGATGCAAGATATAGGGGGAGCTTCTTATGTACCATTGCTCATATCTAGGGGGAGCTCCTCTATATCTCTCACATTGTTGTTTACATTATCTATTCCTTGCAAATACTTGTGTTGTCATCAAACACCAAAAAGGGGGAGATTGAAAGAACATTTCCCGCCCTTTTGGGTTTTGTGTGTTTGACGTCAACACTATGTATATTTTTATGTGTGTTGATGTAGACAGGTACATGCCATCAAAAATTGATGGATCGGTGTATTGGTTTTGCTGTTCTGAAGTTCTGCAGGTTTGGATCGGCGGAAGTTCCGGCCAAGTCGGCGGAAGTTCCGGCCTGTTTTTCAGCAGTAACCTTCAGATCTAGCTCTTTTCTCTTCAGACCGGAAGTTCCGGTGGAAATGGCCGGAAGTTCCGGCCAGCGGAAGTTCCGCCCAACTTCCGGGCAAGTTCCGGAATTGCGAGTTTGTGGCTCAGTATGTCTCTGTAAGGTTTTTGCCAATTTCCGGAACTTGGCCGGAACTTGGCCGGAACTTCCGGCCACCGGAAGTTCCGCCCAAGTTCCGCCCCTTCTTGTGCTTTGCAGGTTTTTTTACAGGGGCGGAAGTTCCGGTCCGAGTGGCCGGTACTTCCGGTGGAAGCCGGAACTTCCGGCCCCCCGGAACTTCCGGTGTTAACTTTGAACGGAGGTCTGAAAGCTCCTCCCTTCTTCTCCTTCAAAGGGACAAGTTTGCTCAATCATTACACAAGAAATCTGTCAAGCCACCTCCATTAGAGCCACCTCAAGAAAGTCAAGATTTGCAAGATCTCCTTCCTCCCCCAACCAAAGCTCTTGATCTTTGGAGATTCGAAGGAGAAGACACCGATCTACATCCTCACCGAAGCGTTCTTCATTTCCCCTCTCTTGTTTGAGGGATCTCATGCTAGTGTTCCTATTTGGTTCCCTAGTTGATTTGTTGTTGATGTGTTGTTGTTGATTGTTGTATTGTTACAGATTTGGGAGCCTCCAATTTGGTTGTGGATGTGTGCCCCAAGAACTTTGTAAAGGCCCGGTTTCCGCCTCGAGGAAATCCCTTAGTGGAAGTGGGCTAGGCCTTCGTGGCGTTGCTCACAGGAGATCTGAGTGAAGCCTTCGTGGCTGTTGGTTTGGCTTGCGTAGCAACCACACTCCTCCAAACGTAGACGTACCTTCTTGCAAAGGAAGGGAACTACGGGAATCATCTCCGTGTCATCGCGTGCTACACTCTCGGTTACCTCTATCCCACTCTATCTACTATTGCGTAGCTATACCTTGCTTAGTTGATATCCTTGTCATATAGGTAAATTCACTTAGTTGCATATCTAGATAATTTACCTTTGTGTCAAACCTAATTTGAAAAAGAACTAAAAATTGGTTAGCACCTATTCACCCCCCCCCCTCTAGGTGCGGCATACGATCCTTTCAGCAGTCCCCATCCGGCCCAAGCCCATCTCGGGTGGAAACCCTAAACCGGCCACCACCCTCTTCCCTTGCATTTTTACACCCCACTCCCGCCGCCGCCCCCATCTCTTTTCTTTTACCGGCATGTCCTCCCACCTAGTACCATCTCTTCTCTCCCCAGCAGCCCCGAGCCCCTGCTCGCCTCCACCTCCCGCGAGAGCCGCCCCCTCCCTGCTCGCGCCGCTGCCACGCCTCTCTACTTCTCCTGCACAGCCAGAGGCGCCCCTGCTCCTCCTCTCACGCATGGCGGCTTCCCCGAGCTCGACGCCCCAATCTGCGCCGCTGCCTCCTGCTGCCAGAGACCCACTACGCAGTCGCTGCTGCGTCCTCGACTTCGCCCCGCGCACACATCGACCACAGCCTCCTCGCGCGACCGAGCCTCCTCCCCGTCGTGTGAAATTCGCCATTGACCTATGTTTCCACTGCCTTGGCCGACATGCTCTCGACCTGCTCGTTTTGGCACCCAGCGCCATCATCGACAGTCGCCGTCTCATGGCCGAGCTCCCCTCTTTTCAATGGTGCTCTCTCGTTGATTTACCTCCTTGACATTCTAGGCTAATCATGGTGTATATAAGCTGGTGGTATTCATCTTAATGTAACGATGTGGGACTATTGAACCCCATTCAATCAGTTGACTGCAATAGCTTTCGCGATTTCTGTTATGAACGGAATTGGCTTGTGGCCCATTAATTGATATATAGAGACAGCCCTTTGCAGAGCGGACACACGAACGGACGTCGGGGGATTGAGCGGAGGTCGAGTGAATAAAACACGAACCGGTACATGGCACGGGTAGTATTATGCGATTTGGTGGGAGGGTAAAACGGTCCAAAAAAAGCGTTGATGAAACTTTTTGGCAGAAACCTTAGCTCCTTTATTATTAGGTATAGACTTGATAATTAACATAACATAGTATTCTCTATCCATCGGATCCCGACAAACACAACATATAGAATTACAGATATATGATCTTGATCATGTTAGGCAGCTCACAAGATCCAACAATGAAGCACAATGAGGAGAAGACAACCATCTAGCTCCTGCTATGGACCCATAGTCCAGGGGTGAACTACTCACTCATCACTCCGGAGGCGACCATGGCGGTGAAGAGTCCTCCGGAGATGAATCCCCTCTCCGGCAGGAGGAGATCTCCAGAATCCCCCGAGATGGGATTGGCGGTGGCGGCGTCTCTGTAAGGTTTTCCGTATCGTGGCTCTCAGTACTGGGGGTTTCGCGACGGAGGCTTTAAGTAGGTGGAAAGGCAACGCGGGGGGCCACACGAGGGCCCCACACCACAGGTCAGCGCGGCCAGGGCCCGGGCCGCGCCGCCCTAGTGTGGCGGACCACTTCGTGGCCCCACTTAAACTCTTGTTAATAGGTTAGTTCGAGAAAATGCACGAATATGACATAAAGTGTGCATAAAACATGTAGATATCATCAATAATGTGGTATGGAACATAAGAAATTATCGATACGTCGGAGACGTATCAGCATCCCCAATCTTAGTTCTGCTCGTCCCGAGCAGGTAAAACGATAACAAAGATAATTTCTGAAGTGACATGCCATCATAATCTTGATCATACTATTTGTAAACATATGTAATGAATGCAGCGATCAAAACAATGGTAATGACATGAGTAAACAAGTGAATCATAAAGCAAAGACTTTTCATGAATAGTACTTCAAGACAAGCATCAATAAGTCTTGCATAAGAGTTAACTCATAAAGCAATAAATCAAAGTAAAGGTATTGAAGCAACACAAAGGAAGATTAAGTTTCAGCGGTTGCTTTCAACTTATAACATGTATATCTCATGGATAATTGTCAACATAGAGTAATATAACAAGTGCAATATGCAAGTATGTAGGAATCAATGCACAGTTCACACAAGTGTTTGCTTCTTGAGGTGGAGAGAGATAGGTGAACTGACTCAACATAAAAGTAAAAAGAATGGTCCTTCAAAGAGGAAAGCATCGATTGCTATATTTGTGCTAGAGCTTTTATTTTGAAAACATGAAACAATTTTGTCAACGGTAGTAATAAAGCATATGAGTTATGAAAATTATATCTTACAAGTTGCAAGCCTCATGCATAGTATACTAATAGTGCCCGCACCTTGTCCTAATTAGACTACTGGATCATCGCAATACACATGTTTTAACCAAGTGTCACAATGGGGTACCTCCATGCCGCCTGTACAAAGGTCTAAGGAGAAAGCTCGCATTTTGGATTTCTCGCTTTTGATTATTCTCAACTTAGACATCCATACCGGGTCAACATGGACAACAGATAATGGACTCCTCTTTAATGCATAAGCATGTGGCAACAATTATTATTCTCATATGAGATTGAGGATATATGTCCAAAACTGAAACTTCCACCATGAATCATGGCTTTAGTTAGCGGCCCAATGTTCTTCTCTAACAATATGCATGCTCCAACCATTAAGGTGGTAGATCTCTCTTAGACAAGACGGACATGCATAGCAACTCACATGATATTCAACAAAGGGTAGTTGATGGCGTCCCCAGAAACATGGTTATCGCACAACAAGCAACTTAATAAGAGATAAAGTGCATAAGTACATATTCAATACCACAATAGTTTTTAAGCTATTTGTCCCATGAGCTATATATTGCAAAGGTGAATGATGGAAATTTAAAGGTAGCACTCAAGCAATTTACTTTGGAATGGCGGAGAAATACCATGTAGTAGGTAGGTATGGTGGACACAAATGGCATAGTGGTTGGCTCAAGTATTTTGGATGCATGAGAAGTATTCCCTCTCGATACAAGGTTTAGGCTAGCAAGGTTATTTGAAACAAACACAAGGATGAACGGTGCAGCAAAACTCACATAAAAGACATATTGTAAACATTATAAGACTCTACACCGTCTTCCTTGTTGTTCAAAACTCAATACTAGATATTATCTAGACTCTAGAGAAACCAAATATGCAAACCAAATTAGCAAGCTCTAAGTGTTTCTTCATTAATGGGTGCAAAGTATATGATGCAAGAGCTTAAACATGAGCACAACAATTGCCAAGTATCAAATTATTCAAGACATTTTAGAGTTACTACATGTAGCATTTTCCAATTCCAACCATATAACAATTTAACGAAGAAGAAACTTCGCCATGAATACTATGAGTAAAGCCTAAGGACATACTTGTTCATATGCTACAGCGGAGCGTGTCTCTCTCCCATACAGTGAATGCTAGGATCCATTTTATTCAAACAAAACAAAAAACAAAAACAAACCGACGCTCCAAGCAAAGTACATAAGATGTGGCCGAATAAAAATATAGTTTCAGGGGAAGAACCTAATAATGTTGTCGATGAAGAAGGGGATGCCCAAGGCATCCCCAAGCTTAGACGCTTGAGTCTTCTTAGAATATGCAGGGGTGAACCACGGGGGCATCCCCAAGCTTAGACTTTCACTCTCCTTGATCATATTGCATCATACTCCTCTCTTGATCCTTGAAAACTTCCTCCACACCAAACTCGAAACAACTCATTAGAGGGTTAGTGGACAATAAAAATTAACATGTTCAGAGGTGACACAATCATTCTTAACACTTCTGGACATTGCATAAAGCTACTGGACATTAATGGATCAAAGAAATTCATCCAACATAGCAAAAGAGGCAATGCGAAATAAAAGGCAGAATCTGTCAAAACAGAACAGTCCGTAAAGATGGATTTTATTAAAGCATCAGACTTGCTCAAATGAAAATGCCCAAATTGAATGAAAGTTGCTTACATATCTGAGGATCACTCACGTAAATTGGCTTAATTTTCTGAGTTACCTAAAGAGAATTAGACCCAGATTCATGACAGCAAAGAAATCTGTTTCTGCGCAGTAATCCAAATCTAGTATTTACTTTACTATCAAAGACTTTACTTGGCACAACAAAACTCAAAACTAAGATAAGGAGAGGTTGCTACAGTAGTAAACAACTTCCAAGACTCAAATATAAAACAAAAATACTGTAGTAAAAACATGGGTTGTCTCCCATAAGCGCTTTTCTTTAACGCCTTTCAGCTAGGCGCAGAAAGTGTGTATCAAGTATTATCAAAGGGTGGTGCATCTACAGCGGGGTTTGGAGTCTTCTCAACCAAGCATAGTATATTGGATACATAAGTTTCAGCGTCTCCCTTTTCATTAGTCTTGGGCTTGCTACTCTCATCGAACAAATTTTCAGGAACAAGCCAAGCATAGTTATTTTCTAGTGCATCATTCATAGCTAGGAGTTTACATGGTATTGGTGCTTTGATCTCCCCACCATCATTAATATTATTAGTGTACCTTATTCTATCCATGTCCATTTTTTCAAGGAGACCAACAAAATTAGTATGAGAACCAAGCATATTAAATTTAGCAAAGACCTTTCTAGCCTCTCTTGCTAGACCACCAAATTCTCTAAGAAGGGTTTCTAAAACAAAATCTTTCTTTTCCCCTCTTCCATATCAAGTGTAAGAAACATGTGTTGGATTATAGGATTGAGATTAACAAATTTAGTTTCCAACATGCGAACTAAAGCAGCAGCAGCAATTTCATAAGTAGGAGCAAGTTCTACCAAGTGTCTATCTTCAAAATCTTCAACGGTACTAACATGATTGAAAAATTCTTCTATATTGTTTCTCCCAACTATAGACCCACGTCCTACCGGTATGTCTTTTGTGGTAAAATTAAAAGGAAACATGATGAAATAAGTAAAGCAAATGCAAGTAACTAATTTTTTTTGTGTTTTTATATAGAGTGCAAGACAATAAATAAAGTAAAGCTAGCAACTAATTTTTTTGTGTTTTGATATAATGCAGCAAACAAAGTAGTAAATAAAATAAAGCAAGACAAAAACAAAGTAAAGAGATTGGGAAGTGGAGACTCCCCTTGCAGCGTGTCTTGATCTCCCGGCAACGGCGCCAGAAAAAAAGCTTGATGGCGTGTAACTCACACGTTCGTTGGGAACCCCAAGAGGAAGGTATGATGCGCACAGCAGAGTTTTCCCTCAGAAAGAAACCAAAGTTTATCGAACCAGGAGGAGCCAAGAAGCACGTTGAAGGTTGATGGCGGCGGGATGTAGTGCGGCGCAACACCGAAGATTCCGGCGCCAACGTGGAACCTGCACAACACAACCAAAGTACTTTGCACCAACGAAGCAGTGAGGTTGTCAATCTCACCGGCTTGCTGTAACAAAGGATTAACCGTATTGTGTGGAAGATGATTGTTTGCAAGAAAACAGTAAAGAACAAGTATTGCAGCAGATTTGTATTTCAGTATAAAAGAATGGACCGGGGTCCACAGTTCACTAGAGGTGTCTCTCCCATAAGATAAAAGCATGTTGGGTGAACAAATTACAGTCGGGCAATTGAAAAATAGAGAGGGCATAACAATGCACATACATGTCATGATAAATATAGTGAGATTTAATTGGGCATTACGACAAAGTACATAGACCGCCATCCAACATGCATCTATGCCTAAAAAGTCCACCTTTAGGTTATCATCCGAACCCCTTCCAGTATTAAGTTGTAAAACAACAGACAATTGCATTAAGTATGGTGCGTAATGTAATCAACAACTACATCCTTAGACATAGCATCAATGTTTTATCCCTAGTGGCAACAGCACATCCACAACCTTAGAACTTTCTGTCACTGTCCCAGATATCAATGGAGGCATGAACCCACTATCGAGCATAAATACTCCCTCTTGGAGTTAAGAGAAAAAACTTGGCCAGAGCCTCTACTAATAACGGAGAGCATGCAAGATCATAAACAACACATAGGTAATAACTTGATAATTAACATAACATTGTATTCTCTATCCATCGGATCCCGACAAACACAACATATAGAATTACAGATAGTTGATCTTGATCATGTTAGGCCGCTCACAAGATCCAACAATGAAGCACAATGAGGACAAGACAACCATCTAGCTACTGCTATGGACCCATAGTCCAGGGGTGAACTACTCACTCATCACTCCGGAGGCGACCATGGCGGTGAAGAGTCCTCCAGGAGATGAATCCCTCTCCTCAGTGCCGGAGGCGATCTCCTGAATCCCCAAAGATGGGATTGCGCGCGGCGTCTCTGTAAGGTTTTCCGTATCGTGGCTCTCAGCGGGGTTTCGCGGCGGAGGCTTTAAGTAGGCGGAAGGGCAACGCGGGGGGCACCACGGGGCCCCACACCCTGGTCGCGCGGCCGGGGCTGGGCCGCGCCGCCCTATGTGGCGGCGCCTCGTGGCCCACTGACTCCTCTTCGGTCTTCTGGAAGCTTCGTGGCAAAATAGGACCCTGGGCGTTGATTTCGTCCAATTCCGAGAATATTTCGTTACTAGGATTTCTGAAACCAAAAACTAGAAAACAGACAATGGCTCTTGGCATCTTGTTAATAGGTTAGTTCAGAAAATGCACGAATATGACATAAAGTGTGCATAAAACATGTAGATATCATCAATAATGTGGCATGGAACATAAGAAATTATCGATACGTCGGAGACGTATCACTCTCCAATAAGATAAATAACATGTTGGGTAAACAAATTACGGTTGGGCAATTGACAAATAGAGAGGGCATAACAATGCACATACATATCATGATGACTACTATGAGATTTATCTAGGGCATTACGACAAAAACATAGACCGCCATCCACATGCATCTATGCGAAAAGTCAACCTTCGGGTTAGCATCCGCACCCCTTCCAGGTATTAAGTTGCAAACATGCGACAATTGCATTAAGTACCGTGCGTAATGTAAACAATACAAATATCCTTAGACAAAGTATCGATGTTTTATCCCTAGTGGCAACAGCACATCCACAACCTTAGGGGTTGCTGTCACTCCCCCAGATTCAATGGAGACATGAACCCACTATCAAGCATAAATACTCCCTCTTGGAGTCACAAGTGTCAACTTGGCCAGAGCCTCTACTAGCAACGAAGAGCATGCAAGATCATAAATAACACATATATGATAGATCAATAATCAACTTGACATAGTATTCCATATTCATCGGATCCCAACAAACACAACATGTAGCATTACAAATAGATGATCTTGATCATGACAGGCAGCTCACAAGATCTAAACATGATGGCACAAAAGGAGAAGACAACCATCTAGCTACTGCTATGGACCCGTAGTCCAAGGATGAACTACTCACGCATCAATCCGGAGGCGGGCATGGTGATGTAGAGCCTTCCGGTGATGATTCCCCTCTCCGGCAGGGTGCCGGAGGAGATCTTCTGAACCCCCCCGAGTTAGGGTTGACGGCGGCGGCATCTCTGGAACTGTTCTGGTATTTTGGCTCTCGGTACTAGGGTTTCGGGACGAAGGAATAAATAGGCGAAGAGGCGCGTCGGGGCGGGGGCTCCTCCCCACATGTCGGCGCGGCAGTGCCCCCCCCCGCGCCGCCCTATGGGGTGGGCCCCCTTGCTGGCCTTCCTCGAATCCTCTTCGGTCTTCTGGAACACTCCGTGGAAAATAGGGCCATGGGATTTTGTTTCTTCCAATTCCGAGAATATTTGTAAAACAACTTTTCTAAAATCAAAAACAGCAGAAAACAGGAACTGGCACTGTGGAATCTTGTTAATAGATTAGTCCCAGAAAATGCATAAAAACATTATAAAGTGTGAACAAAACATGTAGGTATTGTCATAAAACTAGCATGGAACATAAGAAATTATATATACGTTGGAGAAGTATCAGATGGGCAGCAGCATCATCAGTACTAACACCAGAAAATTGCTCTCCCATAACAAGATTTAGTAAAGCAGGTTTAATTTCATAAAATTCTGCGTAGAAGCAGGTGGAGCAATAGGAGTGCATATGAAATCATTATTATTTGTGCTAGTGAAGTCACACAACTTAGTGTTCTCGGGAGTACTCATTTTAGCAATAATAAAAATAAATAAAGCAAAACCGAATTAAATAAAGTAAAACAAGTAACTAATTTTTTGTGTGTTTGATATAAAGAAAGCAAACAAGACAGAAAATAAAATAAAGGAAGACAAAAAACAAAGTAAAGAGATTGGGTGTGAGAGACTCCCCTTGCAGTGTGTCTTGATCTCCCCGGCAACGGCGCCAGAAAAATAGCTGCTTGTGACGGTAAAGCACACGTCCGTTGGGAACCCCAAGAGGAAGGTATGATGAGTACAGCAGCGAGTTTTCCTCGAAGAAAACCAAGGTTATCGAACCAGTAGGAGATGAAGATCACGTGAAGGTTGTTGGTGAAGGAGTGTAGTGCGGCGCAACACTAGGGATTCCGGTGCCAACGTGGAACCTGCACAACACAATCAAACTACTTTGCCCCAACTTAACAGTGAGGTTGTCAATCTCACCGGCTTGCTGAAAACAAAAGATTAAACGTATGGTGTGGAAAATGATGTTTGCTTGCAGAAAACAAAAGAGAACAATGATTGCAGTAGGTTGTATTTCAGATGTAAAAGAATGGACCGGGGTCCACAGTTCACTAGTGGTGTCTCTCCAATAAGATAAATAACATGTTGGGTAAACAAATTACAGGTGGGCAATTGACAAATAAAGAGGGCATAACAATGCACATACATATCATGATGACTACTATGAGATTTACTTAGGGCATTACGACAAAGAACATAGACCGCCATCCAGCATGCATCTATGCCTAAAAAGTCCACCTTCGGGTTAGCATCCGCACCCCTTCCAGTATTAAGTTGCAAGAAAGAGACAATTGCATTAAGTACTGTGCGTAATGTAAACAATACAAATATCCTTAGACAAAGCATTGATGTTTTATCCCTAGTGGCAACAACACATCCACAACCTTAGGGGTTGCTGTCACTCCCCAGATTCAATGGAGACATGAACCCACTATCTAGCATAAATACCCCCTCTTGGAGTCACAAGTATCAACTTGGCCAGAGCCTCTACTAGCAACGGAGAGCATGCAAGATCATAAACAACACATATATGATAGATCAATAATCAACTTGACATAGTATTCCATATTCATCGGATCTCAACAAACACAACATGTAGCATTACAAATAGATGATCTTGATCATGATAGGCAGCTCACAAGATCTAAACATGATGGCACAAATAGAAGAAGAAAATCATCTAGCTACTGCTATGGACCCGTAGTCCAAGGATGAACTACTCACGCATCAGTCCGGAGGCGGGCATGGTGATATAGAGCCCTCCGGTGATGATTCCCTCTCCGGCAGGGTGCCGGAGGAGATCTTCTGAACCCCGAGTTAGGGTTGACGGCGGCGGCGTCTCTGGAACTGTTCTGGTATTTTGGCTCTCGGTACTAGGGTTTTCGGGGACGAAGGAATAAATAGGCGAAGGGGCAGCGTCGGGGGAGCCAGGGGGCTCCTGATGTCTACGGGAGCTTCTATTCTTGTAGACAGTGTTGGGCCTCCAAGTGCAGAGGTTTGTAGAACAGCAGCAAGTTTCCCTTAAGTGGATACCCAAGGTTTATCGAACTCAGGGAGGAAGAGGTCAAAGATATCCCTCTCATGCAACCCTGCAACCACAAAGCAAGAAGTCTCTTGTGTCCCCAACACACCTAATAGGTGCACTAGTTCGGCGAAGAGATAGTGAAATACAGGTGGTATAAATAAGTATGAGCAGTAGCAACGGTGCCAGAAAAGTGCTTGGCGCGTAGTTGATGGTGGTAGTATTGCAGCAGTAGTAACACAGTAAAAATAAACAAGCAGTAGTAACTCAGAGTATTTAGGAACAAGGCCTAGGGATTACACTTTCACTAGTGGACACTCTCAACATTGATCACATAACATAATAGATAAATGCATACTCTACACTTTTGTTGGATGATGAACACATTGCGTAGGATTACACGAACCTCAATGCCGGAGTTAACAAGCTCCACAATAATGCTCATATTTTAGTAACCTTTAGTGTAAGATAGATCAACAGACTAAACCAAGTACTAACATAGCATGCACACTGTCACCTTCATGCATATGTAGGAGGAATAGATCACATCAATAATATCATAGCAATAGTTAACTTCGCAATCTCCAGAGATCATGATCATAGCATAAACCAAGTACTAACACGGTGCACACACTGTCACCTTTACACACGTGTAGGAGGAATAAAACTACTTTAATAACACATCACTAGAGTAGCACATAGATAGTAGTGATACAAACTCATATGAATCTCAATGAGATCATTGTATTGAAGTACATGGAAGAGAGATGAACCACATAGCTACCGGTACAGCCCCGAGCCTCGATGGAGAACTACTCCCTCCTCATGGAGACAGCAGCGGTGATGAAGATGGCGGTGGAGATGGCAGCGGTGTCGATGGAGAAGCCTTCCGGGGCACTTCCCGCTCGGGTGCCGGGAACAAGTTCTGTCCCCGCATCTTGGCTTCGCAATGGCGGCGGCTCTGGCAGGTTTCTCTGGGTTTCGTCAATTGGTATCGGGTTTTCTGATCCAGGGGCTTCTTATAGGCGAAGAGGCGGCGCAGGAGGGCTGACAGGGGGGCCACACCATAGGGCGGCGCGGCCCCCTCGGCCGCGCCAGCCTAGGGTTTGTGGCCTGTGGCCCCCTACCCCCTCTCGTGTGTTCTGGATGCTTCCGGGGATTCTAAGATCTTTGGCGTTGATTTCGTCCGATTCCGAGAATATTTCGTTACTTGGATTTCTGAAACCAAAAACAGCAGAAACTGGCACTTCGGCATCTTGTTAATAGGTTAGTTCCAGAAAATGCACGAATATGACATAAAGTGTGCATAAAACATGTAGATAACATCAATAATGTGGCATGGAACACAAGAAATTATCGATACGTTGGAGACGTATCAGCATCCCCAAGCAGTTCTCGTCCCGAGCAGGTAAAACGATAACAAAGATAATTTCTGGAGTGACATGCCATCATAAACTTGATCATACTATTTGTAAAGCATATGTAGAGAATGCAGCGATCAAAACAATGTATATGACATGAGTAAACTAGTGAATCATATAGCAAAGACTTTTCATGAATAGCACTTTCAAGACAAGCATCAATAAGTCTTGCATAAGAGTTACTCATAAAGCAATAAATTCTTAGTAAAAGGTATTGAAGCAACATAATGGAAGATTAAGTTTCAGCGGTTGCTTTCAACTTGTAACATGTATATCTCATAGATAGTTGTCAATGCAGAGCAATATAACAAATGCAATAAGCAAGTATGTAAGAATCAATGCACAGTTCACACAAATGTTTGCTTCTTGAGGTGGAGAGAAATAGGTGAACTGACTCAACAATAAAAGTAAAAGAATGGTCCTTCAAAGAGGAAAGCATCGATTGCTATATTTGTGCTAGAGCTTTGGTTTTGAAAACATATAGAGAGCATAAAAAGTAAAGTTTTGAGAGGTGTTTGTTGTTGTCAACGAATGGTAATGGGTACACTAACTACCTCGCCAACCGGACTTCCAAGAGCGGCTCCCATGAATTATTTTATTTTTGGGTGGCACTCCTTCCAACCTTTCTTTCACAAACCATGGCTAACCGAATCTCGGGTGCCTGCAACAATCTCATACCATGAAGGAGTGCCTTTTATTTTAGTTTTATTATGATGACACTCCTCCCAACCTTTGCTTACACAAGCCATGGCTAACCGAATCCTGGTGCCGTCCAACAATCACATACCATGGAGGAGTGTCTATTTTTGTTAATTAATTTGGGACTGGGAATCCCATTGCCAGCTCTTTTTGCAAAATTATTGGATAAGCGGATGTGCCACTAGTCCATATGAGAGTCCGTCAAAAGTAAATGACAAGGTTGAAAGCTAAACACCACATACTTCCTCATGAGCTATAAAACATTGACACAAATCAGAGGTGATAAATTTTGAATTGTTTAAAGGTAGCACTCAAGCAATTTACTTTGGAATAGCAGGAAATACCACATAGTAGGTAGGTATGGTGGACACAAATGGCATAGTGGTTGGCTCAAGGATTTTGGATGCATGAGAAGTATTCCCTCTCGATACAAGGCTTAGGCTAGCAAGGTTGTTTGAAGCAAACATAAGCACGAACTAGTACAGCAAAACTCACATAAAAGACATATTACAAGCATTATAAAACTATACATCGTCTTCCTTGTTGTTCAAACATCTTACTAGAAAATATCTAGACTCTAGAGAAACCACTCATGCAAACCAAATTTTAACAAGCTCTATGTATTTCTTCACTAATAAGTGTAAGGTATATGATGCAAGAGCTTAAACATGAGCACAACAATTGCCAAGTATCACATTACCCAAGACATTATAGCAATTACTACATGTAGCATTTTCCAATTCCAACCATATAACAATTTAACGAAGAGGAAACTTCGCCATGAATATTATGAGCTAAGAACACATGTGTTCATCCGAACCAGCGGAGCGTGTCTCTCTCCCACACAATCATGATGTAATTCAATTTATTCAAACAAAAACAAAAACAAAAGCACACAGACGCTCCAAGTAAAGCACATAAGATGTGACCGAATAAAAATGTAGTTTCAGGAACCGATAATGTTGTCGATGAAGAAGGGGATGCCTTGGGCATCCCCAAGCTTAGACGCTTGAGTCTTCTTGATATATGCAGGGGTGAACCACCGGGTGCATCCCCAAGCTTAGAGCTTTCACTCTCCTTGATCGTAGTATATCATCCTCCTCTCTTGACCCTTGAAAACTTCCTCCACACCAAACTCAAAACAACTCATTAGAGGGTTAGTGGACAATAAAAATTAACATGTTCAGAGGTGACACAATCATTCTTAACACTTCTGGACATTGCATAAAGCTACTGGACATTAATGGATCAAAGAAATTCATCCAACATAGCAAAAGAGGCAATGCGAAATAAAAGGCAGAATCTGTCAAAACAGAACAGTCCGTAAAGATGGATTTTATTAGGCCACCAGACTTGCTCAAACGAAAATGCTCAAATTGAATAAAAGTTGCGTACATATCTGAGGATCACTCACGTAAATTTGCATAATTTTCTGAGTTACCTACAGAGAATTAGACCCAGATTCGTGACAGCAAAGAAATCTGTTTCTGCGCAGTAATCCAAATCTAGTACTTACTTTACTATCAAAGACTTTACTTGGCACAACAAAACACAAAACTAAGATAAGGAGAGGTTGCTACAGTAGTAAACAACTTCCAAGACACAAATATAAAACAAAATACTGTAGCAAAATAACACATGGGTTATCTCCCAAGAAGTTCTTTCTTTTTAGCCGTTAAGATGGGCTCAGCAGTTTTAATGATGCACTCGCAAGAAATAGTATTTGAAGCAAAAGAGAGCATCAAGAGGCAAGTTCAAAACACATTTAAGTCTAACATGCTTCCTATGCATAGGAATCTTGTAAATAAACAAGTTCATGAAGAGCAAAATAACAAGCATAGGAAGATAAAACAAGTGTAGCTTCAAAAATTTCAGCACATAGAGAGGCATTTTAGTAACATGAAAATTTCTACAACCATATTTTCCTCTCTCATAATAATATCCAGTGGTATCATGAGCAAACTCAACAATATAACTATCACATAAAGCATTCTTATCATGAGTCTCATGCATAAAATAATTACTCTCCACATAGGCATAGTCAATTTTATTAGTTGTAGTGGAGCAAATTCAACAAAGTAGCTATCATTATTATTCTCATCAAGTGTAGGAGGCATAGTATAATCACAACAAAATTTACTCTCCATAGTAGGTGGCACCAAAAGACCACTATCATTATAATCATCATAAATAGGAGGCAAAGTATCATCAAAGAAAATTTTCTCCTCAATGCTTGGGGGACTAAAAATATCATGAAAACCAGCTTCCAAGCTTAGAACTTTCTATATCATTATCAACAATGGTGTTCAAAGCGTTCATACTAATATTACTACCAGCATGCAAATAAGATTTCATAGGTTTTTTAATTTTCGCATCAAACAATCCAAGTTTTAAATCAGGAAATAGAACAAGAAGCTCACTCTTATACATTATGCCAAACTAGTGTAAACAAGAAACAAAAAGTTGCAATTGCAGGATCTAAAGGAAATAGCTTTGAGCACACACACAACGGCGCCGGAAAAATACTTTACCTGGGACCGTAGTATGAGTGCCTTTTTACCTTTCCTCCCCGGCAACGGCGCCGGAAAAGGGCTTGATGTCTACGGGAGCTTCTATTCTTGTAGACAGTGTTGGGCCTCCAAGTGCAGAGGTTTGTAGAACAGCAGCAAGTTTCCCTTAAGTGGATACCCAAGGTTTATCGAACTCGGGGAGGAAGAGGTCAAAGATATCCCTCTCATGCAACCCTGCAACCACAAAGCAAGAAGTCTCTTGTGTCCCAACACACCTAATAGGTGCACTAGTTCGGCGAAGAGATAGTGAAATACGGGTGGTATAAATAAGTATGAGCAGTAGCACGGTGCCAGAAAAGTGCTTGGCGCGTAGTTGATGGTGGTAGTATTGCGGCAGTAGTAACACAGTAAAACAGTAAACAAGCAGTAGTAACTCAGCAGTATTTAGGAACAAGGCCTAGGGATTACACTTTCACTAGTGGACACTCTCAACATTGATCACATAACATAATAGATAAATGCATACTCTACACTTTTGTTGGATGATGAACACATTGCGTAGGATTACACGAACCCTCAATGCCGGAGTTAACAAGCTCCACAATAATGCTCATATTTTAGTAACCTTTAGTGTAAGATAGATCAACAGACTAAACCAAGTACTAACATAGCATGCACACTGTCACCTTCATGCATATGTAGGAGGAATAGATCACATCAATAATATCATAGCAATAGTTAACTTCGCAATCTCAAGAGATCATGATCATAGCATAAACCAAGTACTAACACGGTGCACGCACTGTCACCTTTACACACGTGTAGGAGGAATAAAACTACTTTAATAACACATCACTAGAGTAGCACATAGATAGTAGTGATACAAACTCATATGAATCTCAATGAGATCATTGTATTGAAGTACATGGAAGAGAGATGAACCACATAGCTACCGGTACAGCCCCGAGCCTCGATGGAGAACTACTCCCTCCTCATGGGAGCAGCAGCGGTGATGAAGATGGCGGTGGAGATGGCAGCGGTGTCGATGGAGAAGCCTTCCGGGGGCACTTCCCGTCCGGCAGTGAACAGAGTTCTGTCCCCGGATCTTGGCTTCGCAATGGCGGCGGCTCGGCAGGTTTCTCGGGTTTGTCAATTGGTATCGGGTTTTATCCGGGGCTTCTTATAGGCGAAGAGGCGGCGCGGAGGGGGCGACGGGGCCACACCATAGGCGGCGCGGCCCTCTGGCCGCGCCAGCCTAGGGTTTGGTGGCCCTGTGGCCCCCCTCGACCCCTCTCGTGTTCTGGATGCTTCCGGGGATTCTAAGATCTTTGGCGTTGATTTCGTCCGATTCCGAGAATATTTCGTTACTAGGATTTCTGAAACCAAAAACAGCAGAAAACAGAACTGGCACTTCGGCATCTTGTTAATAGGTTAGTTCAGAAAATGCACGAATATGACATAAAGTGTGCATAAAACATGTAGATAACATCAATAATGTGGCATGGAACACAAGAAATTATCGATACGTTGGAGACGTATCAGCTCCCTCCCCACGTCTCGGCACGGCTGTGGGCCCCCCGTGCTGCCATATGGGGAGGGCCCTCTGCTGGCCTTCCTCGACTCCTCTTCGGTCTTCTGGAACACTCCGTGGAAAATAGGGCCGTGGGCTTTTGTTTCGTCCAATTCCGAGAATATTTGTAAAACAACTTTTCTGAAATCAAAAACAGCAGAAAACAGGAACTGGCACTGTGGCATCTTGTTAATAGGTTAGTCCCAGAAAATGCATAAAAACATTATAAAGTGTGAATAAAACATGTAGGTATTGTCATAAAACTAGCATGGAACATAAGAAATTATAGATACGTTGGAGACGTATCAAGCTCGGCTGCCGTCCCGCCACCGCCTCCGGCTGCGGGAGTTTTCACTCATGCTCGCGTGGGTGTGCATCCGCCCTCTACACGCTACCCCGCCGATGTCTAAGCATGTGCGGCCTCTACACATGCACTCTCGCCGGTACCCACCTCTGTTCGAGCTTCTCTACGCGATCCACAGTGGCATGCGGCCATGCAAGAGGAGTTCGAGGCCCTGCAGCGGAACTGGACTTGGGATCTCGTTCCGCGTCCTCCTGGCGCCAATGTCATCACTGGCAAATGGGTGTTCAAGCACAAGCTGCGCTCCGAGGGTACACTCGAGCGCTACAAGGCGTTGTGGATGGTCTAAGGCTTCCGCCAACGCGACAACGTCGACTTCACGGATACGTTTGCTCCGGTTGTCAAACCGGGCACGATCCGGACCGTTCTGCACCTCGCTGTCTCCCGCGCCTGGCCGGTGCACCAGATGGACGTCTCCAACTCCTTCCTTCATGGACATCTCTCGGGGCAGGTGTACTGTCAGTATCCCACCGGGTTTGTTGACGCCGAGCATCCCGACCGTGTGTGTCTGCTCTCCCGGTCCTCGGGTTGAAGCAAGCACCACGCGCCTGCGGCGCATGGCGGCGTTTCTTCATCAGCTTGGCTTCCGCTCTACACGCTCCGACGCCTCCCTGTTCGTCTATCGACAGGGCAATGATGTGGCCTATTTGCCGCTCAATGTTGACGACGTCATTTTGACAGCCTGCAACGACACTCTTCTTCAATAGCTCACTAATAGTATTCGCGCTGAGTTCGCCATCAAGGACCTCGGCCCGCTCCACTACTTAATCGGCCTTGAGGTGGTGCACCGAGCGGATGGGTTCTTCCTCCATCAGCGCAAGTACGCTCACAATGTTCTTGAGCGCCCTGGGATGCTTAATTGCTCCCCCGCGGCCACTCTTGTCGACACAAACGCCTAGCTCTCCGCCACCGATGGATCGCCGGCTACGGATGCGTCCCACTATCGCGGTGCCTTGCAGTACTTGACGCTCACTCGCCCGGAGTTGTAGTACGCCGTGCAGCAGGTCTGTCTCTACATGCACGCGCCTCGTGATGCTAACTGGACCGCGGTGAAACCGATTCTACGGTACGTCCGCGGCTCTATGGACTACGTCCGCGGCTCTATGGACCTTGGGATCACGATCTCCGCCTCATCTTCCGTGGACATTGTGGCTTATTCAGATGCAGACTGGGCAGGGTGCCCTAACACTCGGCGATCCACCTCGGGGTATTGCGTCTACCTTGGCTAATCGCTGATCTCCTTGTCATCCAAGCGCCAACCCACTGTCTCCTGGTCTAGTGCCGAGGCTGAGTGTGGCGATGTGGCCAACGCAGTTGTTCAGTGGACTTGGCTTCGTTAGCTCCTCTCTGAGCTTGCTTGTCCTGTTGAAAAGGCCACCGTCGTCTTCTGCGACAACGTCTCTGCTATCTACCTCTCTGCCAACCCTGTTTATCATCTTCGCACCAAGCACATTGAGCTAGATATCCACTTTGTTCGTGAGCAGGTTGCTCTCGGTCACGTTCGAGTTTCGGTCCAGTCTATGTGTCGCTGGCGATCCTTCGACTACGGGGGGCTGTTGAGATATAAGTATCTGTATAGGTTTTCTTGGTAGTTTTCTTGTACACCAAGGCTTGTAATATGTTTGCTCCTATATATATATGTATGTGACAGCCGGCCCTATTGAAGTTGTGCAATCTCCCATAATCTCTCTACACACCACACCGGCCACACTACCGTAGCCCTTGGAAGCCTAGAGCCACAGGAAAGCCACCGGGCACAACAACAGCTCAGGGGTAGTGGCCAAAAGGCCCAAAGCTCCCACCTTCGACTCCCGACCCGAACCCCGAATCTCCCCAGGTGACGCCTCCATGGAGGCCATGGCGCAGCGCGTCGACGCCACCCAATCGAAGCGATTTTGGACTTTCGTCCAGGAGATGGGTCGGGGTGGAACGAGGGGTCACAACGGCGCCTCCAAGGAGGAACCCAGCACCCGAGGGCGTCGACGTCGCTGGGCCGAACCAGCCAGCCTACGGTTTCCCTTGCCCCGAACATCCCACCAGCATCCCTTTCCCCAGATCCGACGGTGGCACCACCTTCAGCCGGAGTAGGTGGGGGAGATAAAGGAGAGCACCTACCTCAGATCTAGACGCGGAAGGAGCCACGCCGCCGTCGATGCCCGCCGCCGCCTCACCTCCCGCAAGGTTGAGGACGGCCACCAGAGCCGCCCTCCACAACGCCCGCCGCAGGGCGCCGCCGCCCAGATCCTGGGTCCCCGCCACAAGACGGGGCGACGGGAGCCTCGCCGCCACCTTCACCGGCACCTGCGCGGGCACACCCGGCGTCCTCCTCGGGATGCAGCGGGGGAGGGAGAGATGGGGAGGGGGGTCCTCCGGTGTCGCCCGAGCGGGGGCGACACGGGAGGAAGGGGGGGTGACAGTCACGAGCCGGTTCCTGTGGTGAAAGTGAAGACGTCCTCAAGTTTCACCCACCGATGGATGCTTCAAACTGGAGGATGCTTCAAACTCCTAGGCTCCTAGCGATGGATTGGTTGCTTCAAACTCCTAGCGATGGATGCTTCAAACTGGAGGACCCTGGGCAGCGATGGATGCCGGTTCCAGTGCATACCTAGCGGGTAGCGCCCATGTTGAAGACGTCCTAGAAGGGAGTCCGATGTATTGGTTTGCAGGAAACGGGACACCTTTTCACGGCCCGGTTGCGTGTTATTTACAGATGGAAAGATCTTTCATCGTGGCGTTACACTAGGAGACATATTGCAAAGCATGTGCATTGTGCAAAATTACTAGTGAAAGAAAACCCCTGTGCCCAATTGGCCCTCCATTTCCGACCCCTACCTTTGACACTTTTGATTTAATTTGTGGTAGTACTAGGTTATTAAGAATTAAATACAGGAGTTCAACAATCTATCCAAGTGATGCTAGGTATATGTTACAATAATTATTAACTATATAAAAGCTAACCCCTTATGCTGAAATTTTAACAGTTTGGGTACTGTAGATGATTTTCTTATCCAATTAGAGTTTGACACGTCTATGACTTTTACTGTAGATGGACAATGGGAACTGCTGGTCCGTGCGTATGAGTTTTCCTTGCTCTTATTTTTCCCGTGTAAAATCTGTAGTAACCGGCGCCTTCCCATTAATGACTCGCACATACTTCCGTTTTTTCTTCTTTCCTTTGGCGCATTAATTGGATGTTAGAGCATCTCCACTCGTCTCCCGAACAACGTTTTTCCATCCGGACGGCGAAATTGCGTCGCGCCTTCTCGATTTCGTCCGATTTGGGCCTAAATTCATCCGGCGATCCCACGCCATCCCCGGCCCCCCGGGAGCTCTCGGGGACTCCGGACGAAACAAAAGCGCGCGAAACGGCGAGGAAACTTCCCGCGCGTCTGGTGGCCCCAACTTGTCGGCGAGAGACACCGATCGTCGTCCTCATTGCATCGTCTTCCGCGCGTTGTAAAAGCCTGCCGCCGGTCAGCATTCGCCGGCCGCGTAGCTTCCACGCGGCGAGTTAATGCCGTAGCATCGTCTTCCGCGCACGCATCGTCTTCCACGCGGCATTAATCGCCGGCGCCCGCCGCGCCCACCGCGCCTATTTAAAGCCACTCCGCTCGCCGCGATGCCCCTGCTCCACTCTTCCTCCATTCTCCCTCCATTCACCCTCCACCTCCAACGATGGCATCCAACAACGGGTTCCCCCGCCGATCTCTCCACACGTGGGAGGGGCACCTCCTCCACAAGGCGGGGTACCCCTGCCCGCCGGACACGAGGCCCCCCGGCGGCGGGTGGCGGCTAAGCGCTGGCGGCGTGCCAATCCCGCCGCCGCCCAGGGCCACGCCCTCGATGTCGCCATCGAGGAGGCGCGGATGGGGATGACGGAGGAAGAACGCGCCGACCCGCGCCACCACCCCGAGAACTACACTCGGTGAAATTCATTCTTCTCGGCGGTGGGAGCGAATGGCGTCCTACGACGGCCCGCCACCTCCGCCTCCGCGCAACAACGCCGCGGGTCGCCGACGTTGGTGGAGCGCGCCGGATAGGACGCTCCACGCCGTCCTCGAGCACATCGAGGCGCCGAGGCTCACGATGCCCTCACGGGGCATCGAACGCCATCGGCAAACAGACGCCGGTTATATTTACAGTTGTATTCCCCTAGCCGAATTCGAAATATAGTCGAATTCGGTCTTTATATACGAACTTCGCCCTCTATATATTAAATATCATTAAATTTAGTCTAAATTCGACCGTTTTATGCCGTAGTTTGTCAAGTTTCCGTTTTTCAAATTTTGCCGTCTTCACCGAGATCGCGGTGAAATTCTCCTCCCGCCAACCTCGGATTTCGTGGGGGTAAACCAGTGGAGATGCTCTTACCGGAGGTCACCTAGCACCGCTTTGACTCGATCCAGAAAAATCCCGTCGTTTCTGATCTCCACCTACGTTTCTTTGCAATCTCCAATTTCCCTCCATGGCCTCTCAGTATCGAGCTGCCCGCTAGCAAGAGCCGATTGCCCGCAAAGGCCAACGAGATATATCGCCCGAAGTCACTCATCGAGGCCACGCACGACGCCATCGTGGCAAGGAAGAGGTGGCCCGGAATCATACTGTGGTTGAGGAGCTCCGACGAATCGCCGGACGCCGGCAGTGGCCGGGATGAGCTCCGGCGGATCCTGCTGGAGTTGGCCGCGGGCGTGGCGCCAAGGACACGCTGGAGCCGTGGAGCGGCCGGTCTTCTCTGGAGCCAGCCGCCGCTCTCTACAGCTGGCAGAGGGCGAGCCCATCGATGGAGTGGCCTGGCCTTTGGCGCCTTGCTCGCTGCTGCTTCACGCCATGGAGGTTGCAATTGCAACCGGTGTAGCCGCGGCTGCGCCCTCTCCAGGTTATATTTCGCCCCTGCCTTTCCTCTCCGATTGGTGGGCTCTCATTTTTTTTCAGTTTATTTTCTCTTTGCCATAACTCAGATGCATTTAATTACCTGCCGACGCAGGCAACTAGATGGTGTTGTGCTCTAATACGATGCAGTTCAGGCACAAGAACTTCGTAACGGGATGTTCCGCCGCCACCGACACAGCCAGGTATCCATCCTTTCCATCCCCTAGATCTGGTCATCTCTCCCAAAGTTGATTGACACAGGCTGTAGCATGTTTAGAGACTGTACCGGAACGAAGTACTTAATCACAATATTCAGTAGATTACCCGTTATAATCAAATCATTAGCATTGAAAAGGACATACTACTCTCTTCCGTACATTGTGTAGCTAAACTGAAATCCATGTGCAATTCTTATCGAGTGTGTTCTTGACTTTACACCATCTCAGTGAAGCACAGGACAATAAAATAGCCACTTATTCCAAGTGCTTCTTTGTTTCAAATGTGTATAGGTCATGAACCAGTCCTACGATTTTATCTTTAAAACATGATCATTGATCTAAAAAAAAAACATGATCATTTATATAGTGACCATTTTTCAGCAATTACCAGCACTGCTTTCTGAATCATGTTCACGGCAAGGATTTATAGTTGCTTCAACCTCTTCGTAGTTAACAGGCAATCTGGCATACTCCTAAAGCAGATTACTATATATACATTGTCGGTAGCCAAGGAGTAATGAACTAATCCATACCTAAACTTCATGTTATTCCATATTGACGATCATTTTCCTGTTGATTATCTTCAGGAGGTGAACAATAACTCTCTTTTTGTTGAATGTGAGCTGGCCAGTGACCTCTCTTCCATGAATTTCAGCTGACCAATATCTAGAAATATTTGTGATCGCTTATAGGAACAACAGATGCTTCATCAGTCACAATGACAACCTCCAGCCCATGCGCGATGGTGATGGAGTTCATGTCAGAACTTCTCTTGAGCTTCTCTGACTTTGAACCCAAGAGCTTTGGGCTTTTCCTGATAACCTCATTGCCAAACGCTTGCAACCGGTAATTATGACCTCATCTCTTCCGTGAGATTATTTCCATAGTGAAGGTTTTTTGCTCCACTATGGATTATTTTTATCCCCTGGTATAGGCATTTTTTTTCTTCCAATTCTCGGTGTGTCTTGATGGCGGCTTTGTGTATTTGTCCTATAGGATACCAGACGATGATTGGGACCAGTTTAGCCAAAATAAGATCATTCGATCAGGTGAAAGCAGTAGTCTGTTTATCTTACAAATGAAGTGGACGAGAGCATAAATCTCATTTGGTGGTGTGTGTGATCTGATGTATCATTATCTAACTCATTTTTGTTGTTGTGGTTTATAGCCTTCACATGCTCCTAGGGCGATTTATGATGTCTTGCCTGTGGTTTGCCATCTGTTTGCTTCGGCTGCCACTCCTGTTGGTGGTTCTTCATTGTTTACTTTTTATCCTCCTATTCTGTATGTTCTTTTGTCTGATGTAGATGCTTGGACGCAAGAGATTTTTTTCAGCGAGCAGACCGTTTGCTGTTCTGACGGTTTGCCACCCGTTTGCTTCGGCTGCCACTCCTGTTGTTGGTTCTTCACTGTTTAGTTTCTTCCTCCTGTTCTGTATGTTATTTTGTCTGATGTGGATGTTTGGAGGCAAGAGATTTTTTAAGCGAGTGTACCGTTTGTTGTTCTGATGGTATTGCTTTTCTCCTTTTTCTTTGCATGGCATGTTGTTGTTGTTCATCAAGTTGTCATCTTCCTGACTTCCCTTTGTGCCCTGCATGCAGATTCTCCACGTCATGTCGCTTCTTCTGGTCCATCTCAGCCTGCGACACTCGGTGTTAGTGTATTATGTCTGGTTGACCCCTCTGAGCATATGGAAACCTGCCTTCCAGACATGTTGATGTTACATATACCCTCCAGGCGAGTGTGTTCTTCCCTGTAAGCAACAGAGATGTACAGTCCTATAGTTGCTACGTCCCAGTGTTCCGCACATAATATTTGTGTGTTGGTTCCTTCTATAAGTAAGAATTCTTCAACTCTTGCTACTTTATTTTCTTTTCCCCAATTCAAATTTATTATTTGCCAAATGTTTTGATTGATATGGCAATATTTCTACAACGATAAGATCAAATTAGTTGTTTCATTGCTACTGTAATATTCCTTCTCTGGAATCATGTAAATATTTGAGTTTATATGCCTTTTCCTGCATTTAGTTCTTCCACTTTGCTTGCTTTGTAACCATGACTTTAAATCTAGATTTCTATTTCTCTCTTCCCTTACCATAGAGAGGCACTATATGAGCTATAGGTTTTGGTGGAAGAGAAGGTATTTGGCCCACCAATGGATGGCCCTATCGGTTTTCAGTACCCGACACACTGGTTAATCTAAAGAGTATAACTGTTGATCATCAAGTGCCCAAGCACGTGTGGACATGTCGAATCGTGCAGAAAATGCTATCTCCAAGTGCACTAGACTACATTGATCAGGACGACCTGTCTGGGTTCACATTTATCGTCTGTTTTCAGAAGATTATACGAATATTAGATTTCTATTAAAGTTCTCAAAATGACACAGCTGAAGGTTCATCTTCACAAAATGCACCTGCATTTTTGTTTCTCAATAAATACACTGTTTCAGAAGATTATACGAATATTAGATTTGTATCAAAGTTCTCAAAATAACACAGCTGAAGGTTCATCTTCACAAAATGCACTGGCATCTTTATTTCTCAATAAATACGCTGTTTTTGTGGACAAGGCTGAGTATCTTCAGGAGATAACTAAAAGTTATAGGTATGACACCTATAAGTTGTATAATTTATCATGCTGAATGCTATATTTCGCCAAAGTTGCTTGATGTGGGTCCTATTTAGAAATATTTGGTCTTGGACCGCTAACCTGATACTTTCCATACCTGTAGTCTTAGCTTGATGCGGGTGTCGAGTACACCACACATAAGCTCACTACATGGTGCATTGGCATCGAGGTCATACCAGCTGCCCTATGCATTAAAGTGTTAGTATTACATTTTGCTGATTTAGCTAAAGTCTACACGGAGGGGAACTGCAAATGTTCAGTACTTTGTTGTATCCATAGAAGTTGATACATTGCTAGATGAAGCGTACTCTCTTTAGGTGGGATTGTAATAAGTTGTTGGACCAAATGGTAGCGTAATTTGTCACTTTCATGTTCTTTAGTCTGTGTTGCTCCATAGTTGTGATCAGTTTGCTCTGTACCATGTTGTTTTCATCAATTTAGTTATGTGTATGTACTGTTTTTGAACATATATAGCATAGGTGAGCAGTTCTGCATCTTAAAGAATAAGATTGGACGGTGGCCCCTGTCCTTTTTTGTTTACTTTTGTTATACAGTTTTGTCCAGTGACAGATTCTATCTCTATAGAGTAAAATGCTCCAGTTTTACAAAAACAAAATTTACTAGGATTCCTAAACCACAGCGGTGAAGTGATTAGGATAACACTACAGCAATATACTGCTTCTGCCCCAATTAGTCTTGCAGCACATGATTTGTTTAAACATCTTATCATTGATCTTCCTTACAATTTTATCAGGTCTGCTCATAATTCTATGGCTATAGGGCAGCTCCACCCGATGTTTTCTTACCTGCACCACTCTCCAATAATCACACCACACCGTTCTTTGCAACAGCGTCAGGGGCACGGCGTGCCGCCGTGTCGAAACTTCCTAGTACATCTAAAACCGGGTATCAAGACATCACCGGATAAAAAGGCTGAATAGCTAAGCCACACAAACCACACGAGGATTGTACATCTTTCCTGATAAAGATGTACCCATCCTCGCCCCACTGGCCTCCCCAGGAATTCCTGGCGATCCAATAGGGTCCCACGTCATCTCTTCCATAACCTACCAGAAGAACCGTATGATCTTGAGTTGTGCCACATGGACCCTCAAAGACACCGCCCCTGTACTCTTTGAACCCCTTCCCGCTTCCCTCCATGGAGACGATAACCGGCTGGGCCGCTACAGCGAGCATCAACGCCTGCTCGTTGCAGGTCTCAACTAACCCGTATCCCGTGACGGTCGCCCCGAAGTGACCGAGCTTATCAGAGTCACATGAACCTGTTTTCGTGAATACAGTAAGTAAGAGGATATATTAATTAGCGGTGGATTTAATTGCAGGTTAGTATTACCTCTCACACCCGTGTAGGGATAGTCTTCTTCGCCCGTGATTCCTCCATTCTTGATAATCCATTGCAGCGCCAGACCTACGTGACCGCTGTGGCAACCATCCTCGTCGATGCGTTCACAGTCTACCAACTGTTGCTCCGATAGAGATAATCTCCAACCATTTTGTATGGAGTGCAGTGCTTCAACAGCAGCAACAGTGCCAAACGCCCAACACGCACCTGGACAATCAACATTAAAACATATGTTTCCAAACATTAAACGGAAGATATATATTCGTGTATAACCAATTAGACCTTCAAATATTAAATCATGTCCCTTTATCGAAAAAATTAAACCATGTCCCCTAAAGCGCTAAAACTTTGTTTTTTCGAAGTGGGGTTATTTCCCGGCTTCTGCATCATGACGATGCACACGGCCATTTATTTAAAAGAAGGTTCAAAATAGTATTGTTTACAACTCACGCATCTTCGAAGATTGATACAAAAATCCTCTATGCCAATGGGACCCGCCACATCGAGGCAATTCACCAATCACAACCTTTTATTTCATATAAAATGTACTTAATTGACCCAAATTATTAGCTAAAATCTCAATGTGTTCAAAATAATTTTTCATTTTTTCTGAAAACTTTGAAATTGTACCTACAAATTTAGGTCAATTTAGTAGTTATATCTTAAATAAAAGGCTGAGATCGGTGACTTTGCTTCGGTGACTTCGGTTCTCAATGTCATAGAAGTTGTTGAGTCCACTTTTCCTTCCACGGTTCCACCAAATCAACATTTGGTTCTGAACGTCACTTCTGTAGTTTGGACCTTACCACGCGACACCAACAACTACTAGAATGTAGTAGAATAGACTGCAGCCCAACCAATTTGGGCCACCTCTGCGCAGCCGCTTCCTTGGAGGCCCAAAATTGTACTTGGTGCATTTGGGGGGTGGGGGGGACCAGGCGCCGCACACCCCTAGGCAGGTTGTTGGGCCGGCCCAACATTCCCAGTCTTTTTTTTTGCTATTTCGTTTTTTCTGTTTGATTTTTCTTTTTATGTTTTTCAAAAGCTGATTTTTAGAATCTGGAATTTTCAAATTTAGTTTTTTTCTGACATTTAAATATTTTCAAAATTTGAACATTTTTGGAATTTGAAACATTTTCCAGATTTTTTTTTCGTAATTTGTACAATTTTTGAATTTGAACATTTTCCAGATTTTTTATTTTTTGTTCAAAATTTGAAACTTTTCGAATATGAACATTTTTAAAATTTAAACATTTTTGAAAATTCTGAAAATTTCTCATGTTCGAATAGTTTTCAAATTTGAACAGTTTTTAGATTTGAACATTTTTAAATTTGAAAAAAAAATCAATTTTTAAAATTAAAAATTTTCAAATATGAAAAAATAAATATAAAAAAACCGAAAACTGAAAAACAGAAAAAGGAAACAGAAAAAGAAAAGAAAAAAAATAGAAGAGAGAAAAAAAGGGAAAAAACCTACCTTGGCAGGCCCACAGGGGTTGTGCGGTGGCCGGTAGCCACCGACCTGGTCGGTGTATAGGTTTTCCCCTTCTTGGTGATTCCTATACACCGCACTGTCGGTGCCGACCGGACGCCGCACACCCCCTATTTGGGCCAGGGCCATTACAGCGTTGTGTTTTCTTCTTCTGGTTATCCTTTTTGTGCGGTTTTTTCGTTTGGATTTTCTACCCGGTTTTCTTTTTTTGATTGGTTTTTATTCTTTCAAAAAATATTTATATTTTTCGGAAAATGTTCAATTTTTTGAAAATTCACTAGTAGCATAACACTTATAGGTGATATCTTACTTTTGTGGCGCACTAGCCCACAATGCGCCACAGAAATGTTTTTTGTGGAGCACTAGCCGCTTCTGGACCATGCGCCACAGAAATGAGGTGGGGCCCACATCCAGAAATAAGTGTTTCTGTGGCGCACTGATTCTGGTGCGCCACAGAAATAATTGATTCTGTGGCGCACTTGTGCTGGTGCGCTACAGATTCAAATTTGTTCAAATTTTGAAAATTGTTCAGATTTAAAAATTGTTCAAATTTTGAAAATTGTTAAACATATAAGATTAAAAAATGATGAAATTCAAAAAAAATAAGATTCAAAATTTGTTCAAATTTCAAAAATTGTTCAGATTCGAAATTTGTTCAAATTTCTAAAATTGTTCAAAATATTAAGATCAAGAAATTGTTGAATTCCAAAATTGTTTAGATTCGAAATTTGTTCAAATTTAAAAAAAATCGAAAATTTTTCATAATATTCAGATTAAAAAATTTGAATTTTTTCAGAATCAAAATTTGTTTAAAAAATCAAAAATTATTCAACATATTCATATTTCTAGAAAAAACAAACTAAGTGAAACAACCGAAGAAGAAAACCCAACGCAATGGATTACATCTTGTTACCCTAAAAATGTTCATAATATTCATATTATCGGTTTACCCTCTCATACTACAGCCCAAGTTACCCTAAAAAAAACTCCAACAGAAATGCAATGGAGTATATCTTGTTGATAACTTCATTAATGTGACTATGATATTTTGGTAGTATATTCTAGTAGCATGATTACAATATTACTTTGGCACATACATTAAACAGACAACATAAGCTAGGTGGCTTTTTGTCCACAACGTACAAAAAGAAGTTGAGACCGAAATGAGAGGTTGACAACTTGATATTGACGCAAACGGTAAACCTTTCGTTGTCTTTGACATAGTGTCATACTTTGACAGCCACATAAGCAAAAAAAATAAAAAATAGTTTAGCCCCATTTGCTTTTGGGCCTACATCTGGGTATTTGTAGACCAAATTTCCCTCCCGTGTCCAATCAGTTTCTATACTCATGGTTCGATAATCGTAATTTACTTGAATACTTTTGATTTATATATTTCTATTTGCGTAGCATATTACTTCAGATTTTTAAGCCAACACCTTGGCACCCAGGAAGTTAAGCAACGAGCAGCGACTTTCCGAGACCCAAAAATACTTTTTTTCGACAACAAGAAGCATGACACGTACCGCATTCTCTCTGGTTCTTCACCGGCGGCAGGGCATCTCTCCAGTCAACACTGGACGGTACGTCAACTGCCGAGGTGTTGAAGCCAGCCACGCCTGAAGTCATCATGGTCACAAGCCAAACGACTCCAAGGAACCACCGAGCCGCTCTAACACTCACTGCAGAAATCAGCAATACAAAAAAATTAAAAAGAGCAACACAAACGTAAATGATTGCTTGACCATACTGATTAAGTACAAAACTAATTCCTCGGATCCACAATAAGTGCCGTGGTATTACTTCAAGTTTGTAAAATAAGCTAAAACCACAACACTATTTTTGGATAGTTTAGTACTTAGCGTTTTTTATATCTATATATAAGAAGATATTTAGGATTAATTAGTAGAATAATATGCTGGACATATTTTACAGATTGTACTATTGGGCTTTTTTTTAAGTTAGTCTCCTTAAGACAAAATGTCAGAAGAGAACTGTACCCTATTGGGCCACAACTCACAAGACAGTCGTCTTGCCTTTGTAGCTAGACGAGTAGACTCAAATGGTCAATGGTCAAAGCCCAGCGCTACTTGTAGTCAGCAGGCAAACAAAAATTTCAGCACATAGCTGACTGGGTAAGAAGCGGCCCATCTACACGGGATATTTCAGTGGAAATTCAGCCTAACGTAGAGGAGTCCAATTGGGCTCGTGGGTGTATATGAAGCCACTGTTTGAAAAACGTATTTAAAAATATGAAAAAAGAAATAGAAACAAAATTCAGTATGTTCATCGAGGCATTTTATGTTCGTACACAAGTTTTGGGAGAAAATGAATATTTATTGTGCTCGGGTTTAAAATGATAAATTTTGACACTCCAATATGATTACTAGCGGGATTTTTTTTAATCTTTTTTACACATGCTACATAAAATGTTCATTTTTATCAAAAAATTGTGTGCGAGCATAGAATATCTAGATGTACGGGCCAAACAAATTGTAGTTTTTTTTTGACATTACGAGAAAGAATGCATTTTTTATAATAGGTTTATATGCTCGCACCCTCCACACCCTGGACCTATTGTCAGTACTCTATTGTTGTACACTCCACCAGTAGAAGCAATTAAAGTGCAATTAAAGGCAAGTAGGCAAAAGGAAAAGCTAGCTAGCATGACGTAATCTTGTAGGAGTGTTCTTGTTAGGGAAACGCCCGATGGCCGTCTTTTCCACCACATGCTCCCACGGTCCCACGTTCCACACCAAGCAAGCCCCACGCCCAGGCCCAGCTCCCCGTCGCAAAACCCCAACTTCGGCCCCTTGCCCACCGCCACCGCCGCCGCCGCCGCCGCCGCCACCGGGTCCCGAGCCTCCCCAACTGCCCCACTCCAATGCCTCCCCATGGCCGCGCGCCCACCTCTCCCAAACCCTACCCACCCTCCTCCTCCTCCTGCTCCTCCTCACCACGGCCGCTCAAGCATCTGCCGGCGGCGAGCGGGAGGCCCTGCTCAAGTTCAAGGCGCTGCCGCCCGCGATCTGGACGCTGCGCCGCCTCCACACCCTGGACCTCTCCGGCAACCGCCTGCACGGCGAGATCCCGCGCGCCCTCCCCTGCGCCGCGCTCCACACGCTCGACCTCGCCCACAACGCCCTCCCCGCGGCCCTCGGCGCGCTCCCGGGGCTAGCTCCACCGCCTCTCCCTCGCCTCCAACCGGCTCGGCGGCGCCATCCCCGACTCGCTCGGCGCGCTCCCGGGCCTGCGCTTCCTCGACCTCTCCGGGAACCTCCTCGTCGGCGGCATCCCCCGGAGCCTCGCCAACACAAGGCCATCGATCTCCACGTGTTTGCAAGTGCAGGAGCAGGAGATCGACGTCGTAAGGAAGGAGCTCGCGGCGTGCAAGCTGCAGCTGGAGGTGAAGGAGAACGAGAACAGGACAGGCAGGCGAACCTGAGGATGGAAGCTCTCTGAACAAGGCCATGCAGGAGCTGTCGGAGAAGTACGACGGCGCGTGCCTGGAGGCGTACGACCGCATCGCGGAGCTCGAGACCGACATCGTCCTGATCACGAGCCAGCAATCCAAGACGGCGTCCGAGTGCGAGGCGCTGCTCACCTAGCCCTTGTCAACGCTAGGCGATAGGTGTCAACGCTCCTCACCTAGCTCTTGTGTGTAGGGGAGGCACATGGTTGCCTACGGTTTTACTAGGCTCATGGAGGCCGCTGGTATGAATCCAAATTGTAGTTGACACTCCAAATTGTAGCAGGACCGTTGTGGAACGCGCCGCCGAGCAGTAGCTCGAGGTGTGCGGGAAGCGGATGGAGCCGCCGCAGGAGACGGAGTGCGAGCACGCCCAAGCTGCGAGGACGGAAAGGAGGAGGGCGGCCACGGAGGAACGCCGCAAAAGGGCCGCCGCCGAGCCACCCAGCTGGTAAGCTGGAGTGGAATCCTCACGCGTACAGGCCGCCCGCGTCGAGTGAAATCCACAGCCCTAGCGGCGAGTCACCGGCGAGGCCGCCGGCCCCGTACGTAGCTAGACTAGTAGTAGGTAGATTTAAGAAATATGTAATGTCTAACTGTAATGAAAAAAGAAGCTATCGCCCTATGACACGGGCCTGCTCGCTTGCAGCCTGCTCGCTCGTCACCGCATCGTATTCTAGTCGTATTTGTACGAACTACTCCCTGTGATCCTTATTAATTGTTGCTAATATGGAGGTATCTAGATACATTTTAGTTTTAAATACATAGCAACAAGTAATATAAATGGGAGGGAGTAACACGGCTCGTGTGTATCACCGCTTGCCCGCGACACTGCCCATGCCTCGTCGCTACTTCCTTCCTCCTACGAGAATCAACGATTCATTCTTTACACCTGTAAGTGTGACCAAAAAGTGTTTCGGCGATAGCAATGTCGATCAGGATCGTAAAAACCCATTATTCGATGGTGTGTGCTCTTAGCTATGATGCCAAGACAGATGCAACGGCCCTTTCCTTTGCTGGTGCCGCGGGCAGGGCAAGAGGCGTTGCACATATGCATGTGTTCCATCTGCATTTGTTATGTCATCACCATTTCACGAAGTAGCATAGAAGGGTGCATGTAGCCTTGTAGGATGGGCAAAGCCTGAAAGATTCCAAGGGGATGTCGACGTGTGTGGGGGAGGAGGAGCCCGTTGGTGACCCAGATACGTATACAGGACAATATAGTTGTTTTCCAGGGATAGACTGTCTAGATGAAAGGATGACCGTTGTGCCGGCGTTTTGGTTGTGGAAAAGAATCTCCGCCATTTACCTAATTATTCATCCACACCCTCCTCTGGCAAACTACAAATCGCCACGATCAATGTTCAACATCAGCATTTGCATATTAATTCCTGGCGTAATCAAACGTTGCACTAAACCTTGATTCTCTCTACTAATAAGAAAACTCATCCTATCGTTGGGTGTCCCCTCGATCAATTCACGCCTCATCTCCGTGCACATATCATCTTTTGTTGTATCCTTCCTGCTTACAGTGATCGGAGCCTCGAGCGGTCGAGCCTGGCGCGTGGAGTTTGACGAAACTCTCACAGATCGCCTCGGCCCTTCCGGAGTTTGTTCGCGGTAAAGGAGCCAAGAGAAGATCTGTTGCTGAAGCAAGACTGAACAATTTATGGATCCAGGATATTAGAGGATCCCCACGTATCCATCCAGGCTATTGAGGGCTTCACTAGTAGAAAACCTCTCATCCATCTAAGACTTTAATACCGGTTCCCTTACGAACCGGTATTAAAGGTGGCATTTGTACCGGTTCGGACGGCTCGTTCGTACCGTTCGTGCTTTCGTACCGGTTCGTGTTAGGAACCGGTACGAAAGGTCTTCGGCCAGAATGGCAGGTGAGGGTGGGGCCAAGGTTGGACCTTTGGTACCGGTTTGTGTTAGCAACCGGGTGCCTCATATGCTCACTGCCCCTCCCCCGCCCCCGATCCATTCTCATTTTTTCATCTCTCTCACATTTCTAAAACTTTTGCACCTCTCACACTCCAACAAATTTTCATTTTTTCTCCACCATTTTAACAAGATTAACGACCTCCATCTATCCAAGGGTTAGCAATATCATCCTTTCTTCCGGCGTTCCTAATTTAGCTCATTTCTTTGGTAGTTTAAATCGTACTATTTTTCTAGTGCTAGCAAGGTGTTTGATGAAATGCCTAAGTTAGGGATTTTACTTTTTTTATAATCAATTTGAGCTGAAATTATGGTATATTTTGTAGGTTTTAATTAGTATCATCCCCGTCCTCACCGCCGTCGATCGCTATCGTCCCCTAGCCGGCACCGTACAACCTCGGTGAGCCTCTTCTTTTTTATAAAAAAACTTAGTTTTATGTGATGAACTTGAATATTAATTAAGTTGGTCACTCATATATCCACGATGTTGTGTACTTAATGATTTTTGATATACATATAAAATACAGATGAGTCGACAATGGATGTACGGTGACCGGTGCCATCCCGAGTTCATTAATGGCATGCATTATTTTGTCAACGTGGATGAGGCAAACAGGCGGTCAAATGGTTTCATGTATTGTCCATGTAGTTCCTGTAAGAATATGAAGGATTACTCTACCTCGAAGACCCTTCATGTCCACCTGCTGGAGAACGGTTTCATGCCCAGCTATAATTGTTGGACCAAGCACGGAGAAAGAGGAGTTATATTGGAAGACAACGAAGAAGAAGAGGATAGTGACAACTATCCCTTATTCACTAAAGACGGTGATAGTAGAATGGGGAAGACGAAGCTGAAGAAGAGCCCATTTTCGATGAGCCGATTTTTGATGACCCGGATGACGATTTGGGTCGGGCCATTCTTGATGCGAAGATGAAAAAGGGAGAGGTTGAAGTTGGAGAAAATGTTAGAGGATCACAACAAACTGTTGTACCCAAATTGCGAAAATGGTCGAGAAAAAGCTGGGTACCACGCTGGAATTCTCGTGGAAGGCGGAGAATGGTACTTCGACAAGGGATTTGAAAAGTTGCTGAAAATAATAAAGAAGATGCTTCCAGGGAGAACGTGTTGCCCTCTAGCACGTACGAAGCAAAGAAGGTTGTCTCTAGGATTAGAGGTGCGAAGATACATGCATGCATCAATGACTGCATCCTCTACCGCGGGAGTACGAGAATTTGAATGCATGCCCGATATGTAGTGCATTGAGGTATAAGATCAGGCGAGATGACCCTGGCGATGTTGAGGGCGAGTCCACCCAGGAAGAGGGTTCTGCGAAGGTGATGTGGTATGCTCCTATAATACCACGGTTGAAACGTTTGTTCCGAACAAAGAGCATGCCAAGTTGTTGCGATGGCACAAAGAGGACCGTAAGAAAGATGTGATGCTGAGACACCCCGCGACGGGTCGCAGTGGAGAAAAATCGACAGAGAGTTCAAGTCATTTTCATGACGCAAGGAACTTAAGATTTGGTCTAAGTACGATGGCTTTACTCCTTTCGGGGCAGAGCTCCAGTCATAGCACCTGGCCGGTGACTCTATGTATCTATAACCTTCCTCCTTGGTTGTGCATGAAGCGGAATTTCATTATGATGCCATTGCTCATCCAGGGCCCGAAGCAACCCAACGACATTGATGTGTACCTGAGGCCATTGGTTGAAGAACTTTTAGAGTTGTGGCGTGACGAAGGTGTACGTGTGGGATGAGCATGAACAAAAGGAATTTAACCTACGAGCGTTGTTATTTGTAACCATCAATGATTGGCCTGCTCTTGGTAACATTTCAGGGCAGTCAAACAAGGGATACAATGCATGCACACACTGTTTAGGTGAGACTGACAGTGATTATTTGGGAAACAAGAATGTGTACCTGGGCATCGTCGATTTCTTCCAAAACACCATCACGTAAGAAAGAGAGGAAAGCATTTCGGAGGTGAGGCAGATAACCGAACGAAGCCTACCCGCCCTACTGGGGAAGTTATATATGATATGGTCAAGGATTTAAAAGTGATCTTTGGAAAGGGTCCCGGCGGACAATCTGTTCCGCATGATGTTGACGGACACGTACCCATGTGGAAGAAGAAGTCGATATTTTGGGAGCTACCCTACTGGAAATTCTTAGAGGTTCACTCTGCAATCGACGTGATGCACGTGACGAAAAATCTTTGCGTGAACCTGCTAAACTTCTTGGGCGTGTATGGGAAGACAAAAGATACACCGGATGCACGGCAGGACAAAAAGTATCCACGAAGGAAACAACCTGAATCCAGAGAAGTATCAAGGTCCTGCCTACGCTCTTACCAAAGAGGAGAAGGAGATCTTTTTGAAGTCCTGAGTAGCATCAAGGTCCCGTCTGACTTCTCGTCGAATATAAAGGGAATAATAAACATGTCGGAGAAAAAGTTTCAAAACCTAAAGTCTCATGACTGCCACGTGATTATGACACAATTACTTCCGGTTGCATTGAGGGGGCTTCTGCCGGAAAATGTTCGAGTACCCATTGTGAAGCTATGTGTGTTCCTCAATGCAATTTCTCGAAGGTGATCAATCCACTTACTCTACAAAATTTACAGAAGGATGTGGTCCAATGTCTAGTCAGCTTCGAGTTGGTGTTCCCACCATCCTTCTTCAATATTATGACACATCTCCTAGTTCACCTGGTCGAAGAGATTGGCGTTCTCGGTCCTGTATTTCTACACAACATGTTCCCCTTTGAGAGATTCATGGGAGTCTTAAAGAAGTACGTTCATAACCGTGCTAGGCCAGAAGGAAGCATCTCCAAGGGCTATGGAACAGAGGAGGTTATTGAGTTTTGTGTTGACTTTATTCTTGACCTTAAGCCGATCGGTGTTCCTGAATCGCGCTATGAGGGGAGACTGCGTGGAAAAGGCACGCTAGGAAAGAAATCAGCAACGTATATGGACGGACATTCTTTCACTCAAGCACACTACACAGTTCTACATAATTCCATCTTGGTGGCTCCGTACAAAGAGGAACACAAGGATATCTTACGCTCTAAATACCCGGAGCAACGTGAAGATTGGATTGATGGAGAACACATGAAGACTTTCGGCGGTTGGTTGCAAACACGTCTCATGAATGTCACCGATGACGAGCAGCTGTACTTGTTGGCCAAGCAACCATCTTCTACTATATGGACTTTTCAAGGGTACGAGATTAATGGGAACACATTTTACACTTTTGCCCAAGACAAAAAGAGCACCAACCAAAAGTGGTGTCCGCTTTGATGCAGAAGATGGCAATGGGAACAAGGTCACATATTATGGGTACATAGAGGAGATATGGGAACTTGACTATGGACCTAATTTCAAGGTCCCTTTGTTCCGGTGCAAATGGTTCAACCAAAGATGGGGTACAGGTAGACCCGCAGTACGGAATGACTACAGTGGATTTCAAGAATCTAGGGTACGACACCGAACCATTCGTCCTAGCCAGTGAAGTGGCTCAGGTTTTTTATGTGAAGGATATGTCTAGCAAACCGAAAAAAACCATTCGTCCTAGCCAGTGAAGTGGCTCAGGTTTTTTATGTGAAGGATATGTCTAGCAAACCGAAAAAAAGAAAAGAAAGGCAAGAGGACACATCATACGATGAGCCAAAGCGGCACATAGTTCTTTCGGGAAAAAGAAACATCGTGGGAGTAGAGGACAAGACAGACATGTCAAAGATTATAATAAGTTTGACGATATTCCACCCTTCAAGGTAAAAATTGACCCAAGCATCATCTTAAACAATGAAGATTGTCCATGGTTGCGTCGCAGTAAGAAGAAAGGGAAACAAACGAAGAAAACTCAGAAGACTAGCTAGCTACATATAGGGATCATAACTTGTGTATCTCAATATGGAAATCACTTTTGTGTAATGATGTTACTGTATGTAAGATATTAACAATGGAGATGGTTGGCTTGTTTTACTAGTTAAGTAGCTTTCACGGGCTTGCAAAGAAATTTTTCCGAGGCGGAACTTCCGTATATGCCATATATAGGGCATGTGCACCAAGGGCATATTCGAGAAGTTCCGCCACGGGAGATTTCCCAACCCTTTCCCCAACATTGTTAGAGGAGATGGAGTCTTTCACGGGCTTGCAGGGAAATTTTTCCGAGGTGGAACTTCCGAAGATACCATAAGGCGTATACACCAAGGGCATCTTCGACAAGTTCCGCCACGGGAGATTTCCCAACCCTTTCCCCAACATTGTTAGAGGAGATGGAGTCTTTCACGGGCTTGCAGGGAAATTTTTCCGAGGCGGAACTTCCGAAGATGCCATAGGGCGTGTGCACCAAGGGAATCTTCGACAAGTTCCGCCACGGGAGATTTCCCAACCCTTTCCCCAACATTGTTGAGCTGCTTGCCATGGCGTATCGATGCTCCTTTTATAGGCATGGCGCCGCTTCTACATTCTCTTCTTCCTCCGACAGGGCGTCGTGCGCTACATGCTTTATCTCATCGAGCAGGGCGTCCTTATCCTACCGACAACTTGTGCACCCACCAGCCGGTACTAAAGGTTACCCACGCGTCCTTATCCCACCGACAGTTTGTTACATGACGAAAAACCACCTTTAGTACCGGTTGCACTCACCAGCCGATACTAAAGGTTACCCACGTCCTTATCCCACCGGCTTTGTTACATGACAGAAAAACCACCTTTAGTACGGTTGCACCCACCGGTACTAAAGGTTTCCCGCTATTTTCTTCCCGCGCTTTCCACCGGTTCCCGCCTCTGTCTTCCCGCCATTTTTTCACTATATATATGTAGGCTTGGCCTCCATTTACATATCACATCTAGACTCATATCTGCAAACCTCATCATTCTCTCCCATGCCTTCCATCGTATCTCTAACCCCTCGGGAGGCGGAGGCGCTGCGCCTCGAACCCTGCCCGCCGGGCTCCGCGTCCCGACCGGGTTGCTAAGCGTCGGAGGCGTACCGGTCCCTCCAGTCCCTCTAGGTGTGGCGCGCGAGATGGTCATCACGAACCACTACTACTTCGAGCTCACGCTAGAGCAGCGGAGGAATCCCCAGTGGCATCCCGACTACAGCCCGACTTGGGAAAGCTTCTTCATCAATCGGCATGAGAGGGCGCTTGCCAGGCACGAGGAAGGCGGCCCGCCTCCTTCGAACTTCAACGAGGCCGGCCGTCGGCTGTGGTGGCGCGGCCGAACTCTCCGGGCGTCATGGCCTACCGTGGCCCCCGCTGCGCTACCCTCGTCCCAGCCCACGCGTGCTCACCCGCCGACGTTCGAGTACCGCGACCCCGATGCCGACGATGATGACGGCGACTACGACGACTACAGTGGCGACTACTACAGGGCTAGGCACGAGTATGACTGAATGACTCCAACAGTAGAATCTGGCCATGTATCTTTAATTTTCAGTTAAGCTATGTACTTTTAATTCGAGTTCAATCGTAATAAAATTTTATTCCGGCCCTTTCTTTTCCGCCTTTTTTCTCCCACGCGCGACGTCGTGGCGGGAAATTTTCCCACGCGAAAATGAACATAAAGGAAAAAGAAAAAGAAACAGAAAAGAAAAAGAAACAGAAAATAAGAAATAGAAATAGAAAATAAGAAATAGAAAAAGAAATAGAAAAGAAAAGAAAAGAAAAGAAAAAGGAAAGAAAAAGAAACAGTAAATAAGAAATAGAAAAAGAAATAGAAAAATGAACATAAAAGAAAAAAGAAAAGAAAAGAAAAAGAAACAGTAAATAAGAAATAGAAAAATAAATAGAAAATAAAAAATAGAAAAAGAAAAGAAACAGAAAAGAAAAAGAAAAGAAAAAGAAACAGAAAAGAAAACAGCAAAAGAAAAGAAAACAGCAAAAGAAAAAGAAAACAAAAAAAATACATTTGGTACCGGTTGGTATCACCAACCGGTAAAAGGCCTTCGTCCGGTTGGTGGTACCAACCGGTACCAAATCTTCCCTAGTTATGACTTAGGCGCGGGGCAATTTCCCCCAAATCCTTCTCCGCGCGCGCGCCACGCAGAGACCATGCCGCGCTGTCGCAGCCTCGCAGAGACCACGCCGTCGCAGCCTCGCCGTCGGCCGCCGCCCGCTCCGGCAGGTAAGTCCCCGGCCCGGCCCTTCTTTCCCTCCCCGCTCACGCGCACGCCTCGCCGCGACCTCACGCCGCCTCTCGACGTCCTCGCCCGCCGCCCCTCCGACGCCGCCCCGAGACGCCGCCCGCCGGCCCGCCCGCCGCGCTGCTCTGCAGACGCCCAGACGCCGTCGCCACGCTCGCGCCAACGCTGCTGGATGCCCACGCCCTTAGGGTGTTCGATGAAATGCGTAGGCCGTGCTGGCGGCGGTGCCCGGCATGGCGCAGGCCTTGTACACCGTGCCGAACGCTGCTGGATGCCCACGCCCATGGCTTGTTGCGGGTGCGCGATGTTTGGGCTTAGGCTTCGGCGCCATCGATCGCCGGTGCATAACCTGGCCGGGTCAGTCTTGGCGCCGCGTGCGTACGTGGAAAGTCACGGTAGAGGCCTCAGCAGCAGGCGTGCCGCGTGCGGGAGCGCAACACACACCATATAGTGCAAACTTCTATTGCTGTGAGAGCACAATAGTTGCAATATGTAACCATCGAAACTTTGAACCATAGGCTAGTATATAAACAGTACATACCTTAAAATGTTCACACCATGGTTGATTTCATCATCGCAATAACATGTGGCTATCTTTGGCTTGGTTGTATACAACTTTAACAATTGTGAGCTCCGGTCGGTGGTGTTGGTGGACAGAAGGTTATTTCTTGTTTTCTTCAATCTTCAGTAATCACATCGCCATTCAGGATTTTCTTTTTTACACACCTAATAACTGTCAACTCTTCTATACCTAGATGTTATGCACCGGCAAGTTACTCTTACTTCTCATTTGAATTATAACCTGGATAGAGACGTTGATATGGTAGGTAAAACAAGGCGTTTCGTGTCAATATAGCTCTGCTTTTTTATGTTGGATATATCTAATTCACTTCATCGTATAATGTGAAGACTAAAAATGTTTGCTACTACCTCTTGCTTCACTGAAAAAAGGTGTTTCTCACTGTTAGGGTCGAGAAAAAGAGAGAAGAGCGAGAGGAGGAGCGCCGAGTGTTAGGGTTAGGGTCCGTAGCGGTGCCGAGTACGTGGCGGTGCCACCGCGACATAGAGAGAAGAGCGCGCCGAGTGTTAGGGTTAGGGTCGACAAAAATAGAGAAGAGCGAGAGGAGGAGCACCGAGTGTTAGGGTTTTTGTTTTCTTCATTGGAATTGTTTTCTAATTGCTTTCTTAATTTTGCAGTGACATTGAGGTATGGAGGACGGCACCTTCGTCCGAGATGAGGAGGGGGAAGAAGCGGTGCAGAAATTGATATATGATAGTGCCCGTGGTACGGAACCCGACGATGGAGATGACGACGAGTTCCAAGACTTTCTGAATGATTTCGGCGAGGGACTTGAGTCTGAACAAATTAGAAGAGACAACGAAGTGTCCATCACAAAATCCGGCGAGGTATATATCTATGTATCAATTAGTCTATATGTTAGATCAAAACGAGGCCCGACGCGGGTGCTAAAGGGCGAGGGCAGGTTAGCCCTCACGGCATTCAAGGCTAATGGTGAACCAGAGCATCCCAAAGAGTTTTGCCACAAATTTACAAGTCAAGCCGGAGTTCTTGTTAGGGATCATGTACCGATCAGCATTCAAGAGTGGCATAAGCCGAAGAACGCGGAGAGTGGTGCTAGTTATGTCAACGAGACGATGAAAACATTTCTTTGGGACACGCTACTGACAAAGTTCAGCCTACCGGAAGACATGACGGAAGGCCAAGAAAAAAGTCAAGGAATGGACATTGAAGAAGATGGCCATACAATTCCAGACCTGGAAGAAAAATCTATGGGACAAATATAAGAATGAAGATCCAGTATTCGATGATAATCTAGTGAAGATAAAAGCTCACTGGCCCGCATTTAAGGAGTATAAGCAATCGTCTACTTTTGTGTCCCGATCGAAGAAAAATACCGAAAATGCTTCAAAGAAGAAACTTCCGCATCATTTGGGGTCAGGTGGCTACAAGAGTGCCATTCCGAAGTGGACAACGATACGTCTCCGACGTATCGATAATTTCTTATGTTCTATGCCATATTATTGATGATACCTACATGTTTTATGCACACTTTATGTCATATTCGTGCATTTTCTGGAACTAACCTATTAACAAGATGCCGAAGTGCCAGTTCTGTTTTCTGTTTTTGGTTTCAGAAATCCTAGTAACGAAATATTCTCGGAATTGGACGAAACGAAGACCCAGGGGCCTATTTTTCCACGGAGCTTCCAGAAGACACCACAAAGGCGGCGCGGCCAAGGAGGGGCCCGCGCCGCCCTATGGTGTGTCGTCAGGCCCCGACTCTCCCTTCCGCCTACTTAAAGCCTCCGTCGCGAAACCCCGATGCGAAAAACCACGATACGGAAAACCTTACGAGACGCCGCCGCCGATCCCATCTCGGGGATTAGGATCTCCTCCGGCACCCCGGAGGGGATTCATCTCCGGAGGACTCTACACCGCCATGGTCGCCTCCGGATGAGAGTGAGTAGTTCACCCTGGACTATGGGTCCATAGCGTAGCTAGATGGTTGTCTTCTCCTCATTGTGCTTCATTGTTGGATCTTGTGAGCTGCCTAACATGATCAAGATCATCTATCGTAATACTCTATGTTGTGTTTGTCGGGATCCGATGGATAGAGAATACCATGTCATGTTAATTATCAAGTTATTACATATGTGTTGTTTATGATCTTGCATGCTCTCCGTTACTAGTAGAGGCTCTGGCCAAGTTTTTGCTTTTAACTCCAAGAGGGAGTATTTATGCTCGATAGTGGGTTCATGCATTGACACCTGACAGTGACAGAAGTTCTAAGGTTGTGTTGTGCTGTTGCCACTAGGGATAAAACATTGGCGCTATGTCCGAGGATGTAGTTGTTGATTACATTACGCACCATACTTAATGCAATTGTCTGTTTGCAACTTAATACTGGAGGGGGTTCGGATGATAACCTGAAGGTGGACTTTTTAGGCATAGATGCGTTGGATGGCGGTCTATGTACTTTGTCGTAATGCCCAATTAAATCTCACTATACTTATCATGTCATGTATGTGCATTGTTATGCCCTCTCTATTGCCCGACTGTAATTTGTTCACCCAACATGCTTTTATCTTATGGGAGAGACACCTCTAGTGAACTGTGGACCCCGGTCCATTCTTTTAATACTGAAATACAAATCTGCTGCAATACTTGTTTTACTGTTTTCTCTGCGAACAATCATCTTCCACATACGGTTAATCCTTTGTTACAGCAAGCCGGTGAGATTGACAACCTCACTGTTTCGTTGGGGCAAAGTACTTTGGTTGTGTTGTGCAGGTTCCATGTTGGTGCCGGAATCTCTGGTGTTGCGCCGCACTACATCCCGCCACCATCAACCTTCAACGTGCTTCTTGACTCCTACTGGTTCGATTAAACCTTGGTTTCTTACGAGGGAAACTTGCTGCCGCATCACACCTTCCTCTTGGGGTTCCCAACGGACGTGTCAACTACACGCATCAAGCAAATTTACGCGCCGTTGAGGAGATCAAGACACGCTGCAAGGGGAGTCTCCACTTCCCAATCTATTTACTTTGTTTTTGTCTTGCTTTATTTTATTTACTACTTTGTTTGCTGCATTATATCAAAACACAAAAAAATTAGTTGCTAGTTTTACTTTATTTACTGTCTTGTTTGCTATATCAAAAACACAAAAAAAATTAGTTACTTGCATTTACTTTATTTAGTTTGCTTTATTTATTGTCTTGCACTCCATATTAAAAATACAAAAAATATTTAGTTACTTTTGTTACCATGTCTAGCTCTGAACCTGTTACTTCTTCGCCTGAAGAATTAGTTTTCACTTTTAAACAAGGGGATGAGGAGAGTTTTAAGGATGCTTGGTCTAGAATTTTTACTTCTTATCGTAAAACTGAACCTCAAATGACTCTAAGTTTACTCCTTAGTAATTTTTATTTTGGTCTTATGGTTCGCTATAGATATGTTTTGGATACTTTAGTGGGAGGAGATTTCCTCCATTGCAATGGGGATCAAGCTTTTAATGCCATAAAGAAGTTGGTTGCATCACATGATTCAGCTAATAACTTTGATTCAGCCCTCACTAGCATATATAGTAGATTAAACAATCTCGAGATAAGTACATCTCGCTTGGATGATAACTATTGCCACGTTCGTAATCGTCTTGAACAAGTTTTAGTGAACTCTAAACTTTCATTGTGGGATCCTACTGTTAAAATTGTTATCGGTGATCGAACTCTTCATGCCTACTGTGATATTATGTATGAATTTTGCCTTATGCATGAAAGCATTTATAAATATTTGAAACTTTGGGGAGTCGATGAAGGAGGAGAAGAAATAACTCTCATTGATAACTCTATTATAATTCCTAAGGGATTAGCCGCAGGTGTGCATACAACCATTCTTGGAAGAACAATATCCATTGATTATCTTGTTATTGAAACAGGAAAAATCATACTCGGGAGATCCTTGTTGAAACTATTGGGAGCAGTCATTGATGTGGGAGAAGGCACTCTGAAATTCACCTCTATACCAGGGGGAAATCATATATTTCCTAAACCAAAGGGAAAGAAAAACAATAAGAAAGGTAAGGGTAAAGCCCAAGGTAAGGTTGACACACCGTCTCTTGATAATACTTGAGTTACACTTTCTGCGCCTAGCTGAAAGGCGTTAAAGAAAAGCGCTTATGGGAGACAACCCATGTTTTTACTCCAGTATTTTTGTTTTATATTTGTGTCTTGGAAGTTGTTTACTACTGTAGCAACCTCTCCTTATCTTAGTTTTATGTTTTGTTGTGCCAAGTAAAGTCTTTGATAGTAAAGTAAGTACTAGATTTGGATTACTGCGCAGTCCAGATTTCTTTGCTGTCACGAATCTGGGTCTATCTCCCTGTAGGTATCTCAGAAAATTAAGCCAATTTACGAGCATGATCCTCAGATATGTACGCAACTTTCATTCAATTTGAGCATTTTCGTTTGAGCAAGTCTGGTGGCCTAATAAAATCCATCTTTACGGACTGTTCTGTTTTGACAGATTCTGTTTTTTATTTCGCATTGCCTCTTTTGCTATGTTGGATGAATTTCTTTGATCCATTAATGTCCAGTAGCTTTATGCAATGTCCAGAAGTGTTAAGAATGATTGTGTCACCTCTGAACATGTGAATTTTTATTATGCACTAACCCTCTAATGAGTTGTTTCGAGTTTGGTGTGGAGGAAGTTTTCAAGGATCAAGAGAGGAGTATGATGCAATATGATCAAGGAGAGTGAAAGCTCTAAGCTTGGGGATGCCCGGTGGTTCACCCCTGCATATTTTAAGAAGACTCAAGCGTCTAAGCTTGGGATTCCCAAGGCATCCCCTTCTTCATCGACAACATTATCAGGTTCCTCCCCGAAACTATATTTTTATTCCGTCACATCTTATGTACTTTGCTTGGAGCGTCGGTTTGTTTTTGTTTTTTGTTTTGTTTGAATAAAATGGATCCTAGCATTCACTTTATGGGAGAGACACGCTCCGCTGTAGCATATGGACAAGTATGTCCTTAGACTCTACTCATAGTATTCATGGCGAAGTTTCTTCTTCGTTAAATTGTTATATGGTTGGAATTGGAAAATGCTACATGTAGTAACTCTAAAATGTCTTGGATAATTTGATACTTGGCAATTGTTGTGCTCATGTTTAAGCTCTTGCATCATATACTTTGCACCCATTAATGAAGAAATACTTAGAGCTTGCTAATTTGGTTTGCATATTTGGTTTCTCTAGAGTCTAGATAACATCTAGTATTGAGTTTTGAACAACAAGGAAGACGGTATGGAGTCTTATAATGTTTACCATATGTCTTTTATGTGAGTTTTGCTGTATCCGTTCATCCTTGTGTTTGTTTCAAATAACCTTGCTAGCCTAAACCTTGTATCGAGAGGAATACTTCTCATGCATCCAAAATCCTTGAGCCAACCACTATGCAATTTGTGTCCACCATACCTACCTACTACATGGTATTTATCCGCCATTCCAAAGTAAATTGCTTGAGTGCTACCTTTAAAATTCCATCATTCACCTTTGCAATATATAGCTCATGGGACAAATAGCTTAAAAACTATTGTGGTATTGAATATGTACTTATGCACTTTATCTCTTATTAAGTTGCTTGTTGTGCGATAACCATGTTTCTGGGGACGCCATCAACTATTCCTTGTTGAATATCATGTGAGTTGCTATGCATGTCCGTCTTGTCTAAAGCAAGAGAGATCTACCACCTTTATGGTTGGAGCATGCATATTGTTAGAGAAGAACTTTGGGCCGCTAACTAAAGCCATGATTCATGGTGGAAGTTTCAGTCTTGGACATATATCCTCAATCTCATATGAGAATAATAATTGTTGCCACATGCTTATGCATTAAAGAGGAGTCCATTATCTGTTGTCCATGTTGTCCCGGTATGGATGTCTAAGTTGAGAATAATCAAAAGCGAGAAATCCAAAATGCGAGCTTTCTCCTTAGACCTTTGTACAGGCGGCATGGAGGTACCCCATTGTGACACTTGGTCAAAACATGTGCATTGCAAAGATCCGGTAGTCCAAGTTAATTAGGACAAGGTGCGGGCACTATTAGTATACTATGCATGAGACTTGCAACTTGTAAGATATAATGTACATAACTCATATGCTTTATTACTACCGTTGACAAAATTGTTTCATGTTTTCAAAATAAAAGCTCTAGCACAAATATAGCAATCGATGCTTTCCTCTTTGAAGGACCATTCTCTTTACTTTTATGTTGAGTCAGTTCACCTATCTCTCTCCACCTCAAGAAGCAAACACTTGTGTGAACTGTGCATTGATTCCTACATACTTGCATATTGTACTTGTTATATTACTCTATGTTGACAATTATCCATGAGATATACATGTTACAAGTTGAAAGCAACCGCTGAAACTTAATCTTCCTTTGTGTTGCTTCAATGCCTTTGCTTTGATTTATTGCTTTATGAGTTAACTCTTATGCAAGACTTATTAATACTTGTCTTGAAGTACTATTCATGAAAAGTCTTTGTTTTATGATTCACTTGTTTACTCATGTCATTACCATTGTTTTGATCGCTGCATTCACTACATATGTTTACAAATAGTATGATCAAAGTTACGATGGCATATCACTTCAGAAATTATCTTTGTTATTGTTTTACCTGCTCGGGACGAGCAGAACTAAGCTTGGGGATGCTTGATACGTCTCCGACGTATCGATAATTTCTTATGTTCTATGCCATATTATTGATGATACCTACATGTTTTATGCACACTTTATGTCATATTCGTGCATTTTCGGAACTAACCTATTAACAAGATGCCGAAGTTGCTGTTTCTGCTGTTTTTGGTTTCAGAAATCCTAGTAACGAAATATTCTCGAATTGGACGAAACGAAGACCCGGGGCCTATTTTTCCACGGAGCCCAGCCGAAGAAGAACATACGAAGTGGGGCCACGAGGTGGCGACACCACAAGGCGCGCGGCCAAGGAGGGGCCGCGCTGCCCTATGGTGTGGGCCCCTCGGGCCCCGACTCTGCCCTTCCGCCTACTTAAAGCCTCCGTCGCAAACCCCGATGCGAAAAACCACGATACGAAAACTTATCGCGCCGCCGCCGATCCCATCTCGGGGATTCTGGAGATCTCCTCCGGCACCCTGCCGGAGATTCATCTCCCGGAGGACTCTACACCGCCATGGTCGCCTCCGGAGTGATGAGTGAGTAGTTCACCCCTGGACTATGGGTCCATAGCAGTAGCTAGATGGTTGTCTTCTCCTCATTGTGCTTCATTGTTGGATCTTGTGAGCTGCCTAACATGATCAAGATCATCTATCTGTAATACTCTATGTTGTGTTTGTCGGGATCCGATGGATAGAGAATACCATGTCATGTTAATTATCAAGTTATTACATATGTGTTGTTTATGATCTTGCATGCTCTCCGTTACTAGTAGAGGCTCTGGCCAAGTTTTTGCTTTTAACTCCAAGAGGGAGTATTTATGCTCGATAGTGGGTTCATGCACATTGACAACAGTGACGAAAGTTCTAAGGTTGTGTTGTCTGTTGCCACTAGGGATAAAACATTGGCGCTATGTCCGAGGATGTAGTTGTTGATTACATTACGCACCATACTTAATGCAATTGTCTATTGCTTTGCAACTAATACTGGAGGGGGTTCGGATGATAACCTGAAGGTGGACTTTTTAGGCATAGATGCGGTTGGATGGCGGTCTATGTACTTTGTCGTAATGCCCAATTAAATCTCACTATACTTATCATGTCATGTATGTGCATTGTTATGCCCTCTCTATTTGTCAATTGCCCGACTGTAATTTGTTCACCCAACATGCTTTTATCTTATGGGAGAGACACCTCTAGTGAACTATGGACCCCGTCCATTCTTTTAATACTGAAATACAAATCTTGCAATACTTGTTTTACTGTTTTCTCTGCAAACAATCATCTTCCACACAATACGGTTAATCCTTTGTTACAGCAAGCCGGTGAGATTGACAACCTCAGCATTTCGTTGGGGCAAAGTACTTTGGTTGTGTTGTGCGGGTTCCACGTTGGTGCCGGAATCTCGGTGTTGCGCCGCACTACATCCCGCCACCATCAACCTTCACGTGCTTCTTGACTCCTGGTTCGATTAAACCTTGGTTTCTTACTGAGGGAAACTTGCCGTTGTGCGCATCACACCTTCCTCTTGGGGTTCCCAACGGACGTGTCAACTACACGCATCAACAACGTTTGAGAATAAACTGATGAATGATGGAATCACTCCACAGACATGGGACTGGCCCGAACGGTCCAAGTTCTGGTTGTTCGCTCATGGGGCAGGGTTGGACCCAAAGACAGGGCTGATCGTTGCGAAGGAAAATGGAAGGAAAAAAATTGAGTCAATTGTACCGAAGCTTGTAGATGCAATTAATAAGGTCAGAAAGGGAGAGTACATTCCCGATCGAGAGAATGACGAGCTGACACTCGCTCTGGGGAACCCTGAACACGTTGGACGGGTACGAGCTCGCCCAGGTCTCACCATGAAGGAAGCGTGGCCGGACAGCGCTGACACTTTTAGAAGCCGTTCGCGAAAGAAGAAGAAGGACGCCGACGTTGTAACGGAATTTTTAACTAGGATGGAGGCTCTTGAGAGAAATCAGATGGCACCTGATCAGCCGCTGTTTCTACAGGATCCACATGGCGATGCTGCCCCATCTCAGCGAAGAAGCAGTGTCGGTTCCTTGCATCTTGACGGGTGTGGAGGAAGCTACCCCGTGGATTATGTCACGGAGAAGACAGATTGCGAGCTACATATGTTATTCAGGACCGCGTCCGTTAAGGTGGCGGTCGGCTATGTGTACCCAAGTGAAGATGGAGCAATGCACCATCATATGCCCATTCCACCTGTGTTCGTGTCGGGGTGGATGAAGTTGTTCCGGTTTTGAACAGTGGAGCTTGATATTCCTAGAGGTGAAGATGAGAGGACACTGGCCGATGTCAAGCACGGTTTCGCCCTATGGCCGAAGAAGTACGTCATCCTTTTGCAAAGGCCACCGACTCCTACACATGAGCAGCAAATGCCATCGACTCCTCCTGGTGGCAGTCCTGGTGGCAGTCCTGGTGAGCAGCCAAGTCCACACCTACCTGAGAGGGACCCCAGCGTGAGTCCACCATCTCGAGATCCTCCGTAAGACCGCGTCCGTTAAGCGGAACGGTACGCGCCTAGGAAGAAAGCTAGAAAGGAGAAAGCAACGCCGCCCATTGAGAAGTTACCTTGGGAAAAAACTCCCGAGGAAAACCAGGAAGCCGTTCAGGCCGAGGTGAAATTTTTTGCACCGAAAGTGCCAGAGATACCTTTCGAGAAGACACTAGATCCGGTGAAAGTTATGCGTACCGTTGAGAATCTATATGACCCTCTACCATCGCCGCCATCTGACTATAGGCGTTCTATTGAAAGGTCGTATGACAAGATGATCGAGGCGACAAAACCCGTTCAATTGGGTATCCGGGAGATAAAGGGATACACCAAGTCTACCAGCTCGGACAACAACCCGTTCAATCGGTTGCCCCTCTCAAGGTGTTTGACGGGAAGCCCGTTGAAAGTTCTCGACAAGACACAACCGATTACGCCTTCGCTGAACGAGCATATCAATTTGTTCAAGGGAAAGATTTGGTCGAATCTCAGGAAGCTACCAACATGTATGCGTAACTTGCATTCGTGGTACCTTAATGCCTCAAAGGAAGGGATCGAGACTATCATGGTGCGAGTTAGTGAAGAGCACTACTTCAGGAATACTGTGTGAACGTTGACTTCAACGAGCTTTTCCAGTTATACAATCTCCGGGCTCTCGACAAATCTATCATCAGTTCCTATTGTCTGTAAGTGATTTATTTAATTTGAGAAGTCTTTAGCTCAGCTCGTTCATTGCGATTATAATCCTTTGTGCGCTATATTATGCAGATCGAAGATGCTCGAATGCAAAAGGGACGAAATCACGGACATTGGGTTCATTGACCCGCACACAATGCATGTTAAAACCATAGAAGACCCCGTCTATAACAAGGATACACCGGAGATTTTGCTAAGGTTTTTGAAGCGACAACATGACAAAAGGCTAATAATTTGGCCTTACAACTTCGAGTAAGTCTTACTATCTTATAACACATTATATTTTGCTCACCGTATGTCAAAATTTTAACTAATGACTTATATATATGACACTACATATTTAAACGTGCGTAGGTTTCACTTTATTCTTCTCGTCATCAATATGCAAATTGGAGAAGTTGAAGTCTTTGACTCACTAAGCAAAAAATCGGAACTATACTTGTCTTGTTATTTAATGCTCAAAAGGTAATTTTAATTCTTATCGGTTTGTTTCGTTAATTTCCTGCTATGAACTAATTGATAACTCTTTTATGCATTTTCTTTTGTCGGGCAGCGTGTGGGAAAATTTCATCAAGGAAGATAAGTCCCATGAATGGCCACCGAAGCTGCGATGGAAGGCGAAAGTAAGTAGTACTACCTAGGTCCACACACCTTTAATTATCATACTTGACTATTGTTTGATTGAATTATATTCTTGTAAAGAAATGCCCGCAACAACCACAAGGGAATGATCTCTGTGGATTCTACGTTTGCGAGTACATCCACAGAATTGTCAGCGAGAGAATGAATAATGAAAGAAGTAAAGAGGTAAACAGTATTCACAAATTTGTTTTCTTATCATAAGTTGTGCTGAGTTTCAGTAATAGTTGTTTCATTGTGGTTTGAATATATATATACACACACACACATAGCTCATGTATTCATTTGTATCTTATTCTTTTATAGTTGTCAAGAAAGCGGAACAAGCTCTCAATCGATGACCGCTTCATAGCAATAGGCGAGGAATTGGCGGGATTCTTCCTTCGGGACGTCATACCACCATTCGCAGAGTTCCACTATGAATGAAGATGTACATGTTACATATATAGTTGAATCGAAGAGTACCACTATGCTACATGTAATAGACATATATAGAGTACGCCTCGGAGAGTACCACTATGCATGAAGATCGATCTTCATGCATAGTGCTTCTTAATTTGCGATCTTATGCAATTACATGTGTGTTATATTGTATGCACCAACTTGCTATGCATCATCTTGATCTTCATGTACTACCTAAACCCAAAGCGTTTCTGGTGCATCGACGCGATATGAAACAAATCGCGGTATCCCCCCTCCAAAACCCTAAAACTTCAATTCTCTGCGGCAGATTCGAACAAATTCCGCTGGTGGGAACCTTGGTTCGTATTACCAACCGGTACCAAAGCTCCTTAGCCCTGAGCTCTCCTGGTGGCCCACGTGGAGGACCGGTTGAGCAACCGGTACGAATGCCCCTCTGGAACCGGTATAGATGAGCGTTTTTCTACCAGTGCTTCATCAAACTCTGGAAAGCTCTTGATCCAATCCCAATCCCTCGTTCGCCCGCTTATTTCTGTGGAACTAATACTGTATACAGAGTGACTATGCCAAGCTGTTGTGAGGTAATTGCGCACCATTAAAAGAAAAAACTTTTCTCTGGACTTGCACTTCGAAATAGATGCTCGACTCCAGAACAAGGCAAAGGCGGGGGTAGATCACTTGGGCAGACCGACAGATGCACCACCCTCTGCGACCAGGCACTGGAATCCGTTGATCGCTTGCTGATTCAATACCCCGAGCATCTCTGACCCCCTATCGCACCCCATCCGTATAATAACCGTCCTTTTTTCGGTTTCATGAGGAAAAAAAAAGACGGTTCAGACACCGCATCAGACCCCCATACAAAAAATATACGGGCTATCCTGATTCGCGCCGCGGAAACCCCAAGTTCCCAAGTTGTGCGAGCGCGAACCCCATTCATTTCTCCTCGTTGGCGCGAAGGAAGATTCAGCCCCTACTTCTTTGCCCCTTCCCCCGCCAACCCCCGCCGCCATCGCGGGCCACAGCAGATCCCGACCTATGCGGGCCGGCCCCTCTGATTCAGACTGGTAGGAACACGCGCGTCGCCTCCCCGCGTCCGTTCCGCCCGCCAGCGCGCCCGAATCCCCAACCAATCGGCCGAAATCTCAAGAGGAACTTGCGTGATTCTTTCTTACCGAGGCCATAGCCCGAACTGGAGAACACCATCGGAAGTTCGTATATCTGCAGTATTAGAAATATGAATAGATATGATATTTTTGGTCCCGGCTTTATATATTGTAAACATGCATTACTTGTACTGTATTTCATGACATGACGATGTCTATATATACATGACGATGTTTGTGGTTTCTTGGATGATGCATACATTGCAGATTTGAATGAATAATATAAAACCCTGAAACTCTGCCGCGGCAGAGAAACGCTACTCCACCCTAAACCTCTGTCGCGGCAGAGAAACATCCATTTTCTCTGCCGCGGCAGAGAACCTCCAGTCCCGGTTCGTCTCACGAACCCGTCTCACGAACCGGGACCAAAGGTCCTCCACCATGAGCCCCCTGGCTGCATCACGTGGTGAGGCCTTTGGTCCCGATGTACATTTGAACCGAGACCAAAGGGTTGATCCTTTAGTCCCGACTGATTGGTCCCGGTGCAAAAACCGGGACTAATGGCCCAAACGGACTAGGATAGTTGGTCCATTTTCTACTAGTGGGACCGCCCCCACGTGTCTCGCCTGCTACCCGAAATACCCGAACCCCCCATTCCCCTTCCTCTCCTATCTACTTCTGTGTGTGTCCTTGTGTTGCTGGCGTGAATCGACGACAGCCTTCTCCTCACGCCTGTTGTGACAACCCGTATTTTAAGTTAGTAAATAATAAGATCTGGAAAATAGTTAGCTTCTAATTAGTTTGGTTTGTGCTAGTTTCTAGTATTTAAATTGGATGCTAATATTTACGTGCAATAGAAATTAGAGTGAATTATAGTGAAGTTAGAATATGGATCGTTTGTACATCAGTACATGTGAAGTGCTCGTAGTAATACATGCAGTTATGTATCGATAGAAATAGCTAGCTAGTGTGTACTAGTACCAGTATACAAGACGTAATGAAACGCGAGCAGAGTAGAAGTGCAATTTATCCTAGACTGATCATATCGGCCTGATTTATGCGTAGCACCAAGTGACTCAATCATCAAGTGCAATGTAGCATGCTACTAGTGGAAGCTAGGAGAACTTGGCAAGGTAGAAATATCTCGCTCGGCCAAGCCTGGCGTGGACCTGTGCATGGCCAGGGAAAGCTGAGTCAGCTCCTACGTGTCATGTAGAGATTGGACTTGAAGTACAGTAGTAGTATCACACGTAGCCATGCTTAGCACCGAAGGGTCTTGCATGCAGCTAAGATATTTTAGCTGATGGGGCGGTGCTCACACTCTACAAATATGCCAACTCGGTTACCTGCTTTGTCCTGCACGCAATTAATTACATACTAAAGGGTCTCTAATGCAAATCACAAAAGGGTTTAGGTTGAGTCCAAGTTGTCCAAAAATGGATAGGTCTCAGCTCCTAATGGAATCTAGGTGCCAGAATAGGAAAGATGGGAAAGTACAAAGCTCACACGCACTCGCACTGAGGTCTCTGGCTCATTCCCTCCCTAGTGCTCCAAATAAAAAGCAAGGCCATTGCAGCTTTCATTGCTCAGCAAATACAAATGCATGATTCCTTGCTCCGTTCACAGTTCTCAGCGAGGGCTGTTCAATGTTTATCATTTACACCAGGGTAATATATAGACAAGAAGCTAAAAGGCTGTGGACATAATTAACGACAAGTAGAATGCAAATTTTATCATTTACACCGGGGCTAATTAAGTAAGTAGCTCCCTTTACACTTCTTTGCCAACTTCGTGTAGGCAACATTTGGTGGTTGCTAGCTAGGCAAGAGCATCTCAACTAGAGTCCCCAATTTTGAGCCCGTGAGAAGGTTTTAGGGAGCGAAGAGAGAAGGTTTAGGGACCAGCTAGAAGTACGTACTACGCCACGAACAGCTCAACCATCTAAATTTAATCCATGTATCTCTTTCTCCTTAGAAAAAAAAATCCTATATATATATATATATATCTCTCTTTTATATTACACATCGCTACATTTAATTTTTCAAGGCTCCTCCTCACGCACGCCGCACCACTAGGCACGCACGGCCACAACAATCACCGGCGCGTAAGGCCTGCTCCCACTCCCACCAATGGGCCCTATCCTCTGCCTCCCTAGCGCTCCACCGACCACCTCGACCGTATTGAATTTATGAGCCACATAGTTCATCAAAAGTATTAACTGTTGGAGAAGGGTAGGTAACATTATTTTTAACACTCCCCTTGTGTTAAGGTTGGACAGACAGAAAGACCGTAAGCATGAAAAGACCTTAGCCGTGGGATCGATGAAAGGCCAGAACTATTTTATATTAATAGTGTGTTGGTCAGGTCCTTAACTTGAGACCTCTTGGCGTTGATAGCATATTGAATTGATGAGCCAACGAAGAGTTCACCCAAAAGTCCGAACTGCTAGAGTAGGGGTAGTAATATATATGCCAACATACTAGTCAGTTGCGACCCCAAACGGCAACAACACCACGGACGCCTCCCCATTGTCACGTCCCACATCCCCTGCCTACATGCAACGTGCGTCCTTGTTCTGCCCTAGGCCTAGCAGCCGGAGGAGTTCCATGATGAGCACCACCACCTCGCCGACCATGTGACTCTGGCGCCATCCCCATGTCGGCGCTCCTTCCGGCCCCTCACTATCGTTGCTCTGCACGAACGGCCGTCGCGGTGCAAGAATGGTCTGAATGAAGTGGATCAGAGGGGAAGGTGTCGGGACAACCTACATGGCAACGACATCATACGATGGTCAGGGGGGCGCACACCTGGATGCCGGGAGGGCGGGGAAATTTCAGCAAAATGTATGTTGCCTCTCCCGCACCGATATTAAGTGGTGGGAATATCCATAAAAGTAGCCGAATGAAATCAAAATTTCATGTTTAGGGATAGAGATGGTTTAGGGACTTTTACTTGCTTTTTTTCTAGGGAGTTGGTGCTTTTTAGGGGTATGGGCCAATAAAGGGGTCTGGTCCGGTGGAGATGCTCGACGAGAAGTAATTTGGAAATCTGTCTATGTTCAAACTAGTTTCTGTTTTTAAACCAGACAAGATAACCAATCCGACACGAGCGAATCAGCGCGCGTATGCATGTGCTAGGTAGGACCGTGAGCATGTTGTGCCTAAAGCATTAAAGCATCTCATCAAACTTGGCGTGCCACCATACACGAACAAATCTGGGGAGTACTTGTCGATGACAATCATTCCTGGAGACCATGCAACGAAAGGGGCGCACGTTGATTAATTACATCGAGTTGATGCATGTCGTCGGAAGCAAAGGAGGATACTCTATCCGCAATTTCTTTTTGTTTTTCTTGCACTAACAATTCCAATAAGAAACAAGTGTCTTGCTTCTGTTGGGCGCAGCGAAAGCTAAGTAATATGGAGAATAAAGCCGCACCGTCACAACATACATGCACGGCTGTACCCACCAACACCAGTCCCAGTGCTAGCACGTTGTTCCGTGGAATAAGAAATATAATTTTTTAGAAGAAAAATGATCTAAATTTTGACCAAGTTTTTTTAAACTATCAACATACATCATGAAATACATTTTTAAATTATTTCTATATAGTATCATATTATTTCAATGGATTTTCAAATAAGCTTGGTCAAACTCTATCTCGTTTAACTTCAGAAAAAATTATATGCCTTAATTTACGGAATGGATGTAGTACCTAAATAAAGTCACCAACGTGTTGTTATTTTTTGTATAAGAAGTGAGACAACATTCATTTTTGTAGACAAGTAAGAATTGCTATTTCTAAAAGTAGCTATCGTCGTGGATATTTTCTTTGATGTGTTAAAAATGATTGAGAAATTAATTCAGTGCTACTGTTGCCTACTGCTATGTTAAACATATCCATGTGTTGCCTCTCAGATTTAGTTGCCTAAGTTATTTATGTTGCCTAATGACATGTCCATGTTGCATCTAATGTTAAGCACGATCTAGTGAGGGCTTGAGATTTGTTTGGAATTCACTTCCAGGTTGCCGTTGTTGAAAAACAAAAGTCCCCAGATTTGTTCCAATAAGATTTCCTTTGAATTCTATATCAAAATGGATTCACCGATAGGTGAATCTAACATTAACAGCCCCGAGCCCTCCAGCATCCCGGCCTCTGACCGCCGGGGCAACCTTCCTGCTGGCCGTCGCCGCTCGGGTTTCCAGGGTTCGGGGAGGTGGGGAATGAAAGAGAGAGGGAGCACGAGTGGGGCGGGGAGAGAGGAAGTGGGCTGTTGTTGTGCCTATTTTTTCTTTTGTTTTATTTTCGGTTTAGAAAGATCACCATAAGTAACCATGGCCCACAAGTACCAGTGGCGCACCATAAATAGGTGCGCCACTGCTACCTCAAATAGCGTTGGCACACGTACTTGTGGCGCGCCACGGTAAGTATGGGGCGGGGATGGGCCAGGAAAAAAATTAGCAATTGCGCTTGTTTCGTAGGGTGCGTTACTAGTATTTATGCTAGCAGTGGAGCACCTTGTAGTGGTGCGCCGCTGATAGCAATATTGTGGCTAGCCCTTTGGTTCAAGCTTGTATGTAGGTCAAGGAAAAGATCAAGGTAATGTTGATCAAGAATATGCGGTGTTGATCAAAAGAAGAAGATGGAATTGGTGCTGATGGTGTTTCTATGATGGCGTTGAGTAAGAGATTATAGTGTAGATGGTGTGTAGACAGGATAATTAGGTTTTTAGCTTAGGGTTTTCTTTTTCTCCTTATTTTGTATTAGGGTTTCCCTAGAATTGCTATTTCTGGTTGATTCCAGTTTGTAATTAACTTTGAACTATTGGAGATTGGTAGAGAATAAAATTCTAAAGATTTTTACACTAATTTTGTATTTTTTTGTTATTTATTTATTTAGTTAATAATATTTGAATTTGGCTCCAATTATAAATTAAAATAAGAAATTTGAATTTTTTTATTGTTTTTGAGTGTCGATAGGAGATGATCTTGGGTTTGCGATATCTGTAATATAGTCTAAGATAGTTCTAAGAGTATTTGAATCAAAGAATTTTGGTTTTTGATTCAAATTATTTGAATTCAAATTTGACTTTGGTTAAACATCAACTTTGAATTCGAAATTTAGAAATGTTTTCAATTGGTCTAAAGTACAATCACACAAGGCTAACACTTTGTTGCAAACAAGTTTAGGTTTCAAGTTTTAAATTTTCCCGAAAAATTGATTTACTGAAAAGGCCATATAAAATTTTGAATTTCAAATCTTAGTGTTCGACTTATCTCAGCTTTGACACCGGAGTTCAAATTTTATCACTTTGGTTTACAATAGATAAAATTTCAAAATTTGCCCGTATTTTAGAGATGCATGCTATGCAAATGCACATTTTCGATATATACCCTTGTGAGGTCCTATTATTCGGGATGTTACGGACTCTCACACCAACCGTCAAGGTGAAAATCTCCATCATCTTTCACCGCATCTTTAACCATGAAGGTGGCCATCTCCGTGCATATCATTGCAAGACTAGTCTTTGGAAGTTCCTCGATGTAGGTTGAGCACCCCTCATGATTATCCGAGAAATAACAAGAATATATATATAATATGTTCACATAAGACAGTTGGTGAAAACTGGTGTAAATTAAATATCTCTAAAATAAATTAGTGCTTCTAATATATGAACAAAATGTCAAAACACACAAAAAATAAATATGAATCCAGTGTGAAATTATTTTCGACTCGTGTAAAATGATCGTTTGAACCTTAGTCATGCATCCATAGCTACACGGTCATAAAGCAGATTGGTGAGGACAACGACCCCCACTAATCGTTCTCTTCCTGGCAGTTCCATCCACCCAGTAGCACCCATGATGCATGTCTGGATAAAATGGAGCTAGCTTCACCTGGGTACCACGGGCCTACATTGTTTTTTTTTTTTCCTTTAGACCAGTCTGGTCTAGACCGCACACTTATATCCTCTCCAAATTTTCCAGGCATTATCTCACGTGGAGAACAAAGTCGCCAAAGATACAACAAATAATACTACAAATCGAGGAGGTTTAAAGAGGTTACCCCGAGTATCGAGATGTGTTAGACTAGTCACAATGTGAAATATCATACACTAGTATTATGCACCTGATACTAGTTTATGATACTACCCACAATGCATAGTATCATAAGATAGTATCATAGTTTCATCATATTTAATATTTTGAATCTCAATGCAATAAATTTATGTACATGATGTATTTGCCATTAAGTTTTCTAGTTTTATGTGCTATAATACGGTATCATATTATTATACCACTCCCATCTCTCACCTCATTAATTGATGTGTCACATGTGATTTTTACCAACATAGCATGCATGATACTTCCATTGTGGCTAGTCTTAACTCTCTCTTGCCTTTTCAATGACGTTATAATCGAGTAAGCGGGGTGATCCATTTTCACCAAGCTCCATACGTGTATTGGAGGATGAAGCTCTATTTATTGCTTGGTTTGATGTTCATGTCCGTATCGTCTACGACACTGAATTCTTTCCCACTAGAAATTTGGCTGGTAAACCAACCACAAACTAACACGTGGAAATTATCTGTATTTTCATCCCCTTGTCTTCCTCAAAAGATTTTTTTTAACAAGGAGAGCCCCGAAGGGCCTGGAAGCTTATATTAATACACAAACAGTGGAGGTGTACATTATTACAAAAGACCCCAAAAGATTGAGAAAATAAAACATAGGTCCCCAATATATGTGGCGGAGACCTCTCTGAAAGATCCGAGGAGCAATCAGGTCCCTCCCTATTTCCTTTGCCAAGCCAGAGGTCAGCTGCACCACCGTCAAGCACCGCCACGGGGACGGAACCACTTGCTTCAGTGCCGACGTTAGGCGTGGCTGCTGACCTGGAAGAAGGCCTCTGGTGGAGGTTGATAAGATGCCGGAGCTCATCGGCGTTAACAGACGACACACAACCGTCGAGATGAAGCTCGCCGATATTGCTTCCAGGCTTCGGAAAGCCCACACACAAGAATTCTCGCTAGCTCCGTCAATGTCGAATAACACGCCCTCCATCAAAACACTCCTTCCATGGGTGGGAGAAGGCGGGTAGAGATGGTCGGAGCAGCAAGGATTCGCCACAAATTGGCCGCATAAGTCAACACCGTCATCGCCGTCTTCATCTTCCTCCTCGCCGCTACGGCCTGCCAGGTCGACGCCGAGGATGCCGAGGATGCAACTTTGCAGCCAAGGGTGCTTATTGCCGAGGGCCTCCATCCCCCACCTAAGGGGCTTGACATCGCATCTCCTCGGCCGCTCGCCGATGCCGCACCAAATCACCGGGAGGAAAAGGCCCCTGCTCCTCTCTGATTCACCACCGCCCGATATCATCCTTCCCCACCCCTCACCGCCTCGTCCGGCCGGCGGGAGAAGGACAAAAAGAGCTGACGTGAAAAACAGAGAAAGGGAGCAAACCTTGGGCTTATTAATGGAGATCCATGGGGGAGAACTAGGCGCCGCCGTCTCCGACCGCTAGAGCACCTTGTCGCGCTGCCACCACCACCATCCGCACCAGATCTTGCCAAGAAAAGCAGGTGCTCTACTCCAAAACCACGGCATCACGCCGAGAAACCTAAATCTACTCCTACCTACTACTCCGGCGTGTCCCCCTCCCCATCTCCTGCCAGCAAAGCTGCCGGAGAAGGGTCGGGTTCTTGCCGGTCTTCGAAGGTCAACGGGCAGAAGAAGGGGGTTGGAGAGAGAGGGGTGGGAGAGAAAGGACTCATAAATTGATTCTCCTCAAAAGATCATCGGTGACTACTAGCAAGCATAGAGTAACCAGGTAAAAGAATGCATGTGTAGTGTTGTGCCAACGTGTGCTTGAAAGGGCAGAAAAGGAAATCTAAAGCTCAATTTTACCTCGAACTAAAAAAATAGAAACAAGGCAACAGAATTGCAAGCAAAGTAAACATTGGTAAAAAAAAAAGAGACTCAGCCATTAATTATTACTCCCAGAGTCCCAGGGGCAAGTTTGCTCAAAACATAGCACCTGTTTACATTGTAAACTGAAAAAAATTGCAGATAACTTCCAACCAGTTTCTTGCTAATTAAGTACGTAAAAGAAAAGGAAAGAATCACAACAGTGCCGCTTTGCATGCTACAGCACCCACCCCTAGGGCCAGACGTCAGTCCATGATCAATCTGTGACCGTGACAAGGAAGAGGGGCGAAAAGCGTACACTGTACTCTTGGCACGTGGGAGCCTTTCTATTCTTACCCGAACACCAGCAGATATCATCCTTGCGGATCAAAGCTAGCTGGATGGGCTCTTTGGTTTGGATACATTTTAGTACATTTACTAGGAAGTGTGGCGCGGCGCACGCCGCGCCCGTGGGTCTGTAGGAAACATCGTGGAGCTGAATAACTGCTCTTTGCATTCGTTTTGACGGGCTACTGAAGCGCGGAGTTCAAATGAGAGCCGCCTTGAGAGGTTGCAACCGTGCGGTGCAGATTTACTGAACCGAACCCTAGCTGCACAATGCATTGTTGCGTGCTCACAACAACAATGATAATGAGCATAAAAAGAGCAAACATAAACAGCAAACTCTTCATATACTTGGGTAACGCAGATAGGGCATACTTGGGTACCGCAAGATAGGTAAGATAACAGGAAATATGAACCAAAGAGTCGGAAAAAGTCACATGTCATCACGTGAAATGTACAGAAAACAAAAGAGTGGCTATGTACTTCTTGCTCTGCCTAAAAATATACACGAAACTAAGCACTGGCTGTATTCATTAAGCGACTTGAGGTCTCAAGCTTATGCACATAGCCTTTGAACCGACTAATCATCAACAGGAACTGCCTTCTCTTCAGATGGTTCACTGAATATCACCTTGAACCTGCAATTCACCTTGTATGGTCAATTCTGAACTTGTGCAATTTAATAGAAATAACAGAGGCAAGTAGAATCTAAGATGTCACCAAAGCAGTATCTAAACAGGAGGAGATCCATCCATGGTAGCACCAATAGCTTCATCATAAAGGGAAACCTAAGCACAAAAACAAAATGAATATGAACAAAAAACATTAGTTGCTAAGTTAAAATGGCATACATAAAGAATAGAAGGGCATAAGAAATTAAATGCACATTTACTGAAAAACGCAAGAGAAGTAAAGCTGAAAGTATCTACATAAAAACACATGGTTGTAAGAAGCAGCGCCTACAGACGATCGAGCACCTCTCGGTACACTATATTTCTCGTTCCCGTGGAATCTAGTGCTATAGCAAGAATATTGAACAGAAAATATTAGGTAGATATTTATATCACAATTTTTGACACTACACACAATGTTTGTAACCATCCAGACCAAAGAGGACAACCTAGGCCCACAGTAATTCGACTACAGATTACTAACAAAGTAACTTGGATGAGAAAAAGAAAGTAATTTAGAAATAGAGCACCACACTAAGCAAATTATCATTATCATGCAGTAACAAAGACAACAGTTGCAATATTTATGTCTTCTATTTCTAAATTGGACTGTATCTTTCCACTAAAATGCTAATGTTCAGATTCATAAAGGCAAACGATTAATATACTTTCATGCTAAACCCTAGATCGAACATCTACTGGAGACCCCGTGTAGCATAAGTTGAAAATGCAAAATCACACAAATCCCAATCATAAAATCAAAAAACCAAATGGTACAGTTGTACTTGATTTACTTAGATTAAAACATTATTTGTAACTGGGTGACATAGGGCTCAGCTAATGTCATATATATTATAATCGGCTGACATTGTCCCTATATTATAACCAAAATTTAAAAAACCGACACAATCCTGAATCTTAATGTATGCCATACCCGGGTGGTCACAATAACATGACACTTCTATGACTGTTTCTCGCTAACTGGTTGGAGACCAACTAATCCCGAGCTGCTATCCGATCGAACTGCACAATGACATGAGACTTCTACAAATGTCTGTAGCGCAAGAGGACATGGCCAGGACGATCAACGATAGCAGCTGGTTCACCTCGCCTCCTTTCTCCCTATCCAGAGGCCTCGTTTCATGTATCCACCAACTACCAGTTAAGTTTTTGTGATAGCCTTCCTCTATGATTTAAAAATTAGTTACCATCCCTTGCTTCATGAACCCACCAAAAAAGCAGATGAAACTACAATTAAACCACAATGTAGATGCCTGATCCTGAATTGCAAAAGGCCATGGTTGAGTAAGTCACGGGAAAAATATTATCATAGCCATCTTATATCATCTAGAAATTATTTATCGCTCTTTGCTTTATCTTGGATCATGTTTCCACGAAAACAATGGAAACAGAACTCAACTAAACCGCCAAGTAGAGATCCTGAACTGCAAAATACCAAAGTTGAGTAGTTCATCATGGAGAACGTGATCCAACCGTTGAGCTAACGCTTCCGACACCCATCACCATGAACACCTTGTCTTCCAGGTCCCATCACCCATCACCAGGATAGCCCACCTGCAGAGGAAGCCGAGCGGCACGGGGAAGTCAAGGATCCAGGCAGTGCCAAAGCTCCAGAGAGCGGCGTGGGTTCTCATTGCTAATGGTTTGACTGTTCATGGCTTATCTACTGATTAATATTCATTACGCATACTTGAAGGTGTCCTACTTCCATTTAAAATAGTTCATTGGATATTCTAATACACTCATTTAGAAAGAAAAAGGGAGACTCACCCAGCCATCTGTATTAGTAGTGCACCATGTAACAGTAGTGCACCAGTCAGTTAAACTCCAATATACATGAGTAATTTCCATCATAAGTCAGGTGAGAAAATAGAGTTCCATATAACTGCAGACAGATTATTCTATTTAATGGGAAGGTCATTCAGTTACGCAATATTGCAGTGGACGTAAATACGATATTAAAAATATAGAAATACAAATAAGATGAGACTACATGGCCACGAGCTCGTCAAATAAGATATATCATCTGCCCTATATTGCCATTATCGATCAAGTAATCTTCGGCCATTTGTAACCCCCACACAACAACAAAACAACAGTAAGGTGTCTCAGCTGGAACGAAGAAACCGGAAAAACATCAGTAATCCAAAAAGAAAAAGCATGAACAAACAGATGAAAGTGTATAGTACCAGTTCAATAAATTAGACACTTTTGGAACAAAGGTAACTGAAATTCGAAATCGTCCTGCAAACAAACCAAAACCATGTTAATTTGACAAAAGAACAGAGGGAATCACTATACATAGAGAGAGATAAGAAATGCAGAGCAGACCTCTCTTAATAGAGGCACAAGCTTTTGAATGAGCTTCCGCTTGCAACCATACACAACACCTCTTGCAATAGGCAAGACAGGAAAACTCGCGACTGCAGAAATAAAGAGGACAACACAAAAGCAAGACAGCAGTTATTATGTGTACTGTTCTTCAGATATAACCATGAAGATCAATGGTCTAAATTAAATAATATATCATATATGTATTCATGTTAATGTAATTAATATGCTTTTATGTTCATATTTCTTTGAAGTTTATTGTGTAAAACAATTTTTTCGTTCAATGTCAGCGACAACTGAATTTTTATCTTGTGAAGTCGAGCACAGGAAGAGATGAAGAAAAATAATACCAAGAAGTAGAATTTTAATCTTCTGAAGTCATGCACTAACAGAAGATATAGAGCAAAAAAACACGAAGTTGTTCATCAACCTAATCAATCTAAAAGGACATGGCACCGGTCGATATCTATAAGCAACAATTGATCTCCTAGTAGCCCTAAGGCACTAACTAAAGTACCGAGGGAGAACTAAACCAGCAGGATTGCATGGACAAATCACAGTGGAGGAAAAAAAGTAGGGTTCTTCACATGCGTTTTTTGCTTAATGAAAGAAAGCAGCGCTGTACGAAGGAGCAATCATTGTCAATGCTGGTGAAGTAGCAAATATGACATGCTCAAACAATCAGTCCTAGGTGATTACCATCTAAGATTGCAGAAAAAACTAACATGCCCAATAATTATACTGACAGACCAGGCTCATTCGATACTACATGGTAGGGAAATCAAACATGCTGAATTAATCAAACACACATAATTAATCAAAATATCTAATAATCAATCATCTAGTGCTCACCTTCTCTTACGGCGGTATTCAGTAATATATTCCTAAGAATTCTTTTGTCATAGACAAATGGGTGGGAACCTTGGTGAACTCGGCAGCACGGAATAGCAGCAATGTCACCTTGCCTCTTGTTGACAATGTAGAGTTGAACGCCAGGCTACCCTGATGCAACTGCCAGAGTGTTAGTAGGCAGACTTTCTTTCTATCCAAGTCTGAAATCACCAAGCTAAGTTTGCACATGCTAGAAACACTAAAAAGTGCAGACACGAAGCAAACAAAACTCACCAGATGAATGTAGCATAGCAGATATCGCGCAAAGCAAGAATACACAGGCAGGCCATTGGCAAGGTCGTCAGTCCATCATGGACTCCTCTCTCCGATCTGGATTGACCTTCGTCCTCATGTCAGATTCAACGCCCGGGGGCTGGGGAGCAACAGCGAGCTTCAGACATTACCTCATACTCTCCTGATGTCCTGCACGGCGAGCTTGGGACATTGCCTCATACTCTCCTGATGCCCTGCACGGAGGGTCGAGCCACGGCAGTTGTAGTGGCGGAAGACGTACCCCATGCCGCCAGAGGCGACCGTGGCGCTAGCGTTGGCAAGGACGGGCTTCCACCGGAGAGATAGTAGCAAGAGGAGGGAGGCCTGAGCGCTGCCCGTTGAGGTCATCCATCCTGCCTACTCACGGACGGCCAAGAATGTTCGTCTTCTGTTGCCGCCGAGAATCGTTCTCGAGCGCGACGGAAAGATACGGCAACAGGACCTCCTCCATCCATTCGCCGCTTCAGTCCAACCGCCATGGTCGGGCTTTCCTCTTCCTCCAGTATCCTCCGCGCTCAGATCCGGAATAGATGGCCGAGCAGACGGCGGCGATGCTAGCCGTCACGCAGCCACACCGCGGATCGGCTGATGAGGTCCCGCGGCGGTGCTGGCCGAGTGGCCGTGGCGCAGTCACACCGCGGATCGGCCGGTGAGGTCCTGGGAAGCCGCATCCGGCAAGCCGGCGACGGAGGCCAACGAAACAACACAAGGTTGAGGCCCTTCTGGTCTCGCTGGGCTGGCTGACCGGGTCGTCGAGGAGCGAGCGAACCTCTTGCTGAAGGGAGCACGGGAGGAGGGGTAGAGGCGTGGAGGAGTGGATGGCAACATGAGATGGTGCGCGCGGCAAGTGATGAGGAAAAGTTGAAAAATAGGGCAAGCACGGACCGTCTCGGCGTCTCCTCCATGCCGCCATTCAACACGGTGGCTCTGAGCGGAGAGGGAAAGGAAGACGGGAGCTGGGGGAAGAGTCGACAGAGAACATCTCCGGGCCTGCGAGGGACGCGTGGCTCGATCCCGGAACTACTCGTCAGTTCTATCGTCAGAAGCTAAGGGCATCTCCAGGACGTCCCAAATGTCCGTTTGCATCGGTTCGCGGACGCAATGTGGCCCGGGGCGATCGTTTGCGTTTGATGTGGCCCGGGGCGATCGTTTGCGTTTGGGTATCTCCAGCGGTGCGGACGCATTTTTTAACCGGGGACAGCGTCAAGTTCGCTAATAGCGTTTTACGTCTCGTCGAGGACTGCCGCCGGCGATTAACTGTTCCCGCGCGACGACGATCCTTCCCGCGCGACCAATAAATTGGCAAGTTTCGCCGGCGTTTCGTGCGCGCGGGAAACGACCTGCGCAACGCTATTTCCGCCCGCGTAGCTATATATGGTGGACACCGCGGGGGCGGCGCACCTCAAGCTAAACCCTAGCATCCATCAATGGCCGACCACATTAGTTGGGAGCACGTTGTTCAGATGTGCGCCAACTCCACCGGAGGAGGAGGAGGAGGTAGCGCGCGGCGTTGAGGCCCACAGCTAGACCTCGAGGCGGCGGCGGAGGCGGCGAGGTTGCGGAGGCGGTGGCGGAGGCGACGCCGAAGGCGCTCGCGGCGACCAGGGCGGAGATCGCCAACGCCATGGCCGAGCTCGCCGACTCCGGGCCGAGATCGTGGAGCGCGGGCGGCCATGGCGGCCTCGGCGGACGCCGTCATCCTCGACATCGCGACGACGACCCCCGTGCCCACGGAGCGCGCCGGACCGCGGGTTCGCGTCCTTCGAGTCCCCAGGGGCCGCGCCGTCGGGCTTGGGTGGGAGGAGGAAGCCCACAACTATGCGATGGCCATGGCTCGTGGGTTCATGTGCTCCGACCTAGACTCGCTCAGCGTAGGTCCCTCTCCCGCGGGTCGAGCAGGAGAACCGGAGCGGCGGTCGCCGGGACGAAGCGGTGGCGGAGCGGCTAGGGACAGGGCCGCTTCGTCGCGGTGGCGGCGGCGTGCCGGCGAAGGAGGGAGGCGGCGGCCCGCGACGGCGGGAGAACTCCATGGCCCCACCCGTGGGACCCTCTCGGCCGAGACCCTCGAACGCCGCAGCAGGAATGTCGTGCGGCGTGCGCAGCGCAGGGAGCGCTCGCGCGGCGGCGACGGCGCCGGCCTCCGGCTAGTAGTAGAGCGCGGCAATGGAGGCCGGTGTAGGCCGCGCGACGACGAGTAGGTACGGCCGTCGTAGTTTTAGGTTAACTCCACTAACCATCTCTGTAAAGATGGTCCTTTTGGACAATCAATAGTAATGAAAAACTTTTGCTTAATAGTCACTGCCGACCGGGCTCGGATGCACCCAACGCGGACACTTTCGTGACCGCGCAGCGTCCGCGGAGACGCAAACCTGGCGCATACTTGGGCCAGGTTTGCGTCTCCACGGACGGGCCGGTCACTCTGGATCGTACCGCTGGAGCAGGGCCCAGACGCATTTCCGGTCACGGCGGACGAAAACGGTCGCTGAACGTCCGTTTGCGTCGCGCCGCTGGAGATGCCCTAACGTGATCTACCGAAAGACCGGATTTCACGGGTAAAAAGCAGAAAAAGAAGTAAAAGAAAAAGAAGAAAGAAAAACCAAAAACAACCATCTACAGGAACTTTGTGTCCGTCTACAGTAAAATTAGTTGAGGGAACAGTGACCAAAATTTTGTAAAGGGGTGTAACTTTTATATAGGTACTAGGAAGTTTGCGGCGCGGCGCACGCCGCGCCTGTGTTGCCTACGTTGCGGCGTTCTTTTAAAAAACATCGTTTTTTCATGTTTAAGAGTGCGGGATTCCTTTTCAAAAACAGTTGAAGAAACATCTAACACTTGACCGCGCTCTTGGTATCAAAATCGTTGGTTATAATTTTGTAGAAATAATACAATATTTGAGTTGTTGAAGTACTGCGAAAGTGTCAGTGAAATAGGTGGCGGATGGTGGAGTGCTTTTGTTTCTAGATCGCTGGTTAAAATATTGTAGAAACAAAACAATATCTGGGTTGCTGACTACCGCAGAAGTGCCGGTAAAATAGGTGGTGGATGGTGGAATGCTTTTGTTTTCGGTGTTGTTACAAAAGAAAATGGTGGTATTTTTCGGCTAGAAGAGGCAACGGGTGATAAAGTAAATATATCTTTCTAAAGTTACCGTAAAAGAAGGTCATCCCAGGTGAAATGCGGCTGATAGTGGTGTAAGTATACTTGTTCGATGTTACTGAAGAAAAACACAACATTATTTTCCCCACATAAAAGACGGGGCGGATGTTTTTTTTTCTGAATCACCGTTGAAGAATTATGCACTACTAAAGAAATATCGGCCGATAATTATTGTCCAAAACCACGGTTAAGGTTGAAGGTTCGTGTAAAAATTACTACCCTTGTGCGTCGTTGCAAATGACCGGCGGAGAAATACGTGGCCTTAAATAATTAATAGTAGGTAGTTAATCTCGTGTTTCATAGTTGACATCAAAAACACAAAAAGAACGTAGCAAAAGCCGACATAGTAGTCGTTGATTGGAAGAAAATAATGCCTATGCTATGCCACATGTTGGAGCGATGAGGGGGCTCCATTCTCGCTGTCATTAGCACGCCGAATAATATACAAATAGAAAACCGAAAAATGAAGACACTGTAGATGGCACTTTAGATATGCAACAATCTTAAAATTTTATAACAAAGATTTACGGTCAAAATATTACAGCGGAAAAATCACTGTTAGAAAATTACTGCTGAAAAAATATAATGGACCGCTGCCAAAAAATTGTGGATTAATGCACCGCCAAAAAACTGTCGAAAAATTATGCAAAACATCAAATAATTACAATGCACTAATTAGAATTAGCCATAGTTACATTTTTTTTCTTTTTTTCGAAATGGGAATACCCCGGCCTCTGCATCAATTGATGCATACGGCCTCATTTATTTCATTATTTGGTATCGTGTCTATTACAATTCAAGGATCACATAAGGTCACTACATGAATCAACCATCGAAATAAAACTAAGAGATACGTGATATGTCTAATCAACATGTCACTCTAAAAATAGGTCGCCAGCTGAACTGGTTGAACAAATCCCGAGCAACCATCTCCAAACGGCTGCACCCAATAGCCATATCCTGTCGCCGCTCCTCCGGCTTAGCAAGGATCCAGTGTGTAGTGAGGGGAATAACCTGCAAAAAAGATATTTTGTTTGTTTTGTTAAACACATAGTCATTCCTAGTGTTCCATATAGCCCATATTAGTGCACAAGCTCCAACTTGGATTTGCATTTTTTCATGTTTATCAACACCCAACAACCAGTCACCGAAGAGATGTGTAATATTGTTGGGAGGTGTGATATTCAAAGCTATGTGTATTATGCGCCACATAATTTTAACCAGCGGGCAAGATATAAAGAGATGTTCTATTGTTTCATCTTGATTACAAAAGCAACATTTCAAACTACCGTGCCAATTACGCCTCGCTAGATTATCTTTTGTTAGAATAACTTTGCGGTGAAGAAACCACATAAAAATTCTTATTTTTAGTGGTACTTTCAACTTCCAAATATCCTTATGCAAAAATTGAGTGTTGTCATTCATGAGATCTAAATATAGTAATTTTACTGTAAAAACACCATTGCTTGTCAACTTCCAAGTAAAATTATCTTCTTGATCATTTAACTGGATATGCATGAGCCGCTCAACAAGGTGTAGCCACCGTCCCCATTTATTTCCTGTAAGGCTTCTCCTAAACCGAATATTAAGGGGAGGGGTATTAGTTAGGACAGAGGCTACCGTGACATTTTTGTTTTGCACTATGTTGTAAAGCGAGGGATATTGAATGGACAGAGGTTCATTACCCAACCAAGAATCTTCCCAAAATCGAGTTTCCAACCCATTTCCTACCTGAAATTGACCTCTACTGAAGAAATCATCTTTCACTTTCATTAAACCCTTCCAAAACGGTGAGTCCGAATCTTTTGTTTGAACCTGAGATAGTGTTTTTGAATGCAAGTATTTGTTCATGATTAACTCATGCCATACCCCGTCTCCGTGAAGTATTTTATATAGCCATTTAGTAAGGAGGCATTTATTCTTAATTTCTAATACCTCAATGCCTAGACCACCTTGGTCCTTGGGCCGAAAAATGATATTCCACTTTGTAAGTCTATACTTCTTCTTCAGACCATCACTATCCCAAAAAAATCTGCTACGAAAAAAGTCTAATCTCTTTCGTACTCCCTTAGGAATTTCAAAGAAAGATAACATGAACATGGGTAGGCTTGTGAGAACTGAGTTAATAAGAATCAATCTATCCCCATAAGATAAAAGTTTACCCAACCAATTCGCAAGCTTCCTTTCAAAGCGATCCTCAATCGGTTTCCATTCACTATTCTTGAGCTTAAGGTAATGAATAGGTATGCCTAGATATTTTAGTGGAAATGAGCCTGCCTCACATCCAAAAAGATTTTTATATTCATTTTCTGCTTCTTTGGCCTGACCAAAGCAATAAATTTCACTCTTGTGATAATTTATTTTCAGTCCCGATAGTTGCTCAAAAAAGCTAAGTATCAATTTCATATGCATAGCCTTATCAAAATCGTGTTCCATGAAAATAATCGTATCGTCCGCATATTGAAGAATTGAGACTCCTCCTTCAACTAAGTCTGGAATTAGGCCACCTATCTGTCCATCCTCTTTTGCTCTTGCAATTAGGATGGCCAAAATGTCCGCTACGATATTAAAAAGAATTGGTGATAACAGATCACCCTGTCTTAATCCCTTTCTAGTTTGAAAGTAGTGGCCTAATTGATCATTAACTTTAATTCAGCACTTCCTTTACTCACATACTGGTTGATCCATTGACACCATGTCGGATCAAAACCTTTCATGCGTAACACTTGTTGAAGAAAGTCCCATTTAACTTTATCATACGCCTTTTCAAAATCTATTTTCATAATTACTCCATCTAATTTTTTACGATGAATTTCATGAACAGTTTCGTGGAGCACCAGGACTCCTTCCAAGATATGACGACCTGGCATAAATGCCGTTTGCGTAGGCCTAATCACTTTGTGCGCAATGCCCGTAATTCTATTTGTACCTACCTTGATAAAAAATTTAAAACTGACATTTAGTAAGCATATTGGGCGGTATTGCTGGATCTGAATTGCATTCTCTTTTTTCGGTAGCAAAATGATATTCCCAAAGTTCAATTTGTGCAGCGGTAACCTTCCTTGTTTGAAATCAGCAAAGAGAGCTAAAAGGTCATGTTTAATAATCTCCCAAAATGACTGATAGAATTCAGCTGGAAATTCATCCGGTCCCGGGGCCTTATTCTTCTCCATCTGCATTATTGCCTCATGAACCTCCTTCTCTGTGAAGTCGGTGATGAGAATATTATTTTCTTGCTTAGTTTACTTAGGAATGTCACCATTCACCGATTCCTCTAGACAGACATTGCTTGGTTCAGGATCCCCAAAAAGAATCTTGTAATAATCAGTGATATACCTCCGGCCGGGCATAACCGAACCGAAACCGGAAACCGAAGCCGAAAAAACCTAACTGAACCAAAAAAATCGGTTTTATCAGTTTACAGTTAAGATTACAGTTAGCAGAATCACTAACCATTTAACCTTCGGTTTTTTCGGTTTTAAACCGAAAAACCGCGGTTTTAACCGAAATTAACCGCACAGCCCAGGCCCAGCCGCAGAGATGCCCAAGCCGGCAGGCCCAGCAAGTCGACCACCTCCCCGGAATCCCCTCCACCCCTCTCTCTAGGATCCCTTTGGTACAGAGGGGAAAGGTGCGGCTTTTGTCCTCCATGGCGGGCGGCTGCGGATGGTGGTGAGGCGGCGGGGAGACGGGGCGTCACCGGCGGAGGAGCAGGAGGTCCATGGCGACGACGGCGCCCCCACATCTGGTGGTACTGACCCGGCTCGGCGACCGGCTGCTCCGCGCGCGGCAGATTTGGCCGGCCAGCGAGTCCCGGCCTTCACCTGCGCGGACGACCTCAGGGCCTGCAGCACGCCGGCAGCGGCGGACTGGCGCCCGCCACCCCTCCTCCTCTTCGTTCCTCATCGAGACCGCCCTCCACCGCCTCCGATGGCAGCATCCACGGCGGGCTGCTCGTGGTGGGGTACAGAAAGGTGGTTGCCGGTGATGAGAAGCGCGTCCCCGCAGAAGAGAAGGCGGCAGACGACCTGGACATGGTCGACAAGGCACTCGTCCACCCCAAGCTCGAGGGAGACGTCCTCTACCCTGACATTGTTGGCATTTAAGGTCAATTTTTTCTCTGTTTGCCTAGGGTTTGGGTGTTGATTATCGCTATCGGTGATTAAGTGTTGTGCAAATCTGCTATTGTTGATTAACTGCCTCTCCTCGCAGAAACGTAGCGACCAGGAAATCTGCTTGAGAAGGAGCTCGTCCCAGCTCCAGGAGATGTCCTCAACGCCCTGAACATGTTGACGCCCTGCAGAAGAAGGTCATTTATATCCCCCTATTCTGCCATGTACTGCAGCCTAGCTCTGATGCTGCTAGTGCTTACCATGTCGACGCCCTGCAGATCGAAGGTCTACTATATTTACTGCATGCACTGGATCGAATTTGTTTCATTGTTGATTCACTTGCCTATGTGTTGTGGCTTTTCTCTGGCTGACTCGGTCAGGCTACTGTATTCTCCTACTATGTAGCAGTTTGGTTTGCATGTTCAGGTTCTAAAATATTATTTACTCAGGAGTAGTTTCTCTTGTCTAGTTGAACTCGTGTATCCTATATGTAGACAGCCACCAGACATAAAAGAAAAGAGTTGTTACTTGCTAGACTGTGAATCTGTGATGTATCTGTGAATTTATTTGGCACAATAGCTGTGAATATCTCTCTCTTGTTATATTTTAGCATGAAGCAAAAAGGTCATGCCAAAATTTTCACTTGACCGAATGCACCATAGAAAAAGACATGCGAAAAGTTGTCTGCCGTTCAAAAATTCGCGTCAACTTTGGTTAATTTGGTTATTACCGAAACCGAACCGGATGTTATTGGTTATTACCGAAACCGAATCGTATTCTCGTACAAAACCGTATTTACCGAAGTATTGAAATCGTATTTACCAAAAACCCGTATAAACCGAACCGATTTAACCGAATGCGCAGCCGGAGATATACCTCATGAGGTTTTCCTGTCCTATGATAGTTTCCTCATCTTGTTCTAGTTGATAAATTTTCTTGCGTCTATGTTTGCCGTTTGCTATGAGGTGGAAATACTTTGTGTTATTCCCCCCCTCTTGCACATGTTTAACCTTTGCACGTTGCGCCCATTTTAATTCCTCGTCTCTCCTGAGCTTTCCCAAAAGATCATTGGCTTCCCTCAAGCTAGAATTTTCAGCCATGGTAAGAACTGAAGTTTCCGCTTTCAGGTCAAGCTCCTCTATGATTTTAATTAATCTGTCTCTCTCATTTCTATAAAGCCCGCTCAAGTTTTTGCCCATCCTCTTAAGAATTTTCGTAGATTGCGAATTTTGTTTTGCCATCCTCTTAAGTTTTTTGCCATAGTTACATGGTGTTACCATTCACGATTAGAGCCCATTACAGCATATCGGTAATATCCATCAGCAGAATTTATTGTATCACGTATACTTTTCATCATGCACTGTAGCATGCCGGTACTGTTCATTGCGTTTACTGTTCATGCGCCAAATGAACAGTGTGTTGGAAGCCTGAGAGATCAGCAAACCAGGTTAGCTTTTACTAGGAAGTTTGCGGCGCGGCGCACGCCGCGCCCGTGTTGTTACCGTGTGGTAATTGTATTGTATTCTATGTTTCATTGTAGTTTGAATTCTATGTTTCTGATGTGTTTGGTTCAGGAAGAGAATAGGCGTTGAGGATGATGCTAGAGGGGCAATTTTTATAACTTGTCGATGTGGTGTATGTAGGTGCACATAAGCACCAGTGCTCCCGCTTTTTGAAATACTTGAAAGCTGTGCTTTTATGTTTTAAAAAATCATAAAAATTATTCCATGAATACTTGTGCGAAGTTTGGGTAAAAAGTATGTTGTATTTTTAGCAGCAGGAAAAAAACAAATTTATGGTTGTGTATAGGGACAATTTTTGTCAGAATTCTATCTTTTTATATAGTTCATAGTACAACATATTTTCTTCCAAATTTTTTACAGTACATTCAAAAGAATACTATGTATGTGCAGATTTAAGCTCAAATTTTTCGAAATCTCAGAAATACATTTTTTAAAAACCGAGAGCACTGGTACTCACGTGCCAAAGTCATTTTTCGATGTATGATATACTAAATTTATTTTCTTAGTGGTAGAGTTTATTGTGAAAATATTATGTCGTGGTATATATCTGGTATCTCCGATGGCTTGTGAATATTTGTTTGATGAGTTGTAGAGTGGATGGCTTGAAAAGTAAATGTGGAGAAACATAGTAAAGGGAGTTATCTTTTTTTTTAGGATGGACATGTATCGAAAATAAAAGAATGAAGCACATCTAGATGAACAGAGCAAAGGAACACATTCTGGATATAGGCTTCAAACGAATAATGACTGCAAGAAGCCTCATGGCGAGTTAGAAAAGAGCACCAAAGGCATTTCATATCCGAATTAAGCCATAGCATCTAGATGTGCGTAGAAATTGCAGACACGTTTCAGAAAATAAGATGCGTTAATAATGAACTAACAAAATTTGAAGTAGACTCACTTGCAGTGGCTTGCAATAGCCGCTAGATGGGTTGCTCTAATTATTTAAAGTCTACAATTTGTTTTGTGTGAAAAAGTCTAGTCACAATGTTATCTTTCCTTTTTTTGGGTGCTGGATCGATTTACTGGTAACATTAGCGGGCTGGGTAGATGGGCTTTGCTAGCGGATTTGATCCCTATGTGATTTATCAATAGCTGTACACCAGTCTCTACCATTTGTTTTCCTGTAAAAACTGCGAGTGACACGGTAAGAAGAAAGGAAAGGATAGAGCACGTGTCACTGTCACCACCGACCAAAGCAGCGAATGGCAGGCTGTAGAGAAGAAGGGGAGCTGATCACATCTGTTGTCGCCTACATCGATGGAACTTTGCCGCGGGCTCGGATCCAGTCGGTTGGTGTCGCTGATCTCGCCAAGCTCCTGAGTCGAACGCGCACCGCCCGTGAGAAACTGGCGGATGCAGCTCCCAGCGCAGGCACATGGTGGCCGTCGGCCACGCCTCTGCTCCTGGCGGCGTTGAATCCACACGACATTGAATCAATCCAAGGATTGGATGCGAACTGGTCTATCACTGTATGGTATGTCGTTCTTTCTTGTGTATCTGAAAAATATCTAACTGAAATGAGAGGAAAGGGGTGGTCGGCTGCTCGCTCTGTGGGAGGGGGAGAGAGAGAGAAGGGAGAGATTGAGAGAGATTATAGAGGGTACCGGGAGAGACAGAGAGGTTCCTTGACCCGGAGACTACGACCTGGCGACATGGCCGCGGCAAATTGTGCAGACCTACGCGTCTGTCCCTGTCCGTGCCGCCGCACCTGCTCCGCTTCCCGGCCATCGCTGTTGTGCATTGCGCTCTTGATTGCTGTGCTCGGCCAAACTGAGCATATAATTTTTAATCGTTGGAGTTTTTTCAATCGCTAAAGTACAGTCTGTTACCCTGAATTGTGTGCTCATTTTTGTGTACATTTCAGTTCAGGAAATTGGTGGTTAATTCGAATGAAATCTGCTGCAGTTCACAACTGCTTTTGGTTCGGTGAGATATATATCTTCCTTCTCTTGACCCACCGTTGTTCATAATTCAGATTTGCAAACTCTGCGAAGTGATATACATACGTTGAGAGCATTGGATAAATTTATAAGGGCAGCTGGATTTAAAAAAAAAACCTTGGTGTTTTGCTGATTATGAGAAGTAATGGCCAGCCAGTGCATAGCTTTTGTGCCACTGTTGATGGGTCAGCCATGTGCATATATCATGTTATCTGGTAATGAAAAGGCACATAGAAGTTATTACATTTTAGTCTGGCCCTGAATTCATGTATTCTCATGATTCATCTAGAGCAGAGGAGCATCTACCAAACACATTACAGCAAACTCTCATTTACAAAGTAATTCCCTTGCACCTTTTTTTTTATTGTGTGTCTTGATTATAGTCTTGGGCTCTTGGCCTTCAAATTGTCCTTCTCACCTTAAATGTGTGCTGCGATTTTATACATTGAAGGCTCTTGGATTTGCAATGCCTTTATTTAATAATGTCTTGCTCATCCTTGCTCCTAATAGTAGCTTAAACGGAAAAAAAATTAACAATGAAGTATAAAAAGTAGATCAAATAAAAATAATCAAAGATAAGGATGTAAGGGTGAACTGAGGCTAATGTCACATGTCAATTAGCACTCCTACAGCGGCAATAGTACTGTAAGTATAATCATATACTGCATTTAACTGGTATCTACATTGTATTGGTGTATGCATGATGAAATATACCTAAATAATAAGCAACAACAATGCCCACAAACAATACCACAATATTATCTTCAGGAGGATAATATTCATTTTTAATATAAGCAGATCTTCATTTCATGTTAAATGCTCTATCATAAGCCATGCCTATGTTTCCTATGAGATCACTATGTACCTCTTAAACTATGTTGGTCAGATTCAAATAAGTATTCCTTTTTTACATAGCCTAAACATATTCCAAATAGGTATTTTAGGAAGTTTGATAGCAACATAAAAAAATAAAATTGGATTTGTTGAAAGTAATGTATGTATAAATTTATCGGGCACCAATCAACAAATTAATAGTTTTATCGTATTTTATATATGTAGGAAATGCATTACCCCTTTGTTTGAGTTATAGTTCTGATATTTTACATGAACTAACTAAATAAATAATAAGTGTATATGGCCAATGTACACAACATACGAAGTGTCAAAAAAATGTACACATCGTATGCGAATGTAGCAGCACACAGTCCTAATTTGTAATTCGTAACTCCTCACAGGCTTACACGCATGCATCCAGAGTACTCCGTGCTCACCCACATCAGATCCCATTTTCCTCCCCCTTCTGTCTGTGACGCTACTGCTGCTGCTTCTTCTCTTCAATTCCGACCTCCGGAGGCATGAATCGATGCATGTAAGAACAATACGGTGCTCCCAATGGCCTGCAGCCATTGCTCGGGGAAGGGGGCTACACATCTGCCGAGCCGTGATGCCCTGTCGTGGCACCGAAGCAGAGCTGAATGCGCCACTTTGACGATGGCAGCGGCGCCACCATCCGTCTTGTCGCTTCTTGGTGAAGGAAACCACATCGTCAGTGGAGCCTCCGCTGCCTCTCCAGGCGCATGCATGGCCGCAGCATCAGCTACTTTGTTGAGCGAGGAAAAGAAAGCAGGATCATGTGGTGCTGGCATGCTGGATCTGTTTCCGCTGATGTGCTGCTTCTCCTCGCTGGACAAAAATCAAAGGTTATATTCTCCGCTTGTACCTATCTCATCTGCTTACTCCGCTAGTTCGCTTAATTACTGGAATTTGTGCTTGTCAATCTTACCTAAAAAGCTTGATTCTTTTCTCTCCATAATATAAACTCTTCATTCTCTTTGTGTAAAGATCACTGACGTTCTGAAACAGATGCACAGCGAGATGATGAAGCAATCGGTGGCAAAAAGGAATCGATCTGAAGAATCGTATGAAAATTTGCTAGTTCTTTTTTGAAAAAAACTCATCATAAGTTTCGTCCAAGATGCTAACTCGTCAACCATGGCACTCATACATAGCATTATTTAAAACTTTGTACTATCACGAATTACTTCTATTTTTTAAGTAAACAACCAAACTTCATGAAAAACTGCTGAAAGATAACAGATCAGTACTGATTTTAATAAAAAAAAAGAGCACTACTAAAAGAAAATATAAATACAGATTCCAAGGTTAAAAAATAGCAGGATAGCAACAGAAAACAGAGAAAACTGTCTATAAGCTGTGCGTGCAAAACATTTATGCTTGGGAATATGGCTTCCTGTCGTTTTAGCCCCTATCAAAGTTTAAAGTTTAAACTATGACCCAGATTGTACATTCCAAGAAATTGTACATAGAATTTTATTCTTGGTTAGGTACCAGACATCAAACTTATGGACAAAGTAAAAAAAATCTTCCGTATCTTGGATTCTGCAAAATTTCTATATTAATTTTGGCAATGTTGTCAGTCATTATTTTCCAATTTTACTTCTATTTTTACCAAAAGTCAGAATGTTCAGAATATTGTTTTTTTGTTAATAATAATCACTAACAAAAACTAGCCAGCTTTTTGTGTCATTGGTTGCTTTTCGGGCTTGTTAGTTATGCACACATGGGCTAGTAACCTCACCACCTAAGGCCTCGTTCGGTTGTGCGGGTTTAGATCCACTGGTGGAATCAACACCTGGTGGAATCAACACCTGGTGGAATCAACACCGGGAGAGTTTGGGTGAACCCCAATTGGCCACCCAAATCCCCACTAACTTCCCTCACCATATCCCTGCTTCCAATTACCGTTCGGTTAATCCTCTTGTCCCACAAATCGCAGCAGGCAGCGCACATCATAAGCAACACAGACAACACACAGCTGGCCGAAGGGAGCAGCAGGGCGAAGGGCTCCGTCCGCGTCCACCATGGCCGAGGACCGTCGTACCCCTACTGCCTCCCCTATTGAATCCCCAACGACCACGAACGGGACTAGCAGCTTGCCGCCGTCGTGACCATCTGCTCGCCCGGCTGGCCGTGTTTATCCCCACACGCGAGCGCTGCTTGTGCGGATGTCGGGGCGGAAAGCCATGGCGACGCTTGGGGAAGCCATGGCGGCGCTCGAGGACAGGGAAGGGGCAGATGCCGGAGATCTTGAGCTTCCCGAGGGCGATCTTCAGTCCTGGCTCCATGGCAGCGTCGCGGGCGAGGGAGCGGGAGATGCCGGAGACGAGACTAGAGGAGCCCCTCTCCTCTAGTTGGTTGCGCGCCCGCCGCCCGCCGTCTTCTCCATCGCGTCGCTGCCACCGCCGCTGTCGCGAGAGGGACGAAGCTCTCGATTGTCTTATGTTTTCTCTCTCTGTGTCCTTCCGGGATGCCATACACGGGTGGGGTGAAGATTTTTTAAAACCCGGTGGATTGGGGGGTTTTTTGCGAAAACCGGGCGGGGTGAAACACCGACGGGTTTTAACCGAATGGACTTTTAAATCGAGACCGGGATTAAAACGTGGGGCTACGATCCCGGCCGACCCACCGGGTTTGGGCGCCGATTCTGGCCGGGATGGGACGAAACGAACGAGGCCTAAAGGAGAGGTTATCATACCGCACGGCTTACACACACAACCAAACAACGGGTTCAGATAGCCAAACAATAGGCTTGAAGTTGAATGCCAAAAAATAGTTTCTCATGCAACCAAACGGCAGGATACCTAAGGGCATGAACTCGTTGCGACCTTCGCCTATGAGTACGAGGGGAAACATAGAAATGTGAACCAAACGCCGACCCCGGTGCCGCACACCCCCGCTCAGGTATATGGGCCGGGCCTAGTACACATTTTTCGGGTTTTTGCTCTCCTTGTTATCTGTTTTTTACTTTTCTATTTCCATTTCTTTTTTTAGGATTTGAAAATTGTAATGATTCAAAAAATGTCTAGTTTGAAAAATGATTAGATTCAAAAATCGATGAAATTTGAAAAATGATTAGATTCATAAATTGTTCAAATTTCGAAAAATATTGGAAATATAAATTTTTTATTTTTAAAATATTCAGATTGAAAAAAAATCAAATTTAATAAATATTCAGGCTAAAAAGTTGTTCAAATTTGGAAAAAAATTAGATTCAAAATTTATTAAAAATAAAAAATAGAAATATTTCAGATTCAAAAGTTATTGAATGTCGTAAATTTTTTCAAATATTTAGAAGTTCGGATTCAAAATTTGTTAAAATTCAAAAATTATTCAAAATCTTCAGATTCCAGGAAAAAACGGAAGGAAAAACAAAAGAAGTGAAAAGCTATTGGGTCGGCCCAGCACCACCCTTGGGGTGTGCGGCATGTGCTAAGGGCTGACCAGTGTGGCATCACTGCAGTGCGGGAGTGAATACGCTCCGCACGCAGCCTGGGCCACGTCCCATTTGACGTGAGTGTTGTCTTTTTCGGTTTTTTATGGTTATTCGCTGGTTCCTTTTGGGTTTCTGTTGGTTTTCGTTTTTATTTTTTTATTTTTTTGTTTTTTTTTGAAAATTCTAAACTATTTTGAACAAAATTTTCAAATTTCAAAATTTAAATTCAAGAAAATTGAAAGTTATGTAAAATTTAAATACGAGCAAATTTCAAAATTTTTCTTTGGTTTTTTAAGGAAAAACACACTTAGCTTTATTAATCAATAATGTTTATTACAATAGATGGATAAAGTGGAGGGTTTATCAGCCATACATGGCGGCCCTCAGAAAGACCTAAAGCGTGTTTTGTGAGGCCATGTGGCTCACTATTTGAATTTCTACTACCTTCATGTACGTATAAAGGAACAAGAGGTAAAATCGCTAACAGACAAACCAATCTCTTTGATAACCGTAGCACAAATTTCTCCGCCTCCTTGATTGATATAATCCACAATTCCTTGGCAGTTTGATGCAATAATAGCTTTGGTGCAATTTAAATGTGTAATCAGCGCAAGAGCTTCTTTGGTGGAAGTGGAACACAAGTGTAATGTGGTCACCCAATTTCCTCGGTCCCTGATCCGTGGCTCAGCTGGCTCACTCTTCTCGATGGGCCTGAGTTGCTACAACCATGTGAGGCTCGCAGGAAGAATATTAATCTTGTCTGTATATCGCCGTGGGCCGTGCCACCCTTTCGTCCCCATCGACGGCTATTCCAACTCCACTACTGCCGCCTCTGAAGCGACCGATGCTCACTCCCCTGTCACACTGGACGAGCTGGAGGCGGCAGGCGGTCGAAGAACATCCACCCCCTCCAGGCTCCAGCCCCAATTCCTCCGCCGCCGTTCCCTGCCTATCTTCGCCGCCCTCTCCAGCCCCACTTCCTTGCCGCATTTGCCCATCTCCGCATCCCTTTCAGCCCAAATCCGCCGCCACCTCACTGCCCCCGCTCCGCCGCCGCCGCCGCCTAATCACACGCACACCACGATGGAGGCGTCTCGTGCCTGCAGGGACTGGGATCCGCTTCCTGCTTAATAGTTTGTTCTGGGTTAATTTTACTTATGATCATGTTCACCTTTCAAGTATTCCCTGTGATTTATAATGTGTTATCAACAGCATTTTCTTGCGCTACTTGATTTTCCATGTGCTATCAGTTTGATTTGGAAGCATCATATTGCACTTCTGGATGCCTTCTCTTTTGCAACATACTGTACAACGCGTGCATACTTCTTGTCTGATCATCCGTTGCTAATTGCTATATGAGGTGTCGGTATAGGGCAAAAAACAGATATTTTGATGCTCGAAATGCATAGTAATTACTCCTTGTCTATAAGTTATGGTGTGATCAGTAAGATTGATCGTTAAGCACATTGCTCTTTTAGTTGATTTAACTTCATTTGTCAAACTGTTCCTGTTACCAAATGACGAAATGGCTCTGCGTTTCTGGTATTTTTTCCGTTGACCTTGATACTCAAATATTTGATTCTCGTGTATATAAGGTACATGACGCTCAAGACTCGGTATAGTGTTTTGCGCGAAAATTCAATTGTTTGCACATGGCTTCTAGAAAGTGGAAAGCTGAGATGAGGATGTGTACATGATAGACTCTTCTGATATTCATCCATCAGCTTTCATTTAGTTTCAGCTTGTTATGTGAACAGCATATCCTTGTTAAATGAGTGATTCACTAGGTAATATTTAGTGTCTCGATAAAAGTGGTTAACTCATGTGTTAAGTCGTCTCCTTGGATCCTTTAATTCACAACACAACTGTGCAATAGTCTATTTTTTCTTAACTTTACATATGTTTAGCTTATGCTAAGTTTCATCCACTCTTGCAGTTTTCTAATTTCTGGACTTGCATTACTCTAATTTTTCTTAACTGAATGTTTGTGTCTGATCTTTTGAAGGAAGATACGGGTCACTGGAATGAAGTGCTAATCGGGGAGGTTTTTCTTCCTCCTGATGTAGATGCTATTTTGAGCATGCCTAGACCAAGAGCGAATTCTGAGGATTTCTGGTCTTGGGGCTGGGAGAACACGGGGGTGTTTACAGTCAAATCAGCTTGTAGAGAGCTGATGAGAAGGAGAGAACCTCAGGCAGACATCGGTAACTCACAGGGAAAAGGTGATACATGGAGGGCTCTCTGGAGACTTAAAGTTCAACCAAAAATTCGGATATTTTGGTGGAGAGTGCTAAAGGGCTTCTTGCCGAGTTTTTTTGAGCTAAAACGCAGGCATCTAATGGACAGGAGTGTTTGCCCTATGTATGGCCATGATGAGGAGGACGTATTTCACGTGCTGACACAATGTGACCATGCGAAGCTGTTCTGGAATGCAGCTCTGGAGTTTTTTGATGTTAAATTACCTAAGCTGCATCCACGTACATGGAGTAGAGATCTGTTGACCATCAGTTGGTTAAACAAGGGGACTCAGCTGTGTTGGTCTCGGTTATGTGGGTGATATGGAGTAGTAGAAATAAATATACTCATGAGGAGATTATATATCAGCCGGTGAAATCCATGAAAATTGTGGAAGAGCTTATTAGAGCGTTGGATGTGCCATCGATCGAGAGGGTGATCCAGAAGGAGGAGACTAAATGGTGTCCTCCGGGTCCTGGAGTTCTAAAGATCAATACGGATGGGGCAGTTGATTTGGCTCATGGTGTTGCTGGAGCAGGCATAGTAGTGCGAAACCATGATAGAGAGTTTGTGAGTGCTGCTTGTAGAAGGTACCATCGAAGTTTATTTTTACAACCGTGCAATAGTCTATTTTTTTTCTTAACTTTACATGCGAAGTTTCATCCACTCTTGCAATATTCTAAGTTCTTCTTTCCAGGACCATGAACGCAAGGTTATCGTCTCCGACGTTAAAGCTAAAGTTGTTGTTTGCTGGGCAAGAGGGTGTTAGATTCATAGAGGTGAAGAAGATCCGTGCATCTAGTAATCTTTGCATGCCTTGGAGATGATTTTGCTTTCTCAAGTTAGGTAGACATCGTATCGTTATATATTCTCTGAATGCAAATGGATGCATGTGTGAGCCTGAACGTGAACGGATCCATCAATTGTAGTATTGAACAATGTAAAAAGTTTGGGCCACTATAAGTTATGTCCATGAATTGATTTATGTAGCCAAAGATATGTTTTGACATATGTCAATGATGATATGTTGATTTTTATTATAATGTAGACGCAAAATATATTTTGTACATATATTTTTTTATGATAATGTATTTGTAAATTTGAAATTCATACATTCATCTTGATGCGTGTGAAAAACAGGGTGCATTAGTTTCATACTTAGGCCACAATAATAGATGCAAATATGACCCTAAACCAATTAAATTAAACCGCTCTTAGATACAACAGTTAAGGGACAATGCATTGGGTTAGTTATCTCTAAAACTATACCATCACGTAGTAAAGCACGCTAAGAGCCAATGCATTGGGAGATCATTACGCATGCCGTCTTATCGTCCTCCTCTTCCGAGGTCGATGAAAGCCGAACTTCACTTGGCAGCTTATGAAGCTCTAGTCTATGTTCTGTCAGCTCTATCTACCCCTCCTTCACTTTTCTTGGTAATATCAACAGCCTCCTTACAAATGGAGTTCTGACATGAAGCAGACATGCTATTTTAATGTGTTGGAAGGTGACTCCCTTCGTAGTGTGCATGGTTCAGTTTTTTGTATTGACAAGTAAATAATTTACGCAGCTCCTAACTATTAGTTTGGATTTAGTGGCTTTGTGTAGACCCTCTGCTCCCTGCTATCAATTTCTTTCTGCTGTGATGAGAATGAATCTCAGCTGAAGAGATTAGGTCCCTCTGAACCATCTTTCTTGATATTACTGAAAGGTGAGTATCACATGACATTATATTCTTCATATACGATTGGCAAACGAAATCATAGGAGTGTTCCTTGAGAAAATATTCAAAACCACACTGACCTCTTCTTTACCTGTGTATTTGAGGTATCCTAGCATTGTTGATAGTTGCAACATCTTCAGAATTTGTTTCCATAGTGTAACTTTGTGCCAGTTTATACCTTTGCTTTGTCAATGCAGTATGGGAGTTATCTAAAGGAGTGACTAATAGCATTCAGTTGGCATGTTTTTAATAGATCCGGGTCTTATGTTTTAAGTTCAAACACGGTTATATGTATCTTTATATCTTTCTTTCTTTCTTATCTTGGTTGAATACTTCAACTTATACTTAGGTACTTATTCATGTATCTTTTCCGTTTTACCTCATTTATTTATTTTTAATCTTTGCAGTCTTGAAAATGCTGTTGAGAATTCTGTTGTATCCATCCCTAAATGTGTGCGGTCTGTTTTCGGGCTTTTACAGTTTAATACGAGCCCTGGAAATTTTTCTTATTTGGGCATCAGTTACGAGGTACTACCTCCGTTCCTAAATATAAGATGGAAATAGCCTACCAAAACGTCTTATATTATGGAACACCGGTAGTACTATTTAAACCCCTGTACTATTCACATGATCAAGCTAATAGTTCTGCATATATTTACAGTCAAAGTTACAAAAGTTTGACTGTTTGACAGCTCAAGTTTTAATACTTAGAATGTTTCTAAGTTTGGCAGCCCTGTACTGTATTTCTGAACGGCTGGGGTAAAATTTCCTTCAGATTTTAGATTATTTGTTGCCTTTTTTTTGCATTGATGTCTCCTCTATTTGTTGCAGATGATGATGCAATTCGTAAAGTCCCCCTCATTCTTGCACCTTAGCTGCAATAATCGGAGAATTGCACCAATTTCTGCACTAATTTCAGCAATATTGTGCCCATCGTCTTTCTCAGTTTGGAACTGCACGAGGCAAATGAAAAGGGGCCATGCCCATTGAAATAGGTCAGTTCTACCATATGTTTTGACTTGACTCAGCATTCTGCGATAGTGGTTCTACCATATGGTTTGTAATCAAGGGCCCAATATAATTGAAGTCTCACACAGTCACAACAAACATAAAGTAGAACATAGAAGTCTCACACAGTCACAGTCACACAGTCACACAGTCACAACTAACATAAAGTCTCACACAGTCACAATATAATTGAAGTCTCACACAGTCACGACCTGCATGGCATGGGCACAGTACGCTGCCCCAGCTTCACAAGCAGAGAGTGATCAAAGTGGCGAAGAGTGCCGTCAGCACAATGGCAATCGTCCTTCCATCACCGCTGTTCCCGCTGCTGAGGCCGATTCCAATGTTAAACTTGCATGTTCCATAGGAGGGGTCGACGTCGGTCGTGTTGGCTAGACCGTTGAAGTCACATGCCTGGACATCCTGGTTGTTGGTCTGGTAGTAACTGTTATAGGCGTACGAAATGTTTCCTTTGGCGTCCAGGTGGCCACAGGAGGTCTTGTACCCCAGGCTGGTACAGTCAGCGAGGCCGCAAGCGTAGCCAACGCTCTCTCCAACCTTCTTCTCTGCGAGGCTGTCTGCTGGGTTTAAGATGCACCAGCGCTTTTGCAGGTAGTTGACGCCCTTTGCCGGCGTGAGACCAACGCTGCTGTCGCGCATGCTAAGATTATACTTAGGCATGCCATCGTAGTAGAAGATGCCCCAGTGGCGCTCGAAATGACCAGAATCAACGCTCCTCTGGTCCTCGTCGATGATGCTAAAGAGGTAGGTGTCGACAGGACCTGGGCGGAGTGGTGTCCCCTGGTCAGAACCAATGTGCTTGAGCAAGGCTTGGTTGAACTGCTGTGCGTTCTGCGGGGTGGCGTTGGCATCACCGTCGGTGGGCCAGCCCACCTCGCCGACCACGATGGGGACGTCAGGGAAGCCGCTGTTGCGAAGAGCTGCCACCAGAGTGTCGTGACTCGCGTCGAAGTAGTTGTGGTAGGTGACGGCCCCATCGACCAGCGGCACCGCTGAGTCCTTGAAGAAGATGTACTCGAGCGGCAGCAGAGGGTTGTTGTAGACTCTGATGAAAGGTTGCATCTTGAGTATGACCGGCGCGCTGTTGGCCGCAAGGAACCGAGTGATCTCCACCATCGGGCCACGGAGGTCATCCCGGAAGGCACCGTCTGAGGGCTTCCCCGTCACCGACTCGTACACGTCGGTGCCGAGGACCACAGTCACCTTGATCTTGTTGCTCAGCCCAGCGTCCTCCAGTGCCGCCTGGACGTTCTGCATCGCCGGAAAGACTGTGTTGACATCAGCTCCAGTGAATGGATCATCACCAACTGCCACCAACCTGTACAGAATAATGAGTGAGACCAGATGGCATTGCGGAAATCATGTAGAAAACAAGTTAATTAACTACTTATCTAAACATGGTTAGGCTAACGTATAATAAAATGACAAAATTTGGGTGGGACATCTCTGGAAGTATGTAGTGTTCATGGATTGAATGGCATGGTAGTTAATTAAACAAAATATGCAACCTGTAGCTTGTTAATTTTGCCTCACTTCATGCACAGAGACCATTGTTTATCCTGGAAGTAACCACACAAGGAGAGGATGAAAAAACTGTGTGGGCTTATTCATGGCACCAGTGCGTCAGTGCCTCCATCGGTTAAGCAACAGGCTGATAGGTGGTCGCCCGTAGTCGCCGCTGCAATGCCGATCAACACATCAGGTTCTACCTTTTTCCCGTGCAAGCTGGAGAGCGTGGTGACTCGTGGCAGATGTCCTGGCTGCCGTGCCGGAGCATCACAAGGCATGCTGCAGCAAAGCAGGACCACGAGAATTTCTATGGTGTTTGTACTAGTCTTGGATGCTGCGAGAACTTTATTTACCATCTAGACCAGTGTAGTTTTATGTTGACTAAAGATGAACGGCATGGAAGAACTAGCTTAGGAGGAGTTAGGACCAAGCATTTATCTGTAACTATTCAGCCGTGCTCCTCATTATGAAACCAAAGCCTGTGCGTCACTTGCCTAGACTTTTCAAGCTAGAACTTGCTTGTTGTTCGTGTTGTTCACTGTTGTTGTGTCTGCGAATTTCTCTACCTAGGGATTTGGTCGGGCAGGTAGATTTCACTTCGATTTGTTGGTTGAATTAATGGTAACTTGATGCTCTGTGTTTGTAGGTTAGAGTGCCATGCTTTATCCATCCTGTTAATGAAATGAGCAGAGTGCAGTGCTTCAGGAAGAACTTGGCCAAATGGGAATGCAGGACATATATTTTTTCGGCCAAATGGGGATGCGGAACATATATGTTTTGATGAAAGAACCATCCATCAAGCAATATATTTGGCAGTAGCAATTCATTATTACATCCAGTCGTCCAACAGTGACAAATGGTTAATTTATGTATAACAATGCCCGTTAATTTATATTACCATTTGAGATTCATTCTGACTACATAGGAAAGTATGTTCATTTTACTAGGACCAACCGCATAAGTGTCTGAACCTATAAAATGCAGCACTGGTGTCTTCTTGGCTGGCTATTCTATTCACCGCAAAAGAGATGTCCTCCTTTCATCTAGCTGATCCGGCTAGGCGGCCGTCGTGAACAGGTATAGTAGTTCCTCCACTTCCTCTGACTCGATAGGGTGCCTCGCCGGATTTTACATGACCAACAAGTTCTGTTGTTTATAAGTGTCCATGTAATTTACTTAGTTTGCATTTATGGCGTCTTCCCTTGTTTGATTATGTAGACGCTAAATGGTCCTGAAAGATCTGCAAGTGTGTTGTTGGTTGACTGCATACCATGTCTACTGGTGGCAGATGTCCAAGTGCCATATGAGTTCATCAAATCCACTTTGCCTCTCTTTGTAATCTGATCTATCTATTTACCCTCAATTTTCATTGGAAGTGTAAATTGCTAATACAGAAAAAGTATATTATTCATCTATGAATCCCAGTCTGGTGCCTGTGGAGACTCGTTTCATTCAAACATAAAGCATAATGTGATTACTTTTTTACTTTTGTGTACATGCTTCATGCATACCATCGTGTTAAATTTCTTGTATCTTCTCAGTCAACGAACATATGCAAATAATTCATGTTCCCACACATCATACTGTTTCTGTAAATTAGTGGATATACAAAGAAGATAAATTCTTGATTTGACTCCTATCATTTGGAGTGTAAATCACTGTCAACACACTACATTCATATTAAGGTGGAAGGTCTCATAGGTTGTTTTTTGTCCTAGAAAATGAAAGATGATCTTTTAAGGCAGGTTGTGTTGGCATCAATATTGGCAGGGGTGTGCAAAAATGGTTTGGCTTGAAACCGTGAAACCTATAGCAGTGTTCACACTACCAACGAGATTAAGCATGGAGCATGATATTGCAGATATTTCTGGTTGCAAGCACCGCTACTAGTAAGCAAACGTATAATTTCCTTCAAATATAGGAAATTAGGAACGGGTTTTCAGTTTCTAGACGTCGAATTTGACTGTTGTTTTGCACTAAAGTTTGGTGTTTCCAAGCTTGGAAGGCCTAGCTAGGGAAACTAGAGAGGAGATGTAAAAGGGCAAGAATAACCCCTGTTAAAGAAAGGGGGCAAGAATAACCACAGGGGTAGGCTCTTTATGGTGATTAATCTAGTCTTCTTATCTGATGGGGAGCCAGGTCCTTGAGAAAAACAGAGGATGACGAGAAATGGTGGCTTTTTCATACCGTAAAGTTTCCTGTAGCTTAGTTAGAGCTTCTGGTTATAAGGTTTGGTAGTAAGAATTGAAGGCGAAAAAATCTATTGTTTGCTAAATTTTCATTTGATGTAGTTGCTATTCTTGCAGGTTGTTCTCAGATGATGTTTTGAGACAAGAACCTTGCATTATCTGTTTTCATGTGCAACCAAAATCGGGGGAAAGTTAACTACTCGTCCTCACAATCAAGGTAGGCAATAGAGATCACACTTGGTGAAATGCAGCCTTAAGGTCACATATTAGCATAGGGTACCATTTTGAGGCGTCGTGGGATTAACATATCACGTTGGTGCAGAGTGCATGATAGCATACAGATGAAATGCAGGTTTCTAAATTCACAAATTTAGATGAAAGGCTGCTTGAGGATTATAAATATTTCACGTGTATTTTGAAGTTTCATGATTAGCTTAGGTTAGCTTCGTGCCTCAGATCTTAATTTGTTTTCCTCTAACTGATGCTTCTGCTGTCAGAATGTTCATAATTTTAAGCTGAGAATTTTCATAACTGTAAGCTGAGAAGAAAGTTCAGTAATCACGTTGACTGAACCATGGATGAGATATGCCATATGAATGTTTCCTGCTAGCTATAGATGCATTTTTTTCCTTCAACAATTTATACCAGCAATTGTGTGAGCTGTTGCATGCATGATAACATGAGGTGTGGATGAGGGGTCGCCATCCCAAATATGAATGCAGAGTGTAGTGTCTAATGGTGTCCTTTGCGGGAGCCAGGGAACTTAATTCAGACCATGGCTAGCTAGCTATAGCTAGTTCCTAGTAGTTACATGCTGTTGTGAGTCGCTACCACTACATTCTGCAGCTTCATACTTTTAGATGATGCTAAATTCTTTGTGATGCCAAGTTGCCAACATGTAATGAAGAAGCTTAGCTTATGATCATCGTGTAGATGATTGATGATCATTGTTTCTATATGCAGTTGTTCATGTTACCTCAGCTTCTAGAGCTCAACTCCACGGTGACAAAAATGACTACTTTTTGGAGCAATTCTAGAGTTGTGATGGATTCCTTTTTTCCTTTGCAAGAACTGCAATTGATACCAAACCAGCTAAATACATGTGCTTAGCTACAGATCAACAAATCAAATCGTCTCAGCATGTCAAAAAAAAAGTGCTGGTGTGCTCACTGGGCATTGTCCCATCTCTCATCTGAGCCCTGTCTCGAGCAATTGAGGGTTTACGGGAACTACTGCCTTATATTGGTAATTGTATACATTGGAAGTCAGTAAATGATGATTGAGGATGCGAATCTTTCTTTCTTGTGATATACTGTAAATTATCTCAAATAATTCATCCAAATTTGACGATATAGTTGCTATAACAACTTTTTTTTTGTTTCACATAGGGACCCTAAGAAAATTGCTATTCATTAGCTATTTTTGGGTTCCAATAGAAACGTTATGTTGTTTGATAATTAATAACGGGGATGCTAGAAGGGAAAGTGGAATAAATTCATGCATACATTGCTCGTTCATATGAGGAAAAATAGAACACGAACTATATTAGGAAAGCTAGCTATCTCCAACATTGTCATGGCTGAATATTAAACTCCAGGCATGGCTGTATAAGAGGGAAAATGTTTGATATAGCCTACTACATATGAAAAGAAATCCATTTCCGTTTCATTTCCAAATTTCAGGTGTTGGTAAAGCAGCAGATGTATCTTCTAACGGCAAAAGCAATGCAATAAATATTTGCGATGTTGTTTCATACCGTATATCGACACCGTGCTTGCGCTTCATGTGACTTGAAATATTGCTGGCGACCCAGTCCACGGCGGCCTTGGAGCTGCCGGCTAGGTCCAGAAGCATCTTGTTTGGGATGCCAACCATGACCTGAATGTCGGACCCCTCCAGTGCCTGCAGGGTGAGGTCGTCGGCATCGAACAACTTCACTCTGTCGAAGTTGTTGTCCTTCAGCATCTCGACCATCGTCCTCGCCGATAGAGGGTGGCTTAGTTGGTTGCTCCAGTTCACTCCCAAGCCGGCCGACCAGTGCACGAGGGACAACAACAACATCAACTTGGCCAACTTGGCCAGTTCACGGATCGCAAATGCCATTTTTTCCCTGTTAAGCAAAAAAAAATTAGTAATAGCATTGTGGAGTTTTGCTTTGCTACACCCCAAAGAAAATTTGGAGACACTGATGCAGATCAATGGTAAGGATTAAAAGTATCTAATATTTCTATGATATTTGGCAATGAATAGAGATACAACTACGCCACTTCTATGATAGTTAGATTGTATATCTTCTTATGTACATGTGTTTGAGAATCTATTTGTAATTTATTTTACTTTTAGAGCTCTTTGTAGTACCTTTGATGATTATCAATAAATCGGTAATTTTTTTGCAAAACAAATAATTTGTTTTCTTCAACTTGTCTGAAATATTTTACGAAATTCGATTTCGTGGGTTAAGCAAAACATTTATGCAAACGATTTTTTTCCCTAAGCCTGGCAGGATTTAGAAGGCTGAGATTTGGGGAAGAACAGACGTGGTGGAGAGTGAAAAAACTGCCAAGGTTCTTGAAAAGTTGAAAAGCTGATAAAAACTTGAAAAGTGCGAGTTCTTCTATAAGGGCGACAAACTGCCAAGGTTCTTAGAGTTATTTATGTGAAGCAGCTAGCAGCAAAACTTCGATCGACTGTCCATAGACCATGATATTAGCAGCCAAGAACAAGGGGGGAGCAAAATGCGCACATTTCAAATCTCATACACACATTGCTCCCAACACAGAGCAAAGAGCCAAAGCCGTGAAAAGTCAGGTCGCGACCATGGCGTCCAGGGGCGAGCTGGTGGCGCCGCCGGCCTGATCTCCTCCCTCGCGCATCTTCTCCGACCGCCGTGACCAGATCGGACCTCCTCTCATCGTCCTCTTTCCGCTCCTCCCTGTGGCATGTAGCGGCGGGGTCTGCACATGCCACGGTGAAGCTGCAGCTCCCGGAGCTTCAGCCGTCCCCATGCCCGCGACGGTGGCCAGCCTGGCCTCGCCGGCCGCCGCCTTGGCTCCGTCCGTCAAGCTCGCCGGGGCTGCCCTTGCCTCCCGCAGGTCTGATCCTGCCATTCGTGGGCGGTTGATGGTGAGGCGGCCGCTCCTCTCCAAGGCCTTTCCGGCTCCGCCACTCGCCGACCCTGCACCTCTCGTCGGCACCTCCTCTGGCCCGCTCCCAGCGTCCCAAGCGCAGCTGCCTGCTGCTCCACGTCCGAGCCATGTTTCTGTTGATGAGTTCATCCCTGCGACAAGCTGCCCAGAGCCACGCCATGCTGATTCGACCACGGCTACTGAGTCCGCCTCGGCCCTTCCAGTGAAGATGTGCAGCGATTTTGCAAGCTTCTCAACGACAACCACGACGTATGTGCCATCAGTGTCTTCTCTTTCAGCTGCTGCAACCAAGAGCAATGAAGAGCGCGAGGAGGCATCTTGGGAGCTCGTCCTGTCTAAGCGGAGCCTTCGTCGCAAGGCTTTTGCTTCTCGGACTTTGAAGACCCGTCCTCCACCTCCAGCTCCGACCCTGTCGCCCCCTGTGCTCTTCGATCCTGGAGTGTTGGTTGAGGGGCTCGGGTTCTTGTCGCTGCCGCCGGTGGCCTCGAGTGACCCTGCCGACGTGCCCCATCCTGCTGGTGATTCTTTGTGCTCAGACGATGACGACGACGATGATAAAGAGTTGGCTCCGCGGTTGCCGATGGCCTCCACCAAAGGCGTTGTTTCTGTCTTGGTTCGCAGCACCACCGATGCACGCCATGTTGCGGAGGCGCCAACGGAGTCGTGCAGAGACCTCGCTCCTGCCGCTAACGCTCGTGGAGATGAGGAAGACTTGGTACAGGCGGGCCGAGGCCGCAGCTCCAGCCGTGAGCCATCGTCTTTGCTTCGAAAGGAGGGCCTCGAGCGTAGCCTCGCCTTCAAGCGTTGGGCTCGTGGGAGATGCTTTCGGTGCCTCGAGCGTGACCACCAGGTCAGCTCATGTCGTGCGCCCTTCCGATGCATCCGTTGTCGCCGTCCTGGTCATCGAGAGCGTTTCTGCCGTGCGCGGTTTCCCGCCGCTCGTTCTTGCTCTCCGGACGGTCGTGCTCGTTCTCCGGACGCACGTGCTCCTTGTTCGCGGCGCCGCTCTCCGCCCGCACAGCCACGTCGTCCATCGGCGTCCCGGAGTTGGGTCGAGGTCGTGTGCCACTCGTCGTCTCCTGCAACATCGCCGCCAGGGCCCTCTCCAAGGTGTTGTGAGGAGTTCAATGTCAACGCCAGTTTGGACTCCCGCTATCAGTGCCAGCTTTCCTTGCTACACATGGAGCTCACCCAGTTGGTTGCTACACGTGTCGAGGAGGCGACTCGCCCCCTCCGTGAGGAGGTGGCAAGCCTCAAGTTGTTGTTGGCACATGTTGGTGATTCTTTGGAGCCGACGAAGGCATGTTCTTCAGGTGGACATGAGCTCGCCACCGTGCAGGTTTCACTTGCACTTGGCTCCGTAGAGGAGAAGTCATCTGTGGTCGAGGAAGAATATCTCTACAGCTGTTTCTCTCCCCGTGGCAGCCCCGGCCAGTCGCTGCAACCTGTTGTGTCGGCTGCCTCGGAGAGCGAGGGCATAGACGAGACCTTGGCTCCGATATTGCAGATCACGCCAGAGCGACATGAGTTGCGTGGTGATTCTCCTGCGGTGCTTCCAGGCGTTATGCTCTTTTGAGACCTTGGAGGTGGCCATGACACCCCCGCCACCACAGTTGGAGCCTTGCCAGTCCCTCGTCTCTTTGGACTGTGGAGCAGTGTTGGCTCCTAGTTCGAGGCTCTTTTTGCAAAAGAGCTTTGCGGCTTGCTCGCTAGTTTGGAGGCGGCTAGCCCTGGATATGGCAAGGACATTGACTGCGTCTTGGCGGGAAAGGCCTCGGAGGATATGATTAGGAGGGTGGAGAAGTCTCTCAGGAAAGTATCTATCAGGAGCATAAGAAGGAAGAGGGTCGGTTGATTAGTTGTTGGACTCTTTTTGGTTGTCATGTCCTTTTAGTGGGACGTTGTGCTCTTGGGTGTCGGTTCTAGTTGGTTTAGAGGTTGCATTCTTTCGATGTTTTCTCTCTTGTAGGTGTGCTGTTGGTATGGGCTTGGCCCTGTCGTTGTAGGTTTTCGCTCGGTTTTCTAAAACTGAGCAACTTCTTCTTAATTAATAGATGAGGCAAAGCTTTTGCCTCCGTTTAAAAAAAAAAAAAAAAAAATCTCATACACAACTTACCTTGCCTGACGGAAGCGGCCGGCGGACCACGCGCGTGGCAGAAGACAGCGTGAACAGAGCCGCCGGCGGACCACGCGCGTGGCAGAAGACAACGTGAGCGGAGCCGCCGGCGGACCACGAAGACAAGGTGAGCGGAGCCGCCGGCGGCTGTAGCCTTCTCACTCTCGACAGAAGCCAAGCAACGAGGGGCGCTGGAGCAGGTAGGCAGCGGGGGTTGATGGTTCTAGGGCTCAGCAGGGTCGGGTGGGTGAGCAGAGGTGACTGGAGGTGCAAGAAGAGCAAGCCCGTGTGATCGAGGAAGAAAAGCAGGCATTGATCATTCTGCCATGATCCATTTTTGGCAACCTCGTAGTGGTGCATGTGAAGCGTTGCTTGTCCCTGCTGACGTTTTCTGGTCTTCTCCATAAGTTGGGAGAGAATACTATTCCCCTAGCTTGACTTGTCTCTAGCTTACCTGGGGCCTAACAAACTGTGAGGAGTTTCATTGCCTGGGTGGTTAGTGGGATTTGGTTAAGTAGTAAACCGTACCGGCCTTATCTTCTTACTTTGAATAATAATCCTTTGAGTATGACCTACTAGGTGGTAGTGGTACTAAGCAAACTAACAATTAGCATAATTACCACACTGCACCACAAGTTAACCAACAAGTAAGAAGTGCTAAGAAGTATTACGGATCTGGTGTCAGCTTTCATGTAGTTCTCTAATGGAGGGGATATCAGAGCACCTCCCAAAACATACACGACGTTCATAACATATCATGACCATTAGACAGCAAAGAAGTAGCACTAGCTCGATCTCCACATTTAGCAAGCCGTTTTTTGATTCATTTGGAGAGATTGCTCATTGGTATGTGAATCCTCCACTCACCAAATTTATTTGGAGAGTAATGGATTATGCATTTATGCCATGATATCTATGCTGCTATTGGCGCTACGTACTGTTCTTGCTCAAGAAATCCATGACTTTTTTCTAAGTAGTATTGATGCATAGGAATGATGACTATGCTTTCCAGGATTAGGTGTATGTAATTTTTACTTGCTAAATCTCATTGTTTAGTGTTTTCATAAAAATTCCAGCAAGCTCTCATCATAGGCCAAGAAGGCTGTGGATGCATACTTTGGAAGAACAAGAAGTGCCAAGAATTGTCCGCTCCTTGTTAATTACAAAGAAAACCAAGATTGGGAGGACACGATTGAATACAAGAATGACAAGCTAACTATCCATAACACTAAATGGAAAGACCCCCATATGCTGAGCTACATGCCTATTGCACATGACTTCGCTGCATTTTATAGCGCGACAGGTTTGGGTGGTTTCTCATTGCTAGCAAACGACGCTTATGTGCACTTTGCTAGAGAGTTTCTCTCTTCATTTACCTTTAGTTTTAACAATGAAACTGAGTTGTATACAACAAGCTTTAAGATGTATGAAAACCGAATCACTTTGTGTTTGGATAAATTTTTGCAAGTGTGTTTTGCAAGTGTTATATCCACGACTTGCGCACTATAACATGCAGTGGTGTGATGAGTCACCGCAACAGGATCTTGCCTCATCCTCCTAACATTCTGGCTCCCATGTTGAAGGCACCTTCCACTTCTCGATGTCTGCACCGAAATAATAAAAAAGATGACAGTCCTAGTCCATGCAAAAAAACTGTCCCTGACAAGGAATCCCCTATTTTTTTTTATAAAGGGCACTTTATTACTTTAAAAGCAAAGAACCCGGCCTCTGCATAGTTAGGATGCACACAACTTTAACAATACAGTTATTACACTTCGTTGGTCGAGGAATCCCCTAGTTAGGTATGTAGAAAAATAATTCAAGCATGGATATGTTGAATGCAATTGAATTTTCCTCTTCTTATTGTGCCCCAATCATTAACACTTATACATTTCGAGAATTCATTAAGAGCATGGTCATCAATATATTTGAATTCATCAGTGCTTCCTCCATAGAGTAAAGCAAGAGCATCCAAAAATTTATAGGTACGAATCTGGCCAACCACGTCGGTGCGGATCCAGCTAGAGCTTTTGATCCTGGACTCTCCGTCTTGGTCAATCAGTAACTTGGCTGCCCAGTTGGGCCACCTGGCCGGTGACGAGGGTTCACCTCGGTAATGCCCACAAGTATGGATTTGGGTTTTAGGAAAGAGAGAGAGATGGTGGTTTCGCGGATTTGTCGGACAAACTAGGTATCCGACGAAAAGTAGATTGGAGGCTAAAATCGCTGAGATTGTATTGGAATTAGGGTTTGCAACAATTCGTGTTGTTACAAGTATTCTGGATCCCCTCCCCGGTGGCTCCTCCTAGCCCTTATATAGTGGGCTAGGTCTCGGAGTCCATCCTAGGTTGGTTACAATGTCATATGTCGGTTTACCCGATTTGGCTAATACTTGCATAATTTCATCTAGTTTTTAGTCTTGGACTCTTCTTGGGATTCATGGGCTTCATACAATCCTTCCTGGACCTGCACCATAGTTGGTATATCGAGTACCATATATGGTATACTCCTGTGAGTAGCCCCCAAGACTTTACTCGAGTCGTAGACTCGGATTAAGTCTCAAAACCTTGACTTCTTCCTTTGCAGCGTGAACTCAAAATTGTACTTGAGGTAATATTCTTGATTGTTTTTATATTTTATACAGTCCATAGGGATATTGGTAAACAAGCATGGTGCGTCCGAAGGATCGGGAACCAGTTAATTTCTCCTGGGAAAAACATGTGGACCTACTTCAAATTCGAGTCCCCGGACTGGAATTCGGATTACTAGCGCAATTCACCTCGGGCCACGGAGGTCTTATCGAGTTCTAAATTTCAGCTAAATGTTAAGGGTACCCAACGCGTTCGTCGGGATTTTTCATCATATCGTCGATATGGATATTATTCTAGCAGAGCACATTCTTGTGTGAGTACCAGATCACTCAGGATGGATCCTGGGGTCTTACCTTCATGCTAAAAAGCACGACATCTAGACATGTTATCACGAAGGGCGTGGTTTAGGAACTTTTTGTCTGATGCCTTGGTTGGCTGTTGGAGTAGCCGAAGTTTTTGGGTCATGTTTATCGGGTGCACATGCAGCGCTCCCGATGGGAGTAAAGGACGAGATTGTGTTCTAAGTGTCCACCATTGAACATAAATTCAAACTTTTAAATTCTTCTACTGCATATTTATTTTTCTATCGGGTGCAGCTCTCCCGATGGGAGAAGCCCCTGAGGCTATGGTCGGACACTTGTAACCGAGCATAGGCTCAAAAGTCTTGCCATCCGACGAATTGCTCGGCTCGGTTTCTTTGATCTTGTTAATAAAACTTGTAAATTTTCGTCCACTTCTCTTTTTATTTGGGCGCGCGACCAGGAGGATACGCTCGAGTGCTTGCAGTCGAGGATAGGCTCGAAATCTTTATATACCTGAGGATTTCAGTTCACTCAAGCACTCAAACTTTCCAGCACTTCGCCATTTTTTTATACGAACATGACGTCATTCTGACGGTGATGGCATGCTTGGGTGTATTTGCAGAGGTACTTGATGCGACCAGACATTGGTGGGCCCTCCACCATGATGACACGCGTGTGGCAACCGCCATGATGCTGATTTGACCACACGACCGTGCGAAAACCGAGGCGTTCGGTTAGCCGACGGGCAGTAACTTCCTCGATTTACGCGGTAGTGGAGTAAATGGGCCACACGATTAATATGTTGTTGACATGTTTTTGCCCTATATGTTCTCCACAAAAGTCACTTCTTCTGATCAGACGGTTCTCCTTCGTCAATTGCGGCATTAAAAGCCAAAATTTTTCTGTGCCCTAATCACTTCTTCTAACTTCATCTTCTCCCTCGCGCTCCTCTCCATCCTCATGCTCTTGCTCCTGCACTGCAAAAGCACCACCATTCTTTTCCTTTCTTCATCCACCACTCCTTCATCCGGAGACATGGAGAAGACGAAGCGTGCAACAGCCTGCGATGCGACGACAAAGAAGGAACGCTTGTCGGGGTGGATGCGATCCACCTTTAGCACCAGTGACCTGCAGAAATGGTGCAAGTCCGGCATCCTCTATAACAATACCAAGGACAAGATCCTCGGCAACGAGATGATGTTGTGACCCACGAAAGTATGGCGGGTAATGTTCCTTCATTTTCTTCTTCGCGGTCTCTCTATCCCCGCTCATGAATTCCTTCGTGGGCTCCTCTTCCTTTATGGCGTTCAGCTGCACCAGCTGACTCCCAACTCCATCCTCACATCGCGTGTTTTATCATGCTTTGTCAATGCTTCCTGGGCATCGACCCTCACCGGGGCCTACGGAGGAGGATCTTTTTCATCCGGCGCAATGCGTCGAGGAGCACATCATCTCTCCCTTAGGTTGTCCTTTGGGATTTTCTTGCCTCCTTTGGCTGTTTCGGATGGTTTGTTGTGTTTTTCCATTCCACTCTTTTGTAGTGACTTGGTGTGGCTTTTGACTGTTTGGACGGCTGTGTGCATCTTGGTTATGCAGATGTCGGGTATATTTCTTAAAACTTTGAGTAATAGAGCACCCTTTATAAAAATTTCTATTTTCGTGCCCTCGGTTCCTTAGTTGTGCTCAGTTTTCCCCAGCTCCTTAGTTTTTCCTCAGTTTTCCCCAAGTGCTTGTTTGAAACCCGCAGAAGGCAGCTCAGACGGCGGGATTCCCGTTAAGTTGACCGCTCCGTGACGTGTGGGGCCGCATCGTGTGGGCCCGCGTCGCGTGGGGCTGGTAGAAAGGGACCGCGTGGGACAGGACGAGATAGCGTTTGGTTGCACGTGAGCAGGAGCTGGGTTTTGTCTCTCTCGGCCATTGACATTTCCCTTTTGAGAGTACCTTTTCTGCCTCCTTCTCTCTGCCTTTTTTCACCTAATTAGTATCAAATCTAGAGAAGCTTGCATTTCTGTCTTTCTTCAATTATTATTTGTGCCTTTTGGCCCTCGTTGTTTGCCCAATATGGCAGCAAATCTAGTAGGGAGCCCAATCTAGTACTCCATCTAGTCCATATGTATGTAGTTAAATCTAGAAGCAAATCTACAAGGAATGTACGATAAATTCACAAGGTCATATAGTAGAATAGGGATAGATAATATAGATAATAAGCTGCATTCAGCAGCCAAACATAGTAGGGTTCGAGGTTCTTCACAGCACACAGTACCATCATACTAACAACATAACAACGAGGGATCCCTAGCTAACAACAAAGGGATCCCAACAACAAAATGGAGGAGGCAGCAGCAGCACACGTCCAGGACTCCGCCTACCCCATCTGCCTCTGCCTCCACTTGTTGCTCCCCTTGGGAGCCTTGGGCTTGAGCGGAGGCATGCGCCCGCCGGAGATCTCCACCCGCTGGATGCTGCGGAGGTGCATGCCGAGCGCCAAGTGCTTGGCGCGGAAGGAGTTGGGGTTCACCGACGCGCCGACCTTGGGGTTGGTGTGGCCGATGTTCTCGGCATGCGTGAGGACGCAGTTGAAGTCAGTGCCGCCGAGCCTCCTAGTGCAGAAGGGGCACCTGTAGACACCCTTGGCGACGTCGAGGTAGACGACCTGCAGCCTCCGCAGCACCTGGCGAGTCTTGACGTCATGGTGCTCGTCGTCGCTGCCAGGTCAGCTGATCCATATCAAACGGTAATTTATTAGTGAATGAGTTGCAAACGTGCATGATAACAAACTTAGGAAAAACAGAGGCAGCCTCAGTTAGAGTGGACACGATTATATGTCTACAGGGAAGTGAACCAAAGCTCATGCACAACAGATTTGTACACAGAAATGGTTCGCTGAACCCTCCCTGTAAAAATCTGTGCCCACCGATTCATCATAGGCAAAGAAACAGATTTCAGATCTGAACTTGAACACATTCCAGGGGACGGCGGCGACGTCCATTGAGGGGACGGCGTCGAAGAGGGAGGCGTCGTGCTTGGAGCCGACGGCGCCGTGGACGATGGGATTGGCATTCTCCTTGTCCATCTCGCAGAGGAGAGGGAGAGGGAGAGGGTTTTTTGCTTTGGAGAAGATGATGGGACGTGAGAGAGGCGGCGTTGCGTAGGCGAGTGAGAGTGACATAGATAGTAGACACTTGTATTCCACCATAAGATCTGGAGTGGGATGGAATAGTCAATTGTATTTCCACCTCTTGTACATCAACGGATGCGCTTTACCGTAGACACTTGTATTCCAAGGGGGCAAGCGGTGGGCTGGGGAAGCCTTAAGTCCCCACGGAGACCGTAGACACTTGTCGCCCGAGGAGCAAGCGGTGGGGGGAAGCCTTAAGTCCCCACGATTATTGCGGTCTATGATGGGTTGCATCTCCCGAAGGAGTTCATGGTAGAGACCTGAACTGTTGTCGTGGTCGGGGGCCGTCCTTAATTGGTATAAGAGCACCGGCGGAGTTTGCATCAACGGGTGGGTGTATGAGGTAGCGGAGGAATATGATTGGCTATGACCTTATACCGGGCCTCACACCGAAGGAAGTGTGGACGGGAAATTTCCCGGTTGGCACCAAGGTTAAGATCTCTTATGGGTAAAGCAACACACCTCTGCAGAGTGTAAAGAACCGTGACCTGTCACTCCCTGTTCCGGGATATGGAACTGTGAACGCGGCCGGAAAGGAGCTCCATGAAGTTCTAGTAAACCGGTGAAGGCTGACGGACATAGTTCTTCGAACCTCTTGAAGAAATGGTTATGAAAATCTGCATTGGTATTAGACTTTCTGGTCTAATGGTGTAGCTAGTGCATTAAACACCTCTTCCCTATAATGAACTTGTTGAGTACGCTCGTACTCATCCCACTCTTAAATCCCCTGCTTAGATATGGAGGCATCGAAGGGGGATCTACAGTGCAACTCGAAGGTCGAGAAGTCAACAACTACTTCAAGAGACAGGACCCTGTCAGAGGAGTCAAACACCACATCCAACAAGGAGACAACCTAGATTAGCAATAGAAGGGAACTAGCTTCCTAAACCTAGCTCATACTTAGCTAGAATCTATTCATAGCCTCTGTAGCTAGTAAATACTCTACAAATAGAGTTCGTGTTAGGATTAGACTACGAGTCGATCTTCTGGAGTTTATTTGCAGTTTTACCTCATTGTAAAGTAGGAGGCTATGATGATCTTATGTAATCTGTATGTAATTCTATAGACATGCCTTGGACCCGCATATGTTTCTGTTGTACCACTCTGAGCGATATAATTCTAGTGGAACGGTGTTTCATTGGTGTTATATCAGACTTGCATACTACACCATGCAGTGGTATGCCGGGTCACCACACAAAGCCACCAATGGAACAGCGATCATCAACACAGCCTGCCCAGTCAGCATCAGTGAAAATGCTAATGCCAGTAGATGGCGATCTGCGTATCCTCAGTCCTGTGTCTAGAGTTCCCTTAATATATCTCAAAATGCGCTTCACCGCTTCCCAATGAACATCAGTGGTTTGAGAAAGGAACTGGCACACCTTGTTAACAGCAAAAGATATATGAGGACGAGTAAGTGTCAAGTACTACAGACCTCCAACAACACTACGGTACTTGAATGAATCATCAGTACCCAAAACTGTGCCTGACTCTCGACTAAGATGTTCTGTCACAGCCATAGGTGTAGAAGTAGACTTGCAATTCTCCAGACTAACACGATGTAGCAAATACATGGCATACTTGCGCTGACTTAGTATCATACCCCCTGAATTGTAAGTCGCCTCTAAGCTCAGAAAATAGTCCAAGGCGCCAAGATCCTTGATAGGAAAACTAGCTGAGAGAGAACGAACAAGACCACTGACAGCCGCAGGGGTAGAGCCAGCGATGAAAATATCATCAACATACACCAACATATACACCTGAACACCGTGCTGAGAGAAAATGAACAGTGATGTGTCGGCCTTACTAGGACGAAAACCAAGCTGAGAGAGAAGAGCACTCAAACGAGCATACCAGGTGACATAGGCATCCCAAATGGGCCTGCCGAATATAGTACCCGGGGTTTATTGAAGGCCTACTACCCGAAGAATAAGAAGATTCGGAAGCCCAAGATGTATTTAAGGAAAAGATAGAGTTGTAATAGGAAGTGTTATTTGTAATCTGGCGGGATGAGTTAGAAACCGTCCCGGACTCTGTAACTTGTACAAAACGAAACCCTCGGCTCCACCTCTTATATAAAAGGGGAGTCGAGGGACGAAGATCATCGAATCATTGTCTGCAAACCCTAGTTTTCATATTCGTCGAGTACTTTTCGGCTGAAACCTTCGAGATCTACTTGCCCTCTACTTCTAACTAAACCCTAGCCTATAATCCGTAGGCATTGACAAGTTAATCCCTTGTCAATTGGTGCCGTCTGTGGGAATTAGAGGCGTAAGGAGCTGATCTCGATGGCACGTTCAAGATCTTCGACATCGTCAACCGGAAGCAACACTATGGATCGAGGTAAACAGATCGCTGCTGGTCTTGTTGATTTTGTTCCTCACCCACCCTCCCGTTTGGATGCATATGCGTATCTGCGGAGCCCTTGGAGATGACGTTCGGAAGATTCCACTTTCGCGTCGAGAAGGAAGGATCGTATCGTGTCGAAATTCCGATTTCGTCGGGATCATCGGTCGACTCGATTTTTCAAGCTATGCATCATCAATGAGTCGAAGAAGAAACTTCCAACACGTTACGTCAGCATCGAGAGCAAGAGAGAAACTCGCCAAGATCTCCAACAACGCATCGTTTGAGTCATCTGCGGACTCATATATAAGCGATGGCTCAAGCGATGTCGACAGTTACAACTTCATCGACAAATCTCTCACAGTGGGCAAGGTCTTCATCAATCTCAACAATGATGTCACCGAACCCAACATAGATCTGAGTACAAAATATCATCAGATTTATGCTATCGAAGATCAAGAGGAAACATCGGAGGCTTTCGACGAGTTGGGAAATCCTTTTGTCGATCCCTCAGATCTAAGGAGAGGTATGGGCACTAAATATGACGGGCCCACACCACGCGTCAGAGTTCAACTTCCACAGCCTGGGATAGAGCGGCAAAAGCCATAGATGGTTCAGAACCAATGACGACAGCTACAGCTCAAGAACTGCAAGCTTATCAATATATGCTCGCACGAACTGCCCGAGAAATAGAAAAACAGAAGCTGAGTTGAACGGAGAAAGGAGGCAGCTTCGCATCCAGCGGGAGAAGGGCAGATCTAAGTGGACAATCTAGAGTTTCGGGTGATAGCCACGGGGAGGCTCGGAACAGAGGAAGATCGAGGTTACAACACATACCCGAAGCAGAAAGAGAGTTCTTGGTTCAAAACCTCGACATGTCTTTTATGTCGATAGATACAAGGGAAATATCATCCCTAAGACACCGAAGCTGGGTATATGGCGACACAAGCTTACATACTCGCATCCAGGCCACCCCCAGGAGATCCAAGGGAAACATTATACAACATGGCATTGGCAGGGGTTGGAGCTATGGGGACAGCGTTCGTAGCAACGCCTCCCGAAGGAGCAGCAAGGCAAAACAGTCCACGACTGCGGCAAGCGGCGGCGGCTCCCGAAGGACCAAGTGGAGCAAGAGACACAGGAGTACAAGCGAGGGTCGATAGAGCAAGGCAAAGCGAAGGATCATCGGCGGTCCCGGAGCTTAATGACGAGGATATGTGCGGTCTACCGTGCTTCACGAGAAGAGTCCGAAAAACTCGAGTCCCCTCAGGATTCAAGTTACCCGATCACTTCAAAAAGTTCGACGGCTTGCAAGATCCAGAGGACTGGTTAATTGATTACCTCGAGACGGTGAAGCTAACTGGAGGAACTAGAGCAACAGCGATGCAAAGTATTCAGTGCACTTAAGTGGAGCCGCACGATCTTGGATCAAAAACTCCCGCCAGGATCCATCGACAGTGGGAAAGTTTCGAGGACGTATTCGTCAAGAACTTCAGGTCCACATGCAAGAAGCCTGCGTCGTTAGAAGAGCTAAGGGCGTGTCGACAAAAGCCAGATGAGTCAATGAGAAAATACATCCAAAGGTGGAACATCATAAAAAATTCGGCAGAAAATATATCCGACGAGAGAGCAATAGATGCGTTTGTCGGGAATCAGGCGTGGAGATTTTGTCGAGGATTTGGGAAGGACCAATCCAAAAACAGTATCCGCGTTGATGGAGATAGCAAATAGATGGGCAGACGGAGAAGATGCTGTCACAATAAACGACATAGGTCGCCGAGAAGAGGATCGTATCGAAATTATCGGGCGAGGCGACGATTTCCTCGCGATATCCGAATTATGACGCCCCAGGCAAATTTCGGCAGGATTTCGAGCAAATACAGGAGGAAGCAACGAGACGATTATCGAGAGAAGCAATGAGCAGCGAGCGATAATAGGGACGACTCCCGCAGGCAAAATAGTGGGCCAAGGTTTCCACGACCTTTTTGTCTCCCGAAGAAATGTTGAACGGACCGTGCCGGATGCACTTCTTCCTCGACAGCAATGGGAAAAGACAGTCAGGGCATCTACGAAAGATTGTCGAAATTTTCAAGCAATGTTCGGATGTGCAGAAAACGCTCACGCACGAGCAGCACGGAGAAACCCTCGGGAGCCTAGAGCGAAGTTCATCTACCACCACCTCCCGCGAAGGCAATCAACACCAGCTCAGAATAGCGGCAGCACCACCACCCTATGTTGATCCTAACTCCAACGGAGCAGTGTCGATGATCCGAAGGAAGGCCGTCCAATAGAGCTCAAAAAGTAATCTCGCGACAGGTGTTCATGGCAGGAGAAAATGCCTCCACCAACAGTTGAGTACCTCAATTGGTCGGGGCAAGACATCGGTTTCACCATAGCAGACCACCCACAACAGGTTCCTCGACAGGGCGCAGCACTTATCACGGTTATCGCTGATTTGACGTTTCGAGTATTCATAGATGGTGGCAGCAGCTTAAACCTTATGTATGCAGATACATTGAGGAAGATGAACATATCCTTAGCAAACAAAAGCCAACGGACACAAGGTTCCACGGTATCACACCAGAAAAACCAAGCTATCCATTGGGAAAGATCAACCTCGACGTTCAGTTTGGAACCCGAGAAAATTATAGAATCGAGAAATTGGAGTTTGAAGTCGTGGATTTTCCATCGCAATACCACGCCTTATTGGGACGACCAGCATATGCTAGGTTTATGGCGGTACCACACTATACATACCTGTTATGGAGATTGCCTGGACCCAAGGGACCAATTACGGTCAAAGGGAGTTTCGCCTTAGGTGATAAATGCGACAAGGATTTCCATCGGTTATCGGAAACCTTCGGGATGCAGCTGAATACTTGGCGTCGAAAAGCATGACGATTACGACGTCGCCGGACGTCGGAAGGCCAAATAAAGAATCAACTTTCAACACGAGAGAAAAATTCTAAGGAGGTGCACATTCACCCGACGGATCCAAAAAAGACGACATCCATTGCAAACAACATGGATATCGCATAGGAAAGCGCGCTCGTCGAGTTCCTCCGTGAGAACTGGAAAATCTTCGCATGGTGTCCAGGTGACATGCCAGGAGTACCCAGGGAACTTGCCGAGCACCACCTAAATTTGGATCCAACAGCGAAACCGATCAGACAACCTTTGCGCTTTTTCGGAACCAAACCGCAAATCCATGCTATCAGAAATAAATCGACTAGAGGAAGCTGGTTTTATCGGAGAGATCTCTGAGAAGCCACATGGGTAGCTAACCTGATGATGGTGCCGAAGAAACACGACAGTCCTTCGCATGTGCGTCGACTTCACGTGTCTAAACAAACATTGCCCTAAGGATCACTTTCCCCTCCCAAGGATCGATCAAATCATCGACTCCACGGCGTGAACGTCTTTCCTTTTTAGATGCATACTCTGGTTATAACCAGATCAGATTAAAAGAAGATGATGAAGCCAAGACAGCGTTTATTACACCTTACGGCGTGTTTTGCTACAAGACAATGCCCTTCGGTCTAAAAAATGCGGGAGCAACATATCAGAGGATGATGCAGAAGTGTTTAGCAACACAGATCGGGAAAAACGTGCAAGTATACATCGATGATGTCGTCATAACATCAAAAAAGGGGACAACGCTGATCGAGGACCTCAAAGAAACCTTTAACAACCTCGACAAATTCTGCCTCAAGCTGAACCCGACGTGTTCTTTTGGCGTCAGCAGGAGAACTTCTGGGTTTCTAGTTTCAGCAAGAGGGATTGAAGCAAATCCCGACAAAATACAAGCCATAGTAACAATGAGGAAGCCAACAAAGTTGAAAGAAATAAGCTAAGCGAGTCGCAGCTTTGAGCAGATCGTCGCCGGGTTAGGAGAAAAAGCGTTACCATTTTATGCGCTGATCAAACAAGGAGATAAATTCCGGTGGAACGAAGAAGCAGATAGAGCTTTCGAGGATCTAAAGCGAAAAATATCGACACCACCAATCCTGGTGGCTCCAAAGGAAAAGGAACCTCTCCTGCTGTATATTGCAGCCACACCCCAAGTGGTTAGCACGGTGTTAGTTGTCGAAAGAGAAGAAGAAGGGAAAATCCATGGAGTACAGCGACCAGTACTTCGTGAGCGAAGTCTTGTCTCCCTCAAAACAAAGGTACCCTCGGTACCAAAAGCTAGCATATGGAGTGTTCACGACGGCGAAAATTGCGCCACTATTTTTCGGCACACCCGATCATAGTGGTCAATGAAGCTCCTTTATCAAATATACTTGAACAACCCAGAAGCTACGGGTCGTGTCTCCCTTTGGGGAATAGAACTTTCCCCTCGGGACATCACGTATGAAAAAGAAAAGCAATAAAGTCGCAAATACTACCAGACTTCATCGCAGAGTGGATGGAGTTGCAAAATACAGGGACCCCAGATTTATCGAGAACCGGACCATGAACTTTGATGGGTCCAAGAGACTAGAAGGGGCTGGCGCGGAGTAGTACTATCACCCGAAGGCGACAAGTTGAAGTACATCCTTCGGATGACGTTCCCTAACGCGTCTAACAATGAAGCAGAATATGAGGCTCTCATACACGGGATGAAGATGGCGAAAGCTTGCGGAGCAACTCGATTAAAAATCTTTGGCGATTCACAGTTGGTAGCTCAGCAAGTTATGAACCAATGTGACGCAGTCAATGATAGCATGATGGCATACAAGGAGGTGTACAATGAGCTCGAGAAGTTGTTCGATGGATGCGAAGTAAATCATATTAGTAGATTGAGCAACGATGAAGCCGACGTTCTGCAAACATCGGATCGCAATGCCTTGCAGTCCCACCAGGTGTATTCTGGGAGGAGATAACAGAGAGATCCACGAGTCGACAAAATCAAAAAGAAGGAGAAGAAACCCTCGGGGGCTACCAAGGAGAAGCAAGAGGAAGAAGAAGAAGAGCAAGACCTGGTCATGGTAATACAAATACCATGGATGCAGCCATACATATCATATATACTCAGGAAAGAAATACCCGACGATCCAGTCGAGGCAAGGCGAGTAATTCGACGATCCAAAGCTTTCACAGTAGTTAAGGGAGATTTATATAAGAGAAGCATCTCAGACGTCTTGCAACGGTGCGTCACACCTGAAGAAGGAAGAACAATTCTGAAGGATGTACACGAAGGAATATGTGGCCACCACGCAAGCAGTCGAGCTATCGCAGCTAAGGTTTTTCGGGCAGGATTCTACTGGTTAACAGCAATTGAGGATGCTAAGGACATAGTACGAACTTGCGACGCGTGTCAAAGGTTTGCCGCAAAACCTCACTCTCCAGCAGCAGAGCTAGCACCAATACCTTTGTCGTGGCCCTTTGCACAATGGGGACTCGACATGGTGGGCAAGTTACATAAATCATGGCCAGGAGGAAAGGAGTACATGCTAGTAGCTGTCGACAAATTTACAAAGTGGATAGAAGCGAAGCCGATAAATTCACCAGACGGAGCATCTGCAGTAAAATTCATACAAGGCCTCGTCTTCAGATTTGGAGTGCCCCACAGCATAGTCACAGACAACGGCAGCAATTTCACATCCAATGAATTCAAGGACTATTGCAAAGAGGTGGGTATCAAGCTGAACTTTGCGTCAGTTGCACATCCTCAAACCAATGGACAAGTCGAGAAAGCCAATGGCATAATCTGCAATGGCATCAAGAAACGTCTGTTGGGACCTCTAGAAAAAGCTCGACATACCTGGCCTGAAGAATTACCAAGTGTGCTATGGAGCATCCGAACAACACCAAATACGGCGACACAAGAAACTCCGTTTTTAGTCCATGGCGCGGAGGCAGTACTTCCAATAGAAATAGAGCACGACTCCCCTAGAGTCACAGCATATGATGAAGAAGCTTCAAAGATAGCATTGGAAGATGATGTGGACGCACTCGACGAAGCTAGAGACGAAGTACTATCTCGCGTAACCAAATATCAACAGGACTTGAAGAATTACCACAGTCGACGTCTGCGGCCAAGATCTTTTCAGGTGGGGGACCTAGTTCTTCGACTCACGCAAAAAAGTCATGAAAAACTCGAGTCACCATGGCTTGGTCCTTACATCGTCACGGAAGTAATCGGAGGAGGAGCATACAGGATAAAGGACAAGAAGACAGGGGTGGAGGAGCCAAACCCCTGGAACGTGGCGCAACTCAGGCGGTTCTACGCCTAGAGTCGAAATATAGTCCTTGTAAAACTTCAATGTACTGAAACGCCCACGAGTTTTCAGACGCACTCTTTTCCTTTTTCGGGGCACCGAGTGGGGCCGGGAAAGGTTTTAATGAGGCGGGCTCGTGGTGCTGCAATATAATAAAGATAGTGGAGATACACTTCTTATTCTTCGACACGCTCGGGGGCTTAAACGCCCAAGTCTCAAAATACATACAATATAGATTCACTGAAATATTTCGCCTTGGTACATTAATACCTCGCCAAATATAACAAAATCGAAAGACAGCAAATATAGTGTACGCATCAAAAAACGTAAGTGCCTTGGTTTAAAAACCTCGCCATGCAAATATAGAATTTCGACATCAAAGATACTCAAGAATGGGCAATCTACCCAAGGGACAAACAAAGATGTCTTTTTCCAGCAGAAAAAATAGATTTCAAGGAAGGAAAAATAATGCAATCTTCGCCTAGTCAGGCTCGGGGGCTTCAACAACATAGAGGACCTCAGCAATATACAATAAAGTCCTTCGGGAACATAAAAAAAGAGTGAGATATAAGTTTCCAATATAATACAAGTCAGTTAAATCCCAAGATAGTATCTACGGACAAACCCCTGGTTGTCTTATGCTCAGCATAAGAACCCTTGGTAAAAAACTCCGAGTCCATCCGAAGAAGTTCATCTATCATCGATTCAGCTACAGGAGCTACCATCGCATCGATTGAGTCAATATCATTTTTTCGACGCGTTTTCTTGGCCAGGCAACCAGCAACAATCTTCGTCAGGTCCAACTTTGGATAACAAATGTTTATCATAATCATGGCAAATCTCGCTCCAGCAGTAAGTTGAGCCCGCACAAAGTTATGGATGCGAGGAGCATCTCTGAATACCTCCAATAATTCGGGAAGAGTTTTTGGAACCTCGTTTCGAGGAAACAGATTCCTATAGACAAGGGTTAACGTCGACGTGCAAAAGCTGAGAAAATCGCGCACCTGGCAAGCACGATCTTGAAACCTAACAATTTGTTGGGTTCGTTCAGGAGTGGCCCAGAACAAACACCCGTGATTAAGGGAGAGATCAACAAGAAGATTTGTCCTCTCATTCACTCTCTGATCTTCGGCAGCAGAATCAAGAACTGAGCCTGGTAAAAGCGACAGGGCAAGAAATTGGAAGAAAGGCACAGCAGGATAAAGAAGAGGCACCAAAAGAAGGCAAGAACGCACCTAGCATATCTGAGCTAGCCTCTAGCATCAGCTCAAGCATACTATCCTCTCGGGTTGTGGCTCCCTTTGCTTCCAGTACAGCAGCATCCCTAGCAGCCACAGCTTCTTCAGCTTGCCGAAGAGCAAGTCTTTCTCCTTCAGAGGCTTTTCGAGATTGTTCCATCATGGCCAAATTTTGTTTCTTCATAGACTGAAGTTGCTGTCGAAGTTCTTGTAAATCTTCCGACAAACGTCCACTTGATGAACTCTTGAGGAGACCAGGGTCGACTAATATTTTCTTCGAGAAGGAAGATGCAGGTGAAGCAGCGGCAGAGCAAGGAGGAGTCGAGTAGTTATCAAATATTAACTGGAAAAGAAAGGCCCAGGATCAATGAAAAGCACGAAGGAAAATTTCATTACTTGCTAGAATATTTACATGGGTATTACAAAAGAAAGTTCTCCAGCAGGACTAAGTGAGTAACTGTTGCCAAGGCTAAAATGGCGACAAGAGCAAAAGAAATAGAAAAAGAAACAAGGAGGCATGCAACTAGACCTCCGGCCTCGAGGAGCTGGGAGTTGAAGTTGGCTTAATCCCGAGATACGCCAAGATTTTCTTTGTATTGGGCTTGGCCGCCTTCATCAGAGATTTCCACCTCGACTGCTCTATCTGATCGATGTCGCCAACCTTCATCCAGTCGAGAGTCTGCTGGCTGTCAGCAACCAACAACAGTATTTTCGACAGCCACCTTCATATTTTCATGGCGCATCTTCAGCCCAAGATCTTCTGATGTATTGAAAAGCTTGGCAAGGTCAAGAAAAGTCGAAGGTTCCTCTTTCTTCGGGAAGAAGTAGGGGAACAACGCCGACAACCCCAGCATTGGCCACGCCTTCACGAATTTCGCGTCCATGGAACTCTAGAAGAGAAAGTGCGTCAAGGAGAGGGTCATTGACAGGCTTCTCCAGATCAAAATCTTGGTTGGTTTGGGCTGCCACATAAGACAGAACATTAGTCGAAAACCAAGAAACAAGAAGTACAAACAAAACAGAAGGGACAAGTGATATTACTCAGCGTGCGTCGACTTTGCGAATTCAAACGCTTGATGATCCCTTGCTCTCGTGCAACCTGTGCAGATTTTTGCTCGAGCAAGGCAGATTCAGCATCTTCGAGTTTTTGCTGCAATTCCTCGACACTAGCGGCCTTTGCTTTGGCATCATCAGCTTCAGCTCTAGCTTCGCTAGCGGCAAGCTCAGCTTTCTTGCGAGCCGCTTCACTTTGCTCAAGTTTTTGAGCAAGTGTCTCGGCACGTTCGTTAGCCTCTGCCAGTTTTTCTGTTGAGATGAGGAAAATAGAGAGAAGAAAGATCAAAAATAGCGATAAGCAGCAGGAGTGAAAAACCAAGGAAAAACAGCAAGTATAAAAGTCGTTACCTTCGGCTCTGGCGGCATATTCACGGTACCCAATAAATTGGGATCCGATGCGAAGAAGCTCTTTGATCATTGGCTGCTCAAACATCAAAAGAGCAGAGTTGAAACATCAGCATGAAAAACAGAGTGAAGCTCCGAAAAGATAAAAATAAAGAAAATATAGATGTCGACAAGCTTACATCATCAAAGAGCAGAGTCGACGAACTGCCTAATTGAGGGGCAGGTTCAACAATCTTTTCAACCCTTGCCCTTTTTGGTGAAGGAGCAAGGGGGCTTGATGGTGGAGTAGTGGTGACGACGTTTTGTTGAGGAGGCGACGTTTCATCTCCTTCAACTAGCGTCTCTGAAACAAGTACAGTACGTGACGCGCTTGTCCGAGGAGCCACGTCGAACTGGTACTTCTTCTTCTCATCACTATTGAACAAAAAATCGACAGTATAAAAAGCAAGATAAGATAAATATTTCGAGTACAAAAAAAAGGGGAAGAGATAAAAGTCGACTTACGAGCTGATGAGGGATTCAACATAAGGATCATAAGCTACCTTCGGATGAGAAGGAACAACCTCTTCAGCCCTAGAAGTACCAGAATCCTCGGCATTTTTCCTTTTCCTATTGTTCTTTGGAGAAACAGCAGGAGGAAGGGATTGCGTCGACTCACTGGCTTCAGACTCAGCTTCTTTTTCATGCGAAGCCGCAGATTTGTGAGAACCCGCGACTTCACTTTCAGGAACAGAAGAGCCTTGAGTGTCTTCGGCAACGATGGCCATTTCTTCGACTTCTCCACCCTCAGGAAGAGGAGGAAGGGAAGTCATAGTAGGATGGTTCTGTAAAAAATAATAATGACAAAAGGAAAAATGAAGAGTTGACAATACAATGAGACGAAGAGAAAGTGCGGAACAGGATAAAAAACTCGGGAAGACAAAGTACCTTGGGGATTGGATTGGTGGAGCTGTAAGGTTCCACGCGACTTGAAGAAGGAATTGGGTCTTTGCCCAGGCGAGAAAGTCTTCGAAGCAACTTCTCGAAGTCCTTGGTGGAAAGATCACCGGAGATTCTGTTGGCATCATTTTCACCAGAGTACGTCCAAAGGGGATTTTTGCGAGCCTGAAGAGGCTGCACTCTAATCCTAAGGAAGTAGGCAGTGATTTGAACACCAGATAGCTCTTTGCCTCGAGTGTTTTGAAGCTGACGAATACGAGACATGAGTGCCTCTGTCGCCTTTTTCTCTTCCTCAGAAGCGTCGGCATCCCACGAACGCGTTGAATTTTGGCATTTCCGTCGAAAGGAACTATGTTGTGCTCAACGGAGTTGGCGCTTTCTTCGTGAATGTAGAGCCACTTTTGCGCCATCCTTGGACAGAATCAGGGAACTTGACATCGAAATAGTCGACATCGGTGCGAACACAGATAACAACGCCACCGATGTTATAAGTGACGTTGTGGGAGCCATTGCGGCGAAGGCAGAAAATGCGCTTCCAAAGAGCCCAATTGGGAGCGACTCCAAGGAAGCATTCGCAAAGGGTGATAAAAATCGAAATATGAAGGATGGAATTGGGGGTCAGCTGGTGCAGCTGAATCCCATAAACGAAAAGAAGGCCGCGGAGGAAATCATGGATTGGAGGCGAAAGGCCGCGGATTAGATGGTCAACAAAACTAACCCGGTACTCCATTGGAGGATTGGGGTAGCTTTCTTCGCTAGGAAGCGGATGGCATCCTCCTTCTTCATAAGGCCGAGCCTCTTCAGCATGTTGGTATCTTGGTTGGAGATTTTCGATCTCTCCCACTCAAGATCCTCGGCGGCCATCTTGGATTCCGGAGTGCTGTGGCGAGTCAGCGCGCGCGGGTGGCATCAATGGCAATGGGCAGAGCAATGTATGCGAGTGCGGAAATCAGAGAGAGTTGGGCGCAGGGAAAGTTTTGCGAAGAGGAACAGGTGAGCGGCGCAAGCGAGGGATGAACGGAGGTTGAAGACAGGTTTATATAAGAATTGGGTGAAGCAGTATGCCGTTGGATGAGGAAATCGTGTGGTGAGCATAGATCTTCTAGATACAAGGGCAAACAAGTATTTTTACAGAGATAGGCATTACCGTACGTGCGCCAGAAAAAGCGGAGGACGTGTGTCCCCCACTTACACGACGTGTCAACGTGGTGGAAACGATGGACCCACAAGGCAGGAAAAACTCGGCCATTAATAGAGTTGAAGAAAATTTGCCAAGGGAAAATATGTCGACAAGAAAAATAAAAGGAGAATGGCGACAGGATAAGTTATTTGCATACTTCGGGAGCCTTTGGTCGAAACAAGTTTTTGCCCAAATGCTCGGGGGCTACTTCGAAAAAAGTAAAGTTTCGACTATGGCAAATATAGAAATTGTTGGAGCCTACAACCAAGCACAAGTTCTTGGCTGTAGCCTCGGGGGCTACTCCCATCGGGAGCGCTGTTCGCGCACCCGATATATAAAAAAAAAAAAAAAAAAAAAAAAAAGAAAGAAAGAAAGAAAGAGAAGAGAAAGATATCGGCAATATAGCGACAAGGTGGATTAAAATGTTGAGCCTACAACCAAGCACAAGTTCTTGGTTGTAGCCTCGGGGCTACTCCCATCGGGCTGCCGTGCGATGAAATATAAAAAGGAAAAAAGAAAAAGAAAGATAGAACAGCAAGAGAGTATATTTCGAGTTATAATTAACTCTACATATACTCCCATCGGGAGAGTAATATAAGTCATATTTGACTCGATAAAATGTGCCATTCCAACAGCCGGAAAAGCACTCGACAATATATTCTCAGAACGCCAAAGTTGCGATCAATTTCGAATGCCGCAAATTTGCGAAGGTAAGACCCCGGATCTATTCTGTGGGCATGGCATCGCCGAATGCGCTCTGCTACTTTATCCGTATCAACGGATACGAAGAAAAATCTAACGGACGCGTTAGGTACTCGATAAATTTGGCCGGGACTCGACGAATGGTAAGACCTTAAGCGGCTTTGTCGAAGTTTACACCAGTATCCGAGATCATGTCCAGGGACGTGATTTTGAAGTAGGTTTTGCGGATTGCCACTAGAGCGGTTAACTAGTACCTGATCCGTCAGATGAACTAGCCCCAACTACCAAAATCCCTGTACAATATAGAATTTTATGAGAAGAAGTATAAAAGTTAGAGCTTTCGAATAAAAATAAACAGTGGAGATTTTCCATGACTCTGTGATTCAAGCAAAATCTCGGGAGCTCGACATAGGCATCCCAAATGGGCCTGCCGAATATAGTACCCGGGTTTATTGAAGGCCTACTACCCGAAGAATAAGAAGATTCGGAAGCCCAAGATGTATTTAAGGAAAAGATAGAGTTGTAATAGGAAGTGTTATTTGTAATCTGGCGGGATGAGTTAGAAACCGTCCCGGACTCTGTAACTTGTACAAAACGAAACCCTCGGCTCCACCTCTTATATAAAAGGGGGAGTCGAGGGACGAGGTCATCGAATCATTGTCGCAAACCCTAGTTTTCATATTCGTCGAGTACTTTTCGGCTGAAACCTTCGAGATCTACTTGCCCTCTACTTCTAACTAAACCCTAGCCTATAATCCGTAGGCATTGACAAGTTAATCCCTTGTCACCAGGCACGGGGAGACTGCTTAAGACCATATAGAGCTCGCTGCAATTTGCACACATAAGAAGGATACCGAGCATCCTCAAATCCCGGGGGTTGCTGCATGTAGACATCCTCAGACAAGAAGCCATGAAGGAACACATTACTTACATCAATCTGCCACAAAGTCCACCCTCGAGAGACCGCCAAAGACAACACAAGACGAACAGTGGTTGGTTTAACAACTGGACTGAAGGTGTCACAATAATCGATGCCATGCTGCTGAGTGAACCCACGAGCAACTAGACGAGCTTTATACTTATCAACTGAGCCATCAGGATGTTGCTTGGTCTTAAAAATCCATTTGTTGCCGATGATATTTACTCCAGGTGGTCGAGGAACCAACACCAAAGTATTTGTCTGACGGAGAGCCGAAAGCTCGTCAGACATAGCTGCTCTCCATGTAGTATCATCAAGTGCCTCGCGATGAGAAACCAGCGTCACGAGAAAAGCACGTCGACGAGGATCATAGTGGATGGTACCATCCGTATAGTGTTTGTCACGCCTGGTTTGATCACGAGCACGAGTAACCATGCCATGTCGAGGGGCAGATGTCGTGCCGGGCGGAGCATCCGCCGATGGTGCACCAGCCGTGGGTGACACGGCCGGAGCGGCGGTGCTACCGGCAGGAGGCGTCACGGGCTGGGAAGGGGAATGGGCCGCGGGCGACGGAGGCCCATCTGGCACGTCGCGATGCTCCGGCGAAGGCGAGGGAGGATCCGGAGAAGACGGCCGAGTCGGCGTGCATGATTCGGGAGGCGTGCAGCCATGCACGTCGATCACACCAGCTGGAGCAGCGACGTCAATCGCTGGTGACTGTGAGGATGCAACCTGCACAGGTGGAGAGCTCGCACAAACAAGTGCATAAGTAGACAAATAGGACAGGTCATAATTCCGCATATTGACACTCGTAACCGGTTCATCGGAAGGGGAAGCTATAGCATGCGCAAGAGTGGAAACGTCAATGACAACACCGGGAGTAGAATACGGAAACACAGACTCGTCAAAAATGACATCACGGGAAATATAAATACGTCCCGTGGACCGATCGAGACATTTATATCCCTTATGCATAGGACTATACCCAAGGAACACACACATAGTGGATCGGAAAGCGAGCTTGCGTGCATTATACTTACGCAAACTAGGCCAGCATGCGCAACCAAAGGTGCGAAGGAAAGTGTAATTGGGCTGAACTCCAAGAAGGCGATGGAAGGGTGTGTCCTTATGCAAAACAGGAGTAGGCATGCGATTTATAAGGTAGCAGGCAGTGAGGAAAGCCTCGTCCCAATAGCGAAGGGGAAGAGACGAGTGGGCCAAGAGAGCTAACCCCGTCTCAACCAAGTGGCAGTGTTTTCGTTCAGCGATACCATTCTGCTGAGATGTGTGTGGGCAAGACACACGGTGGGCGATCCCGGTGCGCTGGAAATAGCGATGAAGTTTGTGATACTCACCACCCCAGTCAGATTGGACAGCCCTAATCTTTGTGTTCAAAAGGCGCTCAACATGTGCTTGAAACGCATAGAAAACCTGCTCAACATCAGACTTGTGCTTAAGGAGGTAGATCCAACAAAAACGAGAATAATCATCGACAAAGCTAACATAAAGGAGGTAGATCCAACAAAAACGAGAATAATCATCGACAAAGCTAACATAATATTTGTAACCACCGGATGAAGCAATAGCAGGACCCCAAACATCAGAATGAACCCACTCAAGGGGAACAGTGGAAACATGATAAGAATCTTTATAAGGTAATTGTTGACTTTTAGCATGCTGACAAGCATCACAAACCAAAGTTTGACTAGAAGAAGAACACAAAAGATCGTTTTGCCTAACAATAGACTGGACTATATTATTCGAAGGATGATCGAGACGTTGATGCCACTGGGACGGAGTAATCTTGACGCTGGATGACGCATGGCGGGATGATGAAGACGCACGGCTAAACGAGATGGGGTACAGCTTGTCCTGGCTTCTACCGTGAAGAAGGGTGCGCCTCATGGCCTTGTCCTTAACAAGGAAAAAGAATTTGTGAAATTCAACAAAGACGTCATTATCGCAAATAAGACGATAGACAGATAAAAGATGCTTGCTAATGTTTGGAACATGAAAAACATTGCGAAGCTGAAGGGATGAACCAGCTAAATTCGAATGACCAATATGCGAAATAGACAACCTGCACCATTGGCCACTTGCACTTGGTTCGTCCCGCCATAGCGCTCATGCATGTGAAGGCGCTCAAGATCACTCGTCAGGTGATCCGTGACCGGAGTCCATGATCCAGTGCGGAGGGTTGTTGGAGGAGGTCGATGCCGTGTTGCCGGAGCGAGAGTTGTCGTCGTAGCGATAGTGACATTCTGAGGCCTCATGTCCCCAGTTCTTGCAGATTTGGCACTTGGGGCGCTAGCGACGGCCGCCGTTGCCTCCTCCATTGCGACCGTTGCCGCCACCATCGCGGCGTCGGTCCTGGCCACCGCCATCACGGCGCTGATCCTGCTGTTGGTTGCCCGTGGAGCCTCCTGACGGGCGACGATCTTGCTGCTGGTAGTTGGGCTGCTGCTGATAGCCGCCCGACGTGCCACCAGATGGTCGACCAAGGTTGGTCTGACCTGGACGCGACACAGCGTTCGCGGACGAGGTCCACTCATCGCCCTCGGCTTGCTGCGACTGTTGGAGCCCCTCAATGTTCAAGACCATGGAGTAGAAGGACGGCAGCGTGACCGGAACGGTCGCGATGTTGAGTGATGCGGCGATGGGGTTGAAGGCCTGCCCGAGGCCAGTAAGCATGTAGTCGATGATGTAGTCATCGGAGAGCGGAGAGCCGGCGGAGGCCATGGCGTCAGCAAGCGCCTTTACCTTCTGCATATACTCGCCCGCCGTCATGTCCTGCTTCTTCAGCGCCTGAATCTGGCGCTTGATGTGCCGAACCCCGGCACGGTTCTGTGCGCCGAACATGGACTGGACAGCAGTCCATGCCGCTGCGGCTGTGGAGCAGTGATGCGTGCAGTTGACACACGTCCGTTGGGAACCCCAAGAGGAAGGTGTGATGCGACACAAGTTTTCCCTCAAAGAAACCAAGGTTTATCGAACCAGGAGGAGCCAATAAGCACGTTGAAGGTTGATGGTGGCGGAATGTAATGCGCGCAACACCAGGGATTCCGGCGCCAACGTGGAACCTGCACAACACAACCAAAGTACTTTGCAACGGTGAGGTTGTCAATCCGGCTTGCTGTAACAAAGGATTAACCGTATTGTGTGGAAGATGATTGTTTAGAAACAGTAAAGAACAATTGCGATAGATTGTATGCGATGTAAAGAATAGGACCGGGGTCAGTTCACTAGAGGTGTCTCTCCCATAAGATAAAAGCATGTTGGGTAAACAAATTACAATCGGGCAATTGACAAATAGAGAGGGCATAACAATGCACATACATGATATGATAAATATAGTGAGATTTAATTGGGCATTACGACAAAGTACATAGACCGCTATCCAGCATGCATCTATGCCTAAAAAGTCCACCTTCAGGTTATCATCCGAACCCCTTCCAGTATTAAGTTGCAAAACAACAGACCATTGCATTAAGTATGGTGCGTAATGTAATCAATAACTACATCCTTAGACATAGCATCAATGTTTTATCCCTAGTGGCAACAGCACATCCACAACCTTAGAACTTTCTTTCTGCCACTGTCCCAGATTTAATGGAGGCATGAACCCACTATCGAGCATAAATACTCCCTCTTGGAGTTAAGAGCAAAAACTTGGCCAGAGCCTCTACTAATAACGGAGAGCATGCAAGATCATAAACAACACATAGGTAATAACTTGATAATTAACATAACATAGTATTCTCTATCCATCGGATCCCGACAAACACAACATATAGTATTACGATAGATGATCTTGATCATGTTAGGCAGCTCACAAGATCCAACAATGAAGCACAATGAGGAGAAGACAACCATCTAGCTCTGCTATGGACCCATAGTCCAGGGGTGAACTACTCACTCATCACTCGGAGGCGATCATGGCGATGAAGAGTCCTCCGGGAGATGAATCCCCTCTCCCCAGGGTGCCGGAGGTGATCTCCCGAGAATCCCCCGAGATGGGATTGGCGGCGGCGGCATCTCGGGAAGGTTTTCCGTATCGTGGCTCTGGGGGGTTTCGCGACGGAGGCTTTAAGTAGGCGGAAGGGCAACGCGGGGGGCCACACGAGGGCCCCACACACCAGGCCGGCGCGGCTAAGGGCCAGGCCGCGCCGCCCTAGCGTGTCGGCGCCTCGTGGCCCCACTTCCTTTCCCCCTCGGTCTTCTCAAGCTTGCAAAAATAGGACCCCGGGCGTTTTTCCCAATTCGAGAATATTTCTTTACTAGGATTTCTGAAACCAAAACAGGAAAACAGCAACTGGCTCTTCGCATCTTGTTAATAGGTTAGTGCCGGAAAATGCATAAATACGACATATAATGTGTATAAAACATGTAGATATCATCAATAATGTAGCATGGAACATAAGAAATTATCGATACGTGGAGACGTATCAGCATCCCCAAGCTTAGTTCTGCTCGTCAGCAGGTAAACGATAACAAAGATAATTTCTGGAGTGACATGCCATCATAACCTTGATCATACTATTGTAAGCATATGTAATGAATGCAGCGATCAAAACAATGGTAATGACATGAGTAAACAAATGAATCATAAAGCAAAGACTTTTCATGAATAGTACTTAAAGACAAGCATCAATAAGTCTTGCATAAGAGTTAACTCATAAAGCAACAAATCAAAGTAAAGGTATTGAAGCAACACAAAGGAAGATTAAGTTTCAGCGGTTGCTTTCAACTTGTAACATGTATATCTCATGGATAATTGTCAACATAGAGTAATATAATAAGTGCAATATGCAAGTATGTAGGAATCAATGCACAGTTCACACAAGTGTTTGCTTCTTGAGGTGGAGAGAAATAGGTGAACTGACTCAACATAAAAGTAAAAAAGAATGGTCCTTCAAAGAGGAAAGCATCGATTGCTATATTTGTGCTAGAGCTTTTATTTTGAAAACATGAAACAATTTTGTCAACGGTAGTAATAAAGCATATGAGTTATGTAAATTATATCTTACAAGTTGCAAGCCTCATGCATAGTATACTAATAGTGCCCGCACCTTGTCCTAATTAGCTTGGACTACCGGATCATCGCAATACACATGTTTTAACCAAGTGTCACAATGGGGTACCTCCATGCCGCCTGTACAAAGGTCTAAGGAGAAAGCTCGCATTTTGGATTTCTCGCTTTTGATTATTCTCAACTTAGACATCCATACACAACATGGACAACAGATAATGGACTCCTCTTTAATGCATAAGCATGTGGCAACAATTAGTGTTCTCATATGAGATTGAGGATATATGTCCAAAACTGAAACTTCCACCATGATTCATGGCTTTAGTTAGCGGCCCAATGTTCTTCTCTAACAATATGTATGCTTCAACCATTAAGGTGGTAGATCTCTCTTACTTCAGACAAGACGGACATGCATAGAAACTCACATGATATTAAACAAAGAATAGTTGATGGCGTCCCCAGAAACATGGTTATCGCACAACAAGCAACTTAATAAGAGATAAAGTGCATAAGTACATATTCAATACCACAATAGTTTTTAGGCTATTTTGTCCCATGAGCTATATATTGTAAAGGCGAATGATGGAATTTTAAAGGCAGCACTCAAGCAATTTACTTTGGAATGGCGGAGAAATATAGTAGGTAGGTATGGTGGACACAAATGGCATAGTGGTTGGCTCAAGGATTTTGGATGCATGAGAAGTATTCCCTCTCGATACAAGGTTTAGGCTAGCAAGGTTATTTGAAACAAACACAAGGATGAACGTAGCAGCAAAACTCACATAAAAGACATATTGTAAACATTATAAGACTCTACACCGTCTTCCTTGTTGTTCAAAACTCAATACTAGATATTATCTAGACTTCAGAGAGACCAAATATGCAAATCAAATTAGCAAGCTCTAGGTGTTTCTTCATTAATGGGTGCAAAGTATATGATGCAAGAGCTTAAACATGAGCACAACAATTGCCAAGTATCAAATTATTCAAGACATTTTAGAATTACTACATGTAGCATTTCCCGATTCCAACCATATAACAATTTAACGAAGAAAATTCAACCTTCGCCATGAATACTATGAGTAAAGCCTAAGGACATATTTGTCCATATGCAACAGCGGAGCGTGAATGATGGATCCATTTTATTCAAAAAAAAAAAAAACAAACAGATGATCCAAGTAAAGTACATAAGATGTGATGAATAAAAATATAGTTTCAGGAGGAACCTGATAATGTTGTCGATGAAGAAGGGGATGCCTTGGGCATCCCCAAGCTTAGACGCTTGAGTCTTCTTAGAATATGCAGGGGTGAACCACTGGGGCATCCCCAAGCTTAGTGCTTTCACTCTCCTTGATCATATTGCATCATACTCCTCTCTTGATCCTTGAAAACTTCCTCCACACCAAACTCGAAACAACTCATTAGAGGGTTAGTGGACAATAAAAATTAACATGTTCAGAGGTGACACAATCATTCTTAACACTTCTGGACATTGCATAAAGCTACTGGACATTAATGGATCAAAGAAATTCATCCAACATAGCAAAAGAGGCAATGCGAAATAAAAGGCAGAATCTGTCAAAACAGAACAGTCCGTAAAGATGGATTTTATTGAGGCACCAGACTTGCTCAAATGAAAATGTCCAAATTGAATGAAAGTTGCGTACATATCTGAGGATCACGCACGTAAATTGGCTTAATTTTCTGAGCTACCTACAGGGAGTCAGGTCGAAATTCGTGACAGCAAAGAAATCTGAAACTGCGCAGCAATCCAAATCTAGTATGAACTTTACTATCAAAGACTTTACTTGGCACAACAAAACACAAAACTAAGATAAGGAGAGGTTTCTACAGTAGTAAATAACTTCCAAGACTCAAATATAAAACAAAAATACTGCAGTAAAAACATGGGTTGTCTCCCATAAGCGCTTTTCTTTAACGCCTTTCAGCTAGGCGCAGAAAGTGTATATCAAGTAACATCAAGAGGAAGCATCAACATCATAATTTGTTCTAATAATAGAATCATAAGGTAACTTCATTCTTTTTCTAGGGAAGTGTTCCATACCTTTCTTGAGAGGAAATTGATATTTAATATTACCTTCCTTCATATCAATAGTAGCACCAACGGTTCGAAGAAAAGGTCTTCCCAATATAATGGGGCAAGATGCATTGCATTCAATATCCAAGACAACAAAATCAACGGGGACAAGGTTATTGTTAACCATAATATGAACATTATCAACTCTTCCCAAAGGTTTCTTTTTAGCATTATCAGAGATTAACATCCAAATAACAATTTTTCAATGGTGGCAAGTCAAGCATATCATAGACTTTCTTAGGCATAACAAAAATACTTGCACCAAGATCACATAAAGCATTACAATCAAAATCACTGACCCTCATTTTAATGATGGGCTCCCAACCATCTTCTAGCTTTCTAGGAATAGAAGTTTCAAGTTTTAGTTTCTCTTCTCTAGCTTTTATGAGAGCATTTGTAATATGTTTTGTGAAAGCCAAGTTTACAGTAGCATTGGGACTCTTAGCAAGTTTTTGTAAGAACTTTATAACTTCAGAGATGTGGCAATCATCAAAATCCAAACCATTACAATCTAAAACAATGGGATCATCATCCCCAATGTTGGAAAAAATTTCAGCAGTTTTATCACAACAGTTTCAGCAGTTTTAGCAGTTTCAGGTAATTTTGCGCTTTGCACTAGGAGTAGAAACATTGCCAACACCAATTATTTTACCATTGATAGTAGGAGGTGCAGCAACATGTGAGGAATCAACATTACTTGTGGTGGTAATAGTCCAAACTTTAGCTACATTATTCTCTTTAGCTAGTTTTTCATTTTCTTCTCTATCCCACCTAGCACGCAATTCAGCCATTAATCTTATATTCTCATTAATTCTAACTTGGATGGCATTTGCTGTAGTAACAATTTTATTTTCAATATCCCTATTAGGCATAACTTTCGATTTCAAAAGATCAACATCGGAGGCAAGACTATCAACCTTAGAAGCGAGAATATCAATTTTATTGAGTTTTTCCTCAACAGATTTGTTAAAGGCAGTTTGTGTACTAATAAATTTTTAAGCATAGCTTCAAGTCCAGGGGGTGTGTTCCTATTATTATTGTAAGAATTCCCATAAGAATTAGCATAACCGTTACCATTATTATAAGGATATGGCCTATAGTTATTACTAGAATTGTTCCGATAAGAATTGTTGTTAAAATTATTATTTTTAATGAAGTTTACATCAACATGTTCTTCTTGGGCAACCAATGAAGCTAACGGAACATTATTAGGATCAACATCAGTCCTATCATTCACAAGCATAGACATAATAGCATCAATCTTATCATTCAAGGAACAGGATTCTTCAACAGAATTTACCTTCTTACCTTGTGGAGCTCTCTCCGTGTGCCATTCAGAGTAATTAATCATCATATTATCAAGGAGCTTTGTTGCTTCACCAAGAGTGATGGACATAAAGGTACCTCCAGCAGCTGAATCCAATAGGTTCCGCGAAGAAAAGTTCAGTCCTGCATAAAAGGTTTGGATGATCATCCAAGTAGTCAGTCCATGGGTTGGGCAATTTTTAACCAAAGATTTCATTCTTTCCCAAGCTTGAGCAACATGTTCATTATCCAATTGTTTAAAATTCATTATGCTACTTCTCAAAGATATAATTTTAGCAGGGGATAATATCTACCAATAAAAGCATCCTTGCATTTAGTCCAGGAATCAATACTATTCTTAGGCAGAGATAGCAACCAATCTTTAGCTCTTCCTCTTAATGAGAAATGAAACAATTTCAATTTAATAATATCACCATCTACATCCTTATACTTTTGCATTTCACATAGTTCAACAAAATTATTAAGATGGGCAGCAGCATCATCAGAACTAACACCAGAAAATTGCTCTCGCATAACAAGATTCAGTAAAGCAGGTTTAATTTCAAAGAATTCTGCTGTAGTAGAGGTGGAGCAATAGGTGTGCATAGGAAATCATTATTATTTGTGGTTGTGAAGTCACACAACTTAGTATTTTCAGGGTAGCCATTTTAGCAGTAGTAAATAAAGCAAACTAGATAAAGTAAATGCAAGTAACTAATTTTTTTGTGTTTTTGATATAGAGTGCAAGACAGTAAATAAAGTAAAGCTAGCAACTATTTTTTTTGTGTTTTGATATAATGCAGCAAACAAGTAAGTAAGCAAGACAAAAACAAAGTAAAGAGATTGGATTGTGGAGACTCCCCTTGCAGCGTGTCTTGATCTCCCCGGCAACGGCGCCGAACTTGATGCGTGCGGTTGACACACGTCCGTTGGGAACCCCAAGAGGAAGGTGTGATGCGACAGCAAGTTTTCCCTCGAAAGAAACCAAGGTTTATCGAACCGGAGGAGCCAAGAAGCACGTTGAAGGTTGATGGTGGCGGAATGTAATGCGGCGCAACACCAGGATTCCGGCGCCAACGTGGAACCTGCACAACACAACCAAAGTACTTTGCCCCAACGAAACAGTGAGGTTGTCAATCTCACCGGCTTGCTGTAACAAAGGATTAACCGTATTGTGTGGAAGATGATTGTTTGCGAGAAAACAGTAAAGAACAATTGCAGTAGATTGTATGCGATGTAAAGAATAGGACCGGGGTCCACAGTTCACTAGAGGTGTCTCTCCCATAAGATAAAAGCATGATATGATAAATATAGTGAGATTTAATTGGGCATTACGACAAAGTACATAGACCGCTATCCAGCATGCATCTATGCCTAAAAAGTCCACCTTCAGGTTATCATCCGAACCCCTTCCAGTATTAAGTTGCAAAACAACAGACAATTGCATTAAGTATGGTGCGTAATGTAATCAATAACTACATCCTTAGACATAGCATCAATGTTTTATCCCTAGTGGCAACAGACATCCACAACCTTAGAACTTTCTGTCACTGTCCTAGATTTAATGGAGGCATGAACCCACTATCGAGCATAAATACTCCCTCTTGGAGTTAAGAGCAAAAACTTGGCCGAGCCTCTACTAATAACGGAGAGCATGCAAGATCATAAACAACACATAGGTAATAACTTGATAATTAACATAACATAGTATTCTCTATCCATCGGATCCCGACAAACACAACATATAGTATTACGATAGATGATCTTGATCATGTTAGGCAGCTCACAAGATCCAACAATGAAGCACAATGAGGAGAAGACAACCATCTAGCTACTGCTATGGACCCATAGTCCAGGGGTGAACTACTCACTCATCACTCCGGAGGCGATCATGGCGATGAAGAGTCCTCCGGGAGATGAATCCCCTCTCCGGCGGGGTGCGGAGGTGATCTCCGAGAATCCCCGAGATGGGATTGGCGGCGGCGTCTCGTAAGTTTTCCGTATCGTGGCTCTCGGTCTTGGGGTTTCGCGACGGAGGCTTTAAGTAGGCGGAAGGGCAACGTGGGGGCCACACGAGGCCCCACACACCAGGCCGGCGCGGCCAAGGGCCGGCCGCGCCGCCCTAGCGTGTCGGCGCCTCGTGGCCCCTTCCTTTTCCTTCATGCAAAAATAGGACCTCGTTGATTTCGTCGGGAATATTTCTTTACATGAAACCAAAAACAGGACAACGGCCGGCATCTTGTTAATAGGTTAGTGCCATAAATACGACATATAATGTGTATAAAACATGTAGATATCATCAATAATGTAGCATGGAACATAAGAAATTATCGATACGTCGGAGACGTATCAAGCAGCCCAGCAACTGGCACGCGATGTCCTCCGTCATCGAGGAGAGGAGGAGACCAAGGACCTTCTGATCTTGTGTCCACCACCGGTGGTATTCGGGGTTGACCACGACGCGGGCATCGGCACCTTTCCCTTCGGTGAGGATTTTGCTTGGTGCGGCCGTGGTGCCGTCGAGGTACCCATGAAGAGAGGCGCCGGAGAGGTTGGTGAGGGTGAGGACGCGCCACAGCATGTAGTTATTGCGGTCGAGACGAACGGTGATGGTGGGGATGACTGCGGGAGCTGCGAGCGTGGCTGCCGGAGGTGAGACGATGGCGCCGACGGTGGTGGAGAGGGGCAGCGATGTGCTGGTCATGGTGGCGGCTGAGATCGGATCGGTGGCGCTAGGGTTGAGAGGCAGCGGTGGGCTGATACCAAAATAGGTTTTAGGGTTTCGTGGGGCACAACCCTCACGTGTCTCTCCTTTATATAATGATCATCATACAAGGTACAAGGGTACAACCGTACACGTATCGACAGATGTATTCCTATACAAGATATACACTAGACCTATCTTAACAGCGTCATGGTTGGAACCCCTGCTGCCGTTTATTTGGGCCACAACCAACCATCTTTTACTTTCTATGATGTCGACATCAGCCTCCTAGATGATCAAGTCGTTGAATTTCTCCTCTCCGATATCAAGGCGATTAAAGAGAGAATAATTACATCCACGACGCACTTGAGAACTCCTAGATGATCAAGTCGTTGAATTTCTCCTCCTATCAAGGCGAGCCGACGCACTTGAGAACTTGCATCCTTGGCCATGATGGTTCAACTTGATCTGCCACCCCCTTAGGAACTATACCAGAGTTGGAAGACAATTTACTATCTGACATATATGAGAACAAAATCCAAAACCCTAACCCGTCTGTGGAAAAACACACCACGAGAGCAGAGACCTAGGTCCGCTCTTATGCATGGCGTAAGAACATAAAAGGGAATCGGGAACGCATACAGAGAGGCGATCTTGATCAGATCGAGGAGAGCAAGATATAGGGACTCACCGCCTGATCTCCATACGGGAGAAGGAAACCCTAGAAAAACGGGCATGATAAGTCGGAGCTGCCTTGTTGTAGAGGGCGGCATGAGCGGCGACCACGACATGTGTTGCGGTGAGGCTAGTGTGATTGTGCACTCTTCAACAAAATCAAGTCACCGAAATCAGAGCTGCCTCTTCGCCGTTGGAGGTATAGTTTTGGTGTATCTATGTGTGGGCTTGATACTTTCTTTGCGAGGATCGGTGTGTGAGTGGTTTGTTCATGTTGAAGTCGGAGTCATCGAGTTGTGAGGCGATGGGGTGATGACGTTGAAGCTTCGACAACCACTACAGATTAATCTTCTCAATGGCAGCTCTTGAGTTTGTAATGTTGTGATTGAGTTGTGGTCAGGTTTGATGTATCGGTTTTAGTCCGGTTTCCTTTTCATTAACTCGATAACCAACTTCTTCTTAATATTAATTAGTAGAAAAGGCCAAACTTTTGCCTTGGTTTCAAAAAACAATGTATGTCAATGTGTTGACCGCCAAAACCCACCGTCGGGCAGCGACAGTCAGCACTAGTAGAGCCGGGAAGAGTCTAGAGCTGCGGCTGGCTGAGACCCCTCCGAGCGACGGCCCACAATGCTCTTCTGGTCACACGCGGCGATGCGTGGGCGTGCCACCTGACCTATACCTGGTCAGAAGGTGATGGGGGATGCTCGCTTAGTTCCCGCATGGCATACACATAAACGTTAAATACGAGCCTCGATCGGCTTCAGTTATCTCGTGAATCGGCTCAAAGAGCCGATCCACCCATGATCCGTGCGGGGTGCACGAATACTTGGTGATCCTGCTTGATCAAGATAAAGCTAATGAGATCTACGACGATTTAGGGTTTTCACCGCATAATCGGATCATCCTACTCCAGGCCTGCGGCCACGCACGGTGCTCATAAGCCGATCCTAAACAAGGCCAAAGAACCAACAATGTAGTTGATCCACGGAACATCCTGTTTAGGACTTGCGAACGCCACCCTGCGTGCCACTTCCTCCCCCCCTTTGTAGGGCCTAACTATTGCGATATTAAACTAATCCTTGCAGAGCAAGGAGCAATCGTAACGGATCAGATCTACTAAACGATGAACAAGCAGGGTGCCGCCCCCATGCCTGAGATAGGCATGAGGACGGCTAGATATGCAAGGGTAGCACTACGTAAGCATGTTTATCCGAAGAACAATGCTAACCCTAACACATCTATGATAACTACGTTGCCCGCCATCAAAGACGCTTCAGTACGGGCAACGCATGAACAACATGGAGCTTGTGCTGCCTAGATCGCAAGATGCGATCTAGGCAGCATGTCGCTACCTGATTGAAACCCTCGAGACGAAGGAGTTGGCGATGCGCGAGATTGGTTTGTTTTGGGGTGAACGTTGTGTTGTTGTTTATTCCATAAACCCTAGGTACATATTTATAGTCCAGGGACTTTCTAAAGAGGGCGTGCACTTAAACCGTGCACGAGTAAGATTCTACCTCTAAACTAAACCCGATCTAATATATTACAGATACACGGGCAATTAAGCCCAACTTGGTAAAAAGGCCGATTCATGTAATTCTCCACATATATTTCCTTAAACCCATCTTGACTGCGGCCCACCTCCGACACGGTCAAATCTTGGTGATAACACATGCCCCCCTGGTTTTGGAATTGGTAATTCCAAAATCACTCTGTTTCTTCGTCGGGTCATGTCGTGGCAGAACCGTCGTAGTATATCCCTTATGATGATGCCTTGCCTTCTCAACTTCTCCGTGACCTGGCAGTTTTTTTTTCTCTTTAGGCACCACTTCCTCGGAAACTGTGGCATTGAATTTCCACTATATCCTCCTTCGATTTAACCGCTCTGAACAGTTTCTTTGTATCTCCCCGCATTAGCACTCCCAAAAAAACCCTCCCAGCCATCATGTCTTCCTCTTCCTCGACCCATCGGATCTTGCCAGCCAATCCTCCACGTCCCGTGAGCCGACGCCGGAGTACGACGCGGCGGCGGTCCACGCGCCAACACCCGCCGCGCCATTGCGGCGGGGGAGGAATCAGACCACGATTTCTCCATCTGGTCCGAGGACGACCAGTCCTTGACGGACGGGAAGAGCGACCTCCGCTTCCTCGCCGTTGGGGAAACAGAAGAGGAGAGTGACGACGACAGCTTCTCCTGCGACTTCACCTCTTCCGGGGAGGAGGAGGAACAGGAAGGGGAGAAGGAGGACGACGACGAGAGCTCCTCCGACGAGCCGCCGGCCAAGCGGTTCTGCCCTTGGCCGGGCAATCTTAGCGACTTCGACAGCGACGACGACGCTGATGAAGAAGATGAAGACAACGAGGGCCGGTCGGCGGCCATTGGACGACGAGCCCGCCGGGAGCAGCGCCGATAGTGGCGACGACGGCGATGACGAGGGCAGTGATGGCCCATAGATAGGACCTCTAGAACAGGGCCAGTAGTAGTAGATGGGGCCGTGGATCCCCTAGTATTTCCCTTTTGAGAGCAATTAGCTCTTCATGTAAGAAATCTCATCTTAATCAATGAAGAACTTTTCCTCAATCTTGATTTTGCCGATTCCTTTTAATTGAGCCGATTCTCTCTTCTACTGACCTTGCCGATTCGTTCCCTTCGCCAATGCGTGATGAACCGATCGCACCGCATCGGTCCTTTGAAACTCACCCTTCTCTTCTTCAGCTGATGATTTTCTAAATCTGGTGGGAAACGCCGGATTCTCAGGAAAATCTTCGAACTTTTCCAACCAAACCCAATAATCCTTTTCAGTACCCATCATCGTGAAAAAGGTTGCAATGAAGGATCAGCCGATGGTATCCTCATCGGCTCTTTAAACAGAGTATCCACTAGGCCTGCTGCCCCCCGAGCCTTATTCGAGGCGAGAATGTCAGAGAGAATGCGCCACAGCTGATCCTCTTTCTTCCTCCGACAACCGATAATCCCCCGTCTCAGCCGAACTAGCCCCCAAAAATTGGAAATCCTTGACGGAAAAAGGTTCAGGAACCCGGCTCGGCTCGAAGCAACTGGGGAAGTTTCCATTGTTTGGTGGAGACTCGATAAACATTGCGTAATTCCACTGAAGTCGATGGTTGCGCATCGGCTGTTATATCCTTAAGTCGATGCCTGCTGCATCGGCTATGCTTGAAAATTTTCGAATTTTCCTTTTTACGGCCGACCTGTGCATCGGCCCCCCATATTCCAATACCCATCACCAGAAGATGAGATGTTTCCGTTGCATATCCTCGTATCTTTTATCTACCTGGGTGCCCCCCCCCGATTCTGTCAAGAGAATTGATGGTATCGGCTCTGGTGGATAACACGTTGAACCCAGGCAGAATGGTGGGTGAGGATAATTTTGGCCGATCGCTGAATCGGCCTCCACGCTGTTTGCTCGTTGAAGGTTTTGTAAGTTCCCTTCATAAGTTTTTTGGGGCCGATCACAAGGATCAGCCTCTCCTGGTTTGCTCATTGGTTTGATCTTGCTACTTGGGGCTGGATAAAACCAACCCGACTTCTGACCTGATGCGCTTGCTGTCGTCCACCTTGAGTGCTCCGTAGAGTCGTGGAGCACTACGCTCTGTCGGCAAGACGAGTACCATGTTTGTGCCAGCCGATGTCTCATCATCGGCTTTCCTCTGTTTAGGCGCCATTCCATTTTCTCGTGGACGACCCTCTTCATCCAGGGTTCACTTGACCTTTGCAGCCAGATCAGGCCGTGCCTTCCTTAGCGTATGCAGGTACAACCTCTCGGCTTCCTCTAGGCCGCGTAATCGCTGAACCCTGCGCTTTTGGGAACGGCTGAGTCCGTCAGGCACCACCTTGGCCGGTGGTACCTATCTTCTTCCACTTCTCCCTCGTCTTCTAAATCCTCAAGATCTGCCCAACGAGGTGACTCAGCGCGTTTGCTTTGTGGCGGGAGAGGCCCTAGGCGCTCAAACACGGACACGTTGGCTGCCCCCTTCTTTTTCTGATTGCATTCTGGGCAATTGCCGATTGTGGGCAATCGGCTCATTCCTGAATCCAGCAGTGTCTGAAGAAGGGGCAGTCCCAATGCCTGGCGTTGTCATCTTGCTCCCTTGATGCTTCCGTGGCACGGCGCACGTGCTCCTCCTCATCGCGATCCTGCCGACGATGTCTTCTGGCTTCTCTAGCCAATCGATCTCCTTCATCATCATAGTTGGACCGTCGGCGTTGGTCATATTGACTCACATATTTGTTGAGGAGGTGGTCAGAGAGAGGTCGTTGATATCTTATATTCTTCACTTCTCCCTCCGTGACGTAGCGCTTGCCATCATGATGGAGCCGATCGCGTGGAGCGGCCTCCTCTGTATCCTTGCTATGAGAGCAGCTGCCCTCATCTCCATCTTTGCCAGAGTGGTTCCCAGGTCCTACCATGTTGATGCTGAACGTGGGACCTGGCTGGCAGCCCTCGGGGTGAATGGCTTCTACCATGTTAACGGCGGGGAAGGGCTGGGTGTCTACCTTCATGGCGTACTGGTTGAAAATCAAACGCCCCTTCTCTATCGCCGCTTGGATGTGTTGACGCCACACCCTGCCGTCGTTGGCATGGGAAAGCGAATTGTGGAATTTACAGTACGGCTTTCCGTTTAGCTCTTGCGCCGTGGGGAACTTGAGACCTTCAGGAATCGTCAACTGTTTCTCCTTGAGCAAGAGGTCGAAGATTTGTTCAGTCTTGGTCACGTCAAAATCAAATCCCCTGGGCGGCCCTGGTGGCTTTACCCATTTGCAGGACACGGGGTTCCTCCCCGAGTCCACTCAGCCACTGCTACTTCTTGGTCTCCCGCAGGCACTTCAATTTCCTCTGTATCGACCATGACTACTGCACGCTTGAACTTGTCTTGGTACAGGTCTGGGTGGCGCTGTTCATATGCTGATAGTTTCTGAACCATGTGCGCCAGCGAGGGATAATCTGCTTGGGAGGCCATGTCCTTGAGCTGTGTTGCAAGGCCAGCTACTGCCAACTCGACTGCTTCCTTTTCAGTTATACGAACCGAATAACATCGGTTCCTAAGGTTCCTGAAGCGCTGGATGTACTCCGTCACCGTTTCTCCGCGCTTCTGACGTAGTTGTGCTAGATCGGCAATGCTAGAATCGGAAGCTTCTGAATGATATTGCATGTGGAACTGTTCTTCCAATTGCTTCCAAGACTGGATGGAGTTTGCTGGCAAAGAGGTATACCATCCAAAAGCCGATCCCGTGAGGGACTGTGAAAAGAGCCTCACGCGTAGTTGATCCGACACGAGCCGGTCCTAGTTGCGCCAAATATCGGCCGATGTGCTCGATGGAGCTGGAGCCATCTGATCCACTGAATTTGGAGAAATCGGGGAGCCGATATTTAGGTGGCAGCGGGATCATCTCGTACTCATCGGGGTACGGCTTGGAATAGACGATTGCCCTCCTTTTCGGCATAATGCCGAACTGGTCTCTCAGTATGGTACTGATCTGATCCGCCGTGCTGGCTGCAGGAGATGCGCTCTGAAGATTCGCCGGGGTGGCGTACTTAGCCAGCCATGTTTGCTTTTCCAGCTCGAGCCAACTGCAGGAGCTGGACTCGGGAGTTTCGTCGGGGTGGCGTACTTAGCTAGCCACGTCGCTTCTCAAGCTCGTCGCGACGTTCCTCCTGTTTGCGCCGGAGTCCCTGACGTTGTGGCCTGGTTTGAGAGTGCCCAGTTGCCACAATCTGGCACATACGTGCACGCGTATCCTTGAGGGATCTCCTTAGGCGCCTCAACCAAGAACTGGCAGTCATTAGGGTCACCACCAATCTTGTAGACGACGAATGCCGGTGTAGCCGGCACTTCAGCTGGTGTTGCCAACGCATATGGCAGCGGTGGACGGGACTGGAGTGGCAACTCTCCTTGGTGCGTCCCGAGAGCTGGTCCGGACGGCGAGTACTGTGGCTCATGATCTCCTGGATCACGCGCAGCGAGACGCTCCAACACGTTGACCAAGTTTTCAGAGTGGCGGCGAGTGAGCCACCAAGTAGTTAATCTCCTGCCGGGGCCATGGTGCGTTCCTCCGACGGGGCAGAGAGATCTATCCCATCGAGTGCACCTTGTGGTGAGAATCCCTTCCATCTGATGCCATGGGTACGGGTTCTGAAAAGAGCCGATGAGGTCGGCTTCGAGGGTGGCCTTGATTTCGTCATGTTTCTTCTTGAGCTCAGCAGGCAGCTCCTCGTAGGTGACCGGCGTGCCGTCCGTCGCCATCTCGATGTAGATGGCGATGTGGTTGATGTGATGGTCCCACCGGGCGTGCCAGAATGTGTTGACCGCCAAAACCCACCGTCGGGCAGCGACAGTCAGCACTAGTAGAGCCGGGAAGAGTCTAGAGCTGCGGCTGGCTGAGACCCCTCCGAGCGACGGCCCGCAATGCTCTTCTGGTCACACGCGGCGATGCGAGGCGTGCCACCTGACCTATACCTGGTCAGGAAGGTGATGGGGATGCCTCGCTTAGTTCCTGCATGGCATACACATAAACGTTAAATACGAGCCTCGATCGGCTCTCAGGTTATCCTGTGAATCGGCTCAAAGAGCCGATCCACCCATGATCCGTGCGGGGTGCACGAATACTTGGTGATCCTGCTTGATCAAGATAAAGCTAATGAGATCTACGACGATTTAGGGTTTTCACCGCATAATCGGATCATCCTACTCCCGGGTTGGGCCTCGCGGCCACGCACGGTGCTCATAAGCCGATCCTAAACAAGGCCAAAGAACCAACAATGTAGTTGATCCACGGAACATCCTGTTTAGGACTTGCGAACGCCACCCTGCGTGCCACTGGATCCTCCCCCCAGGGGCCTAACTATTGCAGATATTAAACTAATCCTTGCAGAGCAAGGAGCAATCGTAACGGATCAGATCTACTAAACGATGAACAAGCAGGGTGCCGCCCCCATGCCCGAGATAGGCATGAGGACGGCTAGATATGCAAGGGTAGCACTACGTAAGCATGTTTATCCGAAGAACAATGCTAACCCTAACACATCTATGATAACTACGTTGCCCGCCATCAAAGACGCTTGACGGGCAACGCATGAACAACATGGAGCTTGTGCTGCCTAGATCGCAAGATGCGATCTAGGCAGCATGTCGCTTACCTGATTGAAACCCTCGAGACGAAGGAGTTGGCGATGCGCCGAGATTGGTTTGTTTTGGGGTGAACGTTGTGTTGTTGTTTATTCCATAAACCCTAGGTACATATTTATAGTCCAGGGGACTTTCTAAAGAGGGCGTGCACTAAACCGTGCACGAGTAAGATTCTACCTCTAAACTAAACCCGATCTAATATATTACAGATACACGGGCAATTAAGCCCAACTTGGTAAAAAGGCCGATTCATGTAATTCTCCACATATATTTCCTTAAACCCATCTTGACTGCGGCCCACCTCCGACACGGTCAAATCTTGGTGATAACACAATGTTGTTCGCTTTTACTTTTAGTGAACTCGAATTTACAAGAAATGCATGATAACTGAATCGCAAACTTAGAAGCTGGAACAAAAAATTATGAGTTCAATAAAGTATCCTTTATTGAAGAAAAAAAATCAGTATTTATATAATTTTAATTTTAGATACATATATATTGAAGTCAATTAATATGAATCGGAGGGAGTAGATTATTTTATAATCATCTGTCGCCAACAATTAAACTAAACATCGATGTTCCTCCTGCTGCCTTATCATCAGGATTCAGATTCTTTGTAACGCAGTGTTGCCTTTAGTTTTTTTTCCGATATCGAGGGCAATGCATATAACAGGTCAAAAAAAAAAAAGATGCATATAAACTTTTGAGATTATTAGTGTAGTTTGTAGCACTTTTGGGCGGGTAGAGAAATCTGAGTATGTGAGTGAGAGAGACCGATAGAGTGTGTGTAGAAAGCATGGACATTATGCGACTGTGTTATGTGTAGACCCCACACGGTACGTACATAGCCATCACACCTGTCGTCCTCACTGCGCGCGCTCTCTCTCTTTCTCTCTCACCGGTCGCCAGCAATAGCATGCCTGCAGAGTCAGCCCACGAGCATCTGAGCCAACGTACTTGGTACCCATCTCTTTCGATCCCAACTTTTCGTAGTATATACATGAATGAGTGAACAGAAGTACCGTTCATGTCATGGGCATTGGACAATTCCAATCGATACATGTAACCAGTAGTATCTTAAAGAGGAATCGCAGTTAATCATGCAACTCAATGCATATGTTACCTCATTTCAACGAAACAATCACGCATTGTGTTTATGTAACCTGAGCTGGACATTCACGGGCTACGCCAGGTTTAATTGGGTCGAGTGAAAAAAAATTGTGCCCTCTCAGGTATTTAGCTCGTTGCTCATGCGCCGCGGCATGAGAGGTCTCTGCGGCGCCATGCATGGTGTCCCCTGTCGCTGTCAGCAGCAGCAATAGGCTCTCTCCGTCGCATGCGTCCTCGTCAGACCAAGCTGACCGATGAGGCGCAGGATGGCCCATGCCCCATGGACGTGGAGCTATCGACGCAGAAATCAGACCAAGCTTGAAGAACATGGCAAGAGCCAAGAGGAGGGAGCTGGTGTAGGGCTGTGGGCGACTGGCAAGCGAGAGAGATTAAATGAAGCCTACTGGAATAATAAGGATGCACAGACAGAAAGCCTGCGTCCCCCCTCAAACTTGTCCCATCAAATTAAGCCTACTTTCAAATCGAAAAATGACCCCCGCAAAAAATGAATGATGAAAATGTGAAGTTACTACACTATAAATATCTCTTTCATGAATTTCAAAGCACTTGTGGCCTTGTGGGGCTGAGCTAGTTCAAGAGACGACATATGCATTGTGGAACCTGGGTCTACACCGCCCTATTTGACGGTTCAGTAGCAGTTTCCCTAAAAAGATACCCAACAATGATATCAACAAGGCAAGGCATGTGAAAATGAACCAGAACCGGTTACTCTAACGATGCATCATTTTCTCCTTGTAGTTCCTTAGTGGGCCCTGTTATTTATTTGAATAGTACACGCGTGATACTTGGGAGCCAAAGGCCATGGCAAGAAAGTATCCCTTGCTTTTAAATTATTGTAACTATAGTAAATATGCCTGTATCTTGTAACGGGAGATCAAAACATACTTATGATTTTTTTTTTCTTTTGCATGGTTGCACGCGATGATCGCCGCCACACTAAAATGATAATATGCATGAGCACCACGGCGACGATGACAGCGAGCTATTACTTTATGTCTCTACTCTTCGCGCCAACAGCCACATCCCGATGATTTTTGGTTCATAGTGGTTGTCACCTCATGGTAACTCCAGCTGGGTGATTCTAACAAAAATAACCTTTTTAACGACCTCTGGTCAAACTATTTAACGTCACCAACCTTTTTGTGTGGCACTCTTGCAAGGGGCTCCACACATGTCCGTGTGGCGCCCATGTGAACGGCGCAACATATCCTGGCCTACGTGGCACGGTCGACGCTGCGCGCCGTTGACTAGCCGACGTGGCAGGCGTGTGGCGCAACTCCGACGGGCGCCACGCTTTGAATGTGTGGTGCCGCTCGGAAGGACGCCACACATCCTGTTATGTGTGGCGGCCCGAGCCGCCCCAGCCCAACCGCATCTCATTTCGTGCCGAGCGGCGCCACACATCCTGCAAGCCCGACCACTTCACTCATTTCGTGCTAAGCTCTTCCTCCTCCTCCTCCGACCAGGCACCCCACCTCTCTCCCCCACCCAAATCTCTCTCAAATCTTGGTGGATTTCGTTGGATCTGTCCGTGGAGTTCGTTCCCAACCCGTTCCTTAAGGTAATCTCCTCCGTTCCCCTTCTTTTCATCCAATGAATTGATGGATTTGGTTGGATCTAGATGTGAAACCCTAACTTGATTTGGCAAGTGAAGTCAAATCTTTTTTTTGGAATCTTAGGGTTTGTTGAAGTAGGACAAGTGTTAGGGGTAGGTTGTATGGGTAGAAACCCTAGCTTGATTTGTTTTGACTATGGCTAACTATTGAACACATGTATATATGTGTTGTTCACATTATGCTAGGGATGGAAAGAATTGTTCATGTTCATCATGTGGACAACGATGCTTTTTTGAAGGGAACATAGAGCCGGACCCGGAAGAGGTTGACTTGGTGTTTGACCGTAGCCCTAATTATGCCGAGGTGGTAGCACAAGTGAGGATTCACTTGAATTGGAATGAGCCAAATGATGGTGTTGAGCTAGAGAGAAGAGATAATGTGGGGTTTGGAATGCATATCCGTTGGAAGACAATGCATATCAACTCCGAGCAACGTTGGTCTGTTTACAAGGAGACGGTGGCTGAATCACAAGACACGGCTCCGAAGTTGTTTGCAACCAAGACGGTTGATGCTAATTTGCAGCTTGATCTTAACCGGCGCTCCTCCCCCATTGATGATAGGAGTCCACCACCCATGAGCCAAGAAGAAGCCACCGACCCTCCCATTATCCAAGATGCACCGTTGGATAAGGACTATGACGAGCATGACGGTTGTGACAATGGTTTCGAGATGAATTACAACAATGTTGGTGATTTGGACGCATATTTGACGCAAGAGGACATGGACCATTCCATTCCTTATTCGCGGTGTTATGCCTCGGACTCGGATGATGATGGTCCGGATGAAGTACTTAATGAGGATGGGTTGACGCTAAGGAAGTCGAAAGAGCCAACATCTTCAGGAAGGTAACTGGACGGGATATTCGGATACCATTGTTCCGTGATGTTAGTCTTGCGGATGGAGTCGTGGTTGATGGTGGCAAGAGTTTACTTCTTGGAGCTAGGCCAATATCCAAGAGGTATGTGGATGCCAGGATGAATATGATATTTAAAGGGCTCACGTTTGATACCTTCTTGGAATTAAAGGTATGGATAAAGGAGTTCTCCATTAAGCATCATCGCCCTTACACCGTTAATTGTTCACTCGGACTTGAAGACGTGGTACACACTTAAATGTGAAGATGGTAGGTGCCCATGGGTTGTCCGTGCAAGACCTTTCAAAAAAAGGGCCCTCTTGGCACATAACAAGTTGTGTAGCGACTCATACGTGCCGGGGGAAGAAGCTTGATGGTGCGGACGCGTGATACGTCTCAAACGTATCTATAATTTTTGATGCTCCATGCTTGTTTTACACCAATTCATATATGTTTTGTTTACACTTTGTTGCACTTTTACATGATTTCCGGCACTAACCTATTAACAAGATGCCATAGTGTCAGTTCCATGTTTTCTGCTATTTTTGTATTCAGAAAAGTTGTAAAGAAAATATTCTCAGAATTGGACGAAACAAAAGCCGAAGTGAATATTTTACCGAAACGAACACGAAGTCCAGAAGGGGGGTCGAAGAGGCGCAGCAGGGCGGCCATACCTGCCCTTGGCACGGCCCGGACCTAGCCCGTGGGGTGGTCTGGGCCCACCAAGCGCCCCACCGACCTAAATCCTCCGCCTATTTATACATCTTCTCGGGAAAACGCTGGATACCCGAGCCTCCATCCACGAAAAGTTCCGTCGCGGCTGCCATCGCAGAACCCATCTCGGGGGTTCTGAAGCTCTTCCCGGCACCCTGCCGGAGGGGAAAATCATCGTCGGAGGCATCTATATTGCCATGCCCGCCTCTGAAGTGAAGCGTGAATAGTTCATCCCTGGACTATGGGTCCGTAGCAGTAGCTAGATGGTTGTCTTCTCCACTTTGTGCTTCATGTATAGATCTTGTGAGCTGCCCTACATGATCAAGATCATCTTTATGTAATCCTATATGTTTGATTTGCTGGGATCCGATGAATATTGTATACTATGTTGAGATTGATTATATATTCATGTCATATGTTATTTGTGATCTTGCATGCTCTCCGTTGCTAGTAGAAACTCTGGCCAAGTGGACACTTGTGACTCCAAGAGAGGGTATTTATGCTCGATAGTAGGTTCATGCCCCTGGTTTTCTGGGAGAGTGACATTTAACTTCTAAGATTGTAGATGTGTTGTTGCTACTAGGGAGAAAATAACAATGTTTTATCCTAGGGTAATTCTATTGTTTAATTTACACACATTGCTTAATGCGATAATTTGTTGCTTGCAACTTAATAATGAAAGGGGTTCGGACGATAACCTGAAGGTGTATTATTAGTCATAGACGCAGTTGGATTACGGTATGTATTATGTTGTAATGCTCATATCAAATCTCATAGTAATCATCTTGTCATGTATTGGCCGATATTCTGTCAATTGGCCAGCTATAATTTGTTCACCCAACATGCTATTTATCTTTATGGAGAGACACCTCTAGTGAACTGTGGACCCCGGTCCTATTTCCTTTACTGATAAATTCTAATGCAATCATGTTCTGTTTACTTTCTGCAAACATCTTGAAAGGATCGTATGCCTCACCTAGAGGGGGGGGGGGGTGAATAGGTGCTAACCAATTTTTAGTTCTTTTTCAAATTAGGCTTGACACAAAGGTAAATTTTCTAGATATGCAACTATGTGAATTTACCTATATGACAAGATCTACAACTAAGCAAGATATAGCTACACAAGATATAGTATAGCTAATAAAGATAGAGGTAACCGAGAGTGGAGCACGCGGAGACATAGAGATGATTCCGGTAGTTCCTTCCTTTTGAGGGGAAGTACGTCTACGTTTGGAGGAGTTTGGTCGCCACGAAGGCCAGACCAACGCCACAAAGGCCTCACTCAGGTCTCCTGTGAGCAACGCCACAAAGGCCTAGCCCACTTCTACTAAGGGAATTCCTTGAGGCAACGAGCCTTTACAAGGTTCTTGGGGCACACATCCACAACCGAATTGGAGGCTCCCAATATCTGTAACAACACAACAACAACAAGAACAAATCAACCACAAGCAGCTAGGGTTTCCAAAGAAGAACACTAGCAAAGGGTCCCTCAACAAAATGAGGGGGAAATGCAAATCGCTTTGGTGAAGATGTAGATCGGGGTCTTCTCCTTCGATCCAAAGCTCAAGAGATTTGGGTGGTTGAGGGAGGAGATCTGACGATTTTGGTGTTCTTGGTGGCTTAGAAATGGTGGAACAAGTATTGAAGATGTGAATGCCACCGATGAATATGTGAATGCCGCCGATGAAGATGTGAATGCCGCCAATTGGGATGATGGAGAGCTTGACGGGGTCGGTCTTAGCCGGAATCCAGCACTCGTCCTGAGGGACGATCAGAAAGTTCCCGGCGTAAAGAACACGCCCCATAGCGATGGAGTCGTTGAAGCTTCCCATGGCGGAACCCTCCCGGTTCCGGCCTCTAGACACCGCTGGCCCCACGCCAACTGTTGTTGCCTATTCGACGGTACCTCGGAGGAGGGATCCTCACGAGGGGGAAAAGAAGTAGGGGCCATTGGGCGGAGAGTCTTCGGAACAGTGGTACGCGATTTACCTAGCTTTAGAACACCTGCACAATGACAGGGCCTACTGCGGTGTAATGTCCCAGGTTTAGAGACGATCGAGGGGTAGATTTTAGAAAGGGATGTGCATTGCATAGCAAATTCTGGGGAAATTTCGCGCTTTTAAACAAAAACTGCATCGAAGTGGAACAAGTTTCTCTCTCGACACCTTACAGGGTTAGGGTTTCGAGAGTGCGACAAACTTGTAACTCACCTAATTGAACTAGGGTTTTGAGAAGAGAGGAGAGTTTGAATCACCAATTTAAGTTGCATGATTGAATTCTAAGTTAAGATGGTTGATCAAGCTCAAACCAAATTTTGAATTTGAATTTCAAATTCAAACATCAAGTTATTATCTCATAATTCAAACTTGAGATAATTTAATAAACAATCTTTAATAATCAAGATATAAATAGAACAATCAATATATAAAGCTCAATAGAGAAAAATTGGAGCTTTATTGATATTCACACAAGATACATTGTTTTTACAATATCCAGAATAAAATATGAACATTACAACATATTACAAGAAATGGACAAAAATAGAAAAAGAAAAGAAAAGGAAAATTACAAATCAAGGATCTATCCTAAACACTACAAGCTAAACTTCATTAACTTGATGATCTTCATGATCAATGGAGCCACAGATTGTCCCTGCACATAAACACAACAAAAGAGAAGTTAAGCCAAGTGGTAAAACCACTTGGCAGGTTAGAAAAAATAATGAAGTTGAGATGAAATGGATCAGCTCTGCCGAGCTGATCATCTCACAGCCAAGACACAAGCCTGGTACCATGAACTTGCACACACACACAGCTAGGCTGCTCACACAGCAGCATGCATGTAGCACACCACACACACAGCTGGTGAGTCACCAACAGGCTGCAGGGCTTGCTGTCGACCAGAGAAGGAGCAGGAGACCATATAAAGCCTCCACAGTAAACCCTAGTCAATCCATCGACTGGATTGCACTGGGTAAGTTCATCAGGAAACCAAGAACACAAGAACAGCTTGAACAGTCACTGCTGTTCAACACAATTCCACCACCACAGCTCATAACCAAGAGGCATCAAGCTAACCAGGAGGAGCAGGGCAAGTAAATCATCCACAAGAACCACACAGAAGCAAACCCTCTACTTCAACACCAAATTCTAGGAGCTGGAGTGAGGTATACCAAGCATCATGAACAAACCAAAGAGTTTTGTTCATATATAAGCATATGCATCACAGGAGCACAGAAGGGTAGAAAACCCTGTTTGTGTCATCATCTGGCTACAAAGCCAATTGGTGCAAGCAAATATGGGTAAAGACTCTAGGAAATCAGCCTATGGGAACATCAGTCATGCAAAACAGTGCATAACTGAAGAAATCCAGCAAAAGATGAAGTCCTAGCCTAGCCTAGCCCACACACTCAGCACCTATAGCTATTCTGGCCATCAGACATAGACAAATCATTGTCTATTTTGATTTCAACATCAAGAGCTACTGGCAATCCAATAAATGGATCACCCAGAGAGCATTTGGTGAGCCACAACAAGCCAATAAGAAGGGAGCTATCCCAGGGCAGCACATAAATACTGCCAGGATCACCTCAACCACTTAACCAATTCCAACAAAGAAACCATGCACAGATATCATCACCCAGTAGGGTTCAAAAGGAGGGCTAGGGTACCCAACCAGTGGTTGGCATCCTGCTAGCCCTAACAAATTCATTGAAATGATCATCACTGAATCTCAGTTCACATTATTTATCCATTTAATCAAGCAAGGATAAACAGATAAATAAAACAGACAAGCAATTGATGCACCAGGGTCTTGCAAATGATCAAATGGATCATTACATGCATCAATTGATGCTTAAGCAAGCAATAGCACACATCAGGCCAGGCCTGTGCAATACACATGTGAGCAACAGTAAGGCACAGACACCAAAGAGCAGCATTTACCAGCAACTGGTGATCATAAGAACACCAGAAGCTTGTTAGAGCATGCTACTGCATGCTAGAACTCATTCTAATCAATGAACACATGAACAGATACTTAAATAACTGAACAATTGCATCACAGATAGGACATCAGGCAAGATAATTGTATCCAGAAGCACTCCATCAAGGGATGGAGTTGATAATGCAACAGATAAGCTCAAATAAGCATGTCCATGAATTGAAGCACAGATAGGATCTCACCAGGGGCACTGGCACTTGCAAGTATGCAAGGATTAACCACCACAATCAAGCCAGGGACAAGATTAAGCACACATAGTATGCCCAAGTGACAGTAAAAAGAATAGGAGCATGTCAGTAGGCCATGAGCATCACTGGATGCTCATGAGCAATCACAGGAGGACCGCAGCCAGAAATTACAATGAACAGAAATAGATAGGAAGCACAGTGAGCAATTGAGCAAGCAGTAGCACACGCAGAGGCAACAACATAGCACAGTAGGAGCAGGCAAGCATCTCCACAGGGAGAAGTCGGCCAGTGGCCGAGCTAGACGAAGAAGGGGAGAAGAGAAGAAGATAGAACAAGTAATAGAGGAGGAAAGAGGAGGAGAAACTTACAGGCGAAGCAGATGAACACGACCGTGGCGGCACGGCGGCACACGCCGGGCGACGGCGGCGCCAGGCCAAGCCAATCCTGGTCGCCACATCACCGCAACGCCGGTATCTCCACGGCATCACCACGACGCCAGGGACGCCGACGAACGGCGGATCGTCGCGGATCCGTGCGGCCGAGGCGCAGATGCGTTGGGGAAGAGTCGAGGTGGACGCGAGCGTCAAATCGACGCGGACCATCAGGTCCGCCGTCGAGAGGCGGTCAAGATCCACATCTGATCGTCGCCGAGGATGGCCGGAGGCGGCCGGAGCAGGGCGACGGCGGAGGCGATTTCGGTGTCGCGGGAGCCCGAAAGGGGATTAGGGTTACGGGGTAGAGGACGACGAAGCGACTGGGTCGGTTGGACCGAGCCCACTGGGCTGGTCCAACCTAACCAGCTCGGCCACCTGACAAGTGGGGCCGAGGGGTATTTTGGGCATTTTCCAAAATACCCATTTAAACAAGAATTTCCAAGAATTTTATAAAATAAAATATAACTCCAAAAAAATAATAAAAATATGAAAATGTATCAGCATAAAATTCTCTACCTAAATAAAATATCAAAGAGAATTTTTAAAGACAAAGAAGAATAAGTCTTAATTTGATGATTTAAATAATGATTTAAATCACACATATAATTTACAATAATAAAAATAAGTCCATTAATGCTTTTGGACTTTAAAACACCTTGACAACATTTCAAGGTTGGTTTTACCCTAAAATCAAGTATCCCTAAGATGTTCTTAGTATATAACCTCTCATAAAATAACAACGACATCGGAAGGGGGGAAAACAAACCCTAAAAGTGGAATCATGCATAATTGCTTCTTTAACCATTGCCCTTATCGGACAATGATGCTATTTTTCAGAACAAGAGGAAAAGGGTCAGTCCATACCTTCCAACTGCAGAACTTTGCAGTGTTGGCAAGTTCATCACTTGCTCATGTCATTTGAGTATTTTTATCAAATTACTTGCAAAGTATTATGGTTATCACTATTGCACAAAAATCAAAACCACTACTTTCATAACTATGAATATGACTATGTGGTGGGCAATGGAACCATGGATTGTGTTGATATGGTGGAGGTTCCATTGCACGGGTTTATATCCATCTAGGATTAAACAACAAATGTCGCAAGTGATTCTTGTGCCGTAGTACCCGTGTTAACCATAAGATCCGGAGTGGGACGGAGTAGTCAAAAGTGTTTCCACCTCTCGTTCATCAACGGATGCGCTTTACCGTAGTACACTTGTAATCCAAGGGGCAAGCGGTGAGGCTGGGGAGTCCTAAGTCCCCACGGCATAGTCCGTAGTACACTTGTCGCCCGAAGGAGCAAGCGGTGAGGCTGGGGAGTCCTAAGTCCCCACGGTATTGCGGTCTAGGATGGGTTGCAGCCACCGGCGTAGGAGTGTATGGTAGAGCCCAGCACTGTTGTCGTGGTCGGGGTCCACCCTGAAATACGGGAATAATGGGACCGACGTGGACCCAGGGTCGGCGCATGCAACAAAGAGTGGGTGTTCGAGGTAGCGGAGGAACATGATTGGCTAGACCTTATACCGGGCCTCACACCAAAGGAAGTGTGGACGGGAAAGCTGCCCGGTTGGCACCAAGGTTAAGATCTCTTATGGGTAAAGCAACACACCTCTGCAGAGTGTAAAGAACCGTGACTGTCACTCCCTGTTCCGGGATTGAGGAGCTGCGAACGCGGCCGGAAAGGAGCTCCATGAAGTTCTAGTAAACCGGTGAAGGCTGACGGACATAGCTCTTTGAAATAAAAGCAATCTCTTAAAGAAATGTTTACCAAAACTTGCATTGGTATTAGACTTTCTGGTCTAATGTCGTAGCTAGTGCATTAAACACCTCTTATCTATAATGAACTTGTTGAGTACGCTCGTACTCATACCACTCTTAAACCCCATGCTTAGATTGTCTGAATCGTCTGGAGGAGAACTACGACAACACTGAAGGAGCCGAGATCATCGGCTATGAAGAACCTGACCTCTCAGGAGGTGTTGAAGGCGTAGACTACATCATCGTCTACGGATCCGGGGAGGCTTCCGGAGGAGAGCAAGCCTAGAGATATCTGAGGAATAGTAGTAGCCGAGCAGCACGAACTCTTACCATGTTGCTGCTCGATTAAATAAATGTTTTGTTTAATGAGACAATGGTATTGTAAGTTAAGATGGGTTCACCTCGAACCCAGGAGATATCCTCTTAGGACCCAAGAGGAGCTCCGAGACGACTTGTGTATGTGTATTGTAATAATATGTGAATGAGTTATGGACCTTGCTATGTTCTGTTGTACTACTCTGAGGGATGTGATATTTGTGGAATGGTACTTCGCGAATGTTATATCAACGACTGGCATACTATAACATGCAGTGGTATGCAGGGTCACCACAGTTGGTATCAGAGCAAAAGCTTTGACCTTAGGTTGGAACCTAGTAAATGGGACCAAACGTTAGGAGTCAAATAGGACTAATAAAGGATTCTCTAAAAATATGGTGTATATTCAATTGAGAATACAACAATCATATCTTTTAGTGCGATAATTCTTTATTACCTCTATTATGATGCATTATTACTAATCTCATAATCTTTCTATTTCTACAGCCAACATGGCAAGTTCACGACCAGGAAGAAACGTAAAAGTTATGGATTCCACATTGAACGAATACCAAGGAGGACTTGCTGATATCCTACGAGCCATGCTATTGGAATTTGGGTGTGATCCCCAGATTCCAGTAAAGAAGTACATGTTCTATGATGGACCGGTGTTGGCCAAGTGCAGAGTAGGACTGCGACTTCCCGAATCTTTGGGAATGAGCGTAGTCATGCCAGCTGGAGAAGCTAGGACAACCAATACAGCCTACCATATATCTGTTATGAGAGCCATAACCGACATTCGGGAGCATAAGACGAAAGCGCTTATGGGTTCCGAATTCACCCACATTCCTCATATGGAGGAAGACAATGATCCCATGCTGAACCATTTCAAATATGCCAAAAGTAAACCAGCCGAAGCAGCCAAATACATGGACAACAGCCGTAATTTCATATCATTACTCTTTCAGTTGAATCATCATCTGATAGGAGCTATTGATACGATGCTTGAGGAGTTCACTGAACCCAAGGAGGAGAGTAGGGGCAAAGAACCTATGGAGAATGTGGTACACACACCAGTTTATTCAGCTGGTGACTACATCAGTTTTGATCCACTTGCACGTGAACCTACACCTGTTACACCTGGGAACTATCTGGGTAGTTCCTATGGGGGATACGAAGGCGGCGAGGAATCCGGAAACAATCAGCGTTCCGAGACTCCAATCGAGAATTCCAGGGGTTGGCGTTGGGGAGATGATACGGGAACTCATAGTACTACTGAGTATTATGATGGAGAGATGAATGATGACGCAACAACCCAGAACCAGAGCTATCCTAGTAATGAAGGAGTGGATGGAGGATATCCGACACAGGTTGAGTCGGGTATGGGTTTTGGTAACCCTTATGGTTGGGCTACAGGAGAGTACACCCGATGGGTGGATTATGATGCACTCAACGATCAGTTTGTGAACACTGATTTCTCTTTAGGATCATCATCCGACTCGGATTACAAGCCAACGGGGAGACCTTATGTTCCAGGGTCTATCAGGAGGACGACACGTTCGACCGGATGGAAGCCTGGAATGTACCGGGAATAAAGACCAATTAGAAGACCACCAAGGGAGGCGTGGCTATAATACACAAGTACCACGTGTATTATAGTTTGTAATATTTGTATAAATTTGTACATATACTTTAATAAGTGAGTTTGCATACTCACATAGACCTGAGTATTGTAATAAGACCACTTATGTATATACATGGTATATGTTTTGTATGATTTGGATTTGCTTCTTGATTTCCATTGCGTGACTAGTTCTGTGCACAATGTTGAGCTCAGAAAACTTGCGCATGGAGTAACTATGAGTATCATCTTGTGTTGCAGAACTAGGGGGATTATGTCGGGAACGTTAGGAAACGAAACTGAAGCACAGCGCATGGAGCGCGAAGCAAAAGAAAAGGAAGAGGCTGAGGGTGCAGCCAGAGATCAGTTTCCACCACCACCACCACCCATGACCCAGCAGAACTTTATCCAGTACATGCAACTGGCGGAAGAGAGGCAGCGTGTAACACTGGAGCTGCAGAACAAATTCCTTCAGGATCTGATGCGCAGAATAGGGTGGAGAGACCTGAGAACCCGGGAGTCACATTAGCAGACTTCCAAAACACCAAGCCGATATCTTTCGCATACGCGCCAGAGCCTATGGACGCGGAAGATTGGCTGATGGATACTGAGCGCAAGCTCAACACTGTTGGATGCAATGACCAAGAGAAGGTTAGATATGCTACCCATCTGTTATGTGGACCTGCCGCCTCATGGTGGGACAACATTGTAGCCGTGTATCCGGCAGGAAAGGTATTTACCTGGGAGGAGTTCGCAAGGAAGTTCAGGGAATCCAATGTCCCTGAAAGTATTGTGGAACTGAAGCGTCGAGAGTTTGAGAGTCTCGAGCAGAAGGATAAGGCAATCCTGACTTATGTCAGGGAGTTTTCAAAGCTGTCCCGGTACGCCGTTGAGGAAGTCAATACCGAGGACAAGAAGAAAAAGAGATTTCTGAGGGGGTTAAGTCCCCAGTTCAAGGTACAGCTGCGGATGATGAGAGCAACGGAGTTTCAAGAGTTGGTGGATGCAGCCATCACTCTAGAAGATGATTTCAAACAGTTACAAGAGGATAAGAGGAAGAAGGCCAAGTTTGATCCTAAGAGGTTTGTTAGTAACAAGCCTAATACCAGCTTGAGTTTCAAGCCCAGATACAGCAACAACAACAACAACAACAACAACAACAACAACAACAACAGCGGTAACTACTACGGTAGCAGGAAGAATCAGGCATTCCAGACTGCAAATCCAATAGTTTGCAGGAGTTGTGGACTCACAGGGCATTTCGCCAAGGACTGCAAGAAACCAAGGATTATATGCTTTGGTTGTCGTCAGGAGGGGCACATGCTGAAGGACTGCCCCAAGAGAAACACGGGAGGAGGTCAATCTGGAGGAGGAGGAAGTCGAGGAAACACCGGAGGGAGCTGGAAGAATAAGAAGCCCTTCGGCAAGCTGAATCGTACCAGCTGGAGGAGGTGGTCAACTCTGACCAGGCGGTGATAGGTACGCTCCAGATACTCACTCATCCTGGCAAAGTACTTTTTGATACTGGTGCAACTACATCATTCATTTCTCAACAATTCATCATCAAACATGGGATTAGTTGCACTAAGTTAGATACACCCATAACCATACTTTCTGCGGGGGGAACGATAGTAGTAACCCATGCCAAACAAAAACAAGTCATTATGATCAATAAGTGCGCGTTTGACGCGGACCTGTTCATTTTACCGATGAAGGACATTGATGTCATTCTTGGTATGAACTGGTTAGAAGTTAATGGAGCATTGATCGACTGTGTAAACAAGACGGTGTCTTTGAAAAGCCCCGATGGAAGTAGAATGATCTACCAAGGAGACAAACACACACAGATTGAAGTTGAACTACAGCTGAATAGCATGAAGGAGGTGAAGATAGAAGATATACCTGTAGTAAATGAATTCCAGGATGTGTTTCCTGCGGAATTACCTGGTATGCCACCAGATAGGGAGATAGAATTCACTATCGACCTAATTCCAGGAACAGCTCCGATTGCCAAAGCACCATATAAAATGGGGCCTAAGGAATTGAAAGAACTGAAGGAGCAATTGGATGACTTGGAACAAAAGGGATTCATTCAGGAGAGTGTTTCACCATGGGGATCACCTGTGATCTTCGTGGATAAAAGGGATGGAGGAAGAAGGATGTGCGGAGACTACAGGAATCTCAACAACGTCACAATCAAGAACAAGTATCCACTTCCAAGAATACAAGATCTATTCGATCAGGTTAGAGGCGCGGGAGTCTTCTCCAAGATTGATCTAAGATCCGGTTATCACCAGATTAAGATCAAGAAGGAAGACGTTCCGAAAACAGCCTTTGTTTCGAGGTACGGACATCATGAATACCTTGTAGTACCTTTTGGATTAACCAATGCCCCAGCAATATTCATGAATCTCATGAATAAGATCTTCATGCCATATCTAGACAAGTTCGTCATCGTATTCATCGATGATATCTTGATATATTCCAAGAACAAGGCGGAACATGCCGAACATTTGAGGTTAGTGTTGCAAACACTAAGGGAACACCAACTCTACGCCAAATTCAGCAAGTGTGAATTTTGGCTAGATCAAGTGGAATTTCTTGGTCATGTCATTAGCAAAGATGGAATCGCTGTTAACCCGAGTAAGGTAGCAGCAGTTCTAGAATGGGAAGCACCCAAGACTGTCAAGGAAATTCGAGGATTCCTAGGAATGGCAGGATACTACCGGAGATTCATTGAAGGATTCTCTAAGATAGCAGGACCAATGACAAAGTTGCTAAGGAAAAACACACCATTCGTGTGGTCGGAGGAGTGTGAGAAGAGTTTTCAAACTCTAAAAGAGAAACTCACCACAACACCGGTGTTAGAAGTTCTGGAAGTTGGCAAGGATTACACCGTGTACTGTGACGCATCCAAACGTGGATTGGGTTGCGTACTCATGCAAGATCGGAAAGTGATATCCTATGGATCGAGGCAACTCAGACCTCATGAAGTGAACTATCCAACACATGACTTGGAATTAGCAGCAGTTGTATTTGCACTCAAAACTTGGAGACATTTTCTCTATGGAGCTAAGTGTGAGCTCTATACAGATCATAAAAGCCTCAAATATTTCTTCACTCAGAAGGAACTCAACATGAGGCAGAAAAGATGGCTAGAACTGATCAAGGATTATGATCTGACAATCAACTACACACCAGGGAAGGCTAATGTTGTAGCAGACGCCCTGAGTAGAAAGAGTACCGGAGGAGTGGAACAAGAAATATCACCGGAGCTGAGGAAGGAAATAAGTCAAGCTCAAATACAACTTTGGGAGAAGGAAGCCCATGAAGGATTATCGGCGTTGCAAGTAGCCGATGAGTTGAATGTCAACCTGAAGAATGAGATAATGATGGGTCAGCTGGACGATCCATTCATCGTGGAGGAGATGAGAAGAATAGATGAGGGAAGACCATCAGAATTTCACCGAGGAGAATCTGGATCTTTGTGGTTCCAGAAGAGGATTTGCGTTCCGGATATTGCTGAAATTAAGGAAGTAATACTCCGGGAAGCTCATCAAACACCATATTCCATACATCCGGGAAGTACAAAGATGTATATGGACCTAAAGGAACTATTCTGGTGGAATAACATGAAGAGGGAGATAGCACAATATGTTGCAGAATGTCATACCTGCCAGAGAGTGAAGGCTGAACACCAGAGTCCGGCAGGGAAGTTACAACCTTTACCTATTCCAGAGTGGAAATGGGAAGAAATAGGGATGGATTTCATCACCGGACTACCCATGACCAATAAAAAGAAGGACATGATATGGGTAATCGTGGACCGGTTGACGAAAAGCGCACACTTCTTAGCGGTAAACCAGCAGGATAAAGGAGAGAAACTCATCGATCTTTACATCAAAGAGATCGTGAGTAAGCATGGAGTACCTAAGAAGATCGTATCGGATCGAGGATCTGTGTTCACATCAGCATTCTGGAAGCAACTTCACGAAGCTTTAGGATCTAAGTTGGATTATAGTACCGCTTATCATCCCCAGACAGGTGGACAAACCGAGAGAACTAACCAGATTTGAGAAGACATGCTTAGGGCTTGTGCCCTAGACTTCGGAGGATCGTGGGAGGAGCATCTACCTTTAGCAGAGTTTTCATACAACAATAGTTATCAAAGCAGCATCAAGATGGCACCATTTGAAGCTCTATATGGAAGGAAGTGTAGATCACCAATATGTTGGTATGAAGCCGGAGCAAGCAAAGAGTTTAACCCTGATTATGTCAAGGAAAAACAACAAATCATTGACATTATCAGAGACAGGCTCAAGATAGCCCAAAGTCGGCAAAAGAGTTATGCTGATCAGAAGAGAAGAACATGGGAGCCAAGAGTTGGAGACATGGTATATCTTAAGGTGAGCCCGATGAAAGGACTTCAGAGATTCGGAGTAAAAGGAAAGTTAAGCCCTAGATACATAGGACCTTTCAAGATACTGAGTCAGAATCGTGGTTTAGCCTTTGAATTGGATCTACCTGGAAGGTTAGATCAAGTTCACAATGTGTTCCATGTGTCACAACTTCGGAAATGTTTGAAGACCCCAGATGAACCAATATCACATGACGAGCTCGAGTTACAACCAGACTTAACTTATATCGAGAAGCCAGCTAAGATTCTCGAGGAAAGCTGGAAACAACTCAGAAATAAAGCGATCAAGTATTGCAAAATACAATGGAAGCATCACCCCGAGAGGGAAGCCACCTGGGAAAAAGAGGAAGACCTGAGGAAAACATACCCCGAACTGTTCAGGTATTACAACCACAACTTCGGGACGAAGTTTTCTTTAAGGGGGAAAGGCTGTAATGTCCCAGGTTTAGAGACGATCGAGGGGTAGATTTTAGAAAGGGATGTGCATTGCATAGCAAATTCTGGGGAAATTTCGCGCTTTTAAACAAAAACTGCATCGAAGTGGAACAAGTTTCTCTCTCGACACCTTACAGGGTTAGGGTTTCGAGAGTGCGACAAACTTGTAACTCACCTAATTGAACTAGGGTTTTGAGAAGAGAGGAGAGTTTGAATCACCAATTTAAGTTGCATGATTGAATTCTAAGTTAAGATGGTTGATCAAGCTCAAACCAAATTTTGAATTTGAATTTCAAATTCAAACATCAAGTTATTATCTCATAATTCAAACTTGAGATAATTTAATAAACAATCTTTAATAATCAAGATATAAATAGAACAATCAATATATAAAGCTCAATAGAGAAAAATTGGAGCTTTATTGATATTCACACAAGATACATTGTTTTTACAATATCCAGAATAAAATATGAACATTACAACATATTACAAGAAATGGACAAAAATAGAAAAAGAAAAGAAAAGGAAAATTACAAATCAAGGATCTATCCTAAACACTACAAGCTAAACTTCATTAACTTGATGATCTTCATGATCAATGGAGCCACAGATTGTCCCTGCACATAAACACAACAAAAGAGAAGTTAAGCCAAGTGGTAAAACCACTTGGCAGGTTAGAAAAAATAATGAAGTTGAGTAGATATGGATCAGCTCTGCCGAGCTGATCATCTCACAGCCAAGACACAAGCCAGGTACCATGAATTTGCACACACACACACAGCTAGGCTGCTCACACAGCAGCATGCATGTAGCACACCACACACACAGCTGGTGAGTCACCAACAGGCTGCAGGGCTTGCTGTCGACCAGAGAAGGAGCAGGAGACCATATAAAGCCTCCACAGTAAACCCTAGTCAATCCATCGACTGGATTGCACTGGGTAAGTTCATCAGGAAACCAAGAACACAAGAACAGCTTGAACAGTCACTGCTGTTCAACACAATTCCACCACCACAGCTCATAACCAAGAGGCATCAAGCTAACCAGGAGGAGCAGGGCAAGTAAATCATCCACAAGAACCACACAGAAGCAAACCCTCTACTTCAACACCAAATTCTAGGAGCTGGAGTGAGGTATACCAAGCATCATGAACAAACCAAAGAGTTTTGTTCATATATAAGCATATGCATCACAGGAGCACAGAAGGGTAGAAAACCCTGTTTGTGTCATCATCTGGCTACAAAGCCAATTGGTGCAAGCAAATATGGGTAAAGACTCTAGGAAATCAGCCTATGGGAACATCAGTCATGCAAAACAGTGCATAACTGAAGAAATCCAGCAAAAGATGAAGTCCTAGCCTAGCCTAGCCCACACACTCAGCACCTATAGCTATTCTGGCCATCAGACATAGACAAATCATTGTCTATTTTGATTTCAACATCAAGAGCTACTGGCAATCCAATAAATGGATCACCCAGAGAGCATTTGGTGAGCCACAACAAGCCAACAAGAGGGGATCCCAGGGCAGCACATAAATACTGCCAGGATCACCTCAACCACTTAACCAATTCCAACAAAGAAACCATGCACAGATATCATCACCCAGTAGGGTTCAAAAGGAGGGCTAGGGTACCCAACCAGTGGTTGGCATCCTGCTAGCCCTAACAAATTCATTGAAATGATCATCACTGAATCTCAGTTCACATTATTTATCCATTTAATCAAGCAAGGATAAACAGATAAATAAAACAGACAAGCAATTGATGCACCAGGGTCTTGCAAATGATCAAATGGATCATTACATGCATCAATTGATGCTTAAGCAAGCAATAGCACACATCAGGCCAGGCCTGTGCAATACACATGTGAGCAACAGTAAGGCACAGACACCAAAGAGCAGCATTTACCAGCAACTGGTGATCATAAGAACACCAGAAGCTTGTTAGAGCATGCTACTGCATGCTAGAACTCATTCTAATCAATGAACACATGAACAGATACTTAAATAACTGAACAATTGCATCACAGATAGGACATCAGGCAAGATAATTGTATCCAGAAGCACTCCATCAAGGGATGGAGTTGATAATGCAATAGATAAGCTCAAATAAGCATGTCCATGAATTGAAGCACAGATAGGATCTCACCAGAGGCACTGGCACTTGCAAGTATTCAAGGATTAACCACCACAATCAAGCCAGGGACAAGATTAAGCACACATAGTATGCCCAAGTGACAGTAAAAAGAATAGGAGCATGTCAGTAGGCCATGAGCATCACTGGATGCTCATGAGCAATCACAGGAGGACCGCAGCCAGAAATTACAATGAACAGAAATAGATAGGAAGCACAGTGAGCAATTGAGCAAGCAGTAGCACACGCAGAGCGCAACAACATAGCACAGTAGGAGCAGGCAAGCATCTCCACAGGGAGAAGTCGGCCAGTGGCCGAGCTAGACGTAGAAGGGGAGAAGAGAAGAAGATAGAACAAGTAATAGAGGAGGAAAGAGGAGGAGAAACTTACAGGCGAAGCAGATGAACACGACCGTGGCGGCACGGCGGCACACGCCGGGCGACGGCGGCGCCAGGCCAAGCCAAGCCTGGTCGCCACATCACCGCAACGCCGGTATCTCCACGGCATCACCACGACGCCAGGGACGCCGACGAACGGCGGATCGTCGCGGATCCGTGCGGCCGAGGCGCAGATGCGTTGGGGAAGAGTCGAGGTGGACGCGAGCGTCAAATCGACGCGGACCATCAGGTCCGCCGTCGAGAGGCGGTCAAGATCCACATCTGATCGTCGCCGAGGATGGCCGGAGGCGGCCGGAGCAGGGCGACGACGGCGGAGGCGATTTCGGTGTCGCGGGAGCCCGAAAGGGGATTAGGGTTACGGGGTAGAGGACGACGAAGCGACTGGGTCGGTTGGACCGAGCCCACTGGGCTGGTCCAACCTAACCAGCTCGGCCACCTGACAAGTGGGGCCGAGGGGTATTTTGGGCATTTTCCAAAATACCCATTTAAACAAGAATTTCCAAGAATTTTATAAAATAAAATATAACTCCAAAAAAATAAATAAAAATATGAAAATGTATCAGCATAAAATTCTCTACCTAAATAAAATATCAAAGAGAATTTTTAAAGACAAAGAAGAATAAGTCTTAATTTGATGATTTAAATAATGATTTAAATCACACATATAATTTACAATAATAAAAATAAGTCCATTAATGCTTTTGGACTTTAAAACACCTTGACAACATTTCAAGGTTGGTTTTACCCTAAAATCAAGTATCCCTAAGATGTTCTTAGTATATAACCTCTCATAAAATAACAACGACATCGGAAGGGGGGAAAACAAACCCTAAAAGTGGAATCATGCATAATTGCTTCTTTAACCATTGCCCTTATGATACGGGCATGGAGGCCTATGTGGAGCCTAGATTCAGGACTCCACCAGCTTAATTATCTTAGTTTTTGTAATTGTCATATATTGGCAAATTAGGGATTTTTAATAAATCGAGTCAGTCTTGGTTTGGGCCTGTCCAACCAAGTTAGGGAGGCCCATAGTGGGGCGCCCAGCCCAGCAAGGGCTGGCCGGCCACCCTTCCCTCATATAAGGAGGTGGGGCGGCTAGGGTTTAGATAGTTCAAGTTTAGTCTAAAAGTTTAGGGTTTCCCTATAGCGTGTGATCACGTGTATCATCCCTCCGGGGGTACGGCGCTGCCGTTATCTATTATATCCGCTGCGAAGGTTCTTGTGTTCATCAAGGATTGTCTAGCTCTTGGTTTGAGGCGTATCGTTCATCGATCCGTTGCTTGCTGGATTCGTTCCCTCTTCTCCAGGCTGCGTTCATCACGTTGTTGGGAGGATTCTCTACCCCAGGTTCTCGCTGTGAAAGATCGGGCATCAATCTAGGTGGATCGGCTTGGATCCACCGTATCATGTGGTATCAGCTTTCTGGGTTGCTCACGGCGAGGTGTTGTTGATCGATCTCTTTGATCGGTTTGCATCGGAGAAGATTAGCTCTAAGATCGGAGGAGTTTGGCTCTCGGTCGAAGGAGGTTGGTTGGAGGAAGTTTGGCATTGTTTGGTGGAGTTTGGAGGTCATCCATGGCTGTTTCGGAGGTCAAAATCGCGAAAAATCGCGACCAGAATCGGGAAGAAGACGAAAATTCGCGACCAGGAAAAATCCGGTCAAATCCGGTCCGTGACCGGCAGCCTGGCATAAACTCCGGTCCAAGGCCAGGGCCGGCATACACTCCGGTCCAACCGGGCCAGTGACCGGGCAGCCTGGCGTAAACTCCGGTCCAACCGGGCCAGTGACCGGGCAGCCTGGCGTAAAATCCGGTCAACCGGGCTGCAAACCGGGAAGTTCGCAAATTCGCAGATTTCCGGTTTCGCTCCGGTACGAGGCAGCCGATCCGGTTGGCGACCGGTCAACCGGGCCAGAGACCGGGCAGGCCGGTCTGGAGGCCGGTCCAACCGGGCCCTGGGCCGGGACGGCGTCTGTTCCTGCGGTTGTTTCTCCGGCGGTTTCTCCTGTTACTGCGTTTGTTTCTGCCACGAAGCTGGCTGCTGCTGATGTTGTTCCGTCTACAAAAGGGTTAGCTGATGCTATCGCTGTTCTTGCATTGTCTTCCGACGATAAGCTTGGCATACGGTGTTCGCGTGACATGAAATCTAGTAAGGTTTTCAATGACTATCTGGATTGCTTGAAGGGAGAACAACGTTCGCCGTCCAGTCTTCGTTGGTATCTACACCATCTTGCGACAGTTGAGGAATATAAAGATTGGGAGTGGAACATGGAGTTGGGTTTTGCTCGGTGTTGCACATACAACAGGAAGTTCAGTAGTTCTTATGCATTTTATCTTGCTATACGGCGTGTGGACGAGGCATTGGAACGTTGCTGGCAGGATGCGGTGGACAGAGGTGAATTTGCTGAAACTTGGGAAGATTACAAAACTTTTCTTCGTCGTGGTTTTGTGTTACCATACATGGAGGAGAGTAAGCAGCCATCCCGAGTTGTACATGCAATAGAGAAAGTGGACAAGTGCATAGTTCCTATTAAGGAGATTGTTCCACTACCAACAGTCACTAAGGTCGAGGTGAAATCTTCAGAGGAGAGGAAACCTGGCTCTGATACCAAGAGCGCTGCTGTGACTGTTGAGGAGGATGTACCATTGAGCGGGCTGAATATGCAACTCAAGAAGGTACAGGGTGATGCTTGCAAGACAGTTGACAAGGTTCAGCGGTGGAGTTTGTTTCAGACTCAGTGCTTTATCAAGGGCAAGGCTTGCAAGTTGATGGTTGATGGTGGTAGCTGTACTAATGGCATTAGCAAGGCGATGGTGGCAGCATTGGGGTTGTCTACATGGCGTCTTCCTGAACCTAAACATCTTGAGTGGTTGAATAGCTGTGGTATGCTGAAGATTACTCACAAGGTGCGTGTGCCATTTACAGTTGGTGATTATGTTGATGAGATAGATTGCGATGTGTTGCCATTGGAGGTGTGTGGATTGCTACTTGGGCGTCCTTGGCAGTATGATCGCAATGTGACACATGCTGGGCGAGCAAATACATATTCTTTTATGCATGGTGGCAAACAGCGGACTTTGAAGCCTGATGATCATATCAAGTCCGATGTGGAGTTAGTAGTGCGTAAGGAGAAGTTGCACAAGCCTAATGTGCAGCATAAGGTGCATGATGTTCCGAGCATTGATGTTGGTGATGTTTCAGCCAAGCCTGTAGATGACAAGCAAGTTCTTGTTGGTGACAAGCCGGATGAAGCTACACTTGTTGTTGATGTGGATGTTACAAATGTGCTAGTTCCAGTTTGTTGATGTCAGTACACGAGATGATGAGTGCGCTGATGGTGTTTCAGTGCATATGGCGCATGCGCGTGGGAGGAGTGGGAGGCGAGCAGGTTAGCGAAGCCATTGCTGATGGTGTTTCAGCCCGATGCCAGGGCCGGCCGACCGGCTCCAGGACCGGCCGGGCCGGTCAACCGCCCGGTCAACCGGCGCCTAGACCGGCTGTGGCCGAGCGCGTCAGTGGAGATGGTGGGCAGCGGCACTACCGTGCTAGGAGTACTGTCCAGTTTTCCGCGACACCGCGGATGCATCGAGGCAAGGATGGATGTGTGAGACATCTATGTGGCCCAGGAATTACACATCTTGTGCAGGGTCATGTGCAGCGACACAAGGTCCATCAAAACCTCGCAAGAAGAAGGAATTGGCGCCAAAGTCCAAGCTCATGTGGAGAAGAAAGGAGGCGCCAAGTGCTGTATCAAGTCGAGAAGGCCGCGAGGGAGGATGTGGTGTGGAAGGCAAGCAAGACTTGAGGACGGCGAGGACGTGTCATGTTCATATCACGTCACCTTTTCCAGAAGACCCTCACGCGTTGGGGACAACGCTTCTTGAAGGGGGAGGATGATACGGGCATGGAGGCCTATGTGGAGCCTAGATTCAGGACTCCACCAGCTTAATTATCTTAGTTTTTGTAATTGTCATATATTGGCAAATTAGGGATTTTTAATAAATCGAGTCAGTCTTGGTTTGGGCCTGTCCAACCAAGTTAGGGAGGCCCATAGTGGGGCGCCCAGCCCAGCAAGGGCTGGCCGGCCACCCTTCCCCTCATATAAGGAGGTGGGGCGGCTAGGGTTTAGATAGTTCAAGTTTAGTCTAAAAGTTTAGGGTTTCCCTATAGCGTGTGATCACGTGTATCATCCCTCCGGGGGTACGGCGCTGCCGTTATCTATTATATCCGCTGCGAAGGTTCTTGTGTTCATCAAGGATTGTCTAGCTCTTGGTTTGAGGCGTATCGTTCATCGATCCGTTGCTTGCTGGATTCGTTCCCTCTTCTCCAGGCTGCGTTCATCACGTTGTTGGGAGGATTCTCTACCCCAGGTTCTCGCTGTGAAAGATCGGGCATCAATCTAGGTGGATCGGCTTGGATCCACCGTATCACCTTATCGGACAATGATGCTATTTTTCAGAACAAGAGGACAAGGGTCAGTCCATACCTTCCAACTGCAGAACTTTGCAGTGTTCAGGCAAGTTCATCACTTGCTCATGTCATTTGAGTATTTTTATCAAATTACTTGCAAAGTATTATGGTTATCACTATTGCACAAAAATCAAAACCACTACTTTCATAACTATGAATATGACTATGTGGTGGGCAATGGAACCATGGATTGTGTTGATATGGTGGAGGTTCCATTGCACGGGTTTATATCCATCTAGGATTAAACAACAAATGTCGCCAGTGATTCTTGTGCCGTAGTACCCGTGTTAACCATAAGATCCGGAGTGGGACGGAGTAGTCAAAAGTGTTTCCACCTCTCGTTCATCAACGGATGCGCTTTACCGTAGTACACTTGTAATCCAAGGGGGCAAGCGGTGAGGCTGGGGAGTCCTAAGTCCCCACGGCATAGTCCGTAGTACACTTGTCGCCCGAAGGAGCAAGCGGTGAGGCTGGGGAGTCCTAAGTCCCCACGGTATTGCGGTCTAGGATGGGTTGCAGCCACCGGCGTAGGAGTGTATGGTAGAGCCCAAACTGTTGTCGTGGTCGGGGTCCACCCTGAAATACGGGAATAATGGGACCGACGTGGACCCAGGGTCGGCGCATGCAATAAAGGGTGGGTGTTCGAGGTAGCGGAGGAACATGATTGGCTAGACCTTATACCGGGCCTCACACCAAAGGAAGTGTGGACGGGAAAGCTGCCCGGTTGGCACCAAGGTTAAGATCTCTTATGGGTAAAGCAACACACCTCGCAGAGTGTAAAGAATCGTGACCCGTCACTCCCTGTTCCGGGATTGAGGAACTGCGAACGCGGCGGAAAGGAGCTCCATGAAGTTCTAGTAAACCGGTGAAGGCTGACGGACATAGCTCTTTGAAATAAAAGCAATCTCTTAAAGAAATGTTTACCAAAACTTGCATTGGTATTAGACTTTCTGGTCTAATATCGTAGCTAGTGCATTAAACACCTCTTATCTATAATGAACTTGTTGAGTACGCTCGTACTCATACCACTCTTAAACCCCATGCTTAGATTGTCTGAATCGTCTGGAGGAGAACTACGACAACAATGAAGGAGCCGAGATCATCGGCTATGAAGAACCGGAGGTGTTGAAGGCGTAGACTACATCATCGTCTACGGATCCGGGGAGGCTTCCGGAGGAGAGCAAGCCTAGAGATATCTGAGGAATAGTAGTAGCCGAGCAGCACGAACTCTTACCATGTTGCTGCTCGATTAAATAAATGTTTTGTTTAATGAGACAATGGTATTGTAAGTTAAGATGGGTTCACCTCGAACCCAGGAGATATCCTCTTAGGACCCAAGAGGAGCTCCGAGACGACTTGTGTATGTGTATTGTAATAATATGTGAATGAGTTATGGACCTTGCTATGTTCTGTTGTACTACTCTGAGGGATGTGATATTTGCGGAATGGTACTTCGCGAATGTTATATCAACGACTGGCATACTACAACATGCAGTGGTATGCAGGGTCACCACATGCGGCTTGTATGGAATTATCTGTGTGCTTTTGCGTTGTTACAGTGAGTAGTGGTTGTGCCTCTAGGGCTCCCGGGATCCGGCTTATAAAGGCGTCAGGATCTAGGGTTTACACGGAGAGTCCTCGCCGGAATACAAGTTGCCTAACTACGGAATATTACATTACCGTGCACGTCAATGATCCGTCTTTCCTTATACGCCGTACTGGATCTGGCTACCCCTGATGGGCCAGGCCGGATCCGACTTCCAGAGTTGGTCGGTGGATCCGGCTCCTCGTTCCTGGGCTGGACTTCATCCATCTTGATCTACAACAACTGGGCCGCTCGATGGGCCATACGCCACCATCACCGTCTATGGGCTACCCGGACTTGCCGGATCTAGGCACTGTCGATGGTACACCCATGAAGTATACCCACAACACCGGGAAGAGCTTCAGAACCCTCCCGAGATAGGGTCGGCGATGGCGGCCGCGACGGAACTTTTCGTGGATGGAGGCTCGGGTCTTTAGGTTTTTCCGAGATCGTGAATAAATAGGCGGAAGGGCGAGGTCGGTGGACGCCTGGGGGCCCACATCACCCCTTGGCGCGGCCAGGGCCTGGGCCGCGCCTAGGGATGGTCTGGCCGCCTTGTGGTGCCTCTTCGTTTCTCCTTCGGACTTCGTCTTCGTTACGGTAAAATAAGATCTTCGACTTTTGTTTCGTCCAATTCAGAGAATATTTTATGTACAACTTTTCTGAAATACAAAACAACAGAAAACAAGGAACTAGCACTGTGGCATCTTGTCAATAGGTTAGTGCCGAAAAATGTATAAAACTACAACGAAGTGTAAACAAAACATATAGAAATTGGTGTAAAACAGGCATGTAGCATAAAAAATTATAGATACGTTTATGATGTATCAGCAACCCGTGGTAGCGCCACTCTCCTCATCCCGAAGCCGAAGGTGATGGAGGAAGAAAATGAGATGATGGCGCTCCTCCGCCAACAGCGCCTCGTCACAGATCGACCCCGTGGACATGACGGGATTCAACGCAGCGTCCATCTGAGAGATGGGAATATCGAGGACGTGATCGCCCTGTCCATTTGAGAGAGCAGCATGCCACTTGTCGACCTCACGCGCAACGATGACGAGGCTGGCCCAGCGCCGCGGGGAAGGACAAGCCCGCCGACCCACGCGGCAAGCAAGATGTGACAAGACTACGATCGCTCCGGCCGCCGCAGGTGCCATTAATTTATTTTATATTTGAATTTTAATGGATTTCATTTAAATATTTTTAATATATAACAAATTTGAATGAATTCAAGTGTTTCCCACCTAAATTTAAGGTTTTTAAATTGTATTTGGTGGACGCGACTCGAAACAAACGCGCCCCAAAAGCAACACCACGCGCCGACACCCGTTAGATCCGGTGCTATTTCCATATGCGGTTTGGAGGACGCGATTGGAAATGCACTCATCTCTTAGCTTTGTCTAGCCTCGGTGGACGTCTCCTCTTGGGACAATCTTGACTCGGTGGAGTGGTGGTTGAGCTTCATCTATCTCAATGGCACTGAAGGAAATCAGTTGCTTTGCTTATCATGCTTACGTCATGTGAGATTTGGATGCTAGATGTTCCGTAATGTCGCCACTATGCCTCCTATTGTTGTTTCTAAAATTAAGAGCAAGGCGGTTCTTTGAAGCTTAGCGGGGGCCAAACATTTGGGTTCACTCATGTCGCGAGAGTGATTCTTTTATTCCCGAGCTTGGCTCGGTTCATAACGACCTTAAACTTCTTCTTAATGAATGAATAGGCAAATCTTTTGTGGACGCAAATTTTTGGCACATGGGTGCACCCTATAAACTCCAAAATTCGTGGTAATTTTAAATATTGAGAAAAGAATCTAAATTCTCCTGGAAACGAAAAATGATCAAGTATTGTACTCGTATAAAAATGTTTGGGCTCGAAATGATCTCCATGGTATCCCGGAAAAAAAAGTTTATGACAAATATAGCGTGAATAGTACATGGACATGAGGTTTGTTCGATTTTGTCTTTTTACCCTGGATACAATGATATTAATTTCATCGCGAAATATTTTTATACAAGTACAATACTTGATCATCTTTGGTTGCCAAAAAGATTTGAATGTTTAACCTTTTTTAAAAGTACAATAATTTTTTTAGACGTACTGGGTGTCTAGCACCTATGAGCATTGATGTATTTTCCAAGCTTTTGTCCTGTTTAAAAAGGAAAACAAACTTTTTTTTATCTGTAAAGAAAACAAACTTGGGGCCTTGCCGCCTTGGGGGTAGAAAAAATGCTCTTAGGAACCACCAGCGTTTCCGACGCCTGCCGCGCGGAGTCAGCAATATCTCCTTCGCCAGCTCTCATGTCGTTGATAGCCTCAGCGGTTAGCAGCCTCAACAACCCGGCATAGTAGCCTCGCCAGCCAGGCCGCCTAGCTCTCCATCGCCACGTGAACTGTCTGAGATAGAATTGAATTGCGTTTGCTCGCGTGCAGTGCATGTCCATCATACGCATGCACGATTGCACGCCGCCGCCGTACGTCATAGTTCTCGCTGCTCCCTCGGGGGCGGCCGGTGCCACAAACTAATGCCGCTCCGGCCGCCGCCTCGCCGCCTTGCCCAACGCCTTTCCCGCCCTTGAGCCGTCGCGCCACCTTTCTCCAATTCCTCCGCCACCCCGCCCCCATTTTCCCCGCCGGAGCAGCTCCCTCACCGCCAAATCGGATCGAATGAGGCTGCAGCCGCGCCGTCGATTCGGACCGAAGGAGGCCGATGTGAGTGATTCGTGATGCGGGCGAGCTCCGCCACGCACCCTGGAGCTCCGCAGCGTACCCCGATGCCCCGCCCACGACCCCTTGCAACCCCGAGCGTGGTCTGAGGCCGGGCTTGTGGCGTGGGGGCCGGCTGGCATGGCGAGGCCAGTGGCGCGAAATGGACATCCGCGGGCGGCATGGGAAAGCCACGTGGGCAGGCGCGCACAGCCGGTTATACGAGTGAAAAAAAATGTTACACTAATACCTCATACCTCTGATATGAAACAACATTTTAGTTACTCTACAACGAACAAGCGGTACAAAAATCATGGGCACTGCGATTCAATACATTCAGCTCGTTGATTTATACATTAAATATCATTAAATTAAACTCCTCGGAAGATTACATTGGAACGTGAAGCAGTCCGTCCATTCACATGTCTTGTAAAATCATTTCTTTACCAACTGACACTGGAGATATTCATATGTACACAGTTACAGTGTTCCGACTCACTAGGAAACATGGAAGTTTTTTTTCCTTTCGAAAAAAGAGGAAGGGGTCAAGATAACTATAATCTTTCCGAAAAACTAGCGTAAATCAATGCCTTCATCCAGGGCCGTCGAGCTCATCATGACATTTGAGTCGATCTGCTTGTCGAATTTCTTCCTTCTGCGTGCTTCAAATTGCTCGAATCCATCCATCTACAACACACGAGAAAACAAATTTTAGTTAAAATAGTTTTGATTAAGTTGCATAAATCTGTAGTGGCCTCACGTCACTAACTTCCTGGAAGTGGTCCATCGAGATTGGATTGTCATGCAGTGATAAGTTCTGAAGAGCCTTGCAGTCCTTCAGTATATTCTGGGGAAGCTGCAAAGGAAAAAAAAGAGTTGATATTGGGTGTCTCATTAATTTCTTCTTATTTCAAAACGGCATGAATACTATTATACATAAAGTGCACGAGATAGTCAAGATTCCACAGCAATACACTGGTACAGACCTGACGAATTTTGTTTCCGTTCAATGATAGAGACTTGAGGCAAGCAAGGTCGCAAATTGACGAGGGCACATCTTCAATTGAATTTCCTGAATAGTGGGAATGAAGGTTAGCCAAAGGAAACAGAATGCTTTGGAAATGAAACCTAATGTTCCAAACTGGGGAAGGGATAGCTTTGCTGAACACATGAAGCAGTATAGCATTATCCTAAGAGGCAATGATTTGACATCCCAAAATAATTTTTAGACTACCAAATGGTAATTATTACAAAATCGACATTTCAATTTCTGGACATTTGTGGACAAGAAGGCAAGACAACATTCACAGCAGAGTAAACATATAAATTTCTGGACATCCCATTTACATAAAGATGAGTCTATAGTTGCATGAAAGTAAAGATCCTCAAGAAAATTCAACCGTTATCATGAAAATAATGATAGTAAGAAAATCTTAAAGTTGATAAACTGGAAGCAAAAACATATAGCAATCTTATTCTTTATTTCTTCATTCATCCAAGGGCACAGCTAGCAAAGCTGATCCATCCCTCTTTCAGGTTCCGAAAAGAAGGTAATGTCGATGACCTCTGCGTCAAGTGACAATTTAATATTTGATTTCTCTGCTGTGACTGTTGCCTTGCCTTCTATAGTTCTACACTTCTCCTCTTTGTATATTTTGTTAAATGTTACAAGTATCTGGTACAAATATGCCATGTGACCTTGTCTATCTTGTACATACACGTTATATAAATTGTATCAATATTTATTTTTGCTTTCTCCTCTCATGTACCGACAAATGATGGAAGCTGCATCATTTACATATTTCTTATGCTTCATATTAGTCATGTTGTGCCTTGTGAGTGCATGATTGCTAGTGCAATCAATAAAGGAAAAGCAGGAAAATTATATAGTACTAGTAGTATTGCAGAAACAATGGTATTTACCATTTGCCTGCAATTCTTCCAGGGACTTGCAACCTCCAATTGATTCTGGAAGGGTATTTAGTTTATTATCAGATACATTGAGTAGCAGCATCTGCATTAATCAAACAAAAAATGATGGTAAGCTACTGATCACAGTACCAGATATCTCCCAAAAAAGATAACAACACATTGACCATTGCAAAAAAAGAACTTCCGAATATGTACTGGTGGCACCAAATTGATGAAATATCAGACTGAATCATTTTAATAAAATGACCTTATTTTGATGAAACAAAAAAACAATCCTTCTGTTCTGGAGAAAATTCAATACTGAGTTCATCCTTATTATTTTAGGAAAGTGGACATTCTTTTTGTGCTCGAAAACAAGTCCATTGAAAAGGTAGCATACGTCTGGTTTATTGACCTAAATAAAAAAACTCACATTGCACAAATCGCCAACACTTCTAGGTAGGTATAGTAGTGAATTCTGAGAAAGTGTAAGCTGCTGAAGATTTGATAGAGAACCCACTGTATGAATCAAAAGATCATGTTAGAAGATGGAGCCAGTAGTTAATAGAATAACATGATGAAAGTCATAACTCTCTACAAACTCATTCATAGGGCAAGAGTTCTAAACTAGAGCCTAATCCAGCTTTGTTATGTCAATACAACATTTGCTATTTTTTACTTCAAATCTTAACAAATGTAGATACGATTGTATGAACTAACATTCTTCAGGCAAGATAGTGATCCTATTTCTGTCAAGTGTGAGGATTTTAAGGTTCCGCAAGTATCCAATATTAGCTGGAATGTTTTCGATCAAATTGCCTGCCAAAACCTGCAGAAACACAAAGAGAAAACATCACTATCAAACCACCATTATTGAGGAAAAATAAAAGGAAGAACCGTTGGTTGCAAATATACATCACTGAAAAAATAATCCAATGATATGTACTAAGAAGAATGCGTACAAGTCTTTGCATATTCACAATGGTACCAACTTCCAGGGGAACCTCAACTGCACCATAAAAAAGAAAGAATTGTCATAGCTCAACAGAAATACAAGTATATAAACATCAAAGAAATCAAAACAGCTTATTGAGTTTCATACATGGTCAAATTATTAGGAACTTTGCTTAAGAACAGGGTATTATTTAATTTCTACACACAAATTGTTAAAAAAGAAAGGCGGGAAAACAAATGGTCCAGTTGTAGCAAGTTGGCTTGAAATATATTACTTGTTCACATTGTGAAGTGAAAAATAAATGTGCATATAACTTTCAATCAGTTTCTTTCTGACTAAGTACAAGAAAAAGAGACAACACCAAGCATTAATGGCTATCGCCCAATAAGTGCTCAAAATTCTGATTACCTATCTTGTTGTTTGTCAGATCCAGAGTTCTGAGGGACTTTCCCATTTGTAAAACTTCATTTGGTACTACCTGTATGGAATGATATTAAACAATTCTAGAAGAGACATGCAATTTTACATTAGAAGAGGTAAGGCACCCTTTTTCATGTAGACATAAAAAATAAGTTGACCTATATGCCAATTATTTGAAACATGAGAGCTACATAATAGAACGTGTTTATATGAGCACGAATAGTTAAGTAAGACCATATCGATTTCATTTCAGGAACCAGTAGGCATGCACACCGAAAAAGGAGAGACAGAAAAAACACTAAAGCTTACAAGTTGACCAGTGCTACTCATGTCTATTCTCGCATTCAAGGAAGAAAAGTAAACCGCCCGTGACACCTGGACAAATTACATTCAGGTTGCTGACCTGAGTTAAGTGTCTTCTGACTCCTTGCTGGATTATATAAAACTGCAGACTGCAGTACAGAAGGCATCACATGACACAGACAGTAAAGACACCATCTTATGTTGGAAGTTCACACTTCACACACATGCGGACACTACTCATCATCGGCATACAGGATTTCGTAGGTCTGGACACCAGCAAAGTGTCGTATTCACGTGTGCCTTATGATTCAGAATTGGATACTGGTAGCAGACTGGCTGCTTGCAAGTTAATAGCCGAACTCCTATTTCTGCTCTCTATCTATATGAAAACAGTTCAGCCACCTATGTGCTAAATACCGATGGGACAAGCCAGCGCTGCTATGGCGGCTTCAATCATTAAGGCCACTATCCTGAAGATCTTCCTATTGGCTGGTTCAAGCACCTATATGATGGGCTAAATTCAACTGAATGTAAGCACTTTTGGTCCTGTCGATGCTTGCGGCTTTGGAAGTTGGAAGCAGAGAAACAGACATCATTCATGCAAACGAAACTTCATCAACATGGGTTTCGACGCTAAAAAAGACGAGGCAAATGCCTGGCTGTTGGCTGGACCATGTCACTTAACAATGTGAGTAGGGTCTTTGTGCTCAGGGATGCTGGCTACGTGAAACCACTCATGCAGTTTTTTTTTTTTTTTGAGGGAACCACTCATGCAGTTGTGCCCAGGGATGCTGGCTGGCTGAAACCCCTTGTTCAGTTGTACTCGGGGATGCTGGCTGGCTGAAACCCCTTGTGCATTTGGACTCAGGGATGCTGCGTGTTGGTTTTTCTCTGCTTTCAAGATATACTAGGTGCTTACCTGTAGTTTGTAACTTTGTACTTTCTCATTTACGATCAAGGAAATTATCAGATAAACTGTCGAGATTAGAAAATTGCTAACTGAGAAGGTTCATCGTTGCAGGCTTGAAGCAGTAACCTCAGTACACATAGCGACACTTCTAGGCATACCTTTATGATTCATAATGGATACTGACAGCAGAAATGCTGCTTGCAAGTCAATAGCCAGCTCCCTATTTCTGCTCTATCCATCTGAAAACTGTTCACCCACCTGTGTGCTAAATACCGATGGGACAAGCTAGCGCTGCTATGGCGGCTCCAACCCTTCAGGCCACTATCTGGTATCCAAGAAATATGTAACACCCCTACCCCCTACGTGGACAGGAACTTGGCCAGGCATACATGGGCTATGGGCCGAATGGACTCAGTTGTGGAGTGGGTCGGATGCTTACAAAGGGAAGCACGAGCAGCAGTCACCAGCATCGAAGAGAACTGAAGAAAATGAAGAAGGATCTCTCCTCTGTCCCGTTCATCTCCTCCTAGTCCCCTTCTTCCCCAGGTCCGGCGGCTACCACAAGCTTCCTTTATCAACCTCACGTCCCGGCGATCGCCGGAGGCCACGGGGATCGTTACAGTGGTATCAGAGCTAGGTCATCCTCCACAAAAATCACAGAAAAAAATCCCCACAAAAAAATCCCCCAATTTTTTCCACTCGATTTGGTTTTGCGGAGGTGATGGATGTGGCGGCGACAGAGGCGGTAGCGACGACCGCGGTGAGCGTGGACCATCGGCTCGCGAGGTCGAAGAGGATCGACGAGCTCTTGAAGTCGACGGATGAATCGCTGGCTCGGATCGGACGTCTACAAAATTCAAGTTCGACGCTGCGCCTCTGGGATCCCCGGCCATGGAGGTTGAAGGCCACAGAGCACGTGGTGCAGGAAACCACCACGACCACGCTGCTGGCACACGTGCCCACGGCCCGCTCTCCATCTGAGGAGAAGCAGCACCTGAGCGTACACCATCTGTTCGATGGAATGTCAGTCCGCCAAGATGTGACATCCAACCACGTTCTACATGTCACCGTCACATGTGTGCTTTACCCAGTGACAGAGAAGGTGCTTCATGAAGTCTTTGATCCCTATGGCGTGAATGAAGTGTCTGTATTGCAGGAAGCAACTCATGTCATGGCCTTTGTGGAGTTCAAGTCATGGCGTGAGACAACCATAGCACGAGGTGCGTTGCATGGCTGATGCATCTATGATAATTGCTGCTCTCTCAACATTCAATATTCATCACCGTCTGTCATTGTTTCTGCTCCGACTCCTCCCATCGTGGTACCCGCTGCAGCAACCATGACGGACCAGGGCCTCCTGCTCATGGCGACCACACCAACGGCAGTCCGTTGGAGGGACCAGGTCGTGGCAGCTTCTGAAGTGCAAGTGGAACATAACCTCGTGGCTGTCACGCCTACAGATTTTTCGGTAGTTGGCATGTGCATCGATGCTGGAGTGCAGCTGTCCGTATTCAATCGTGAAGAAACTATGTGTGCACCCGTGGTCACTGCTGAGCTCAATGGTGAGCTGAAACATGACGTTGAGCTATTCTCCAAGGAGGACTATGAAAATGTCTCATATTGGTGGAACCTCACTTTTTCTGGAAGCTGGTTTGAAATTTGCAACAAAGATGTCTGCTGAAAGGCCTTCCAAGGGTATGGCACTGGACGTAGAACTTGCTGACACAGTGCTTACTCATGTCGGTGGTTGCTCATTGTTCAGATATGGCTACTCACGGGCAGTTCCAGGGAAGTATTTGCATAGATTTAACATATTTGATCAAGGACTTGGTGTCACTAAGTTGTTGTCGTTCGCAGGGTACACAGAAGGTGCGGTATCAATATGCAGTACAGGCATCCTAATTCATACCACCAGGGCTATGGAAGTTGCAGTATGTACATGCCAGAGGTTTATTCAGTTTACTCACAAGTCATTGCCTCAACTAGTGCGTATAGTGCATGCTACTTCTTCCTTTCCTCTGGAGCACCTCATGGTAAAATGGTTAAGTAGGACTTGGGATCCTGGAGGTGGTTCAAGGGTTGCAAGGTCGGCCCTACTTAGCACGCCTTTTGTTGGACACACCAGTGCTTATTCCAAGAATGATCTTCTAATGGGGTGTTGCAAGTTATGCTCAATTTGCAAGGCAGCATATACTGGTCTATTGTTCAGGAATGCTGCAGATTTTTATTGCACGAGTGACAACAAGGACCAGATGACTGCGGACTTCAATAGGTTCTCAGGAGCTCGATTACTGCGACCACCTTGGCCGTCGCCAGTGCTAGAAACTCTACGCTGTAACAAGAAATGGGTGGCCGGTAGTTCGAAACATATGCAGATTGTTCTTTGGGTCTGTTCAAGAAACATACTAACAGGCAAGTGTTGCATCAGATGTATTCATGGGAATCACTCGATACATGAGCTTTTTGGTAAATGGAGATTGCATTTGAGTTCTGATCAAGGGAAAAGTGAACAGTTTGCTTGTGGTGGCGGAAAATTAGTGGAGGTCGAGCTTGATTACTGCACTCATGGGCTTGCTCTTGCACAACGTTGTGTTATGAGGAGGGTGTGGTATGGAGCATGGCTACACAGTTTTCAGCTTGTAGCTGTAATTTTTAGTGCATCACAGTACAAAATCAGAGTGGCACAGCAAAAGCTTGGTGGTCTTGATTTTCATTCTTGGAGTAAAGAATATCATTTTCTGCCGCCTCTTCAACGACCACAAGTCCTTGATCCTTGTCTGGTTCGTGAACTTCAAAGTGTGTACTGGATAACTATTATGCCTGTTGTGCCTTGTGTTGAGGTCTCAGATGCATACATACAATGGGACCCTGGCGGGTTGTTGTCAGCCAAGAGTGGTGAACATGAACCGGACCATACTGAACAAGCATGGAGGATGCAGATGATGGGTGTTCGAGGGTATAGACTTATCGGCAAGAATGACTTGTCAGTTGTCAACACCTTGGGATCCATGTATATCCACAATCTACGGGTCGGTTGTACCAGTTCGTATCAAGCCCAGGTGACCTCAATGCCGAAGTGGGAGCTACAGATTATTGATACATGGGCACGCCATTGCTTGAGGACAAGCAATGTTTTGCCGGGGCAGTACTGTAACACCCCTACCCCCTACGTGGACAGGAACTGGGCCAGGCATACATGGGCTATGGGCCGAATGGACTCAGTTGTGGAGTGGGTCGGATGCCTACAAAGGGAAGCACGAGCAGCAGTCACCAGCATCGAAGAGAACTGAAGAAAATGAAGAAGGATCTCTCCTCTGTCCCGTTCATCTCCTCCTAGTCCCCTTCTTGGCTTCTTCCCCAGGTCCGGCGGCTACCACAAGCTTCCTTTATGAACCTCACGTGTCCCGGCGATCGCCGGAGGCCACGGGGATCGTTACAAAATATGCCTCTTGGTTCGTTCAAGCACCTATATGATGGCCTAAATTCAACAGGCAGTAAGCGCTTTGGATCCTGTCAATGCTTATGGTTTGGGAAGTTGGAAGCAGATGCATATCATTCAAGCAAAAGAAACTTCCATCAACATGGGTTTCGACATTAAGAAAAAGAGGCAAACGCCTGGCTGTTGGCTGGGTCATATCACCTAGCAGAGTAGTGCCTCTGTGCTCAAGGATGCTGGCTGGGTGAAACCACTGTGCAGTTGTGCAGGGATGCTGGCTGTTGGTTTTAAGCCGCTTTCAAGCTATAGGTGCTTACCTGTAGTTTGTAAATTCGCACTTTCTCATTTTCTAGCAATGGAAGTATCATATAACTGAGAAGACTCGCTGTCGCAGGCTTGCAGCAGTACCCTCTGTACACATAGAGATACTTGTACTGTGACATGTTACTAGAATGCTCAGTTTTTGAGTGTAAAGTGGAAAAGTTTCTTAAGTCTGCATTTCTTTACTACAATAGGCATAACTAATCTACCATTTATGAAGAAACGAGGGGTTTCAGATAGCACGTTGAATTCTTATATGTTTATCATGTCACCTAAAGAAGTTTGTTGGAGAAAGAAAGGCAACACAGTTCCAAGCTAGTTCCCCACCACGGAGGGATGACATATTTCTTACTTTTACCGGCAAAATTGCGCTACTATTCCTAAATAATAAAAATTACACAAAAACAGCCAAATTCCGATCGACCGGTAAATCTGAATCTAACGCAGGAGTAGCATCATTTCGAGAATAACTTATTAACAGAGGGGCATCGTCACTCTTTCACCATCATGCACTAATGATCCGCTGACGATGTAGGTTGCAACTGCAGTGAATGTTCTGTGAGAACACTCTGACAAAGATGAGGAGAAGCAGTGCTGACTTCTTTTTTATTTTGACTTTGATGAATACCCATAGTCAAATTCAGGATCCCATGTGTACTATTAACTACAAATTCAGGAGCACTGGTACTGTGGATGCCTCAAATGGGAATACTGACAGAGTCGCAAACGGTCCTAAATTACAGAAAAGGTAGCGGGGTTGCGGGTGAGAGAAAACCTTCAATCTGGCGTCGCGGAGGGCGACGATCCCGGTGGACCGCCAGCGCGCGACGCGGCTGGACGGTGAATCGGAGCTCCGGCTGCTGCAGCAGCCCATCTCAGCAGTCCACACGAACGCGGAATCTGCAGCTTTTCCTTCCCCCTTGAATATCCTGGAAGAGATTTTGTTTGGGGAGGAGACGACCACTTTTGTTTGGTTGGGAGGCAGTTGGACGGTGGGGCCGGGAGGCCGGCGCCTCTTCTTTGCTGCCGCCGTGGACCCTCGGTGGGGGTTTCTTTTTTGTTTTCTTCAAAGGACTGGACTGTTAGATAATGGTGCATCTCCAATCTTTACTATTAAATTGCAATAGGTGACTGGCTGGTGTCACAAACGGGCCAAAAAAAATTACTCTAAACCCAACTTCTCTTTTTTTTTTGCGACTCAAGCCCAACTTCTCCTAGAAACGGCGATTTACACAAAACGATTTACACAAAAATAACCCAAAAGTGAAAGAAAAGCACAGACTAACCCTCCGGCGAAACTATTTCACCAATCTAACCCTTTTGTGTGGCGCCCCTCCCACGGGCGCCACACATGCCCATGTGGCTCCCCTCCGCCGGCGCCACTGTCCCAGCCAACGTGGCCCTCTCGCCGCTGAGCTGGTGCACATCCGACGTGAAGCATGTGTGGCGCCCCAACGGCGCCACACATGCACTTGGAATTGCCCAAAACATTGAGACAATTCCGACTTAGCCGTTTTGCGAGGCTCGATGTGTGGCGCCGATGCCACGGGCGCCACACTAGCATGTGTGGCGCCGATGCCACGGGCGCCACACATAGAGGCTCGCGAAGGACTTATCGTCCGGAGCCCCTGGATGTTTTCGACCCAATACTTGATATAAGATGGCATGTGTGGCGCCGATGCCACGGGCGCCACACAAGCACTTGTGGCGCCAGTTGGAAGGGCGCCACACATTGACTTGTGTTAAAAACATGAAAAATCCTACCAAAATCCAACAGTTACGAGTACAACATTGGACATAACAAGTAGCAAATTCATGACATACACATATAACACTTCATAGGTCACATTGTAGCACGTAGATTCAAACAACAAGTAGCATTACAGACCATGGTTCGAAATGACATAGGGTTCACAAATCGATACTTATGAATATAGAGTTCACAACAACACGTAGCACATCCTAGTAGCGTCCTCGACGTGCCGTCCTCGCGGGCTGCTTCCGGATGGCCATCCTCTTCGTCCGCTGCCGTGCTGCTCCTGCCGCTGCTCCTGCTGCTCGCTCCTCCTCCTCCTCCTCCTCCTCATCCTCCTCCTCCTCCTGAAGAACGCTCGTCGTTCCTCATCCTCGACAAAGCTGATCTCCTCCGCGGCCCCTCATCCTCCTCAGTGACAACCTTCTTTCCTCGGTTGATATAATCTTCCGGAGTGTACCGGTTTGGACCCTTGCTCCTTGGCTTCAACTGGTAAGCTGACCGTGGGGCTTGCTTCGAGGTACGCTTTGGAAGTATGGCTTGACTCAGAATTAGCTCGTCCTCAGGAATCTTCACAAACACGAACACATGAGATTACAAAGTTGAAATTAGGAAGAACATGTTTGACAGCAACAAAATAGTCCATACCTCCCGCTCTTCTGAAGAGGAAGATGTAGCGATTTCGCGGCAACCTAGCAAGCTGGCTAACCGCCGCATCTTTCGTGCAGTGTTCTGCGTCATCCCGTTCATGGTTACAAATCCACCACATCATAGTATCGTACATTCAAAGTTGGTGATCATACCTTAATGAAATACCGCAACGGTCCGACAGGCTTGTCATCTATCCCGCTCTGCTCCCACATAACCTCGCACTTGTGGTTGAGGTCAGTCATCGACGCGCCAATACGGTAGTAGCTACCATATGGCTCCCATTCCACCTGCAGCATACAAATATCTCAGAATTTAGAACATGCCAGTAGAATCAATGAAAACTAGGATTGCAAAAGAGTGATCGGTTACCTGCTCAGCGGTAAGTGAAAGATCGAGATGTCGCCTAGAGGGGGGGGTGAATAGGCAATTACAAACTCTTGCGGATTTGTCTTGTATGAATGCGGAATTAAACTATCGTTTAGTTTACAAGCACAAACCCTAAATATGCTAAGCTCAACTAAGTGTAACAATAGCAACTAGAGCTAAGCAAGATAGGCACAAGATATATGTAGCACAAGTGATAGCAAGATATATGTACTTCAAGCACGATGGCTATCACAAGGAAAGAGAGCTCGGGTATAGAAATAACCGAGGCACGCGGAGACGAGGATGTATTCCCGTGTTCCCTTGCTTTGCAACAAGGTACATCACGTTTGGAGGAGTGGAGGTCCCACGAAGGATTCCCCGCGCCACGAAGGCTCACCCTATTCTCCGAACCACCCACGAAGGATAATGGCCCTTTCCTTATGGTTAGCTTTTCCTCCGCTCCGGAGATGGCAAGCTCCACAACCACTTCACAAGCTCCACGAAGGAGAAGCCCGGGCCTCTTCACAATCTTCTTGAAGAGATCACCGGAGCACCAACCGCCAAGCCAACTAGGAGGTTTCCCTCCAAGAGTAACAAGCTCACGGTCTCTCACTCGAACTAATCGGTGGAGAGCTCAACACTATGCAATGATGCAAAGCAAGAACACCGGAGGTGTTCAAGTCCTTCACACTCAAATCCCACCAAAGCAACGAATGCTAGGATGAGATTGGAGAGGAAGAACAAGGGGAAAGTCAACTAAAGACTCCAAGATCTAGATCCCAAGAGATTCCCTCACTTAGAGAAGAATTGGTTTGGTGGAAGTGTAGATCTAGATCTCCTCTCTCAAATCCTCAAATATGAGCAAGAATCATGGGGGGGAACAAGAGAGAGAGCAACTTCTTCAAATGCAACAATGGAGGTGAGAGAATGGGGAAGAAGTATCTTGCTCAAGGTGGAAGAAGAGCTATTTATAGCATGGGAGCAAGTATAACCGTTGGGGAAAAAGAACCATTAAAAACATAGGAAAAACGGCCAGAAAAACGGCCCAGCCCCGACCGGAGGACCGGCCAGGCCGGTCTGGCCGGCCCAGCCGGACCAGAGCTGGGCGAGGCGGGCGCCGCGCTGGGCGGCGGATAAGCAAGGGGCGCACGGGGCAGGGCGGCCCAGCTGGGCGAGGCAGGCAGCGGCGAGCGGGCCGCATGGGCAGCGGCGGCCCAGAACGCGCGTGCGGCGAGGAGGTAGGCCGCGGGCGGCGGCGGCCGTGTGGGCCGAGCGGCGGTGAGCGGCCCAGGTGAGGCGCCCGGGGACCGGTGTGCGCCGGGCAGGCCGGTCGTGCCGCAGGCCGGTGTGTGGCCCGGTCGACCGGGGAGACCGGGCAGTCCCCCTTTTTTTCTTTTCTTTTTCTTTTTCTTCTTTTACCTTTTCTTTAATAACTATTGCTCCCGAACTCCGATTAACATGAAACCAATTTTGTTTGGAAGATAACAACGAATGCTATCTAATAGAAAGTGAAAACCCAAGAATCTGTAGGAGGGGATTTTATCATGAATATAAAAGGTAGAACCTTATATCATGAATAACCGGTAAAATCACCCAACCTCGAAAATGCAATAGAAGATGCATGCGAACTCCGTTTTCGATGAACTTGGGCTTGTTGTAAAGCTAGCAACAAGCTCAAGAACCTCACATAGAGAAACACCAAGAAGCAATAAGGATATGCAAAGTATGCAAAGGATTGAGCTCCCTAAGACGATGTGATCAAGTTACCCAACCAAAAGCCCCTCTTAATAGTGCGGCTATCTATCCTATAATCCGGTCTCCCATCATCCACCTTGAGACCGGTAAAGGAAAACCTAGCAAGGCCATACCTTTGCCTTGCGCATCCCGCTTGATCTTGATGATAACTCTTCAAGCTCTACACAAGCCGGAATGCCTCACTTGATCAATGTTGCTTCGTGAAGACTCACAAATACTCCCCATACACTATGATGGGAAAGCTCCATTGATGCACATCTACACATGTCCATTATCACCAAATGGACGGCAAGCTTCAAGCATGTGATCCACTTGAGATGCTCATCTTGAACTTGCCCAACTCAATCCTTGTATCTTCTCATACTCACATAAGATAGAGCATGGCTAATATTGAGTTCCACATAAGAACTCCATCTTCATTTCTTCTTCTTGATCATATCACATATGTATCTTCATAACCGATGATCTTGATGCCAATACCCAAGGTATACCTTTATCTTCATGGCATCCATACTTGAATCCAACACATGGAATACAAGTAGTACCTATGGAACATTCCTTCATATAAACTCAATGAAAACATTAGTCCATAGGGGTTGTCATTAATTACCAAAACCACACATAGGGGCACCCTTACAATCTCCCCATTTTGGTAATTGATGACAACCACAATAAGAGGGTTTATATAATGAATATTAGTGACAAGTACGCAACTTATCCGAGAATAAGTTGTATACAAGAGGTTGTATTTGATATGGTCAAGTAACACAAAACTACTAGCCCATATCAAAACCGGCTCTACTCACACAATTACAACAAATGCAATGGATGTGAGTAGAACCAATATATATAGAGAAAACTCCCCCACAATGTATGCACGTGTGATGAACATGAATTCATTGCATACATTGTCAAGATTAACCTTTGGGATAGTTTCCACTATATATATACAACCATGCAAGACATATAAATATGGAATGCATGAGAGGCAAAACACTTAAGCACAAACCAAGCTTAAGTATAAAACCATTCCCTTAAACCCTCTAAACTTCTCCCCCATTGGCATCGATTGTCAAAATGGGTGAAAAATTTAGAAGGCCAATATAATGTGAGTTCCTCCCCAAAGTGTGCACTTCTCATAATTTGAGCGGAATCAAGTGCACATATCCAATGATGAATACTTGAAGGAAATCAAACTATATTGAGGATCAAAGATTGCATAAAGATAACATGGTGAAGTGAGCTTCAACAAATAAAGCAAGCAATCAAAGATCCAATTGGACAAACAAAGATATCATGATAAGAGAGATATAGTGCTTCTAGAAATAAGAAAGCTCCCCAAGGTTTGTGCACAATTTACAATGTTTGCATTTGAATACAATATGCACAAACATGGAATCCTCACTCCCTATACATCACTTAAAACACAACTAAGATAAAGAGAATATGCTTATCAAGAACAACTTGAGTCCAACAATTACGAGATATGAGTGCATGAAGAAAAACATGTAAACCAAGCACTCATAAATCTTCTTTACCAACACCACTAAAAGCAAAAGGGTAAAAGATGGTTGGCAAGGAACAAGGATATCAAGTTGATGGATTAACGCTCTCATGTATATAAGTTTCTCAAGTGGACATAGTGATCCATAAAAAAAACATGCACACACAAGAGGTTAACAAAAATAAATAAGACATGATATCCAAGATGAAGTCATAAAATATACCAAGGATGTTTGCTTAAAAAGCATATATAGCCTATGGCTCCAACTTTCACTTATGGTATATGAATGAGCTTCAACCAAGTTAAATCTCAAAAACATCACAACTAACAATAAGGGAAGTAAAGCTAGTTGGAGTGTTTTGAGAAAGGCAACAAGTATCATAAATATGGATTTATTTCGTAATTTCATCAATATTGCACATAAGAGCTCTTTGAGGAATTGATATGCAATAAATTGCTAGAGGGAATATTTGAGATAGGTGAATCATAAACATGATATATATATATATTCCTATCATATGCATCTTCTCAAATTACTCAAATGTACAATAAGAAGTTTTCTTCAAAAGGATTTTTCAAGAATCGCAATATTTTCGAAATAAAGAATTTCATGCCAAGATGCAACCTACAAGAGGTTGGATGCTATATGAGTATGCATGAAAAAGATACTTGTTACCGAGATACCAATGGCATGATGTAGTAGATAAGAGTTCATCGATCATCCTAGCTTGACTCCAATTTTCATATGGTGACAACACCTTCCTTATAGATGAGACAAGCCTCCATTGCATCTCTAATGTACCTAAAACGAAATTCAAGTACATCTTGGTCCCCAAACTTATTGGGTCCAAAATGGTTAGACTAACCACAATACATAGGATACACTCCATATCAATATGTGCATATTTATAGATGAAATTTGAATTTCATGCACATCTTAGCCGTTTAGGATTTGATGGAGTATACCCTATATAATGGATCGAAGAAAGAAAGCATGCTATAGATATAAATAAATTACATATAAGCACGCACAAAGACTTTTAAAGATCCAAGAAAGATATACTTTGGACAAAACACCAAATGAATTGAATAAGGCATAAAGGTGTGACCAAACAAATTTGTTGTCCAAATTATATCAAAGACGCAAATCACACAAGATTTGTTCAACAAAGTTCAACAAATGAACTAAGAAGAAACCATTGAGCATAAAGGATGAAATAAAGCTAACATGCTCAAAGATTTATCTCATTCAAGCAAATAAATCATGTAAGAAAGAATGAGATAGCAAACTCCCCCAAAGAGCAAGGTTCAAACAAAATAAACCAAACCCTATACACTTTTCACAATGGCACAAAGTACCGTAAGGAAAAGATTTGTCTTCCAAAACAAACACTTGATATGAATCAAGAGAATTTATCAAAATATTTTTTTTTTCAAAGGGACAAGGAAGACACATGGGAGCAACAAAGATTTGTTGGAAATAAAATAAGGCAATAAGAAACAATCCAAGGTGAAGATGATCCATGAATTCAACCACATACAAGGTTATCAATTGTCAAAGACAATGAATATATTGGACATAATTTCCGGTGGTGAATTGACAATGATAGTAAGGATCAACTTCACAAATAAAGGCATAGGATAAGTATATATAATTAAGCACTATGCACGGATGAAGATTCTTGATGGCTTCAATTAGTCAAACAATCACGCACGGCAATGATTAGAATAACTTGAAGCAAACGGTGTCCCAAATAAGATATAGAGATATGTATTTGAGGAAAACCGTACCAAGAATTTCTTACTCAAACAAGAACCAAAAGATGAGCAATAAAAGCTTTTTACTACAAGTGGAGCTTGTTTGAGCAAACATGCCACCTAGGATCAAGATAATTACGTGTATCAACACTAAGTGACATAACCTCATATGTTCACATTTTCTAGGCTTGTGATATGTACATAACATATTACTCCCCCATAATGTGATAAGTCATTTCTTCTAAAACAAGAGGCAACTAAAATTCGACTAGAGATGATTAATGGACATTAGAATTTGAATTTCTCATGAGTATGACACACCACATAGTGACTAGATAATCTTGCAATATCAATACTAAGTGGTGGTATCCATGTACACATATTTTAAAGAAAGAGAGATGCACAAAGCATATCACTCCCCCAAAATGGGATGTTCCATTAATCACTTCAAAGAGAGCCAAATAAGATATCATCAAGATGCATTAGGCTCAAAAATATTACACAAGTATATGATGAGTCAAACAAGCATACTTGAATACACAAGATAGGCAAGTAAGATACAACATATACAAACACATATTTGATACAAAACCAAACATGCAAAGGGGCAAGTAACTTACAATAAATATGATGAGTTGAAGTATAAGTTACCGCAAGGAGGAACATTGGATATAAGATATAGATGATAATCCATATGACTTGGCTTGGTCAAAATATAATATATGAAGATCCCTTAATTCTTCATGAAGTAGCCAAGTCTCCAATGACCTCCATTTGCACCTATTGATCAAGTTTGAGATTGTTGGTCCCCAACCAAGTTGGGTCCTAAGAGATTAGTCACAATAGGCTTGGCAACCCAAATGGTTATTTTCTTGAAACCACTTTGAGTTCCAACAAACTTGGCAAACACATTGCCATCCTTATCCTTCCCTAGAGTATAATCATCATCAACAATTATAGGGTTGGATAAGGTACCACCTAAGCAAGAAGAAGCAAAGTGCCCCTTCTCACGGCATAAGTAGCAAGTGTTCCCCTTTCTCTTCTTTATTGATTTCTTCTCTTGGGAAACAATATCTTGATTCTTCTTGGGAAGTGGCCTATCTTCAATTTGAGGTCGAGCATGAGCTTGACCTTGACCTTGTGGCCGTTTCCCTTGTTGTTTCTCACTCAAGTGCTTCTTGTTCTTCAATGGGCATGATCTAACATGATGCCCTTCAACCTTGCACTTGAAGCAAACCAACTTGGCCGGATTCTTGACTTTATCTTGGCCCTTCTTCTTGTTGCTCTTGCTCTTGGACTTGTTCTTGTTATTGGATTTGAATCCAAGTCCACTCTTGTCATTGGGGGATTGTTGCACGCTTAGCATGTTGTCAAGTGCGGATTTCCCTTCATGACGTTTTTCCAAGTCTTTCTTCAAAGAAAGGACTTGGGCCTCGAGCTCTTTGATTTCCTCTACATGGTTAGTAGAAATACAAGTACTAGAGGAAGTAGAAGCTTCATTGTTAGAGCAACAAGGCAAAGAAAGTAATCCAACACAAGGTGTATCACTAGTTTGACTAGATGGATTACAAGGACTAGCACATGGTAATATAGCATTTGTAGTAGAGATTGTGCTAATGTCCACATGAGGCTCACAAGATGTTACCTTAGTGATACTAGCCTCATGAGCTAACTTTAGCTCATCGTAGGAAGTTAGAAGATCCTCAAGAGAGTGTGAGAGCGTTTTATTGTTTTCTTCCAATTCCCTACAATTGCTAGTTAGCAACTCAAGTTGAGCCCTTAACTCAACATTCTCCTTTAAGATAGATGCTTCACAAGAAGTAGAGTTAGTAGCACAAGCATCAACAATAGTTTTCTCATTTTCATGCATATAGGATTCAATTTTTTGTGTAAGCATGAAATTAGTATGCTTCTCATCTTTTAGCTCATGCTTGAGGAGAGTGAATCTCATTTCCCCATTTTCAATATGGGACTCCAACTCCACTATGGTTTCCCTATATTTATTCAAGGTATCCATAGAGTGTTCGAGATAAGCACGAGCTTCTTTATTACCACGAAGAGAAGCATATACCATTGCCATATCATGCACCAAGGTATTATGTTCTTCATCATTATCATCATCATCACTCTCATCATTAGAGGATGTGTTAGGAGTCAAAGTAGGAGATACCTTTGATCCATTTGCCATAAGGCACATGTGCATACCGGAGGATGAAGATGAAGGTATTCTTGAATCCTCATTTGAAATCATGTCTTGATCCATAGAGTGTTCGGTTTCCTCTACATTGTTAGTCAACAAGCAACTAGAGGAAATAGAAGCATTTTGATTATGGGAGCAAGACAAGGCAAGCATATCCTCATGAGATCTATGTAAGCAATTTACACATGATATGCAAGAACTATCAACACAAGCATGTAGATTATTTTCAATGCAAGATGTGTTTAAGTCCAAAGAGGAACCATTGCAATGAGATAGAGATGAAGAGTCATCACTAATGAGCACAATATCAACATTGCAATTTCCCTCACCACTCACCATATCATTACCTTGTGTCTTGCAACACGTTGGTGAAGTGGAAGAAGATGATATATCATCACGACCGGAGGTGGAAGCAACTTGGAGCTCTTCATGATGTGAATGGGAAGAGAGCTCCTCGGAGTCACCACCGACCAATTGAGGAGTGGATCCACCAAACATTTCCTTAAGCTTGATCCACATCTCATGAGATGATTTTCGCTTTATATATATCAAGAACCTACGAAAATCGGGTCTCAAGGAGAATAAAAGCTCATTAGATACTAGAGCTTCAAGATGTAAGTTTTTCTCATCCTCTAAAGATAGATTTTGAGGATCCATCGGAGGAGAAAACCTACATCTAGAAATTGCTCAATGTTTGGACACAAGGTCCGTAGATTGCAACGCAAGCAATTTTGCCACAAATGATAATTTGTGCCAACAAAGATAATTATGTCATTGTGCACTATACTAGCCGACATCTTTACTCTCAAGGCGGTGAAGCCTAAAACAAGGAGAGACCTTGCTCTGATACCAATTGAAAGATCGAGATGTCGCCTAGAGGGGGGGTGAATAGGCAATTACAAACTCTTGCGGATTTGTCTTGTATGAATGCGGAATTAAACTATCGTTTAGTTTACAAGCACAAACCCTAAATATGCTAAGCTCAACTAAGTGTAACAATAGCAACTAGAGCTAAGCAAGATAGGCACGAGATATATGTAGCACAAGTGATAGCAAGATATATGTACTTCAAGCACGATGGCTATCACAAGGAAAGAGATCTCGGGTATAGAAATAACCGAGGCACGCGGAGACGAGGATGTATTCCCGTGTTCCCTTGCTTTGCAACAAGGTACGTCACGTTTGGAGGAGTGGAGGTCCCACGAAGGATTCCCGCGCCACGAAGGCTCACCCTATTCTCCGAACCAGACCCACGAAGGATAATGGCCCTTTCCTTATGGTTAGCTTTTCCTCCGCTCCGGAGATGGCAAGCTCCACAACCACTTCACAAGCTCCACGAAGGAGAAGCCCGGGCCTCTTCACAATCTTCTTGAAGAGATCACCGGAGCACCAACCGCCAAGCCAACTAGGAGGTTTCCCTCCAAGAGTAACAAGCTCACGGTCTCTCACTCGAACTAATCGTGGTGGAGAGCTCAACACTATGCAATGATGCAAAGCAAGAACACCGGAGGTGTTCAAGTCCTTCACACTCAAATCCACCAAAGCAACGAATGCTAGGATGAGATTGGAGAGGAAGAACAAGGGGGAAAGTCAACTAAAGACTCCAAGATCTAGATCCCAAGAGATTCCCTCACTTAGAGAAGAATTGGTTTGGTGGAAGTGTAGATCTAGATCTCCTCTCTCAAATCCTCAAATATGAGCAAGAATCATAGGGGGGAACAAGAGAGAGAGCAACTTTTTCAAATGCAACAATGGAGGTGAGAGAATGGGGAAGAAGTATCTTGCTCAAGGTGGAAGAAGAGCTATTTATAGCATGGGAGCAAGTATAACCGTTGGGGAAAAAGAACCATTAAAAACATAGGAAAACGGCTAAAACGCCCAGCCGGCTGTGCCAGTCGATCAGAGGAAGCGGCTGTCCGGCCCAGCCGGCCAGCAGCTGGGCGAGCGGGCGCCGCGCTGGGCGGCGGACAAGCAAGGGGCGCGCGGGGGTGGGCGGCCCAGCTGGGCGAGGCAGGCGGCGGGCGAGCGGGCCGCATGGCAGCGGCGGCCCAGAAGCGCGCGTGCGGCGAGGAGGATAGGCCGCGGGCGGCGGCGGCCGTGTGGGCCGAGCGGCGGTGAGCGGCCCAGGCGAGGCGCCCGGTCGGACCGGGGGTGCGCCGGGCAGGCCGGTCGTGGCCGGGCCGGCCGACCGGTCGGAGACCGGGCAGCCGTCCCCCTTTTTTCTTTTCTTTTTCTTTTTCTTCTTTTACCTTTTCTTTAATAACTATTGCTCCCGAACTCCGATTAACATGAAACCAATTTTGTTTGGAAGATAACAACGAATGCTATCTAATAGAAAGTGAAAACACAAGAATCTGTAGGAGGGGATTTTATCATGAATATAAAAGGTAGAACCTTATATCATGAATAACCGGTAAAATCACCCAACCTCGAAAACGCAATAGAAGATGCATGCGAACTCCGTTTTCGATGAACTTGGGCTTGTTGTAAAGCTAGAAACAAGCTCAAGAACCTCACATAGAGAAACACCAAGAAGCAATAAGGATATGCAAAGTATGCAAAGGATTGAGCTCCCTAAGACGATGTGATCAAGTTACCCAACCGAAAGCCCCTCTTAATAGTGCGGCTATCTATCCTATAATCCGGTCTCCCATCATCCACCTTGAGACCGGTAAAAGGAAAACCTAGCAAGGCCATACCTTTGCCTTGCGCATCCCGCTTGATCTTGATGATAACTCTTCAAGCTCTACACAAGCCGGAATGCCTCACTTGATCAATGTTGCTTCGTGAAGACTCACAAATGCTCCCCCATACACTATGATGGGAAAGCTCCATTGATGCACATCTTCACATGTCCATTATCACCAAATGGACGGCAAGCTTCAAGCATGTGATCCACTTGAGATGCTCATCTTGAACTTGCCCAACTCAATCCTTGTATCTTCTCATACTCACATAAGATAGAGCATGGCTAATATTGAGTTCCACATAAGAACTCCATCTTCATTTCTTCTTCTTGATTATATCACATATGTATCTTCATAACCGATGATCTTGATACCAATTCCCAAGGTATACCTTTATCTTCATGGCATCCATACTTGAATCCAACACATGGAATACAAGTAGTACCTATGGAATATTCCTTCATATAAACTCAATGAAAACATTAGTCCATAGGGGTTGTCATTAATTACCAAAACCACACATAGGGGCAATGTACCCTTACAGTAAGAGTGTCCAACTCCGCAGTGTACTGCATGTACATGATCTTTGGATCGCCCGACATCTCCGAGACATTGTCCCAAAGGTATGCCCAAGTGGGCTCCCGATCAGGAAAGTGAGGGTAATGAGGCCATGGCCTCTCGTTGAGTACCCTAGGCCGCCCAACTGATAGGCGGTCCCAGCTCCATACGGAAAGTAGGAGCATGCATCCACCAATACCGCCGCTCCCAGTCCTGCTCCCAGTTCTGCGACAAGCTTCGTCCAACTGCGCACGTAAGACATTTGGTTAGTACTTTGTCTAGCACACTACTATAGGAAAATAGTACATAGAGCAAATCATCACCTGCCGGTAGAGGTAGGCAAGTGCCGCTGTTCCCCAACTCCAACGGTTATCCAACAGCGTTAGCGCCTTCAGCCAACACCAATGGGCCATTCATACCAAATATGAGCAACACATACATGAGAATATATCCAAATAAGCCATCACACATACATTCCTAACAAATATGAGTTATTCCATCAAGAATACTAGGCATATGTAACACATTTGAATGCATTTGCTAGGCAAATATTAGACATTTCAACACATACATACATAGAATTTGAACAAATCTAGGGTTCATATCCAAATCCACTAACATATCTAGGGTTCCTACACATACACATTCAACACATACATACCCATTTCAACACATACATAGCCATTTCAAACATCTTTGGTTCAAACACAACCAACATTTCAACACATACATACATAGGATTTCAACACATACATGTAAAATTTCATATCTAGGGTTCCAACAAATCTTTGGTTCAAACACATATACTACAATGTAGATTCCACCAACATAAATTTCTACATATCCAAATCCAAGAAATCTACCAAATCTAGGGTTCATACCCGAATCTACCAAATCCACCAACAATAGTGGACGAATCAGAGGGAATCGAAGGGGAATACTTTGAGGAATGGAGGAGGAAGGACTTGGCCGGATAGATCTGACGATTCCTTGGTCGATTTGGTGGGGGGGCCGAAGGGGAGGCGGGCGGCGGCTGCGGTTGGGGAGGAGAAGCAGAGAGGAAGAGAAAGAAGAAAGAGAGGGTCGGGCGGGCGCGGGCGCCACACTTAAGTGGATGTGTGGCGCCCGTGGCATCGGCGCCACACATGCTAGTGTGGCGCCCGTGGCATCGGCGCCACACATCGAGCCTCGCAAAACGGCTAAGTCCCAGAGGAATTGTCTCACAGTATGTTTTGGGGGATTACAAGTGCATCGCCGTTGGGAGGGGCGCCACACATGCGCCACGTCGGATGGGCGCACCAGCCGCCGCGAGGGGGCCACGCCGGCTGGGTCGGGCGCCGGCAGAGGGGAGCCACGGGCACGGCGCCCAGGAGGGTTAGATTGGTGAAATAGTTTCGCCGGAGGGTCATTCTGTGCTTTTCTTTCACTTTTGGATTATTTTTGTGTAAATCGCCCCTAGAAACCGTCCCACCGTACCTAATAAATGGCGACCGTACTCGTGCTTCATCGTCGAAAGAGTTCGCGCTGCTCGGTTGTTCCATGGAGAAAGATCGAAGAACGATAAAGAAAAGTCCAATACCTTGCTCTAATCTCTACGCGTTGGAGCTCTACCTGTACGGCTGTACCTGTCTGCCGTCCGCCTAGGCGCAACACCTGCCCCGTCCGCGCAGCCGCCGAACCTGCCCGCCGGCCGCCCAGCAGACACAGTATGTAGCGAAGACGGCCCTAGCCCTGGTCTGCTCGGCTGCTACCTGCAGGGGTGGTCCACGCCTCAGCCACGACGGCTTCGCCTACAACGACGAAGTCCGCATAAAGTACATACCCAGCCTCGATTTGCCTCAGCCATGGCGCTGCCCGTCTACGCCTCCAACGACAACGTCCGCATCAAATACATACCCAACCGTGTTCCGCCAACCTCCGCCGGCTACCGGTGCTACCCCGCATCTCCGCCCACATCGTTGAGACACTGCCAGAGCTCATAGCTCCCCCTGAATTTCTGAAGTCTAGACAACACAACTCCATGGACCAAAGCCACCTCGGCGCCAGGGCAGTAGCTCAACGTCTCCACGCAGGTAGCAGCTGGTCGTCAGTAATTCAGAGTGTTTCATTTGAGCACATCAGGTGTTTGTTATAATTTTTCATAGGAATTGCAAACGGCGAGACCTGGGAGGCACAGCGGGCCAAGCAGAGGGCCAAGCAGACCTGGGATGTGGCTACGTGTGTGTCCTTGGCCAAGAAAATCCCAACCCTTGCACTTGCTTTGTATTTTCAGCGATTGATTTGCTTGTTAATTGGTTGCTTTTGAACTTCGTCGGTGTTATTGTCCCCTTTTTTCAACGGTGCCCATCATATGAGCTTCGATCTAGGGCGACGGTCTAGCTATTACAGCAGCAATGAGTGAAGTTACAGCAAAAAAAAATCGAGAGTACGTCGAAGGTGTACCTTATCTTTATAGAAGGCTAAAAAATTATTACAAGATGACTACAACTGCTGCAAACAACGAGCGTAGATCGGACTCCACTCCGGGCTCGTCTAAAGACAACCACTACCGAAATTACAACTCCGACGTAAAGGAGCCTATCCTAAGAAGAACACCCAAGCCACGTCTCGCTCCACGGCGGTTACCTCCGAAGAGCAACTACTCCAACTGAACTCTCTTTGTCGATGCACCATCAAAGGAGAAGATGGCCGGACTTGGTCGGTCCCGAGAAAGGCGTCGTCTTGGACACTCTGGCGACGTCGTACATAGCGCCTTGGACTATCCACCTAGGAAAGCAACAAGAACCAGAGGAACGCAACAAGATGTGACATGTCGTGTCTCCAAACGCAACGCTCCCAACGGAGGAACGACATCAAGATGCTGCCATTGCGCCGATTCAAATGAACCTAGGCTTTCGCCGGAGACACCACCAAACCAAAGCGGGAGCGGGGAAGTGCCAACTCAATTCAATGACGCATCTAAGGAGGGGAACGACGCCCACGGGCGCCGTCGCTGCTGGCACCGACAAGGTGGGCTAGACTTTCTTCAGCAGAGCTGCACACTTCTCACACTACCCGCTGGATTGGGGCAGTTCATCTTGTCCCACACCGCCACCGCTGCAGCACCTCGCCAACGAAGCCACAACCTCGTTGTCCACCAACACCAAGCTACGTACGAGAGGTCGCACATCTCCTACCTTCAGCCTCGACGGACGGAAGCAGCCTCCAGACCACCCTTTGCACACACCAGGATGCCCAACATGATCCATCATGCCACTCCAGGCTGACGACCTCACAGAGCACCTAGCCCCTGAAACCTAGATCGGGCCCAAAAGGACCCAGATCGGGCCCAGAAGGACCCAGATCGGGCTCAGAGAGGACCTAGATCGGCCCCCCGTGCCTCTGCCACCCACTCCGTCGCCAGCACCACCGGGGCTCTGCCATGCGCCCGCAACGCACAACGAGGTGGCCATAGCGCCAGGGAACTCCTCCCTGGACGCACTCCAGGGACGCCGCCGCCGCGCAGGGTCTGCGCCGCGCTCATCTGCGCCACGAGCCACCACGTGCCCGATGCCTCCTCCACCTTCCACCACCAACCCAGCGCCTCGCCGCCTCCCGGAACTCTCCAACTCCATGCACCCACACCACCCGCGCCGCCCCGGAGACGTCTCCCCCGCGTGAGAGGAACCTGTGAGGGAGCGCCACTCCCTGCCCCCCGCCTTTGACGGTCGAGCGTGGCCGCCACCGTCAGCGCCCGCGGCGGCAGCGGCTGGGGAGAGCAGATCGACGGCGGCCTTCTAGGGTTTCGGTTGGGGGCCTCTAGAGCCGCTCGCGCGAGCGGCCCGGGAGGTGCTTTTTCAAGTTACACCAATTTTGGAACTCCATGTTACGAAGTTAGTCTGTACACATGTGGAGAGAGAAAATGCAACCCTTCTTTCCTTCGAAGATACTGATGGTAGAGTTTACTTATGAAAATTAATCTATTAAATTCATGTATTAAGGATTTAACATAATTATGTTATTTTGCATTATCATGCTCGTAATATGTTGCATTATATAAATGATGTTGTAACCGTAGCAACGCACGGGTATTCTGCTAGTAATGATCTAAAATACTCCGTCATCGTTTTTAGGAATCGAAGGAGTAGGACATCTAAAACAGGTGCTTATAACGATTATAAAAATAGGTGCCTATAATTTTTACATTGTCAAAATACATTCCTTTAAAGTTTTTTGCTTTTCTGGATGATATATTTTAGGGCACCTGTGCTGCGGTAGATGATGTAAAATAGAGCACATTTTATAAACTTTTATCAAACCCGTGCACTTCGAATTCAACATCAATAATCAAATTTTCATCAAACTTGCATTTAAACTTCGATTAAACTTTCAAACATCGACCGTACACATTACATTTTGACTAAAACAAGTTCGACCCACACAAACTAAACTAAACTAAACAACGACTAAATCGGAATCCATGTCCAAGTATTCCGCATTGACATCGTCGATGTTGTTCCAGAAATCGGATCCAAGTCCAAGGATTCGAACAATACCATGACGGTGGAGAGCCCCGCCTCGTCGACATTCTTCCTCACCGCCTCATCGGCCTTCTTCCTCGCCGCCCCGTCGATATTTTTCTTCATCGCTGCCTCCCTAGAGGCGAATAACTCTGTCTCCACCTGCACCAGGTTCGATCGCTTGCAGCGGAGCCGTTGCATGGCGGCCTCGTTGGTCTCCTGCGCCTAGAGCTCTAGCGAGGCTCCACGGTTCTCGCGCTTATGCTCTCGGTTCACCATATTGATGGGAGGCGCGAGGAACTCTGCCCACATCATTAATATAGTGACTTTTTTTGTATGATATTTGCCATGATCTATCATTATTTATGCATTTTTAATTGATCTATGGGACTTTTCTACAAAGTTCCTTTTATTGGTATTAATTTATGGGTTTTCTGTTCTCGTGTCCCTGGTTCGTTAGTTGTACTCAGTTTTCCCCAGCCGCTTAACTTTTCCTCAGTTTTCCCCTCCCTCTAGTTTGAAACCCTGCACGCTTGGACTTGGAGGCTGCCTCCCGGCCGAGGCCTTGACCGTTACCGATGACGGCTAGCAGCCGCGTGGTCTTGAATTGACCGTTTCGTTCGAAGGTGTGACCGGAGGAGCTCACCCAAAGCTTTCCCTCCGCCCGAGATTGGAGGAGCTCACACACCGCCTCTCCGTCGCCGCCCGCCCTCCTACCTTATGGCGCTCCGCCGCCGAGCCGCCCCCACCACCACCCCCGGGAGGCGAGGGGCTCCGCCTCCACCAGATCTAGATCTACCCCTGTCGCTTGTATATCCGTCTGGTGTGCTTCTTCCCAGCCTTGGAGAAGATTGGGAATCGGAGGGATCTAACATGGGATTCCATCTGGGTAAGCATCGTCTCATGTGAATTAACAGTAGGCAGTTTTTGAGCGCCAATCGTTGTTGCTCAACTAATCGCGTTGCTTTTCGAATAGGATTGATCCAGCGCTGGCTTTTCGGCTGTGGATAGGCTGGATTCTAGCTTTACGCGTGATTCTAAATGCCATAAGAATAAGTTTTTCTTTCCCACCATCTCGTTGAGGGATTTGAAAGCTAACATCTACGATAAGTACACCTGAGCTATCGATGCAGTTCATTTCGAATATTTCAACAGCACGGAGCGAAGATTCCACTAATTTCCGACGATGATCTGGGAATTCTTTTTTGCTTTGAATGCTTCTTGCCGGTTCGGTAAAATTTGTATCCATGTGGACAGGGGCATCATCTGGTGTTAGGGCATCATCAGGTGGTCGAGCATCATGTCTCTCTACTGCTGCTTAATAGTGTGCGCCGCCGCTCCTGTAGGTCCACATCAGCACCATCCTGTTCCCAGTGCATGGTAGCCAGATCGTTCATGTGTCGATGGGAGGACGATGCAAAGATTGGATCAGTCTCCTCAAGATGATGAGGATGAGTTGATGTTTCCTGAATTGGTAGATCGATGCAGTAAGCATGCAATGGAGGATCAATACATGGAAGATATTGCTTTTGGTGCCAGATTTGATGACACTGATGATGAAGAGAAGAATGAGAACAATGACAGCCTCGTTTTAGCCGATTACGAAGGTGTGACTTGCAAACAATGAGTGGAACAGGGAGGATCCTCAGCTTGCAGCAGGCACCGTATTTCAAACGATGATGGACTGCAAATGCAATTACTACATATTGCCTTCGCTCTAAGAATAATTATGAGGTTATTAAAAGTGAGCCAGGTAGGTTCACAGTTAAATGCCCATACAATAGGTATAGGTGGAGGCTGCATGCATCCACAATGCGCAGAAGCACCTTGGTTCAGGTACTACGCCAACCAGTTGTGTATTTTAGATCATGGTGTAAAATTTGTTAACTGTTACTGACATCACTTATCATTATGTTTCAGATAAAGGAGAATGAGGAGGTCCATAGGTATCCACCTCGAGGGGGAGCGCCAGAGGTGAAAACAAATCTAGCGAAGACTAGGTGGTAGTAGACACAATCCTAGATTGGCTGAGAGAAACTCCTTCACTTGGTCCAACAAGACTCAAGAAGATGCTTGAAAAGTTTGATATAACAAAACCTTACATGAGGATGTTCTATGCAAATGAAATGGCTCTTGACAAGATCAATGGTCCATAGAATGAAAACTTTCAGTTGCTTTACACTTTCAAAGCTGAAGTGGAGATGGCTAGTCCAGGCAGTGTTGTAGCAATAGACAAGCATATAGTTCCCTACAAATTGAAAAGCGGAAAGGTAATGTAGAAGGAATGTTTTAGAAGGACTTTTGTTTGTTTCAAAGCTTGCTGGAAATGCTTTTTGGATGGTTGCAGACCTTATTTGGCCGTGGATGCAACAGCTCTTCATGGCAGGTTTAAAGGACAGCTAGTTGCTACTACTACAGTTGATGGACACAATTGGATGTTCCCTGTTGCTTATGGAGTTTTGGAGGTTGAGTCAGATGAAAGTTGGACTTGGTTTCTGCAGAATTTGCGCGACCTTATAGGTCATTGATGACCCACAAGTATAGGGGGTCTATCGTAGTATTTTCGATAAGTAAGAATGTCGATCCCAACGAGGAGCAGAAGGTGTTGACAAGCAGTTTCGATGAAGGATTCACTGTAAATGCTCAGAAGTATTCAGGGGTTTTGATATAATGTTTGAATAAAGTACGAGTAAGTAAAGTAAGAGATAATTGCAGCGAGTGGCCAATCCTTTTTAGCACAAAGGACAAGCCGGTTTGTTTACTTATAATGACCAAACGTTCTTGAGGACACACGATTTTAGTCTAGTGCTTTCGCACACTAAATAATCTTCATTGTTATGATAAGTGTTGTGTGCCCTTCCTAGGACTAATACATACTTGTGATTATACCTTGCAAGCATCCGCAACTACAAGAAAGTAATTAAGAATAAATCTAACCACAGCCTTAAACTCAGATCCTGATCCTCCTCATCGATATACCAATCGGGGGTTTAGGTTTCTGTCACTCCAACCCCGCAATTGAAACGAGTACAAGATGCATTTCAGGCCCATAAATGGTGAAGTGTCATGTAGTCGACGCTCACATGACACCACTAGAAGAATAACACCACAACTTAAATATCATACCATTGAATATTACTCAACCATAGTTCACTACTAACATTTAGACTTCACCCATGTCCTCAAGAACTAAACGAACTACTCACGAGACATCATATGAAACATGATCAGAGGTGATATGATGATGAATAACAATCTGAACATAAACTTGGTTCAATGGTTTCACTCAATAGCATCAACAACAAGTAGAGATCGATACCGGGAGAGTTTCCCCTATCAAACAATCAAGATCAAACCCAAATTGCTACGGCGATGACGGTGTCCAGCGGTGGAGACGGCGGTGATGATGGTGGAGATGATGATGATGGTGATGGAGATGATGTCCAGCGATGACGGTGACGATGGCATCGATTTCCCCTCCCGATGGGAATTTCCCGGATTCCTGCCCGCTGGAGAGCTCTTTTCTCTCAGGTTCTCCGCCCCGCAGAGGCGGTCAGAATCTTCAGGTACCTCTCTGTGGCTTAGTTTTCGGACGAAGGATTTCGCAAGAAAAGGAGGCGGCTGTGGGCCCCCCACACCACATGCATGCGCGCTGCTGGGCCGCGCCGCCCTAGGGTGTGGGTCCTCCTGGCTCCTCCTTTCGCTTTCTTCGTCATCTTGAAAAATAGGATTTTTGGTATAATTTCCTTCCACAAGTTGATCTTCCGAAATATTGCTTCCCTTTGGTGTTTTTCCAGAATCTGCTCGTGTTCGATCCTCCAATAATGATGAAACATGCAAAATAGATGAAATAACATAAGTATTATGTCCCAATATGAAATATATCAATGAATAAAGCAAATTATGATACAAAATAGTGATGCAAATTGACGTATCAACTCCCCCCAGCTTAGACTTCGCTTGTCCCAAGCAAACTGAGCTCATAAACAGACCACATGTTTATGGAGTGAAGAGTCGATAAATAAAATACGGACAAGAAGCATCATATTCATTCGCACAAGACATTATAGTAGACAACTTCCTCATATAACTCAACTTGAAACAAGTATAAGGTAATCACAAATAAAGGTGCATAAGAAATCATGGTTGGTGATGGCAAACTTCGTTCTGGTTTAGAACAATTAACAGATTATACTTATCTCATTGAGCAGCGCTCTCATGTTAAAGTTTATAAGGCACAACTTGCATACTCAATCATAATGGTCTCTTCATAATCATTGATAACGTGCAAAGCTATATTCATTCAGATAAAACTTGTACTAAACAAGGAAGAATAAAAGACATGATGAAACAAATCACAATATAATGGTTTGATCACAACTACTCAAATGCTTGCTTGAGATGGAGGAAATAGGTTTACTGACTCAACATAAAGTAAAGAGGCCCTTCGCAGATGGAAGCAGGGATTAAATCACGTGCTAGAGCTTTTCAGCTTTGAAATCATATAGAGATAATAAAAGTAACATTTTGAGAGGTGTCTGTTGTTGTCAACGATCGTAGCGGTACTCTAACCCCTTGTGGACAACCTCCTAAGAGCGTCTCATATTATTTTCATTTTATGTGGCACTCCTCCACCCTTTCTTTCACAAACCATGGCTAACCGAATCCTCGGGTGCCTGCAACAATCTCATACCATGAAGGAGTGCCTTTTATTTTAGTTTTATTATGATGATGAAACTCTCCCCAACCTTTGCTTTCTGCTATGGCTAACCGAATCCTTCGGGTGCCGTCCATCAATCACATACCATGGAGGAGTGTCTATTTAGTTTAGTTAATTTGGGACTGGGAATCCCATTGCCACGCTTTTTTGCAAAATTATTGGATAAGCGGATGAAGCCACTAGTCCATTGGTGAAAGTTGCCCAACAAGATTGAAAGATAAAACACCACATACTTCCTCATGAGCTATGAAACATTGACACAAATAAGAGATACTAAGTTTTGAATTGTTTAAAGGTAGCATGGTATTTACTTGGAATGGCAAAAATACCATGTAGTAGGTAGGTAGGTATGGTGGACACAAATGGCATAGGTTTGGGTTAAGGTTTGGATGCACGAGAATCCTCTCGAGTACAGGGCTAGCAAGGTTAATTAGCAAGCATAAGAGTTGAGGAAAACAAACAAATATATATGTGATAGAAACAATCATGCATCTTCCTTGTAAGCACAAATAATTTTAACTTCAGAATAATAAGCTATGAGCTAACAAGAAAGAAAGACAATGAAACATCTACATGTATTTCTCTTTTCTACTTAAACCTCAAAGTGTTGTTGCTATTGACCAATGCTAAGTTTGCCAAACCAAATAGATTTATTCAATGCTCCAAAGTGATACCAATACTAATGACAAGATAAATCATATAATAGAGATTGCAAACTAAAATAAGATGTGCAATAAGTAAATGATAAGACTTCTCATTAATATTCCATAACGATAACTCACACCAAGGGATACATAAATAACCAAAAAGAGAGATACTTCCAAACTGCAACCCATCTTATATGATAACTTCCCTACTCATGATATGACACTACTTGACAATAAAAAGTAAAAGACAGTGATGATGTGATACCGCGGCACTCCCCCAAGCTTGGAACAAACCAAGGGGATGCCAATACCGATGATGAATTACTCCTGCGGAGATGGTGGTGATGAACTCCCGTCATCAAACTTCCAAGGAAGAGGCTCTCCATCAAGAAACGACATCTTGGTCTCGGGAATCCTGAAACTGCAGCACGGCTTATGTATTTAAACCTGTTTTCATCACAGTTCTGATTCTGAACATCATAGAGTTGTGCTTGGAGCTTGTTGTGGTGTCGTGAAGTGAGAGGATGTCGCCTCCAAAGCTTTGCAGTTTCCTTCTCATGTTCAGCAATGAGTTCAGACACAACTCCTGGGAAGATATCCACCTCACGCTCAGCCATCTTCTTGTATTTGAAAACCTCTTGTTCTAGCTTCTCCATCCTGTCTTCCAAGCTTCCTTCTCCTTTAGGACCCTGGACATCCTTGATCTGCTTCTCCTTCAACGAGCAGCAACTCCTTGGGGTGCATCCTCAGCTCCTCCATGTACAAGTTCCCAACATCCTTGCTGGAGCTGTCCTTCGGAGTTTCCGACGAAGACATGGCTCTAGATCCGAAACAAATCCAGAAACAGCTCGAAACAAAACACGTCGAGACGATACGGACCTTCCAGGGTCCGGGGATATATAGCAAAAATTTTCACGACACAAGGAACCGAGATCGAACCAGAGTCGGAAAGGGGTGACGAGGCGGCCAAACCATAGGGCGGCGTGGGCCGCGCCTCATGCATGGCACGGCGCTCGTGCGTCTTTCCACTCCGTTTCGAACTCGTAATTTTTCATTTTCCAAAAAAAAGCATTGTTCGGAAAGTAAATTTACTTTTCATTACCAATCGTTACCTATTCAAAGTCGAGTTCTGGCGGACTGTCAATTTGCCCTTTGATGAAAGCCTCCGGTATTTCCACTTGAATAATATCAACATCAACATTATAGGAATCACCTGAGATATAATGCTTGAGTCTTTGTCCATTCACTACTTGCGTAGCATTGCCTTGGCGAGAGCTAATTTTAATTGCTCCCAACGATACACCTCCTCGACAACATATGGTCCTTCCCATTTCGAGAGTAATTTCCTGCAAAGAATCTGAGACGACCGATACAATAGACTTTATCCCCAATATTAAATTCTCTTTTGATAATCCTTCTATCATGCCATTTTTTAACTTTCTTTTTAAAGAGTTTAGCATTTTCATAAGCTTCACTTCTCCATTCATCTAGAGAACTTAATTGCAACAACCTCTTATCACCGGCAAGTTTAGGATCCTTATTTAATTCTCTAACAGCCCAATAAGCTTTGTGCTCTAGTTCTAAAGGTAAATGACAAGCTTTCATAACCATTTTATAAGGTGACATTCCCATGGGATTTTTATAAGCAGTTCTATAAGCCCATAGTGCATCCTTCAATTTACTAGCCCAATTCTTTCCTAGTTTTATTAACGGTCTTTCCAAAATAGATTTAATCTCTCTATTTGATAATTCTACTTGACCACTAGTTTGAGGATGATAAGCGGAAGCAATTCTATGATTAATACCATACTTAGCAAGAGTTTTTCTAAAACCTCCATGAATAAAATGAGAACCTCCATCAGTCATAATATATCTAGGCACTCCAAATCTAGGAAAAATAATATCTAAAAGCATTCTTAAAGAGGTCTCACCATCAGCACTTTTTGTAGGTATAGCTCCCACCCATTTAGTAACATAATCAACAACAACAAGTATGTGAGTGTTACCTTCTGAAGACGGAAAAGGTCCCATGAAGTCAAATCCCCAACAATCAAACGGTTCAATAACAAGAGTATGATTCATAGGCATTTCATTACGTCTGGAGATATTACCAACCCTTTGGCATTCATCACAAGATAAAATAAACTTTCTCGCATCCTTGAAGAGAGTTGGCCAATAAAAACCTGATTGTAAAACCTTTTGCGCGGTTCTTTCTCCGTGATGTCCTCCATAAGCACTACCATGACATTTACTCAATATCTCTCGTTGTTCATATTCGGGAACGCATCTTCGCATAATACCATCCACTCCTTCTTTATATAAGTGTGGGTCATCCCAAAAATAATGCTCAAGTCATAAAAGAACTTCCTCCTTTGCTGAGCTGAAAAGGTTGGAGGCAAGTACTTGGAAACAATAAAGTTAGCATAATCAGCATACCAAGGACTGTCTCGCGAGCTCACCTTTATTACAGCCAATTGTTCATTTGGAAACTATCATTAACAGGAACAGGATCATAAGCAATATTTTCCAATCTAGACAAATTATCAACAACAGGATTATCAGCACCTTTCCTATCTACAATATGTAAATCAAATTCTTGCAAAGAAGTACCCATCTAATAAGCCTTCGGCTTAGCATCTTTCTTTGTCATAAGGTATCTAATTGCAGCATGATCAGTATGAATAGTAACTTTTGAATCAACAATATAAGATCTAAATTTATCACAAGCAAAGACTACAGCTAATAATTCTTTTTCAGTTGTAGCATAATTTCTTTGAGCAGCATCAAGAGTTTTACTAGCATAATGAATAACATTCAGTTTTTTATCTACTCGCTGTCCAAGAACACCTACAAGAAAATCACTAGCATCACACATAATTTCAAAGGGTAAGTTCCAATCAGAGGTTCAACTATAGGAGCAGTTGTTAAGAAGCTTCTTTACAATCATCATCAAAAACAAAAGGTACATCTTTTTGAAGAAGATTAGTAAGAGGCTTTGAAATCTTGGAGAAATCTTTAATAAATCTCCTATAAAACCCAACATGACCAAGAACACTACGAATACCTTTAACATCCCTCGGATAGGGCATCTTCTCAATTGCTTCAACTTTAGCTCTATCAACTTCAATACCTCTTTCAGAAATTTTATGTCCCAATACAATTCCTTCGTTAACCATAAAGTGGCATTTCTCCCAATTAAGAACAAGGTTAGTTTCTTCACATCTCTGCAAAACTTTATCAAGGTTTCGCAAGCAACTATCAAAAGAATTCCCATAGACGGAAAAATCATCCATGAATACCTCTACAATACTCTCGCAAAACCATGAAAAATAGCAGACATGCATCTTTGAAAAGTAGCAAGAGCATTACATAAACCAAAAGGCATACGTCTATAAGCATAAGTTCCATAGGGACAAGTAAAGGTGGTTTTCTCTTGATCTTTAGCTTTAACAGCAATTTGTGAAAACCCAGAATAACCATCAAGAAAGCAAAAATGAGTATTTTTAGACAATCTTTCTAGCATTTGATCAATAAATGGTAAAGGGTAATGATCTTTCTTAGTAACTTTATTAACTTTTCGAAAATCAATGCACATTCTATACCCTACAACTACTCTTTGAGGGATGAGCTCATCATTATCATTAGGCACAACAGTCATTCCTCCTTTCTTGGGAACGCAATGCACAGGACTAACCCATCTACTATCAGCAATAGGATATATAATACCAGCTTCAAGAAGTCGTAATACCTCATTCCTTACCACTTCCTTCATCTTCGGAATTAGACGACGCTGAGGTTCAACAACAGGCTTTGCATCATCTTCCATATTAATAGCATGTTGGCAAATAGAAGGAGAAAACCCTTTCAAATCATCAAGAGTATAGCCAATAGCTCCTCGGTGCTTCTTCAATATTCCCAATAGCCTTTCTTCTTCAAACTCTGAAAGCTTAGAACTAATAATAACAGGATATATTTTCTTATCATCAATATGAGCATATTTAAGATTATCAGCAAAGGCTTTAAATCAAAACAGGATCTTCCTTTGGTGGCGGTGTTGTACCCAAATCTTCCACCGTAAATCATGCTTGAGAATAGGTTGGCGAAGAAAAATTTCCTCAAGCTCATCTCTTTCTTTCCTAAAAACTTCACTCTCGCTTCCAAATGTTGCTGCAAAGGATTATTAGGAACAAGAACAATAGATGCACACTGCTCCATTTTAAAATCATTACTAGGCAAATCAGCTTTATAAGGAGTTTTGGTAAATTTGGAGAAGTTAAACTCATAAGATTCACCAGCAAATTTAGTCAAAATTTTCTCTTTCTTGCAATCTATAATAGCTCCACAAGTATTTAGAAAAGGTCTACCAAAAATAATAGGACAATAATCACTAGCAGCAGAACCAAGTACCAAAAAGTCAGCAGGATATTTAATCTTACCGCATAAAACTTCCACATCTCGAACAATACCAATTGGAGAAATAGTTTCTCTATTAGCCAGCTGAATAACCACATCAATATCTTCAAGTTCACAAGAACCAATTTCGTGCATAATCTCCGTGTAAAGCTCATAAGGAATAGCACTAACACTTGCACCAATATCACATAATCCATAATAGCAATGATCACCAATTCTAATAGATAGCATAGGAACACTAGCTTGTTTGGGTTTATTAGGATGTGAAACAATATTAGAAGCATCTTCACAGAAAATAATATGACCATCCTCCACATTTTCTGTCACAAGATCTTTAACTATTGCAACAGCAGGTTCAACTTTTATTTGTTCTTCAGGTTCTACAGGTTTCTTTTCACTTTTATGAACCGCACTATTTATAACAGAGTACTCCTTCATTTTAGCAGGGAAAGGAGTTTTTTCAATATAAGCTTCAGGAATAACATGATCAGCGGTTTCAACTACAACGCATTTATTAATAGATGAATCAATTTTATCTTTATACGGTTCATGATACTTATCAAAATTCTTCTTGGCAATTCATAATGAGAGGCAAAAGCTTTATAAAGATTTGCAGCAATTTGAGAATAAAGACCATATGTAGCACTCATATTACGAAATTTATCAGTATCCATAAAAGCTTCAATGCATTTATAATCATAAATTATACCTGATTCTCTATCCTTTGTCCATCCTTCAGTATTTTCTTGGATCCGATCAAGAAGGTCCCTTTAAACTCTTCTTTGTTGTGTGTAAATGATCCAGAACAAGAAGTATCCAGCAAGGTCTTGTCTTGAAAAGAAAGTCTTGCATAGAAATTATCAATAATAACATTACCAGAAGCTCATGAATGGGGCATTTGAGCATTAAAGACTTCAATCTCCCCCAAGCTTGGGCGATACTCTCTCCATCATGAGGCCAAAAATTATATATGCGATTCCGATCCTTGTGAATTTCACTTGGAGGATAGAACTTAGAATAAAACCGGCACAATATCATTCCATTCAAGAGAATCCCCATTATCCGTAATTTATACCAATGCGCCTACTGACATCGATAAAGAGAATAGTTTCTTCCTCACTTCATCCATAGCAATACCACATTTGAATAACCCACATAATTCATGCAAAAACAAAAAGTGATCACCAGGATCAGTTCCATCCCCTTCATAGCGGCTATCCATAACACGTTCAATAATTTTCATAGGTATTTTATATGGTATTACTTCCTCACCTGGCGCCTCATCCACTACCGCTGCAGTAGTAGTAGATTTCCCAAATAAAAATTGAAGAGAAGATCTCTCCATAATGACTTATAGCAGCAGGCAGAAATAAAATCAGCACAAACAGTAAAGGTTTTCCTTACCAATTCCACTTACCAATAGCGCTTCACTCCCCGGCAACGGCGCCAGAAAATAGTCTTGATGACTCACAAGTATAGGTGGTATCGTAGTATTTTCGATAAGTAAGAATGTCGATCCCAACGAGGAGCAAGGTGTTGCTGGGCTTGATGAAGATTCACTGTAAATGCTCATTGCATAAATTCAGTGGGTTTTGATATAACAGTGAATAAAGTACAGAGTAAGTAAGTGCGAGAGTAACAATTGCAGCGAGTGGCCCAATCTTTAGCACAAAGGACAAGCCGGTTTGTTTACTTATAATGACCAAACGTTCTCGAGACACACGGGATTTTAGTCTAGTGCTTTCACATACGGCTAAATAATCTTCATTGTTATGATAAGTGTTGTGTGGGTGAACCTATGCTAATGTACCGCCCTTCCTAGGACTAATACATACTTGTGATTATCCCTTGCAAGCATCCGCAACTACAAGAAAGTAATTAAGAATAAATCTAACCACAGCCTAAACTCGAGATCCTGCGATCCTCCCATCAATATACCAACGGTTTAGGTTTCTCGTCTCCCGGCAACCCCAATCGGCAAACGAGTACAAGATGCATTCCCCCTAGGCCCATAAATGGTGAAGTGTCATGTAGTCGACATTCACATGACACCACTAGAAGAATAACACCACAACTTAAATATCATACCATTGAATATTACTCAACCATAGTTCACTACTAACATTTAGACTTCACCATGTCCTCAAGAACTAAACGAACTACTCACTAGACATCATATGGAACATGATCTAGAGGTGATATGATGATGAATAACAATCTGAACATAAACTTGGTTCAATGGTTTCACTCAATAGCATCAACAAGTAGAAATCAACACTGGGAGAGTTTCCCCTATCAAACAATCAAGATCAAACCCAAATTGCTACGGCGATGATGGTGTCCAGCGGTGGAGACGGCGGTGATGATGGTGGAGATGATGATGATGGTGATGGAGATGATGTCCAGCTCGATGACGGTGACGACATGCCGATTTCCCCTCCCGAGGGAATTTCCCGGGCGGATTCTCGCCCGCCGAGAGCCTTTTTCTCTGGTGTTCTCCGCCCGGCAGAGGCGGCTGTAACTCTTCGTGAGGCCCTCTGTGCTTAGGTTTTTGGGATGAAGGATTTCGCGAAGAAAAGGAGGCGAAAGGGGCTGGGCCCCCACACCACAAGGCGGCGCGCAGCCATGTGCCGCGCCGCCCTAGGGTGTGGGCTCACCCTGGGTCCTCCTGGCTCCTCCTTCTGGTTTCCTTCGTCATCTTGAAAATAGGATTTTTGGTATAATTTCCTTCCACAATTGATCTTCCGAAATATTGTTTGACGGTGCTTTTTCTCGCAGAATCCCGGCCCGTGCTCGATCCTCCAATAATGATGAAACATGCAAAATAGATGAAATAACATAAGTATTGTGTCCCAATATGAAATATATCAATGAATAACAGCAAATTATGATACAAAATAGTGATGCAAATTGGACGTATCATTCATCCAAGAGAAGAGCCGTTGTAAAGGTTTGAAGAGTGCGGTAGTGATACGTCTCACGTATCGATAATTTCTTATGTTCTATGCCATATATTGATGATACCTACATGTTTTATGCACACTTTATGTCATATTCGTGCATTTTCTGGAACTAACCTATTAACAAGATGCCGAAGAGCCTTGCTGTTTTCTCGTTGTTTTTGGTTTCAGAAATCCTAGTAACTAAATATTCTCTTAATCGGATGAAATCAAGACCTGTGTTCCTATTTTCACCGGAAGCATCCGAACACCCCAGAGGGGGGCCCTGTGGCCCCAGATGATAGGGTGGCGCGGCCCGGGCCCCGGCCGCACCAGCCCATGGTGTGGCCCCTCGTCGGCCCCGACTCTGCCTCCTTCCGCCTACTTAAAGCCTCCGTCGCGAAACCCCGATACGAAAACCACGATACGGAAAACCTTCCGTAGCCGCCGCCATCGCGAAGCCAAGATCCTGGGGACAGAGTCTCTGCTTCCGGCACCCTGCCGGAGCGGAGACCCGGGAAGGCTTCTCCATCGACACCGCTGCCATCTCCACCGCCATCTTCATCACCGCCGCTGCTCCCATGAGGGAGGGAGTAGTTCTCCATCGAGGCTCGGGGCTGTACCGGTAGCTATGTGGTTCATCTCTCCTATGTACTTCAATACAATAATCTCATGAGCTGCCCTACATGATTGAGATTCATATGATGATGCTTGTAATCTAGATGTCATTATGCTAGTCAAGTGAGTTTTACTTATGATCTCCGGAGACTCCTTGTCCCACGTGTGTAAAGGTGACAGCAGTGTGCACCGTGTGGGTCTCTTAGGCTATATTTCATAGAATACTTATTCACTATTGAATGGCATAGTGAGGTGCTTATTTATATCTCTTTATGATTGCAATGTGTTTGTATCACAATTTATCTATGTGCTACTCTAGCAATGTTATTAAAGTAGTTTTATTCCTCCCGCACGTGTGCAAAGGTGACAGTGTGTGCACCGTGTTAGTACTTGGTTTATGCTATGATCATGATCTCTTTGTAGAAGTTAACTATTGCTATGATAATATTGATGTGATCTATTCCTCCTAAATATGCATGAAGGTGACAGTGTGCATGCTATGCTAGTACTTGGTTTAGTCTTTTGATCTATCTTACACTAAAGGTTACTAAAAAATGAGCATTATTGTGGAGCTTGTTAACTCCGGCATTGAGGTTCGTGTAATCCTACGCAATGTGTTCATCATCCGACAAAAGTGTAGAGTATGCATTTATCTATTCTGTTATGTGATCAATGTTGAGAGTGTCCACTAGTGAAAGTCTAATCCCTAGGCCTTGTTCCTAAATACGCTATCGCTGCTTGTTTACTGTTTTATCGCTTACTATGCGTATTACTGCTGCGTTACTACTTTTTGTTTACGTCTGGGCAAAGCACTTTTCCGGTGCCATTGCTACTACTTATTCATACCACTGTATTTCACTATCTCTTCGCCGAACTAGTGCACCTATTAGGTGTGTTGGGGACAAGAGACTTCTTGCTTTGTGGTTGCAGGGGTTGCATGAGAGGGATATCTTTGACCTCTTCCTCCCCGAGATCGATAAACCTTGGGTGATCCAATTAAGGGAAACTTGCTGATGTTCTACAAACCTCTGCTCTTGGAGGCCCAACACTGTCTACAAGAATAGAAGCTCCCGTAGACATCAGGTAGAAGCAGTATTCCCTGGAGTGGAGCATAGGGAATGTATGCGAAACTTGGTATAGAATTTTACAAAGAAATTCAAGGGTAAAGTTTTTACTAACAACCTATGGCCAGCTTCATACACATGCAGCTCTAGGAAGCATCTGTTTCATTTGGATGTGTTGTATAAACAAAAACCTGGGGTGAAGGAGTACTTGGATGAACATCATGGTAGGGTGTGGTCAAGAAGCCAATTCAATGAAATTTGCAAGATAGACTATGTAACAAGTAACCTTGCGGAGAGTTTCAATTCAAAGGTCAAGTCATTGAAAGGGCTTATGTTGTGGCAAATATTTGATAAGATTAGGCAGATGATCATGATAAAGATCGATCTGCGTCAAAGAATTGCATCCACAAAATATGTTGGCCATCTCATGCTCCCATCTTTGATTAAGTCTTTGCATGACAGGGCAAAACAATTGAAGATGCAATGCGTCAGAAAAGGAATGGAGGCTGAGGTAACCTACACTGACAGTAAAAACATGCAGTGGAGGTATCCAATGAGTTTGGTTGATAGGACATGCCATTGTAGGGGATGGCAGATCCGTGGGATACCCTGCATACACGCATTGTTTTTCATGAGTGTTATAGGGGTGAAGAAGGTGAAGTTGATCAGTATGTGTCATAGTATTTCTACTTGTTGCCAAATTTAGGGCTGCTATATAGCTAGTGCAGTGGTGTTTAAGGTTGATAAAATTTGTCAGATCCATGGCCCAGCTTTTGACTCAGTCCGAACTGTACTAAATGCCTCCAGTATTCGAGGAAGAATGGGAAGGTAGGCCGAGGAAGAATAGGATGAAGGCAGAGGGCGGTGCACCAATTCAAAGACGTAAGTGCAAACGCTTTTGGAATTCTTGGACACATTGATAGGCTTTGTAAAAATGCAGTTGACCCAAATTTTGAATGGAAGATCAGGCGGGAGCAGCAAATGCAGAGGAGAATGAAGTAGCAATTCAACATGAGGAGATTGAAGGAGCAATTCAACATGATGAGATTGAAGCAGAAATTCAACATGAGGAGATTGAAGCAGCAATTCAACATGAGGAGATTGAACCGATGGATCGAGAGCTGCTTGAACCGATGGATCTAGAGCTGCTTGAACCTATGGATCGAGAGCAGAGGGAACAGATGGATCGAGAGCTGCTTGAACCAATGAGTCTAGAGGAGAGGGAACAGATTTAGAGAGATTGCTTTGAATTTAATATGGCCCAGCTGAGTGCTAACTTCGAAGAGCAGATTGCAGAAGAAAAAGCACAAGCTTCACAGAAGAAGAAGAACAATAAAGAGGGCAAAAGGAAGGTAGACACCGGTAATATCCCTGGTAGGTTACCCGGAGTAAGATGGTGGCCCCAGCGAGTCACACGAGGAGCAAGAGAAAGATTTTATTCTGAACAACTAATTTAAATTTGTATGAAAAATTTGAATTTGTATGAACAATTTGTATGAGCAATTTGCATCTCCAATAATTATCTCATATAAAAAAATGATCTAAAATACTTCGTCATCGTTTTTAGGAATCGAAGGAGTAGGACATCTAAAACAGGTGCTTATAACGATTAAAAAATAGCTGCCTATAATTTTTACATTATCAAAAAACTAGCTTTTACATCCCTTTAAAGTTTTTTGCTTTTCTGGATGATATTGTATATTTTAGGGCACCTGTGCTGCGGTAGATGATGTAAAATAGAGCACATTTTACAAACTTTTATCAAACCTGTGCACTTCGAATTCAACATCAATAATCAAACTTCCATGAAACTTGCATTTACACTTCGATTAAACTTTCAAACATCGATCGTACACATGACATTTTGACTAAAACAAGTTCGACCGACACAAACTAAACTAAACAACGACTAAATCGGAATCCACGTCCAAGTATTCCGCATTGACATCGTCGATGTTGTTCCAGAAATCGGATCCAAGTCCAAGAATTCAAACAATACCATGACGATGGAGGGCCCTGCCTCGTCGACATTCTTCCTCACCGCCTCATCGGCCTTCTTCCTCGCCGCCTCGTCGATCTTTTTCTTCATCGCTGCCTCCCTAGAGGCGAAGAACTCTATCTCCACCTGCACCAGGTTCGACCGCTCGCAGCGGAGCCGTTACATGGAGCAAGAGAAATATTTTATTCTGAACAACTAATTTGAATTTGTATGAACAATTTGTATTGGGGATCCCTTTGTATTGGGGATCTCTTTGTATTGGGGTTCCCTTTGTATTGAACAATTTGAATTTGTATGAACAATTTGTATTGGGGTTACCTTTGTATTGGGGTTCCCTTTGTATTGAACAATTTGAATGTAGGGATCCCTTGAATGTTAGTGTTAAGCCACATTTAAGTCACATTTATCATTTTCTCTAGGGTTTAGGGTTTTAGGGTTTTAGGGTTTAAGGTTTAATTCAAAATAATTCAAAACATGGTGACACCTTCCCATGGAGTCTTGTTATGTTACCAACAACCTAGAGAAATAATAATGGAAAATGAAATATAGAGATATGAAGTTTTTATGCCAAAAGCTTCAAAACCACTTCCTAGTCCATGAGCTACTAGGTATGAAGATGCAGGGCTTTCTACTCAACACACCTCCCAAATACCCACTATGCTTACAAACTTTGTCCAAATGAGTCCAAATTCATCACACTTGTGTATCTTTGAATTGCAAACAATATCACGTCGGCCAAAATGTACTATATTGTTCAAATAACACAATTTTACAATTTTTATGCCAAAAGCTTCAATTTCCCTTAGTCCCTTTATTATTTGGGTGCCCCTGTTTTACTTAGTGTTACTCAGTTTTCCCCTCCGGGCCCACTTGTTTTACTCAGTCCTACTCAGTTTTGCCCTTCCGATAAACATTTCCTCACTTTTCCCCCTCTTAGTTCTACTCAGTTTTCCTCACTTGTACTCACTGGCTGATCTCTGATTGGTCGAGATGTATGTCACACGAATCTTGGTTGGTTGAAAGCTCAACGAACGCTTGCACCGTTCGATCATTTATGATCGGACGGCCTGTATATCTCTCTCTACCACGATGGACGCATACAGAGAGAAGAGCAGAGCACATACCTACCAACCCTGGCAGTCGCATATTCCAGTCGCATCTTCCTCTCTCCTATTTCCTCTCTTACTCCGGCGGTCGCGGCGGCGCGGATCTAACCGTGCGTGCGGCGGCGTGCGGCGACGCGGATCTAACCGTGTGGTGGCGTGGATCTAAGAGTGCCGGTGAGGAATGTCTCTCTTTGTCTCACTTTCGTTTCTCTTCTCAGATCTGTTGATGATGGAGAACACCAAGACGGCGGCCGTGCCGACAGTGGTCATCGATTGCAAGATTATTGAAGCCATCGTCTACAACCGCGCTGCGAAGCCGCCGATCCAGCCCTCCGCAGATCCGTCGCTGATGAAGTACACCAAGATAGTGGCGGTGCCGACAGTGCTAATCGATGCCACGAACATCGAAGTCATCGCCTACAACATCGCTTCGATGGTGGATGGCGCAGATGACCACCCCTCAGCCGCTCGTCATCCCGGCCCTTCTTGCCCATCGCTGCGCGGCCGTGTTCGACGCCGCAAATTGGGATAAATTATGATAAATTTGTATTTTTCAATTTCAAATTGGGATAAAATTGTTCGAACTACTACCTCCGTCTCAAAAAAAGCTTCTCCACGTTCTTGATGTGTCCATGTACATCCGTATGTATGGTTTGAATTCTATCCCAACTTGATTGGGAAGATTGTTTGATATGTATTTGATCCGAGAGGCTAGTACATGCTTTCACTTTTGGGATCCCTTCACTTTTATAAGATGTTCATGCATGCTAAAATTATCGCGCGCATTACTTAGCACAACTAGGAAATTGTACGCCAAAATACAGTGGTTAGAGCCACAACAAAATACAGTGGTTAGAGCCATCTACTGAATAACAATTCTATACTATCTAAATCGTCTACCACAACCACATAACTGCTAGGACAGGGATGACACCTAATAAAACTGCCCAGATGAATCTACTTTTCTCCTCTCCCATCACTTGAAGTTCATGTTCTAGATTTTCTACCACTTGATCAAATACAGCAAGATCTGTCTCAACTCTCAACTTCTCCTTGCGAATAAGCTCTGAATTCTTCTTTTCTTCCTCCATAGTACGCTTCAGCTCGAATATCATCAGGTTTTTACGGGCCAATTCATCACCTAAATTGGCCACCTTCTCCTCCAAATCCATCCTCTGGCTACACCACCGGGTTGATTCATCTTGGTATGCAATGTACCATGGATCATCGGCTTGCCTGGCTAACTGTAACAATAATGGAAAAAAGAACAACTGAAATCACTCCAACAGGCCATGGCAGCACTTCAAATTCAACGGTAGTACAGAGAGCAGAAGCTAGATACCTGCACTTCCAACGAGGTAGGAGAAGTAGAACGTGGCCACGACACGATCGAATCCCCACCCTCACCGGTGTACCCGCTACGATCAGATATTGAGGACTATTTCGCACCTGCAAACTCCAATAAATGACGGGAACCGAATCGATTAGGGGGTGGGGGAGGCAGAAGCGGAGGTCTTACCAAGCTTACTACCAATTGGTGCGCGGAACAAATCCCGAGGTTGAACAACATCAAGTTTCCCTTAAGTGGATCACCCAAGGTTTATCGAACTCAGGAGGTAGAGGTCAAAGATATCCCTCTCAAGCAACCCTGCAATTACGATACAAGAAGTCTCTTGTGTCCCCAACACACCTAATACACTTGTCAGATGTATAGGTGCACTAGTTCGGCGAAGAGATAGTGAAATACAAGTAATATGGATGATTATAAGTAGTAATTGCAATCTGAAATAAAGATGGCAGCAAGCAAACATGTAACAGAACTTGTTGGAAATGGTGTTTCAATGCTTAGAAACAAGGACTAGGGATCATACTTTCACTAGTGGACACTCTCAACATTGATCACATAACTGAATAAATAAATGCTACTTTCTACACTCTCTTGTTGGATAACAAACACCATTCATTGTGTAGGGCTACAGAAGCACACCTCAAGCCGGAGTAAACAAGCTCCACAATATCCGGAGTTCATATCAAAGTAACCTCTAGAGTGCATAATAGACCATTGCAATTTAGACCGAGTACTAACATAGCATACACACTGTCAACAATAGCTATTAAAGGGGGAATAGATCGCATCAATACTATCATAGTAATAGTTAACTTATAATCTACAAGAGATTACAATCATAACCTACGCCAAGTACTACATGATGCACACTGTCAACATTACATCATGGAGGAGGAATAGACTACTTTAATAACATCACTAGAGTAGCACATAGATTAATAGTGATGCAAAGCTCATGATCACATAAAGATCACACCATGGGAGAGAGAGATGAACCACATAGCCACCGGTAGAGCCCTCAGCCTCGGGGGAGAACTACTCCTCCTCATCATGGGAGACAAAGCAACGGCGATGAAGATGGAGGTGGTGTCGATGGAGATGACTCCGGGGCACCGTCCCGCGGGGAAAGCCAACAGAGACTTCTATCCCCCGAATTGGAGTTTCGTGATGGCGGCGCGCCCCTGGAGTCTTTCTCGGGAGTTTCGTCAATCTGTCGAGTTTTTAGGTCACGAGGGACTTTATAGGCGAAGAGGCGGAGTCGGAGAGCCAGGGGGCCCTCCCCATAGGCTGGCGCGGCTAGGGGGCCACCCGCGCGCCTTATGGTGTGGGCCCCTGCTGCCCGCCTCCGACTCTCCTTCAGTGCTCTGGAACCTTCCGGGGAAAATAAGATATTTGGTCTTTGTTTCGTCCAATTCCGAGAATATTGCCCGAACAGCCTTTCTGGAACCAAAAACAACAGAAAACAGGAACTGGCACTGTGGCATCTTGTTTATAGGTTAGTTCCGGAAAATGCATCAAAACGATATAAAGTATGAATAAAACATGTAGGTATTGTCATAAAACTAGCATGGAACATCAGAAATTATAGATACGTTGGAGACGTATCAAGCATCCCCAGCTTAGTTCCTACTCGCCTCGAGTAGGTAAACGATAAAAAGAATAATTTCTGTAGTGACATGCTACTTACACAATCTTGATCATACTATTGTAAAGCATATGAGATGAATGCAGTGATTCGAAGCAATGGTAAAGATAATGACTAAACAACTGAATCATATAGCAAAGACTAATCATGAATAGTACTTTCAAGACAAGCATCAATAAGACTTGCATAGGAGTTAACTCATAAAGCAATAAATTCTTAGTAGAAAGTTTTGAAGCAACACAAAGGAAGATATAAGTTTCAGCAGTTGCTTTCAACTTCAACATGTATATCTCATGGATAATTGTCAACACAAAGTAATATGATGAATGCAAATAAGCAAGTATGTAGGAATCAATGCACACAGTTGACACAAGTGTTTGCTTCTAAGATGGAAAGAAGTAGGTAAACTGACTCAACATAAAGTAAAAGAAAGGCCCTTCGTAGAGGGAAGCATGGATTACTATTTTTTTTGCTAGAGCTTTTATTTTGAAAACATAGAAACAATTTTGTCAACGGTAGTAATAAATCATATGTGTTACGCATAAGACATCCTATAAGTTGCAAGCCTCATGCATAGATTACCAATAGTGCTCGCACCTTGTTCTAATTAGCTTGGATTTACATGGATTATCATTGCATAGCATATGTTTCAACCAAGTGTCACAAAGGGGTACCTCTATGCCGCCTGTACAAAGGTCTAAGGAGAAAGTTCGCATTGGATTTCTTGCTTTTGATTATTCTCAACTTAGACATCCATACCGGGACAACATAGAAAACAGATTATGGACTCCTCTTTAATGCATAAGCATTCAACAACAGATAATATTCTCATAAGAGATTGAGGATTGATGTCCAAACTGAAACTTCCACCATGATTCATGGCTTTAGTTAGCGGCCCAATGTTCTTCTCTAACAATATGTATGCTCAAACCATTCAACTCATGATAAATCACCCTTACTTCAGACAAGACGAACATGCATAGCAACTCACATGATATTCAACAAAGGTAATAGTTGATGGCGTCCCCAGAAACATGGTTACCACTCAACAAGCAACTTATAAGAAATAAGATACATAAGCTACATATTCTTTTCCACAATAGTTTTTAAGGCTATTTTCCCATGAGCTATATATTGCAAAGACAAAGAATGAAATTTTAAAGGTAGCACTCAAGTTATTTACTTTGGAATGGCAGAAATACCACATAGTAGGTAGGTATGGTGGACACAAATGGCATAGGTTTTGGCTCAAGGATTTGGATGCACGATAAATATTCCCTCTCAATACAAGGCTTTGGCTAGCAAGGTTGTTTGAAGCAAACACAAGTATGAACCGGTACAACAAAACTTACATAAGCACATATTGCAAGCATTATAAGACTCTACAATGTCTTCCTTGTTGTTCAAACACTTCACCAGAAAATATCTAGACTTTAGAGAGACCAATCATGCAAACCAAATTTCAACAAGCTCTATGGTAGTTTGATACGTCTCAAACGTATCTATAATTTCTTATGTTCCATGCTACTTTTATGATGATACTCACATGTTTTATACACACTTTATGTCATATTTATGCATTTTACTAAGACTAACCTATCGACAAGATGTCAAGAGCCAGCTTGTTTTTGGCTGTTTTGGTTTCAGAAATCGTACAAAGGAAATATTCTCAGAATTGGACGAAATCAACGCCTAGGGGCTTATTTTTCCACGAATCTTCCAGAAGACCGAAAGGGAAATGAAGTGGGGCGACGAGGCGCCGCCACACTAGGGCCGCGCGGCCAGGCTAGGGCCCGCGCCGCCATAGCGTGTGGGGCCCCCGTCAGCCCCCCGACTCTGCCCTTCCGCCTATAAGAAGCCTTCGTCGAGAATACCCTAGTACCGAGAGCCACGATACGGAAAACCTTCCAGAGACCCCGCCGCCGCCAATCCCATCTCGGGGGATTCAGGAGATCGCCTCCGGCACCCTGCCGGGAGAGGGAATCATCTCCGAGGACTCTTCATTGCCATGATCGCCTCCGGAGTGATGTGTGAGTAGTTCACCCCTGGACTATGGGTCCATAGCAGTAGCTAGATGGTCTTCTTCTCCTCATTGTGCTATCATTGTTAGATCTTGTGAGCTGCCTAACATGATCAAGATCATCTATTTGTAATGCTACATGTTGCGTTTGTTGGGATCCGATGAATATGGAATACTATGTTATGTTGATTATCAATCTATCATCTATGTGTTGTTTATGATCTTGCATGCTCTCCGTTGCTAGTAGAGGCTCTGGCCAAGTTGATACTTGTAACTCCAAGAGGGAGTATTTATGCTCGATAGTGGGTTCATGTCTCCATTAAATCCGGGGGAGTGACAACAACCCCTAAGGTTGTGGATGTGTTGTTGCCACTAGGGATAAAACATCAATTCTTGTCTAAGGATATTTGTGTTGATTATATTACACCATACTTAATGCAATTGTCTGTTGTTTGCAACTTAATACCGGAAGGGGTGCGGATGCTAACCCGAAGGTGGACTTTTTAGGCATAGATGCATGGGATAGCGGTCTATGTACTTTGTCGTAATGCCCAATTGAATTTCACACTACTCATCATAATATGTATGTGCATTGTCATGCCCTCTTTATTTGTCAATTGCCCAACTGTAATTTGTTCACCCAACATGCTATTTATTATTAGAGAGACACACTAGTGAACTGTGGACCCCGGTCCATTCTTTTACATCAAATACAATCTCGCAATACTTGTTCTTACCGGTTTTAGCAAACATCATCTTCCACACTATACATCTAATCCTTTGTTACAGCAAGCGGTGAGATTGACAACCTCACTCTACGTTGGGGCAAAGTACTTTGATTGTGTTGTGCAGGTTCCACGTTGGCACCGGAATCTCGGTGTTGCGCCGCACTACACCCGCCACCATCAACCTTCAACGTGCTTTCTGACCCTACTGATTCGATAACCTTGGTTTCTTCCTGAGGGAAAACTGCTGCTGTACGCATCACACCTTCCTCTTGGGGTTCCCAACGGACGAGTGCTTTACCATCACAAGCAACGTTTTTTCTAGCGCCGTTGCCGGGGAGATCAAGGCACGCTGCAAGGGGAGTCTTCCACTTCCAATCTCTTTACTTTGTTTTTGTCTTGCTTTACTTTACTTTATTTTATTTACTGCTTTGTTTGCTTTCTTATATCAAAATACAAAAAAAATTAGTTACTTGCTTTAGTTTATTTACTATCTTGTTTGCGTTCTCCATATTAAAAACACAAAAAAATTAGTTACTTGCATTTACTTTATCTAGTTTGCTTTATTTACTATTGCTAAAATGGGTACTCCTGAAAATACTAAGTTGTGTGACTTTACAAGAACAAATAATAATGATTTCTTATGCACACCTATTGCTCCACCTGCTACTACAGCAGAATTCTTTGAAATTAAACCTGCTTTACTGAATCTTGTTATGAGAGAGCAATTTTCTGGTGTTAGTTCTGATGATGCTACTACCCATCTTAATAATTTTGTTGAAATATGTGAAATGCAAAAGTATAAGGATGTAGATGGTGAAATTATAAAATTAAAATTGTTTCCTTTCTCCTTAAGAGGAAGAGCTAAAGATTGGTTGCTATCTTTGCCTAAGAATAGTATTGATTCATGGACTAAATGTAAGGATGCTTTCATTGGTAGATATTATCCTCCTGCTAAAATTATATCTTTGAGAAGTAGCATAATGAATTTTAAGCAATTGGATAATGAGCATGTTGCCCAAGCATGGGAAAGAATGAAATCTTTGGTTAAAAATTGCCCAACCCATGGACTGACTACTTGGATGATCATCCAAACCTTTTATGCAGGATTGAATTTTTCTTCGCGGAACCTATTGGATTCAGCTGCTGTTGGTACTTTTATGTCAATCACTTTAGGCGCCGCAACAAAGCTTCTTGATAATATGATGATTAATTACTCTGAATGGCACACTGAAAGAGCTCCACAAGGTAAGAAGGTAAATTCTGTTGAAGAAACCTCCTCCTTGAGTGATAAGATTGATGCTATTATGACTATGCTTGTGAATGGTAGATCTAATGTTGATCCTAATAATGTTCCTTCAGCTTCATTGGTTGCTCAAGAAGAGCATGTTGATGTGAACTTCATTAAAATAATAATTTCAACAACAATGCTTATAGGAATAATTCTGTAACAACTATAGGCCATATCCTTCTAATAATGGTAATGGTTATGGTAATTCTTATGGGAATTCTTACAACAATAATAGAAGTGTACCCCTGGTCTTGAAGCCATGCTTAAAGAATTTATTAGTACACAAACCGCTTTTAACAAATCTTGAAGAAAAAGCTTGGTAAAATTGATATTCTTGCTTCTAAAGTTGATAGTCTTGCTGCTGATGTTGATATTTTAAAATTGAAAGTTATGCCTAATGAAAATAAAGATATTAAGTCATTTTCTACAGCAAACGCCATCCAAGTTAGAATTAATGAGAATATTAGATTGATGACCGAATTGTGTGTTAGGTGGGTGATACGTCTCCGACGTATCGATAATTTCTTATGTTCCATGCCACATTATTGATGATATCTACATGTTTTATGCATACTTTATGTCATATTTATGCATTTTCCGGCACTAACCTATTAACGAGATGCCGAAGAGTCAGTTGCTGTTTTCTGCTGTTTTTGGTTTCAGAAATCCTAGTAAGGAAATATTCTCGAATTGGACGAAATCAACGCCCGGGGGCCTATTTTCACACAAGCTTCCGAAGACCGAAGATGATACGAAGTGGGGCCACGATACGTCTCCAACGTATCGATAATTTCTTGTGTTCCATGCCACATTATTGATGTTATCTACATGTTTTATGCACACTTTATGTCATATTCGTGCATTTTCCGGAACTAACCTATTAACAAGATGCCGAAGTGCCGGTTGCTGTTTTTGGTTTCAGAAATCCTAGTAACGAAATATTCCCGGAACACACGAGAGGGACCGTAGGGGGCACAGCCCACCACACCATGCTGGCGCGCCTAGGGGGCCCGCGCCCTAGGGTTTGGCCGCCCTTCGACCCCAGGCGCCGCCTCTTCGCCTATAAGAAGCCCCCGGATCGAAAACCCGATACCAATTGACGAAAACCACGAAACCTTTCAGCCGCCGCCATCGCGCCAAGATGCGGGACGGGATCTCTGTTCCGCACCTGCGGAGCGGGAAAGTGCCCGGAAGGCTCCTCCATCGACACTGCCATCTCCACCGCCATCTTCATCACCGCTGCTCCCATGAGGAGGTAGTTCTCCATCAAGGCTGGGCTGTACCGGTAGCTATGTGGTTCATCTCTCTTCCATGTACTTCAATACAATGATCTCATTGAGATTCATATGAGTTTGTATCACTACTATCTATGTGCTACTCTAGTGATGTTATTAAAGTAGTTCTATTCCTCCTACACGTGTGCAAAGGTGACAGTGCGTGCACCGTGTTAGTACTTGGTTTATGCTATGATCATGATCTCTTGAAGATTGCGAAGTTAACTATTGCTATGATAATATTGATGTGATCTATTCCTCCTACATATGCATGAAGGTGACAGTGTGCATGCTATGCTAGTACTTGGTTTAGTCTGTTGATCTATCTTACACTAAAGGTTACTAAAACATGAGCATTATTGTGGAGCTTGTTAACTCCAGCATTGAGGGTTCGTGTAATCCTACGCAATGTGTTCATCATCCAACAAAAGTGTAGAGTATGCATTTATCTATTCTGTTATGTGATCAATGTTGAGAGTGTACACTAGTGAAAGTCTAATCCCTAGGCCTTGTTCCTAAATACTGCTGAGTTACTACTGCTTGTTTACTGTTTTACTGTGTTACTACTGCTGCAATACTACCACCATCAACTACACGCCAAGCACTTTTCTCGGCATCACTGCTACTTCATACTTATTTATACCACCTGTATTTCACTATCTCTTCGCCGAACTAGTGCACCTATTAGGTGTGTTGGGGACACAAGAGACTTCTTGCTTTGTGGTTGTGGTTGCATGAGAGGGATATCTTTGACCTCTTCCTCCCTGAGTTCGATAAACCTTGGGTATCCACTTAAGGGAAACTTGCTGCTGTTCTACAAACCTCTGCTCTTGGAGGCCCAACACTGTCTACAAGAATAGAAGCTCCCGTAGACATCAAGCACTTTTCTGGCGCCGTTGCCGGGGAGGAAAAAAAGGCACTCATACTACGGTCCCAGGTAGTATTTTCTGCGCCGTTGTGTGTGTGCTCAAAGCTATTTCCTTTAGATCCTGCAATTGCATCTTGTTGTTTCTTGTTTACACTAGTTTGGCATAATGTACAAGAGTGAGCTTCTTATTCTATTTCCTGATTTAAAACATGGATTGTTTGATGCGAAAATTAAAAACCTATGGAATCTTATTTGCATGCTGGTAGTAATATTAGTATGAACGCTTTGAACACCATTGTTGATAATGTAGAAAGTTCTAAGCTTGGGGAAGCTGGTTTTCATGATATTTTTAGTCCCCCAAGCATTGAGGAGAAAATTTTCTTTGATGATACTTTGCCTCCTATTTATGATGATTATAATGATAGTGGTCTCTTGGTGCCACCTACTATGGAGAGTAAATTTTGTTGTGATTATACTATGCCTCCTACACTTGATGAGAATAATAATGATAGCTACTTTGTTGAATTTGCTCCCACTACAACTAATAAAATTGACTATGCTTATGTTGGGAGTAGTAATTATTTTATGCATGAGACTCATGATAAGAATGTTTCATTTGATAGTTATATTGTTGAGTTTGCTCATGTTGCTACTGAAAGTTATTATGAGAGAGGAAAATATGGTTGTAGAAATTTTCATGTTACTAAAATGCCTCTCTATGTGCTGAAATTTTTGAAGCTACACTTGTTTTATCTTCCTATGCTTGTTACTTTGCTCTTCATGAACTTGTTTATTTACAAGATTCCTATGCATAGGAAGCATGTTAGACTTAAAAGTGTTTTGAATTTGCCTCTTGATGCTCTCTTTTGCTTCAACTACTATTTCTTGCGAGTGCATCATTAAAACTGCTGAGCCCATCTTAATGGCTAAAAAGAAAGAACTTCTTGGGAGATAACCCATGTGTTATTTTGCTACAGTACTTTGTTTTATATTTGTTTCTTGGAAGTTGTTTACTACTGTAGCAACCTCTCCTTATCTTAGTTTTGTGTTTTGTTGTGCCAAGTAAAGTCTTTGATAGTAAAGTAAGTACTAGATTTGGATTCGCAGAAACAGATTCTTTCTGTCACGAATCTGGGTCTAATTCTCTGTAGGTAACTCGAGAAAATTATGCAAATTTACGTGAGTGATCCTCGATATGTACGCAACTTTCATTCAATTTGAGAATTTTCATTTGAGCAAGTCTGGTGGCCTAATAAAATCCATCTTTACGGACTGTTCTGACAGATTCTGCCTTTATTTCGCATTGCCTCTTTTGCTATGTTGGATGAATTTCTTTGATCCATTAATGTCCAGGTAGCTTTATGCAATGTCCAGAAGTGTTAAGAATGATTGTGTCACCTCTGAACATGTTAATTTTTATTGTCCACTAACCCTCTAATGAGTTGTTTGAGTTTGGTGTGGAGGAAGTTTTCAAGGGTCAAGAGAGGAGGATGATATACTACGATCAAGGAGAGTGAAAGCTCTAAGCTTGGGGATGCACCCGGTGGTTCATCCCTGCATATATCAAGAAGACTCAAGCGTCTAAGCTTGGGATGCCCAAGGCATCCCCTTCATCGACAACATTATTGGTTCCTCCCCTGAAACTATATTTTTGTTCCATCACATCTTATGTGCTTTTTCTTGGAGCGTCGGTTTGTTTTTGTTTTTGTTTTTGTTTGAATAAATGCTTGTGTGGGAGAGACACGCTCCGCTGGTTCGTATGAACACATGTGTTCTTAGCTTATAATATTCATGGCGAAGTTTCTTCGATAAATTGTTATATGGTTGGAATTGGAAAATGATACATGTAGTAATTGCTATAAATGTCTTGGGTAATGTGATACTTGGCAATTGTTGTGCTCATGTTTAAGCTCTTGCATCATATGCTTTGCACCCATTAATGAAGAAATACATAGAGCATGCTAAAATTTGGTTTGCATATTTGGTTTCTCTAAGGTCTAGATAATTTCTAGTATTGAGTTTGAACAACAAGGAAGACGGTGTAGAGTCTTATAATGTTTTCAATATGTCTTTTATGTGAGTTTTGCTGCGGTTCATCCTTGTGTTTGTTTCAAATAAACCTTGCTAGCCTAAACCTTGTATCGAGAGGGAATACTTCTCATGCATCCAAAATCCTTGAGCCAACCACTATGCCATTTGTGTCCACCATACCTACCTATGCTACATGGTATTTTCCCGCCATTCCAAAGTAAATTGCTTGAGTGCTACCTTTAAAATTCCATCATTCACCTTTGCAATATATAGCTCATGGGACAAATAGCTTAAAAACTATTGTGGTATTGAATATGTAATTATGCACTTTATCTCTTATTAAGTTGCTTGTTGTGCGATAACCATGTTTACTGGGGAACGCCATCAACTCATTGTTGAATTTCATGTGAGTTGCTATGCATGTTCGTCTTGTCTGAAGTAAGGGCGATCTACATGAGTTGAATGGTTTGAGCATGCATATTGTGAGAGAAGAACATTGGGCCGCTAACTAAAGCCATGATTCATGGTGGAAGTTTCAGTTTTGGACAAATATCCTCAAATCTCTAATGAGAAAAGAATTAATTGTTGTCAAATGCTTAAAGCATTAAAAGAGGAGTCCATTATCTGTTGTCTATGTTGTCCCGGTATGGATGTCTAAGTTGAGAATAATCAAAAGCGAGAAATCCAAATGCGAGCTTTCTCCTTAGACCTTTGTACAGGCGGCATAGAGGTACCCCTTTGTGAAACTTGGTTAAAGCATATGTATTGCGGTGATAATCCAGGTAGTCCAAGCTAATTAGGACAAGGTGCGGGCACTATTAGTACACTATGCATGAGGCTTGCAACTTGTAAGATATAATTTACATGATACATATGCTTTATTACTACCGTTGACAAAATTGCTTCATGTTTTCAAAATCAAAGCTCTAGCACAAATATAGCAATCGATGCTTTTCCTCTATGAAGGACCATTCTTTTACTTTCATTGTTGAGTCAGTTCACCTATTTCTCTCCACCTCAAGAAGCAAACACTTGTGTGAACTGTGCATTGATTCCTACATACTTGCATATTGCATTTGTTATATTGCTTTGCATTGACAATTATCCATGAGATATACATGTTACAAGTTGAAAGCAACCGCTGAAACTTAATCTTCTTTTGTGTTGCTTCAATACCTTTACTTTGAATTATTACTTTATGAGTTAACTCTTATGCAAGACTTATTGATGCTTGTCTTGAAGTGCTATTCATGAAAAGTCTTTGCTTTATGATTCACTTGTTTACTCATGTCATACACATTGTTTTGATCGCTGCATTCTCTACATATGCTTTACAAATAGTATGATCAAGATTATGATGGCATGTCACTCCAGAAATTATCTTTGTTATCGTTTTACCCTGCTCGGGACGAGCAGAACTAAGCTTGGGGATGCTGATACGTCTCAACGTATCGATAATTTCTTGTGTTCCATGCCACATTATTGATGTTATCTACATGTTTTATGCACACTTTATGTCATATTCGTGCATTTTCTGGAACTAACCTATTAACAAGATGCCGAAGTGCCAGTTCCTGTTTTTGTTTTTGGTTTCAGAAATCCTAGTAACGAAATATTCTCGGAATCGGACGAAATCAACGCCAAAGATCTTAGAATCCCCGAAGCATCCAACACACGAGAGGGACCGAGGGGGGGCACAGCCCACCACACCATGCCGGCGGCGCCTAGGGGGCCCGCGCCCCCTAGGGTTTAGCCAGCCCTTCGACCCCCTGGCGCCGCCTCTTCGCCTATAAGAAGCCCTGGATCGAAAAACCCGATACCAATTGATGAAACCCAGAAACCTTCCAGAGCCGCCGCCACGCGAAGCCAAGATCTGGGGACAGGATCTCCCGGCACCCTGCCGGACGGGGAAGTGCCCCGGGAGGCTCCTCCATCGACACCGCTGCCATCTCCACCGCCATCTTCATCACCGTTGCTCCCATGAGGAGGGAGTAGTTCTCCATCAAGGCTCGGGGCTGTACCGGTAGCTATGTGGTTCATCTCTCTCCATGTACTTCAATACAATGATCTCATTGAGATTCATATGAGTTTGTATCACTACTATCTATGTGCTACTCTAGTGATGTTATTAAAGTAGTTCTATTCCTCCTACACGTGTGCAAAGGTGACAGTGCGCACCGTGTTAGTACTTGGTTTATGCTATGATCATGATCTCTTGAAGATTGCGAAGTTAACTATTGCTATGATAATATTGATGTGATCTATTCCTCCTACATATGCATGACAGTGTGCATGCTATGCTAGTACTTGGTTTAGTCTGTTGATCTATCTTACACTAAAGGTTACTAAAACATGAGCATTATAGTGGAGCTTGTTAACTCCGGCATTGAGGGTTCGTGTAATCCTACGCAATGTGTTCATCATCCAACAAAAGTGTAGAGTATGCATTTATCTATTCTGTTATGTGATCAATGTTGAGAGTGTCCACTAGTGAAAGTCTAATCCCTAGGCCTTGTTCCTAAATACCGCTGAGTTACTACTGCTTGTTTACTTGTTTCATGTGTTACTACTCTGCAATACTACCACCATCAACTACACCGCCAGCAAGCACTTTTCTGGCACCGTTGCTACTGCTCATACTTATTTATACCACCTGTATTTCACTATCTCTTCGCCGAACTAGTGCACCTATTAGGTGTGTTGGGGACACAAGAGACTTCTTGCTTTGTGGTTGCAGGGTTGCATGAGAGGGATATCTTTGACCTCTTCCTCCCGAGTTCGATAAACCTTGGGTATCCACTTAAGGGAAACTTGCTGCTGTTCTACAAACCTCTGCTCTTGGAGGCCCAACACTGTCTACAAGAATAGAAGCTCCCGTAGACATCAGCCACGAGCTAGCCACACAGCAGGGCAGCGCGGCCCAAGCCCTGGCCGCGCCGGCCTAGCGTGTGGGGCCCTCGTGTGGCCCCCTGACCTATCTCCTCCGCCTACGTATAGCCTTCGTCGCGAAACCCCAGATGCGAGATCCACGATACGGAAAACCTTCCAGAGACGCCGCCGCCAATCCCATCTTGGGGGATTCAGGAGATCGCCTCCGGCACCCTGCCGAGAGGGGAATCATCTCCCGGAGGACTCTTCACCGCCATGGTCGCCTCCGGAGTGATGAGTGAGTAGTTCACCCCTAGACTATGGGTCCATATCAGTAGCTAGATGGTCGTCTTCTCCTAATTATGCTTCATTGTCGGGTCTTGTGAGCTTCCTAACATGATCAAGATCATCTATCTGTAATGCTATATGTTGTGTTTGTTGGGATCCGATGGATAGAGAATACTATGCTATGTTGATTATCAATCTATTATCTATGTGTTGTTTATGATCTTGCATGCTCTCCGTTATTAGTAGAGGCTCTGGCCAAGTTTTTGCTAGTAACTCCAAGAGGGAGTATTTATGCTCGATAGTGGGTTCATGCCTCCATTAAATCTGGGACAATGACAGAAAGTTCTAAGGTTGTGGATGTGCTGTTGCCACTAGGGATAAAACATTGATGCTATGTCCGAGGATGTAGTTATTGATTACATTACGCACCATACTTAATGCAATTCTCTATTGTTTTTAACTTAATACTGGAAGGGTTCGGATGATAACTTCAAGGTGGACTTTTAGGCATAGATGCATGCCGGATAGCGGTCTATGTACTTTGTCGTAATGCCCAATTAAATCTCACAATACTCTTCATATCATGTATGTGCATTGTCATGCCCTCTCTATTTGTCAATTGCCCAACGTAATTTGTTCACCCAACATGCTATTTATCTTATGGGAGAGACACCTCTAGTGAACTGTGGACCCGGTCCATTCTTTTACATCGAATACAATCTACTACAATACTTGTTCTACTGTTTTCTGCAAACATCATCATCCACACTATACATCTAATCCTTTGTTACAGCAAGCCGGTGAGATTGACAAGCTCACTGTTTCGTTGGGGCAAAGTACTTTGGTTGTGTTGTGCAGTTCCACGTTGGCGCCGGAATCCCTGGTGTTGCACCGCACTACATCTCGCCATCAACCTTCAACGTGCTTCTTGCTCCCTACTGGTTCGATAAACCTTGGTTTCTTACCGAGGGAAAACTTGCCGCTGTACGCATCACACCTTCCTCTTGGGGTTCCCAACGGTCGCGTGTTGTACGCCTATCAAGACTGTTCTGCGCGCCGTTGCCGGGAGATCAAGACACGCTGCAAGGGGAGTCTCCACATTCCAATCTCTTTACTTTGTTTTTGTCTTACTTTGTTTTATTTACTATTTGTTTGCTGCACTAAATCAAAATACAAAAAAATTAGTTGTTAGCTTTACTTTATTTGCTATCTTGTTTGCTATATTAAAAACACAAAAAAATTAGTTACTTGCATTTACTTTATCTAGTTTGCTTTATTTACTATAGCTAAAATGAGTAATCGTGAAGTCGAAGTTCGTTCGTTTAAGCAACAAGGGGGAGAATGTTTAAAAGATGCTTGGTATAGAATTAGTGATGCCCATAATAGGTGCACTAAGAAACACTCCACCACTATCTTACTCAGGAATTTTTATGTTGGTATCTCTAGCTGGAATAGGTATGTTCTTGATTGTCTCGCGGGAGGTAACTTCCTAGGTACTCCTGCTTTAGAAGCTAGTTGCATTATTGAGAGTTTATTTGGAATACCACCTGTTAATGAAGTTAAAATTGAAACCTCTCTTGAAGATGTCATGAAAAAGTTGGAAACCATAGAGCAAAACCTTCCAAGTATTGATACTACTTTGGGAGCATTACTTGATAGCACTGATAAACTTGATAAATCTCTAGGTGGAATTAATGAGAGAATCACCATCTTAGAATCTTGTGCTATTCATGATAATCAAACCCAAAGGATTAGCGAACTTGAAGAGGCTATGGGAACATTGGGTTCAACCTTTTCATCTATAAAGTTTAGAGAGAAAGCTTATGTGGGTAAGGAGCAAAAGTTCATGTATGTCTCTAAGGTGCCTAAACCAAAAAGCTATTATAGGCCTAAAATTGATAAAGCTCTTAAAACCACTATAGATAAGGGAGCATCTAAGATCCCCAATGGGACAAATTGTGAAAATTATGATGTTGATGTTTCATTTGATAATACTTGATATACACTTTCTGCGCCTAGCTGAAAGGCGTTAAAGAAAAGCGCTTATGGGAGACAACCCATGTTTTTACTACTGCACTTTTATTTTATATTTGAGTCTTGGAAGTTGTTACTACTGCAGCAACCTCTCCTTATCTTAGTTTTGTGCATTGTTGTGCCAAGTAAAGTCGTTGATAGTAAGGTTCATACTAGATTTGGATTACTGCGCAGAAACAGATTTCTTTTCTGTCACGAATCTGGGCCTAATTCTCTGTAGGTAACTCAGAAAATTATGCCAATTTACGTGAGTGATCCTCAGATATGTACGCAACTTTCATTCAATTTGAGCATTTTCATTTGAGCAAGTCTGGTGCCTCTTAGAAATTCGTCTTTACGAACTGTTCTGTTTTGACAGATTCTGCCTTTTATTTCGCATTGCCTGTTTTGCTATGCTTGATGGATTTTTCGATTCCATTAACTTTCAGTAGCTTTGTGAAATGTCCAGAAGTGTTAAGAATGATTGTGTCACCTCTGAAAATGTAAATTTTGATTGTGCACTAACCCTCTAATGAGTTGTTTTGAGTTTGGTGTGGAGGAAGTTTTCAAGGATCAAGAGAGGAGGATGATACAATATGATCAAGGAGAGTGAAAGATCTAAGCTTGGGGATGCCCCGGTGGTTCACCCCTGCATATTTCAAGAAGACTCAAGCGTCTAAGCTTGGGGATGCCCAAGGCATCCCCTTCTTCATCGACAACATTATCAGGTTCCTCTAGTGAAACTATATTTTTATTCCATCACATCTTATATACTTTGCTTGGAGCGTTGGTTTGTTTTTGTTTTTGTTTTGTTTGAATAAAATGGATCCTAGCATTCATTGTGTGGGAGAGAGACACGCTCCGCTGTTGCATATGGACAAATATGTCCTTAGACTTTACTCATAGTATTCATGGCGAAGGTTGAATCTTCTTCGTTAAATTGTTATATGGTTGGAATCGGAAAATGATATATGTAGTAATTGGTAAAATGTCTTGGATAATGTGATACTTGGCAATTGTTGTGCTCATGTTTAAGCTCTTGCATCATATACTTTGCACCCATTAATGAAGAAATACATAGAGCTTGCTAAAATTTGGTTTGCATAATTGGTCTCTCTAAGGTCTAGATAATCTCTAGTATTGAGTTTGAACAACAAGGAAGACGGTAGAGTCTTATAATGTTTACAATATGTCTTTTATGTGAGTTTTGCTGCACCGGTTCATCCTTGTGTTTGTTTCAAATAACCTTGCTAGCCTAAGCCTTGTATCGAGAGGGAATACTTCTCATGCATCCAAAATCCTTGAGCCAACCACTATGCCATTTGTGTCCACCATACCTACCTACTACATGGTATTTCTCCGCCATTCCAAAGTAAATTGCTTGAGTGCTACCTTTAAATTTCTATCCTCTACCTTTGCAATATATAGCTCATGGGACAAATAGCCTAAAAACTATTGTGGTATTGAATATGTACTTATGCATTTTATCTCTTACTAGCAAAAGTGCCCGTGCGTTGCACCGGGTAACCAAATACTCAAACGCTCCAGAAAACCATCGGTGTTGATACTTCTCCTCCTTGTCACCAATCATCGATGGTGGTCATGTTTTCTCATTTTGATAGTAATATTAGATTGCAATTCTCTCTCTGTAATGAATGTGGATGCTATCCTCAAATTTTATTAAGATGTGAAACAAAATTATAGTTAGTATATACATATTATTTTGCTAACGGTTCCAAAGTTTAGAACTAAAAATGTCTAGCTCATTACAAAAAGTACACTACTTTTAGTAAAAAGTTCAGGGCAAAATATTGTGATTAGAATTTAATTAACACGATACAATGGCCTTTATTCATGCTCTATTCCAAAAAGCTGATACCTGGTATCATTTGATGAACGCTAGTATGTCTTTATTCTGATCCTGGAAAACTGCAGTTCGAAATTTAATTAAAATATCTTTTGGAATCCACCGGCTAAGAGTAAGGACCAACTACACTCTTATATATACACATTTCTTCTTAAGACTTCCACAATGAGAATGCGCCAGATTATTCAAAAAGAGGTGCCACATGACCATTGATGCCAGATGAAACAATTATTGTCAAAAGGAGGCCTCCGCTGATAATTTTTCTAGCCAAACCCCCCGCGCCTCCCTTCACAGGAGTAAAGAAAATGCTCGATTGCCTCCAGTAAGTTTTATCTGGCGCCACGGCTCCAGGCTGGGCACGGGGCAGCTTCACATCTTGGCGGTAGCGCCATTCGAATCGGCGGACAGTTTGGGTACCATTAATTCAACTTCTCAATCTCAGAGAAATCATCAAGCAAGCTCATGTCAAGCACCATGACGGACAATGGTACCATGCTTCCTAGCTCCGATGTGGTCTAGTTCAGATACCAACGTAGAGGTCCACGACTCCGTATTTTCATTGACATCACTCACCGTCTAGAGCTTGCAGGCCTCGTGCGCTTACTTCATCCGCGCGGACTACAGCTCGGTATCCCTCCCGATTCAGCATGTTTTCTGGTCCTTAATCGCACGTTACTTAATCGCACGTTACCTGAGGGCTGTTGGATAATTAGGCACAATTTCCATGATTAATTCCAGAATATTAAGCATGACGACAGTAACTACTAACATGTGAAACTCGAACATACTAGATGTAGTGATCAACATGAACAGTAGCATAGCAAACAGTACAACATCCATCGCTAAACAGATCGAGATATGTCGCACGTACCGATCTGGTGGAGGTGGCGGTGGAGGTGTAGCAGATGATGTCGCGGCAGTAACGTTGTTGATGACAATGTTGTTGACGACGGGTCGAAGTAGATGGCGTTGAAGACGACGGTAGGCAGCACCGCCCGACTTGGACGGAAGGCGACCCGTGATGAAGAGCTTGAGCAGTCGCGCAGAGCGCTTCCCAAAAACCTAATTCGCCCTCTCCCGTACAGGATCGCAAGGACGAGTGGTTCCGGAGACCTGCTCTCCCGTTCGCCGATGCACGTCGGCTCGCGGGATGGAGTAGGCTATGATGGCGGCGCAAGCAGAGAGAGGTGGAAACCCTAACTCATGTATTGGATGTGTTTCTGCGGTAGCCGGGCAGGAGATTATATAGGCTCGGGAAACCCTAGGCAACGTGGGCCACGACCACGTCGCACGAACGTTTCGAGTCGGTTACAGATAGCCCACGATCCGGGAGCGACCCGAACCAACTAACTGCGACGCGTCCGTCTAGGACTCTGTTCGTTTTCCTGAGCTGCAAAAAGTAAGGAAAGTCTCGGCTCGAGGCTCAATCCACTCACCACGAGCGCGGCGCGCGTCGTGACGTGTCGTGTCGAGACGAGACGAGACGAGCGAGCGAGGAGGAGGAGCGCGCGTGTAGCACTCCTATTCTCACTCACTTACTAGTGGTGGAACAACCCACCTTATAAGGTGGTCTAACTTCCTCCCAACTTTCCATGTGGGACTAAACTTCCCACCTCTTGCCACTCCCTAGTGAGCTGCCACCAACTTGGGCTCAAACTCACAAGGCTGCCACTATGTGGGCTTTGAGATTTATAGGAAAACTGAAATCTAATTTGGGCCACTAAAAGTGGGCCCAATATTTCAACAATCCCCCACCAGATCTCAAATCCCCATTTAGAGATTTACCAATACTCGCTGCTTGTTTATATACCAGTGTTTCAGCGGAGACTGTTAAGTTGAACTTCCGCCTAGAACCTTAAGCTACATCCACTCACACTTGAACAATGGACTAAGCCTTGAATTGCAAGTTTTGCGTGAACAGGGTTTCACTCAAAGTCATGACCAGTACATGGCTGCCAGTAGCCTACCCCGCGGGTGAAGCATATGCGTCATACTTCATGGTCTCTTCATGAGTTTACTAGAGATCACCCAAATCTCATAGATTGCGACGTTTAACAATCGGACTCATATAGGTGTGTTATTTCAAGAATGCTCTGTAGGACAGCATCTTTGCTAAAATAGCCAACATAAACACATTAAGGCTTGTTGCCAACCTGCCTTACAGCAATTGAGAGTTGTGCATCTTCACATAGAGAGGGTTACATAATACTCTCCTCAATTAAACCACTAGTTTGTTCTCCCAGGTCCTAATTCACGGGATCTCCGATCACAAAGGTTGGGTTACCACTATGGCGTAACATCAACGGGTCTCAAACCCATCTCCCTCGATGCACTTTCTATCACATTACGTGATAGTCCCTTTGTAAAGGGATCTGCCAGGTTTTTGTCTGTTTGAATATATGTAACAGTTATTACTCCGGAGTTTCGCAATTTCCTGACAGACTTCAAACGTCTCTTGACGTGTCTTGATGACTTCGCGTTATCCTTAGAATTATTCACTTTGACAATTACAGTTTGATTGTCACAATTCAAAAGGATTGCCGGAACAGGTTTTTCAACCACAGGCAAGTCCATCAAGAGCTCACGCAACCATTCTGATTCAACAGTGGTTGTGTCTAAAGCAGTAAGTTCTGCTTCCATAGTTGACCTCGTCAATATGGTTTGCTTACAAGATCTCCATGACACTGCGCCACCTCCAAAGGTAAATACATACCCACTTGTGGCGTACAGATCAGCTACATCTGAGATCCAATTCGAATCACTATATCCTTCAAGCACAGCTGGATGCCCTGAATAGTGAATCCCATAACTCATTGTACCACATAGGTAGCGCATGACCCTATCAAGTGCATGCCAATGATCAGTACCCGGGTTTGACATGAACCTACTCAACTTGCTAACAGCAAAAGAGATGTCGGGTCTAGTCGCGCTCGCTAAGTACATGAGTGAGCCAACGATCTGAGAATATCTCAATTGATCTATGGCAATCCTCCGGTTCTTGCGTAGTGTCACACTGGGATCATAAGGTGTTGAAGAAGGCTTGCTATCAATATAGCCGAACCGGCTCAAGATCTTCTCAACATAATGGGATTGCGTTAGAGTAATCCCACTCTCATTCTTAATCAGCTTGATATTCAGAATCACATCAGCTTCTCCCAGATCTTTCATATCAAAACTCTTTGACAAGAAAGACTTGACCTCGTGTATTACTCTCATGTTTGTACCAAAGATCAGAATATCATCCACATACAAACATAGTATAACACCTTCGCCCCCACCATAGCGATAGTAAACACACTTGTCAGCCTCATTGACAACAAAGCCTACAGAAGTTAAAGTTCTGTCAAACTTCTCATGCCATTGCTTAGGTGCTTGTTTCAGGCCATATAAGGATTTCAGCAACTTGCACACCTTTCTTTCTTCACCTTTTACTACAAACCCATCAGGCTGATCCATATAGATTTCCTCTTCCAACTCTCCATTAAGGAAAGCTGTCTTTACGTCCATTTGATGAATGATAAGACCATAGGAGGCAGCCATGGATAGTAGTACTCGAATGGTGGTAAGTCTAGTGACAGGTGAATAGGTGTCGAAGTAATCTTCGCCTTCTCTCTGTGTGTAGCCTTTCGCTACAAGCCGCGCCTTGTACTTTTCAATAGTACCATCAGGTCTTAGCTTCTTCTTGAACACCCATTTGCAGCCCACAGGCTTGCATCCATGGGGTCGTTCTGATAGCTCCCAAGTTCCATTAGAAAGGATCGAGTCCATCTCGTTATGGACAGCTTCTTTCCAGTCATCTGCATCTGGAGATGCATATGCCTCTGCAATGGACGTGGGAGTATCATCCACAAGGTACACAATGAAATCATCACCAAAGGATTTTTCAATCCTTCGTCTCTTGCTCCGTTTAGGAGCTTCATTGTCATCCTTCTCAGTAACATTCTCATGTGATTGTTCAAAATACTCATTAGATGTACTGGACTCAGGAATTATCTCAGTAGAAATTCTAGCAATGCTATGCATATCTTTCATAGGAAACATATTCTCAAAAAATGTTGCATCACGAGATTCCATAATAGTATCAACATGCATATCAGGCACCTCGGATTGAACTACTAAAAATCTATATCCTACACTCCGAGGAGCATAACCTAGAAAGATACAATCCACTGTCTTTGGTCCAAGTTTGCGCTTCTTAGTAATTGGAATATTGACTTTCGCCAAACATCCCCATGTGCGCAAATACGAAAGTGATGGTTTTCTCCCAGCCCACTCCTCGTAAGGGGTTTTATCTTTATTCTTGTTAGGAACTCTATTCAGGACATGACATGAAGTCAACAAAGCCTCCCCCACCATGCCTTTGATAAACCAGCAGTGGCTAACATGGAATTCACCAAGTCAGTCAGCGTGCGGTTTTTCCTCTCGGCAACCCCGTTTGATTGGGGTGAATAGGGAGGCGTCCTCTCATGAATAATGCCATGTTCCTCACAGAATTCATCAAAGATTTTAGGAAAATATTCACCACCACGATCCGACCTAAGACGCTTGATCTTTCTCTCTAGTTGATTTTCAACTTCAGCCTTATAAATTTTAAAGTAGTCTAAAGCTTCATCTTTAGTTCGCAACAAATAAACATAGCAAAATCTAGTCGCATCATCAATCAATGTCATGAAATATCTCTTTCCACCTTTTGTCAACACACCATTCATCTCGCATAGATCAGAATGTATGAGTTCTAGAGGTGCCAAGTTTCTCTCCTCGGCCGCCTTGTGAGGCTTCCGAGGTTGCTTTGATTGCACACAACTATGGCACTTAGAACCTTTGGCAATGGTGAAATTCGGAATTAAACTTAAACTGGATAGCCGAGACATTAAACCAAAATTAATGTGACATAAACGAGAATGCCAAACACTGGTATCATCACTAACATTGCCACATATATGGTTCACAGACTTATTACTGAAATCAGAAAGCGAAAAGCGGAACAAGCCTCCGCACTCATAGCCTTTACCAATAAATTGTCCAAACTTGGAAACAACTACTTTATTCGACTCTAAAACAACCTTAAACCCATCTCTGCATAGAAGGGAGCCGCTAACGAGATTCTTGTTCATAGTAGGGACATGCTGCACGTTCCTCAGCTGCACGATCTTCCCCGAAGTGAACTTCAGATCTACCGTGCCAACACCACGAACAGAAGCATGTGACCCATTCCCCATCAAGACGGAAGAATCCCGGGCGACCTGGTAAGAAGTGAACATGGATATGTCAGCACACACATGAACATTAGCACCTGTATCAATCCACCAACATGGAGATTGAAATACCGAAAGAACAGTAAAGAGATTACCGTACCCATCAGCATTGCTAGCGGTCACCGTGTTGACTTGCCTCGCCTTTTTCTTGCGGTCTGCCCTCTCTGGACAGTCCTTAGAAAAGTGGCCAGTCTCTCCACATGTAAAGCAGCTCAGATCTGCTTTGTTTATCATCTTCTTCTTCTTGAAGGTTGTAGTCTTCATAGGCTTATTGAAGGAGGGCTTGTTATTCCCTTTGTTCTTGTTGTAGGGTTTCTTCTGCACCATGTTGGCGCTAGACTGACCCTCTCCTTTCTCAGTATTATCCTTAGCCCGAGCTTTCTCCTCAACATCAAGAGATGCTATCAGATTTTCAACTGATATCTCCTGTCTCTTGTGTTTGAGAGTTGTGGCAAAGTTCCTCCATGAAGGGGGCAACTTAGCGATGATGCATCCAGCCACAAACTTGTCAGGTAAGGCACACTTAAGGAGTTCAAGCTCTTTCGCAATGCACTGTATCTCATGAGCTTGTTCGACTACAGAACGGTTGTTAACCATCCTGATGTCATGGAAGTTCTCCATGATGTACAGTTCACTGCCTGCATCGGTTGCACCGAACTTAGCATTCAGTGCATCCCAGAGCTCTTTACCGTCTGTTATGTGCATGTACACATCACACAGACGATCAGCAAGAATACTCAGAACGCATCCGACGAAGAGAGTATTGTTTTCCTTGAACTTGTTCTGATCTTGGTCAGATATAGTTCCTTCAGGTAAACCATCAGTAACTTCGAACACTTTCAGATGAGTAAGCCAGAGCATGGCCTTATACTGCCACCTCTTAAAGTGCACACCGGTAAACTTATCCGGCCTCAGTGCATCGGAAAAACCAGCCATTGTTAACTCAGGAAATTGCCTACAATTAGGTTTTTGGATTGTTGGATAATTAGGCACAATTTCCATGATTAATTCCAGAATATTAAGCATGACGACAGTAACTACTAACATGTGAAACTCGAACACTAGATGTAGTGATCAACATGAACAGTAGCATAGCAAACAGTACAACATCCATCGCTAAACAGATCGAGATATGTCGCACGTACCGATCTGGTGGAGGTGGCGGTGGAGGTGTAGCAGATGATGTCGCAGCAGAACGTTGTTGATGACAACGTTGTTGACGAAGGGGACGACGGGTCGAAGTAGATGGCGTTGAAGACGACGGTAGGCAGCACCGCCCGACTTGGACGGAAGGCGACCCGTGATGAAGAGCTTGAGCAGTCGCGCAGAGCGCTTCCCAAAAACCTAATTCGCCCTCTCCCGTACAGGATCGCAAGGACGAGTGGTTCCGGAGACCTGCTCTCCCGTTCGCCGATGCACGTCGGCTCGCGGGATGGAGTAGGCTATGATGGCGGCGCAAGCAGAGAGAGGTGGAAACCCTAACTCGTGTATTGGATGTGTTTCTACGGTAGCCGGGCAGGAGATTATATAGGCTCGGGAAACCCTACGCGTGGGAACGAACGTGCACGAAGTAAGGAGTCTCGGCTCGAGGCTCAATCCACTCACCACGAGCGCGGCGCGCGTCGTGTCGTGACGTGACGTGACGTGTCGTGACGAGCGAGGAGGAGGAGGAGCGCGCGTGTAGCACTCCTATTCTCACTCACTTACTAGTGGTGGAACAACCCACCTTATAAGGTGGTCTAACTTCCTCCCAACTTTCCATGTGAGACTAAACTTCCCACCTCTTGCCACTCCCTAGTGAGCTGCCACCAACTTGGGCTCAAACTCACAAGACTGCCACTATGTGGGCTTTGAGATTTATAGGAAAAACTGAAATCTAATTTGGGCCACTAAAAGTGGGCCCAATATTTCAACAAGGGCATCCCTCTAATAAGGCAGATCGGTCGCGGTCTCACAGACCTAGATTGCGACATCGTCGGCGTAGGGTAACGCTGCCTCATCGGCCTAGGATGACTGTTGCTGCTCAACCTCGCCTCTCATCTTGGCCAACAATGTCGTCTGTCGACCCACTTCCGGGGCATGTCGCGCAGCCAGCCGACTCTATCGAGTTGACGTGGAGTTCCCGATGGTGCAGTTCACGAGCGTCGGGCCAGGTGGCGATCTGGCCACTGCCAGACATAGTTGCAAAGACAGAATCCTAACTGCTCGCGACCGGGGTTATTGGATCAGGGAGGAAGCGACGAGAAGAAGGGACTGAGAATATATCGCGTGACGGTGCGTGCTCTTTTCCGGGCGATCTTCCCGCACTCGAAGAGGTCATGAACGGTGGCACGGGAAGCGTCGACACACGTAACCGCGGTGCCTTCTAATACGGCCACCACAGCTGGTGATTACGACTCCGCGGCTCACGATAAAAGCTAGCCACAACAGTAAGAACAATATTATCGACAACTTCCGTGGCTAATGCAACCTTTGGTTTTTTATGCACTTCCATTATACTGAAGCAAGCCAGATTCAGGGTAAAGCCGGTAACACTTCCCTGTTCATGTTGGCCAGCGCACTGGTTAGTAAAATTTTGGGAAATCCAATTAATTTTCAATATGTTGAGACGAATCTGCTCTTTGCTGTTCCTATTTGAGCTGCCCGACCAGCACTTTTATTAGCAAAACTAAAGGAAATCCAATTAACTTTCAACACAATGAGACCCAATACATGCCAATGAAGCCATGCCTGAAGGAACGATGGACTCGGCTGGATGCTACCAGAAGACCGCCAGTCAGGCTCGTGAGCAGCCCCGCCACTGGTTCCGCACTGTAAAGTCGATGCCCACAGCCCACCTCCGTGTCCTGCTCAGCTTCCGACCAACGCCGATGCCAAAGCTGCACCTTCCAAAGAGACCACCAGCCGCGCCTCTGGATGCTGAAGATTCAACCTACCTGCTCTCGACGATATGTAATGCGCTGTATACGACGGGCGCCTTCGCTCTCTGGTTTTCTCATGGTGGTCGAAGAACTCCTGTAGAAGTGGCGGGCGCAGCTATACGGTAGGTGCTAGAAGGTAATCGTGGAGGAGAGCTCGCAGAGCTCTCCCGGTGCGAGGCAGCGCGACCAAGAGCCTGAATACAACAGCTTTTGGGAGCACATGAGACACCAATCCCGAGCTAAAGATCAATTTTCCATTGTCTTTATCGTGTTCATCGTGTAATGAGACGGCAAAACATGGATCGTATCTGAGGTCGTGTCGAATACGCTTACGGGCGGAGCCAAATTGACGCGATCATGGATCTTGATCGATGGATGTTGATTGGAGCAGCATCGGCCGCTCCCGGCGAAATTAGTGTGCTGGCGTTATCCGGCTCGGCAGCGACGGCGCATAGGGCTGTGCTCTAGCCTCCGGTTACGGTCAACAAACTGGCACACCATGCCGTTTTTCTCTGTCTCCCGAGCGGTGGGGTGTAGTCCAGGCAATGAAGCACTCGCCGTCGGGGCTCGCTTATCCGATGGATTGGAGGAACTCGATTTTCACCGTAATTTTTCATTGTACTGAATCGATTAGATACAGGGCAATCGATGGCCCCAGTATTTCTCGTGGCGGACGACGGAAACACACCGAGGGGTAGCGGACGAGACTTTCTCGTGGCGGGTGAGAACTCTGTCCAATATACAGATCCGGACATATTTTGGTGGGAGGGTAAAACGGTCCAAAAAAGTGTTGGACGACGGAAACAATCCTCTCTTTATTATTAGGTATAGATTAAGTTGCTTGTTGTGCGATAACCATGTTCCTGGGGACGCCATCAACTACTCTTTGTTGAATATCATGTGAGTTGCTATGCATGTCCGTCTTGTCTGAAGTAAGGAGATTTACCGCTAGAATGGTTAGAGCATGCATAATGTTAGAGAAGAACATTGGGCCGCTAACTAAAGCCATGATCCATGGTGGAAGTTTCAGTTTTGGACAAATATCCTCAATCTCATATGAGAAAATTAATAATTGTTGAATGCTTATGCATAAAAGAGGAGTCCATTATCTGTTGTCTATGTTGTCCCGGTATGGATGTCTAAGTTGAGAATAATCAATAGCGAGAAATCCGATGCGAGCTTTCTCCTTAGACCTTTGTACAGGCGGCATAGAGGTACCTCTTTGTGACACTTGATTAAAACATATGCATTGCGATGATAATCCAGGTAATCCGAGCTAATTAGGACAAGGTGCGGGCACTATTAGTATACTATGCATGAGGCTTGCAACTTATAGGATATAATTTACATAACACATATGCTTTATTACTACCGTTGACAAAATTGTTTCTTGTTTTCAAAATCAAAGCTCTAGCACAAATATAGCAATCAATGCTTCCCTCTGCGAAGGGCCCTTTCTTTTACTTTTATGTTGAGTCAGTTCACCTATCTCTCTCCACCTCAAGAAGCAAATACTTTTGTGAACTGTGCATTGATTCCTACATACTTGCATATTGCACTTGTTATATTACTTTGCATTGACAACTATCCATGAGATATACATGTTACAAGTTGAAAGCAACCGCTGAAACTTAATGTTCCTTTGTGTTGCTTCAATACCTCTACTTTGAATTATTGCTTTATGAGTTAACTCTTATGCAAGACTTATTGATGCTTGTCTTGAAGTACTATTCGTGAAAAGTCTTTGCTATATGATTCATTAGTTTACTCATGTCATTTACCATTGTTTTGATCCCTGCATTCATTACATATGCTTACAATAGTATGATCAAGGTTATGATGGCATGTCACTCCAGAAATTATCTTTGTTATCGTTTCCGCTCGGGACGAGCAGAAACTAAGCTTGGGATGCTGATACGTCTCCGACGTATCGATAATTTCTTATGTTCCATGCCACATTATCGATGATATCTACATGTTTTATGCATACTTTATGTCATATTTATGCATTTTCCGGCACTAACCTATTAACGAGATGCCGAAGAGCCAGTTGCTGTTTTCTGCTGTTTTTGGTTTCAGAAATCCTAGTAAGGAAATATTCTCGGAATTGGACGAAATCAACGCCGGCCTATTTTCACGAAGCTTCCAAGACCGAAGATGATACGAAGTGGGCCACGAGCTGGCCACACAGCAGGCGGCGCGGCCCCCGGCCGCGCCGGCCTAGCGTGTGGGGCCCTCGTGTGGCCCCTGACCTATCTCCTCCGCCTACTTATAGCCTTCGTCGCGAAACCCCGACCGAGAGCCACGATACGGAAAACCTTCCGAGACGCCGCCGCCGCCAATCCCATCTCGGGGATTCAGGAGATCGGCACCCTGCCGGAGAGGGGAATCATCTCCCGGAGGACTCTTCACCGCCATGGTCGCCTCCGGAGTGATGAGTGAGTAGTTCACTGTCAACACCCGGATTTTTAAGTCCAGATGCCTGTTATGCCATACATCGCAATCCCAGGGATATTGTTGTTGCGAGACATAACACTGAATATCATAAGTCATCATTCATTACATACCATAGTCGTCTTACAAATAGAGATCGCATGATCCAATATTACACAAATAGTTGATCTATTGATCAACAAACACAAGATTCATAGTTTCATAGCGGAAGCGTAAGTAGAAGGGACTCTCTAGTCCACAGCCAACGTCTGACGTCAGAAGATTCCCTAGTTGTCGTAGGCGTCCTGTTGGTCGTCATCTTGATAGTTCTGCTCCTCTTCATAGTCTGGCCATTTGAATAGCCAGGGACACAGCCGTGAGTACTTTAAAGTACTCGCAAACTAATATTAATGTAAGTGCTAACAATTCTAGTAAGGGGTGCTAAGCTCTAGTTTATTTGCATAAAGCCAATTTTAGTTCCCCAAACATTTTAGTAAACAACACTTCATGTGCTAACTAACTCAAGTGGGAACATTAGTGTCATTCCCACAACTCCGTTGTGATTCAAAGTCAATGTCACCTTTCAAGTTCAAATTCACAAGTCACCATTCACCATTCATAGTTTTAGAAAAGTTCTGATGACGGAACAGTATGGCCTTCCCAACTGTCCATAACCGCGGACGTGGCTATTCGAATAGGTTTAACTCTGCAGAGGTTGTACACTTGTGCCACAACAATTGCAATAGCTCGTCAGGGGTAACTGGCCCTGATTTATCGTATGCAGTACGCGAACTACCAATCCTAACCTTTCATTTACATACCCTAGTATAGGCACCTCTCCCCATGAGTTTGGCCTCCCGGTGAAAGCAAACCGCCAACCCGGGAACTGCACAGGGCTTGGCCGTACAATTCACCTCAATTCACGTCATTTCACTTTCAACGGAGGCAGCCTCGGCATAACCCCTATGACGCTTGTTCGAGGGAACCCATACTAAAACACATAAATATCCAGCTAAGCCTTACCCAGGTATTGTGGGGGTACTTGTAAAATTGGAATGGTATCGCATCCGAACCCAACCATCAGTTTTGGTAAAATTCACCAAGTCATTCACAGATCATATTCACCTTCAAAATCTTTCAATAGAATGACTCATCATTCCAAGGTTTTCACAGTCATTTCTTTTCACAAGTTCCCAACTAGAGTAGTCACTTTTAATTTAGCACTAGCATCTATGTATGAGGGGTGCTAAGTATTTTGCTTTGCTTCTAGGCTAACTTTAATACTCTTGTACTAATCCAATACTAACTAAGTGAATCATGAATCAAAAAGTATTTTGATAAAACAAAAGTAAATAAAGCTTGTAAGGTAAAACTGGGAAATAGGATCATAAGCATAAAGTAAATGGGGTAATGCCTTGCTCATAGTGAGCTTTGCACTTTGCAAGAGTATTATCTTGCATTGGTGTTAGCTTGCAACATTATAACTTGCAATAGTCTAGCTTGCATTGGTAATAGCTTGCCTTGGTTGGTGATGTGATCAAAGTTTTCTTGCTCTTCCTCTTGGTAGAAGACCTCTTCCTCTTGATAGTCTCCGGTACTAGCGTCTAAAATACGAATACGGGGTATACAATCATCATACCAAACTTACATACTAAACTAAGCACACACAAGCTTTACACAACTTAAACTAGCATCACACACTACTATTAAGTGGGTGGATGTGTTCCTTTCTTATTTTAAGAAAAATAATTTCCTCTCATACTAACTTAGGTGTTACTTTCAATTACTTAGAGAAATAATTTCCTCTCATTATCTTATTAAGATTTAATTTCTCTCATGAATAACATATGACCTAGGTTGACCAAAGTCAACCTCTTCATACTCATCCTTTAAGAACATGATTTAAATGAGGTTCCATACCTCATGCAATTTAATACTATCATGGTAGTGATTTAATGTCACCAAATAACTCAATATGAGATTATATAGACCATGGTCACTACCTCATGTTGAATTACCTGAGAACAAGATTTAAATGAGAGGAATACCTCTCATATGATTTAACACATAGTTGTAACTAAGTTAAAAACTACCATTAAGGTGATTCAATATCATCAACAATTCATATGAGACATATATGACCAGAGTCTCTACCTCATTTTGAATTGTTCATGACAAGATTTAAGTGAGAGAAAAACTCCCCTATGATTTATTAATAGTTTTGGACAATATCTTTGACTAGAACTAGCCATATAGTCCTTTAATTAATCTAGGCCATGATCATTCAAAGTAAGCATGGTATATTTTTGCATAATCAATTAGTACAAGTGTAATGTGATTTATAGGAATTGGAATTAACTTAAAATCATTTGTTGTTGATTTTTAATAATTATTCTAGGGCAGAAAAGTCCATGTCTTGTTTATTTTGCTACATTTATTCTACAACAGATATGGGTTTGAATCCGGTGGCATTGTGTAGAGAAAACTCTAAGCTTTCCAAATATATAAAATCTGTAAATTTTGGTTCAGTAGATTTGGAGTTATGCATTTTTGAACACAGCACCAGTATTGAAATTTGATTTAAAACTAGGGTTTTGAATTGTGAAGGACTTGGGCTGGCGGGAACGTAATTGGGCCTAAAGATTTGAATCGCAGACAGGCCAGCCCAACTAGCGGCGCGGGCCAGCTGACAAGGGGTCCCACGAGTTAGCGAGAGTTCTCACCCGAAACGGTACGCAGTGCTTAAGGCCGTTAGATCAGAGGGAGATCGGACGGCGGATGATCGTCATCGTCATCGACGAGAAGGGGGTGCTGGCACGGCGGAGGTAGGGGGTCGACGGCGAGCTGCGGCTCCGGCGAGCGGCGGTGTTGATGCAGGGTGGCGTTGTCGATGACGGCGGAGCTCCTCGAACAAGTCGCAGGTCCTGGGGTGGTCGCAATCGACGGCGGCGTGCAGGTGTTCTGGCGGGGCTCCGGCGATGAATTGGCTTGCTCCGGCGGCCAATGTGGATGGGGAAGGAGTGGAGGATGCTAAGGAGGAAGAGGGGAACAGATGGTGTGAAGGAAGAAGGGGCGGGGGAGCTCTATTTATAGGAGGGTGAGGAGGCCGGCGGGTGCTGTGAAGGGTTGCCAATGGCGCGGCGCCTCCGGCGAGGGAAGAGGGTCGGCGAGGTGTGTGCTAGCTAGGTGTAGTCGAGGCGGTGCTAGGAGGCTAGACGGCGAGGTGGGGGACGGCCTGGCGAGCGCGTGTGACGGCGAAGTCTGGCGGCACGGGCGCGGGAGAACGGCGACGATGTTGACGGCGACAGGCGGCGCGAGGACACGGGTCCGTGTCTGGCGGGTTCCTGGCGAGGTGGCGGAGCTCAACTTGTAGCCAGGGGGTCCGGGGAGGCGTCGAGTGCTGGGCGGCGTGTGCTCTGCGCGTCCACGGGCGCGTGCACGACGTCCTCGGCATGGCCCTGGGCGCTCTGGGCGCGACGTGCCAGCCTCTGTGGTGCCTCTCTCCGGCTATGGCGGTTCTAGCAGTGGTAGGAGGTCGAGGTGGAGCTCCAGGACATCTTGGCCAGGTTAGAAGGAGGAAGGGGACAGGAGATGGCACGGCATGGTTGTGACATGGCCGACATGGCCATGTCCTTGCTTGCTATGTTGCCCTCCTAGGGTTCCTGTACTGGTGTGAGGGTGAGAGGGGACCAGGGGACAGGTTAGAGTGAGATGGGGGTGTAGGGTTGGGTAGAGCACTATTTGGAATAGTGTTTGCATTTAGTTCTATTTGAAAAATTGCAAATTTGGCTCAAATTTGGTTGAGCTCCAAGGGTTTCCAAATTTGAATTTGGTGCATTTGTATAAGTTGTAAATGACCAGAGACAACCATGTGTGTTGGTGGAATTTTAAAATTCAAAGAATAGCAAAATTTGATAAGGTGAGATTGTTGTTCATATTAAAAAGTCTCAACTTTGCATGAGCATAGTTTTTGATCCAAGATGAATTTGGCATGGTGGTCTTTACCAAAGTTGTTCACCTTGATGTGCTCTTGGATGACATGCCAAGAATTGGGAAAGTTTAGTTTGAAAAACTTGAGATAGAGAGGCTCAAAGTAGTGACCAGAATATAAATGGCAGATTTGACCATTATTGTATGTGAGCCCACTTTGAGTTTGGATTTGATTTGAATTGTTTTTCTTGATTTCAAAAGTTGTAATAAGTGTTTAATAACATTATTCAACCAATGGTGAAGATCAAAATGGTCTAGGGTCAAAATTTATAAAAATGGCCTAAGCCATATGTGAGGGTTTTGTGATTTTCTAACTTTTATTCTTTTATTTCTCTTTGCTTCATTTTGACAAGAGTGAGGTTTATTTGGTGTTAGATTGAGTTAGGTGAAAGGTTCAACCCATTTTGAGGCAATGGAAGTGGCTAGGTCAAGATTTGATAATTTGGCTAAGTGTGTATGTGAGTGAAAATGAGATTTTCTCCCTATTTGTTTTCTCTCTTTTTGATTTGATTTTTCTTGACTCCAAAGTGATTCTTACTAGTTTAGGAACATTTCCCAACCATTGAAACCATTTCAAAAGGTCTAGCTCAAAGATTTGCAAAATTGGCCATAACACATGAGAGGTGACATGTCCATTTTTCTTATTCTGGTAATGTGCTCCCCTTGCTTCACTTGGGCAAGGTTGAGGGACAATTTAGGTTTAGATTAGGTTTAGAGATGTTTTCATACCATTTGGTCAAAGTAGAAGTGCATAGGACAAGAATTGGTGAAAATGGCTATGTGTCACATATGCCTCTATGCATATGTGGCATTTGATTTTTAATTTGACTAGGCTTGACCCAATTGATGTTGTTGGGTGTTGAAATGGTATATAGGGGTGATCCAACCATTCACTACAAGTCTTAGGGTCAAGATCCTCAATTTCACAAATTGGATATTTTGCTCTCATATGCCTCTATGGCATTATTACTTTCTTTTCAAAATCTTTTGTTTCACTTTGGATTGTGTTTGAGAAGTACTAGATAAGGTTTATGAAGGTTTTCCAATCCTCTAAATAAAGTAGAAAGGCCTAGGGTAAAGTTTTACAAAAATAGCCATAGGCACATATGCCTCTATGCATATGTTTGATTTTATTTTGTTTCACACTTGAATTGGTTGGTAAGTGCTTTGTTGAGTGTGTTGAGGTATTTCAATTCATCTACTCAAGGTAGACAAAGCAAAGCTCATCATCTTCAAAAAGTAGCCATAGGCTTGCATATGCCTTTTTCTTAAATAAGATCTTTTCTTTTTATTTTATTTTTCAAAGATTGATGACAAGAGGGATGAGGTTTAGGGTTTAGTAAGTTTGGCAATGGTTCACCAACATTTATCAAAGTAAGAAAGGTAGAGTTCAAAATTTACACATTAGGGCTACATGCCCCCATATGTCCTTTTGTCTTTATTTTAGGTTTCTCAAAATGGATCCAAATGATTTTTGGGAAGGTTAGAGTTTAGGGTTTTTCTTTTTTGATTTCTTTCTCTTTTCAATTTCATTTGGTTTGTGATCTTCACTTGATCACTTTAGGGTTTTAGGGTTTATCCCATAAGCATAATAACACTCATCAAGGCAAAAACACAAGTAATAGGTAGGAGCACTAAGCATAGCACCCTATATAAGAAAAGTTTTTGTTGGTTCTCATTTTTGGAAAAAGGAAATTTATTTTCTCTTTGTTTTGAAATTTGGGGTGTTACAAACCCTTCCCCTTAAACAAATCTCGTCCCGAGATTTTAAGAAAAGTTAGGTTCCTAAGAGAGATTGGGCGATATGATTTAGCAGGGGACATACTTGGCATGTTCTGAGGTGCTTCTTGAGCTTCGGTGGCCGTCATGTTGTAGTAGCGGCCGTTGTTGTTCGTGTTCTTTCTTGCGGCAAAGCGGCGTTGGTTCTGAGCCGGTGCAGCGGTGTTGCCGGCGATCTTGGCGAGTCTCTTGGGGCACTCATTGGAGTAATGCCCAACCACTCCACACTCATAACAAGTGATAGTGGCCTTGTCCTTGTTGGCGACGGGGATGGCGTTGTTTCCAGTCTTAGGGCCATTATTGTTGTTGTTGTTGTTGTTGTTGCTGGTGTGATTGTTGTTGTTGTTGCCTCCGGGCTTCGGGGGTCCTCCGTGGTTGTTGGTGTAGTTTGAGCGGTAGTTCTGAGCAGGGGGCTTGTTGTACTTTGGAGTATATCCTCCAGATGAGTGGTTGCGGTACTTCTGGGTACTGCTGGACCCATGCTGATTCATAATCCGGCGCTTGCAGTTCTCATTGCCTTGGTGAAGCTTCCCTTCCATCTGGATGGCGGAGTCCACCAGAGCTTCTAGGTCAACAAAGGGAATGTTGACCAGTACGGTCTGCATCTCATCATGGAGTCCGTTCAGAAATCTTTCTTTCCTCTTCTCATTGGTATCGGTCTCGTCCGGGGCGTACCTTGACAGAGTAAGGAATCTGTCGCGGTATTCTACCACGGACATTCTGCCTTGTTTGAGTTCGCGGAACTCGTCTCTCATCATCTTGATCAGTCCTTGGGGCACATGGTACTTGCTAAACTTGAGCTTGAAATCCTCCCAAGTCATGAATTGGCCTCCGTTCATGGAACGGGTGCTTGTCCACCAAGCGCGGGCTGGTCCGGCAAGATAGTGGGTTGCAAACAAGACCTTCTCATTGGCTTCCACTCCAGCTACTTCCAAGTTGTTCTCCATTGTCTGGAGCCAGTCATCGGCATCGAGGGGCTCTTCGGTCTTGTTGAAGATAGGTGGGTTGGTGTTCTGAAAGTTCTTCAGTTTTGACCCAGGGTGGTCGTGGTTTCCATGGCCTTGGTTGGCAATGTTCTGCAAGGCGGTGATGTTGGCTTGGCGTTCAGCTCTTTCTGTTTCCCTGTCGGCAAGCAGGGTTTGCAGCAGTTGCATCATTGCGTTGTTGGTGCGATTGGGATTGGCCATCTGAGGATATAGAAGATCATGAGATAAGAGGGAAATTTCTATGGTTTGTTTGAATTAAAGTTCACGAAGTTCAAAACTTAAACTTTTGAGTAGTGTTGAGGGGGTATAACCAACAACACTTTTTCATTCATACCAAAATACACACATTACAAATCTAACACACCGTTGGTTTGAAGAACCATTCATTCGCTCTACGATACAAGGGGATCCTGATACAACTCACACCTACTTAAGTGCTGGGGTGATACTACTCTTCCGGGTGGATTCTTCGTCTTCACGGGTGATGTGCTTGGCGAGAGGCGAGGGCGTTGTCCAAATCCCTGCGGGTTTTGTACAGCCTGAAGTCCTGGTGTGCTACATAGGGGTTCATCTCCGTGTGTGGGGGCATGGTCATCGATCGTCCCATGGAGTCATGTCTTGGGTAGTAGATGAAGCGAGTGTTCTTGATCTTGTTCTCATTTTGTCCACACAGACGGGAAATTGCTTCTTGCATAGCTCTGACTAGTCCTTCCTTCCAAGTGTTTCCCGTTACAGAAAACCAGATGGTTTCCCATACCGGGGCTCCAAGCTTTCTTCGTAGATCAGTAGAAACTTCCCACCGAGGTGTTTCTCCGGAGTGGTTGTTGAGGGGTATTCCGAAGAACTCGGGATACGGGTGTCCTAGATATTCCACTAGTTGCTTCAAATCCTTTTCGAACCTTAGGTCGCCTCCGGGACCAAGCTGATAGAACTCCCATTGGTACTCCATCTGTGAGCAATTAGGATAAGTAAGTTAAAGAAGTAGTCAAGTGTGCAAAGTTTTAGGTAGTTCTACAAGGAAAAATTAGGGCATGAATTTCTCATTTTTGAAAAAGATCTCAAGGATGAGAGGGAGAATAAGTTTTTCCAAGTATTCACTTCTTTGGTTTTGAAACTAAGTTTTTCAGACGTCCATTCTAACTAGGGTCTTCTAAGGTCAAACAATGGCTCGATACCAACTTGTCAACACCCGGATTTTTAAGTCCAGATGCCTGTTATGCCATACATCGCAATCCCAGGATATTGTTGTTGCGAGACATAACAGTTGAATATCATAAGTCATCATTCATTACATACCATAGTCGTCTTACAAATAGAGATCGCATGATCCAATATTACACAAATAGTTGATCTATTGATCAACAAACACAAGATTCATAGTTTCATAGCGGAAGCGTAAGTAGAAGGGACTCTCTAGTCCACAGGCCAACGTCTGACGTCAGAAGATTCCCTAGTTGTCGTAGGCGTCCTGCTGGTCGTCATCTTTATAGTTCTGCTCCTCTTCATAGTCCGCCATTTGAATAGCCAGGGACACACCATGAGTACTTTAAAGTACTCGCAAACTAATATTAATGTAAGTGCTAACAATTCTAGTAATGGGTGCTAAGCTCTAGTTTATTTGCATAAAGCCAATTTTAGTTCCCAAACATTTTAGTAAACAAGACTTCATGTGCTAACTAACTCAAGTGGGAACATTAGTGTCATTCGCACAACTCCGTTGTGATTCAAAGTCAATGTCACCTTTCAAGTTCAAATTCACAAGTCACCATTCACCATTCATAGTTTTAGAAAAGTTCTGATGACGGAACAGTATGGCCTTCCCAACTGTCCATAACCGCGGACGCGGCTATTCGAATAGGTTTAACTCTGCAGAGGTTGTACACTTGTGCCACAACAATTGCAATAGCTCGTCAGGGGTAACTGGCCCTGATTTATCGTACGCAGTACGCGAACTACCAATCCTAACCTTTCATTTACATACCCTAGTATAGGCACCTCTCCCCATGAGTTTGGCCTCCCGGTGAAAGCAAACCGCCAACCCGGGAACTGCACAGGGCTTGGCCGTACAATTCACCTCAATTCACGTCATTTCACTTTCAACGGAGGCAGCCTCGGCATAACCCCTATGACGCTTGTTCAGAGGGAACCCATACTAAAACACATAAATATCCAGCTAAGCCTTACCCAGATTCAGGTATTGTGGGGGTACTTGTAAAATTGGAATGGTATCGCATCCGAACCCAACCATCAGTTTTGGTAAAATTCACCAAGTCATTCACAGATCATATTCACCTTCAAAATCTTTCAATAGAATGACTCATCATTCCAAGGTTTTCAAAGTCATTTCTTTTCACAAGTTCCCAACTAGAGTAGTCACTTTTAATTTAGCACTAGCATCTATGTATGAGGGGTGCTAAGTATTTTGCTTTGCTTCTAGGCTAACTTTAATACTCTTGTACTAATCCAATACTAACTAAGTGAATCATGAATCAAAAAGTACTTTGATAAAACAAAAGTAAATAAAGCTTGTAAGGTAAAACTGGGAAATAGGATCATAAGCATAAAGTAAATGGGGTAATGCCTTGCTCATAGTGAGCTTTGCACTTTGCAAGAGTATTATCTTGCATTGGTGTTAGCTTGCAACATTATAACTTGCAATAGTCTAGCTTGCATTGGTAATAGCTTGCCTTGGTTGGTGATGTGATCAAAGTTTTCTTGCTCTTCCTCTTGGTAGAAGAACTCTTCCTCTTGGTAGTCTCCGGTACTAGCGTCTAAAATACAATACGGGGTATACAATCATCATACCAAACTTACATACTAAACTAAGCACACACAAGCTTTACACAACTTAAACTAGCATCACACACTACTATTAAGTGGGTGGATGTGTTCCTTTCTTATTTTAAGAGAAATAGTTTCCTCTCATACTAACTTAGGTGTTACTTTCAATTACTTAGAGAAATAATTTCCTCTCATTATCTTATTAAGATTTAATTTCTCTCATGAATAACATATGACCTAGGTTGACCAAAGTCAACCTCTTCATACTCATCCTTTAAGAACATGATTTAAATGAGGTTCCATACCTCATGCAATTTAATACTATCATGGTAGTGATTTAATGTCACCAAATAACTCAATATGAGATTATATAGACCATGGTCACTACCTCATGTTGAATTACCTGAGAACAAGATTTAAATGAGAGGAATACCTCTCATATGATTTAACACATAGTTGTAACTAAGTTAAAAACTACCATTAAGGTGATTCAATATCATCAACAATTCATATGAGACATATATGACCAGAGTCTCTACCTCATTTTGAATTGTTCATGACAAGATTTAAGTGAGAGAAAAACTCCCCTATGATTTATTAATAGTTTTGGACAATATCTTTGACTAGAACTAGCCATATAGTCCTTTAATTAATCTAGGCCATGATCATTCAAAGTAAGCATGGTATATTTTTACATAATCAATTATTACAAGTGTAATGTGATTTATAGGAGTTGGAATTAACTTAAAATCATTTGTGGTTGATTTTTAATAATTATTCTAGGGCAGAAAAGTCCCTGTCTTGTTTATTTTGCTACACTAATTCTACAACAGATATGGGTTTGAATCCAGTGGCATTGTGTAGTGAAAACTCTAAGCTTTCCAAATATATAAAATTTTTAAATTTTGGTTCAGTAGATTTGGAGTTATGCATTTTTGAACACAGCACCAGTATTGAAATTTGATTTAAAACTAGGGTTTTGAATTGTGAAGGACTTGGGCTGGCGGGAACGTAATTGGGCCTAAAGATTTGAATCACAGACAGGCCAGCCCAACTAGCGGCGCGGGCCAGCTGACAAGGGGTCCCACGAGTCAGCGAGAGTTCTCACCTGAAACGGTACGCAGTGCTTAAGGCCGTTGGATCAGAGGAGATCGGACGGCGGATGATCGTCGTCGTCGTCGACGAGAAGGAGGTGCTGGCACGGCGGAGGTAGGGGGTCGACGGCGAGCTGGGGCTCCGGCGAGCGGCGGCGTTGATGCAGGGTGGCGTTGTCGATGATGGCGGAGCTCCTCGAACAAGTCGCATGTCCTGGGGTGGTCGCAATCGACGGCGGCGTGCAGGTGTTCTGGCGGGGCTCCGGCGACGAATTGGCTTGCTCCGGTGGCCAATGTGGATGGGGAAGGAGTGGAGGATGCTTAGGAGGGGAGGGAAGATGATGGTGTGAAGGAAGAAGGGGGGGGAGCTCTATTTATAGGAGGGTGAGGAGGCCGGGCGGGTGCGTGAAGGCGAATGGCGCGGCGCCGGCGAGGAAGAGGTCGGCGGGTGCGCGCTAGCTAGGTGTAGTCGAGGCGGTGCTAGGAGGCTAGACGGCGAGGTGGGGGACGGCTGGCGGCGCGCATGCGCGAGGTCTGCAGCGGCGCGCGGGAAACGGCGACGATGTTGACGGCGACAGGCGGCGCGAGGACACGGGTCCGTGTCTGCGGGTTCCTGGCGAGGTGGCGGAGCTCAACTTGTAGCCGGGGGTCCGGGGAGGCATCGAGTGCTGGGGCGGCGTGTGCTCTGCGCGCGTCCACGGGCGCGTGCACGACGTCCTCGGCATGGCCCTGGGCGCTCTGGGCGCGAGTCTCTGTGTGCCTCTCTCCGGCTATGGCGGGTTCTAGTAGTGGTAGGAGGTCGAGGTGGAGCTCCAGGACATCTTGGTCAAGGTTAGGGAGGAAGGGGAGAGGAGATGGCACGGCATGGTTGTTACATGGACGGCATGGCCATGTCCTTGATTGCTAGCTTGCTGATGACCCACAAGTATAGGGGGTGTATCATAGTATCTTCGATAAGTAAGAATGTCGATCCTAACGAGGAGCAGAAGGTGTTGACAAGCAGTTTCGATGAAGGTTTCACTGTAAATGCTCACAGACAAATATTCGAGGGGTTTTGATGTAACAGATAAATAAAGTACAAGTAAGTAAAATGCGAGAGAAATAATTGCAGCGAGTGGCCCAATCCTTTTTAGCACAAAGGACAAGCCGATTTGTTTACTTATAATGACCAAACGTTCTCGAGGACACACGGGATTTTAGTCTAGTGCTTTCGCTACATACAGCTGATTAATCTTCATTGTTTTGATAAGTGTTGTGTGGGTGAACCTGTGCTAATGTACCGCCCTTCCTAGGACTAATACATACTTGTGATTATACCCCTTGCAAGCATCCACAACTACAAGAAAGTAATTAAGATAAATCTAACCACAACCTTAAACTCGAGATCCTGCGATCCCTCCTGCATCGATATACCAATGAGGGTTTAGGTTTCGTCACTCCGCAACCCCGCAATTGGCAAACGAGTACAAGATGCATTCCCCTAGGCCCATAAATGGTGAAGTGTCGTGTAGTCGACGTTCACACGACACCACTAGAAGAATAACACCACAACTTAAATATCATAACATTGAATATTACTCAACCGTAGTTCACTACTAACATTTAGACTTCACCCATGTCCTCAAGAACTAAACGAACTACTCATGAGACATCATATGGAACATGATCAGAGGTGATATGATGATGAATAACAATCTGAACATAGACCTTGGTTCAATGGTTTCACTCAATAGCATAAACAACAAGTAGAAATCAGTACCGGGAGAGTTTCCCCTATCAAACAATCAAGATCAAACCCAAATTGCTACAGCGGTGACGAGGTGCTGCGGAGGAGATGGCGGTGATGATGGTGGAGATGATGGTGATGGTGATGGAGATGATGTCCAGCTCGATGGCGGTGACGATGGCGTCGATTTCCCCTCCGGGAGGGAATTTCCCGGCGGATTCCTGCCCGCCGGAGAGCTCTTTCTCTCTGGTGTTCTCCGCCCCGCAGAGGCGGCTGTAACCCTTCGTGAGGATTCCTCTGTGGCTTAGGTCTTCGGGACGAAGGGTTTCGCGAAGAAAAGGAGGCGAAAGAGGCCGAGGGGGCCCCACACCACATGGTGGCGCGCCAGGCCATGGGCCGCGCCACCCTATGGTGTGGGCCCATCCCTGCTCCAAGCTCCCCCTTCCGGCTTCCTCCGTCATCTGGAAAAATAGGAGTTTCTGTAAAACTTCCTTCCACAATTGATCTTCCGAAATATTGCATCCTGACGGTGCTTTTTCCAGCAGAATCCTGGCTCCGGTGCTTGATCTCCAAATAATCATGAAACATGCAAAATAGATGAAATAACATAAGTATTGTGTCCCAATATGAAATATATCAATGAATAACAGCAAATTATGATATAAAATAGTGATGCAAATTGGACGTATCACTTGCCCTCCTAGGGTTCCTGTACTGGTGTGAGGGTGAGAGGGAACCAGGGACAGGTTAGAGTGAGATGGGGGTGTAGGGTTGGGTAGAGCACTATTTGGAATAGTGTTTGCATTTAGTTCTATTTGAAAAATTGCAAATTTGGCTCAAATTTGGTTGAGCTCCAAGGGTTTCCAAATTTGAATTTGGTGCATTTGTATAAGTTGTAAATGACCAGAGACAACCATGTGTGTTGGTGGAATTTTAAAATTCAAAGAATAGCAAAATTTGATAAGGTGAGATTGTTGTTCATATTAAAAAGTCTCAACTTTGCATGAGCATAGTTTTTGATCCAAGATGAATTTGGCATGGTGGTCTTTACCAAAGTTGTTCACCTTGATGTGCTCTTGGATGACATGCCAAGAATTGGGAAAGTTTAGTTTGAAAAACTTGAGATAGAGAGTCTCAAAGTAGTGACCAGAATATAAATGGCAGATTTGACCATTATTGTATGTGAGCCCATTTTGAGTTTGGATTTGATTTGAATTGTGTTTCTTTGATTTAAAAAGTTGTAATAAGTGTTTAATAACATTATTCAACCAATGGTGAAGATCAAAATGGTCTAGGGTCAAAATTTATAAAAATGGCCTAAGCCATATGTGAGGGTTTTGTGATTTTCTAACTTTTATTCTTTTATTTCTCTTTGCTTCATTTTGACAAGAGTGAGGTTTATTTGGTGTTAGATTGAGTTAGGTGAAAGGTTCAACCCATTTTGAGGCAATGGAAGTGGCTAGGTCAAGATTTGATAATTTGGCTAAGTGTGTATGTGAGTGAAAATGAGATTTTCTCCCTATTTGTTTTCTCTCTTTTTGATTTGATTTTTCTTGACTCCAAAGTGATTCTTACTAGTTTAGGAACATTTCCCAACCATTGAAACCATTTCAAAAGGTCTAGCTCAAAGATTTGCAAAATTGGCCATAACACATGAGAGGTGACATGTCAATTTTTCTTATTCTTGTAATGTGCTCCCCTTGCTTCACTTGGGCAAGGTTGAGGGTCAATTTAGGGTTAGATTAGGTTTAGAGATGGTTTCACACCATTTGGTCAAAGTAGAAGTGCATAGGACAAGAATTGGTGAAAATGGCTATGTGTCACATATGCCTCTATGCATATGTGGCATTTGATTTTTAATTTGACTAGGCTTGACCCAATTGATGTTGTTGGGTGTTGAAATGGTATATAGGGGTGATCCAACCATTCACTACAAGTCTTAGGGTCAAGATCCTCAATTTCACAAATTGGATATTTTGCTCTCATATGCCTCTATGGCATTATTACTTTCTTTTCAAAATCTTTTGTTTCACTTTGGATTGTGTTTGGAGAAGTACTAGATAAGGTTTATGCAGGTTTTCCAATCCTCTAAATAAATTAGAAAGGCCTAGGGTAAAGTTTTACAAAAATAGCCATAGGCACATATGCCTCTATGCATATGTTTGATTTTATTTTGTTTCACACTTGAATTGGTTGGTAAGTGCTTTGTTGAGTGTGTTGAGGTATTTCAATTCATCTACTCAAGGTAGACAAAGCAAAGCTCATCATCTTCAAAAAGTAGCCATAGGCTTGCATATGCCTTTTTCTTAAATAAGATCTTTTCTTTTTATTTTATTTTTCAAAGATTGATGACAAGAGGGATGAGGTTTAGGGTTTAGTAAGTTTGGCAATGGTTCACCAACATTTATCAAAGTAAGAAAGGTAGAGTTCAAAATTTACACATTAGGGCTACATGCCCCCATATGTCTTTGTCTTTATTTTAGGTTTCTCAAAATAGATCCAAATGATTTTTGAGAAGGTTAGAGTTTAGGGTTTTTCTTATTTGATTTCTTTCTCTTTTAATTTCATTTGGTTTGTGATCTTCACTTGATCACTTTAGGGTTTTAGGGTTTATCCCATAAGCATAATAACACTCATCAAGGCAAAAACACAAGTAATAGGTAGGAGCACTAAGCATAGCACCCTATATAAGAAAAGTTTTTGTTGGTTCTCATTTTTGGAAAAAGGAAATTTATTTTCTCTTTGTTTTGAAATTTGGGGTGTTACATTCACCCCTGGACTATGGGTCCATAGCAGTAGCTAGATGGTCTTCTTCTCCTAATTATGCTTCATTGTCAGGTCTTGTGAGCTGCCTAACATGATCAAGATCATCTATCTGTAATGCTATATGTTGTGTTTGTTGGGATCCGATGGATAGAGAATACTATGCTATGTTGATTATCAATCTATTATCTATGTGTTGTTTATGATATTGCATGCTCTCCGTTATTAGTAGAGGCTCTGGCCAAGTTTTTGCTAGTAACTCCAAGAGGGAGTATTTATGCTCGATAGTGGGTTCATGCCTCCATTAAATCTGGGACAGTGACAGAAAGTTCTAAGGTTGTGGATGTGCTATTGCCACTAGGGATAAAACATTGATGCTATGTCCGAGGATGTAGTTATTGATTACATTACGCACCATACTTAATGCAATTGTCTGTTGTTTTCAACTTAATACTGGAAGGGGTTCGGATGATAACCTGAAGGTGGACTTTTTAGGCATAGATGCATGGGATAGCGGTCTATGTACTTTGTCGTAATGCCCAATTAAATCTCACAATACTCTTCATATCATGTATGTGCATTGTCATGCCCTCTCTATTTGTCAATTGCCCAACTGTAATTTGTTCACCCAACATGCTATTTATCTTATGGGAGAGACACCTCTAGTGAACTGTGGACCCCGGTCCATTCTTTTACATCGAATACAATCTACTGCAATACTTGTTCTACTGTTTTCTACAAACATCATCATTCACACTATACATCTAATCCTTTGTTACAGCAAGCCAGTGAGATTGACAACCTCACTGTTTCGTTGGGGCAAAGTACTTTGGTTGTGTTGTGCAGGTTCCACGTTGGCGCCGGAATCCCTGGTGTTGCGTCGCACTACATCTCGCCGCCATCAACCTTCAACGTGCTTCTTGGCTCCTACTGGTTCGATAAACCTTGGTTTCTTACTGAGGGAAAACTTTCCGCTGTACGCATCACACCTTCCTCTTGGGGTTCCCAACGGTCGCGTGATGTACGCGTATTAGTGGGAAAAAGAAGAAGATGCTAAAGAGAATAATGTAGCTAAAGTTTGGACTATTACCACCACTAGTAATGATAATGATTCACATGTTGCTACACCTCCTACTATCAATGGTAAAATAATTGGTGTTGGCAATGTTTCTACTCCTAATGCAAAGATTGCAAAACGCTGAAATGCTAAAACTGCTGAAACTGCTTGTGATAAAACTGCTGAAATTTTTCAAAATATTGGGGACAATGATCCCATTGCTTTAGATCATAATGGTTTAGAGTTTGATTATTGTAACATCTCTGAAGTTATAAAGTTCTTACAATAACTTGCTAGAAGTCCCAATGCCAGTGCTATAAATTTGGCCTTTAAAAAACATATCACAAATGCTCTCATAAAAGCTAGAGAAGAGAAACTAAAACTTGATACTTCTATTCCGAGGAAGTTAGAAGATGGTTGGGAGCCCATCATTAAGATGAAGTTCAATGATTTTGATTGTAATTCTTTGTGTGATCTTGGTGCAAGTATTTCTGTTATGCCTAAGAAAATCTATAATATGCTTGACTTGCCACCATTGAAAAATTGTTATTTGGATGTTAATCTTGCTGATAATTCTACAAAGAAACCTTTGGGGAGGATTGATAATGTTCGCATTACGGTTAACAATAACCTTGTCCCCGTTGATTTTGTTGTCTTGGATATTGAATGCAATGCATCTTGTCCCACTATTTTGGTAAAGACATTTTCTTCGAACTGTTGGTGCTATTATTGATATGAAGGAAGGCAATATTAAATATTAATTTCCTCTGAAGAAAGGTATGGAACACTTCCCTAGAAAGAGAATGAAGTTACCTTTTGATTCTATCATTAGAACAAATTAAGATTTTGATGCTTCATCTTTTGATAATACTTGATTCACACTTTCTGCGCCTAGCTGAAAGGCGTTAAAGAAAAGCGCTTATGGGAGACAACCCATGATTTTACTTCTGCACTTTTATTTTATATTTGAGTCTTGGAATTTGTTACTACTGTAGAAACCTCTCCTTATCTTTATTTTATTGCATTGGCCAAGTAAAGTCTTTGATAGTAAGGTTCATACTAGATTTGGATTACTGCGCAGAAACAGATTTCATGTTGTCACGAATTTGAGTCGTATTCTCTGTAGGTAACTCAGAAAAATCTACCAATTTACGTGAGTGATCCTCAGATATGTATGCAACTTTCATTCAATTTTAGCATTTTCATCTGAGCAAGTTTAGTGCCCCAGAAAAATTCGTCTTTACGGACTGTTCTGTTTTGACAGATTATGTCTTTTATTTCGCATTGCCTGTTTTGCTATGTTTGATGGATTTCTTTGTTCCATTAACTTTTAGTAGCTTTGTGCAATGTCAAGTGTTAAGAATGATTATTTCACCTCTGAACATGTGAATTTTTGATTATGCACTAACCCTCTAATGAGTTTGTTTTGAGTTTGGTGTGGAGGAAGTTTTCAAGGATCAAGAGAGGAGGATGATACAATATGATAAAGGAGAGTGAAAGCTCTAAGCTTGGGGATGCCCCGTGGTTCATCCCTGCATATTTCAAGAAGAATCAAGCATCTAAGCTTGGGGATGCCCAAGGCATCCCCTTCTTCATCGACAAATTATCAGGTCACCTCTAGTGAAACTATATTTTTATTCCTTCACATCTTATGTGCTTTACTTGGAGCGTCTTTATGTTCTTGTTTTTGTTTTTGTTTGAATAAAATTGGATCCTAGCATTCATTGTGTGGGAGAGAGACACGCTCCGCTGTTGCATATGAACACATATTTTCTTAGCTTTATTCTTAATGTTCATGGCGAAGGTTGAAATTGCTTCGTTAATTGTTATATGGTTGGAAATAGAAAATGCTACATGTGGTAATTGGTATAATCTCTTGAATAATTTGATACTTGGAAATTTTTGTGCTCATATAGATCATGTTTAAGCTCTCGCATCATGTGCTTTGCACCTATTAGTGAAGAAATACTTTAGAGCTTGTTGACATTTGGTTTGCATGATTGGTCTCTCTAAAGTCTAGATATTTTCTGGTAAGGGTTTGAACAACAAGGAAGATAGTGTAGAGTCTTATAATGCTTGCAATATGTTCTTATGTAAGTTTTGCTGTACCGGTTCATACTTGTGTTTGCTTCAAACAACCTTGCTAGCCTAAGCCTTGTATTGAGAGGGAATACTTCTCGTGCATCCAAATCCTTGAGCCAAAAACTATGTCATTTGTGTCCACCATACCTACCTACTACATGGTATTTCTCTGCCATTCCAAAGTAAATTGCTTGAGTGCTACCTTTAAATTCCATTCTTTGTCTTTGCAATATATAGCTCATGGAAAAAATAGCTTAAAAACTATTGTGATATTGAATATGTACTTATGTATCTTATTTCTTAATAAGTTGCTTGTTGAGCGATAACCATGTTCCTGGGGACGCCATCAACTATTTCACCTTTGTTGAATATCATGTGAGTTGCTATGCATTTTCATCTTGTCTGAAGTAAGGGTGATTTATCATGAGTTGAATGGTTTGAGTATGCATATTGTTAGAGAAGAACATTGGGCCGCTAACTAAAGCCATGATCCATGGTGGAAGTTTCAGTTTGGACAACAATCATCAATCTCTTATGAGAATATTATCTGTTGTTGAATGCTTATGCATTAAAGAGGAGTCCTTATCTGTTGTCTATGTTGCCCCGGTATGGATGTCTAAGTTGAGAATAATCAAAAGAGAGAAATCCAATGCGAGCTTTCTCCTTAGACCTTTGTACAGGCGGCATAGAGGTACCCCTTTGTGACACTTGGTTAAAACATATGTTATGCAATGATAATCCAAGCTAATTAGGACAAGGTGCGGGCAGTATTGGTAATCTATGCATGAGGCTTGCAACTTATAGGATATCTTATACATAACACATATGCTTTATTACTACCGTTGACAAAATTGTTTCCATGTTTTCAAAATAAAAGCTCTAGCACAAATATAGCAATCCATGCTTCCCTCTGCGAAGGGCCATTCTTCTACTTTCATGTTGAGTCAGTTTACCTACTTCTTTCTATCTTAGAAGCAAACACTTGTGTTAACTGTGCATTGATTCTTACACACTTGCTTATTTGCATTCATCATATTACTTTGTGTTGACAATTATCCATGAGATAAACATGTTGAAGTTGAAAGCAACCGCTAAAACTTATATCTTCCTTTGTGTTGCTTCAAAGGTTTCTACTAAGAATTTATTGCTTTATGAGTTAACTCTTATGCAATACTTATTGATGCTTGTCTTGAAAGTACTATTTATGAAAAGTCTTTGCTATATGGTTTAGTTGTTTATTCATTGTCTTTACCATTGCTTCGAATCGCTGCATTCATTACATATGCTTACAATAGTATTGATCAAGATTATGATAGTATGTCACTTCAGAAATTATCCTTGTTATCGTTTACCTACTCGAGGACGAGTAGGAACTAAGCTTGGGGATGCTTGATACGTCTCAAACGTATCTATAATTCTTATGTTCCATGCTACTTTTATGATGATACTCACATGTTTTATACACACTTTATGTCATATTTATGCATTTTCCGCACTAACCTATTGACAAGATGCCGAAGAGCCGATTGCTGTTTTCTGGGTTTCAGAAATCGTACAAAGGAAATATTCTCGGAATTGGACGAAATCAACGCCCAGGGGCTTATTTTTCCACGAAGCTTCCAAAAGACCGAAAGGGAAACGAAGTGGGGCGACGAGGCGCTGCCACACTAGGGCGCGCCGGCTAGGCCCGCGCCGCCCTAGCGTGTGGGGCCCCCGTCAGCCCCCCGACTCTGTCCTTCCACCTATAAGAAGCCTTTTTCGAGAATACCCCAGTACCGAGAGACACGATACAAAAAACCTTCCAAAGACGCCGCCGCCGCCAATCCCATCTCGGGGGATTCAGGAGATCGCCTCCGGCACCCTGCCGGAGAGAGAAATCATCTCCTGGAGGACTCTTCATCGCCATGATCGCCTCCGGAGTGATGTGAGTAGTTCAACCCTGGACTATGGGTCCATAGCAGTAGCTAGATGGTCGTCTTCTCCTCATTGTGCTATCATTGTTAGATCTTGTGAGCTGCCTAACGTGATCAAGATCATCTATTTGTAATGCTACATGTTGCGTTTGTTGGGATCCGATGAATATGGAATACTATGTTATGTTGATTATCAATCTATCATCTATGTGTTGTTTATGATCTTGCATGCTCTCCGTTGCTAGTAGAGGCTCTGCCAAGTTGATACTTGTAACTCCAAGAGGGAGTATTTATGCTCGTTAGTGGGTTCATGTCTCCATTAAATCTGGGGGTGACACAACCCCTAAGGTTGTGGATGTGCTTTGCCACTAGGGATAAAACATCAATGCTTTGTCTAAGGATATTTGTGTTGATTACATTACGCACCATACTTAATGCAATTGTCTGTTGTTTGCAACTTAATACTGGAAGGGGTGCGGATGCTAACCCGAAGGTGGACTTTTAGGCATAGATGCATGCTGGATAGCGGTCTATGTACTTTGTCATAATGCCCAATTGAATTTCACACTACTCATCATAATATGTATGTGCATTGTCATGCCCTCTTTATTTGTCAATTTCCGAACTGTAATTTGTTCACGCAACATGCTATTTCTTATTGGAGAGACACCACTAGTGAACTGTGGACCCCGGTCCATTCTTTTACATCAAATACAATCTACTGCAATACTTGTTCTTACTGTTCTTAGCAAACATCATCTTCCACACTATACATCTAATCTTTTGTTACAGCAAGCCGGTGAGATTGACAATCTCACTGTTACGTTGGGACAAAGTACTTTGATTGTGTTGTGCAGGTTCCACGTTGGCGCCAAAATCCCTGGTGTTGCGCCGCACTACACTCCGTCACCATCAACCTTCAACGTGCTTTCTTGACTCCTACTGGTTCGATAACCTTGGTTTCTTACTGAGGGAAAACTCGCTGCTGTACGCATCACACCTTCCTCTTGGGGTTCCCAACGGACGAGTGCTTTACCGTCACAACCATAGTTCTTCATTAATAGGTGCAAAGTACATGATGCAAGAGCTTAAACATGATCTATTTGAGTAAAATAATTGCCAAGTATCAAATTATTCAAGACATTATACCAATTACCACATGAAGCATTTTCTGTTTCCAACCATATAACAATGAACGAAGCAGTTTCAACCTTCGCCATGAACATTAAAAGTAAAGCTAAGAACACATGTGTTCATATGAACCAGCGGAGCGTGTCTCTCTCCCACATAAGCATGAATTTATTCAGAGAATGAAAATAAAAAAAACGAAAATAAAAGCACACATACGCTCCAAGTAAAGACATAAGATGTGACGGAATAAAAATATAGTTTCACTAGAGGTGACCTGATAAGTTGTCGATGAAGAAGGGGATGCCCCAAGCTTAGATGCTTGAGTCTTCTTGAAATATGCAGGGATGAACCACGGGGCATCCCCAAGCTTAGACTTTTCACTCTTCTTGATCATATTGTATCATCCTCCTCTCTTGATCCTTGAAAACTTCCTCCACACCAAACTCAAAACAAACTCATTAGAGGGTTAGTGCATAATCAAAAATTCACATATTCAGAGGTGACATAATCATTCTTAACACTTCTGGACATTGCACAAAGCTACTGGAAATTAATGGAACAAAGAAATCCATTCAACACAGCAAAAGAGGCAATGTGAAATAAAAGGCTGAATCTGTCAAAACAGAACAGTTCGTAAAGACGAAATTTTCAGGGGCACTTAACTTGCTCAGATAAAAAAGTTCACATTGAATGAAAGTTGCGTACATATCTAAGGAGCACACACGTAAATTGGCAGATTTTTCTGAGTTACTTACAGACGGGGCTGCTCAATTTTGTGACAGTAAGAAATCTGTTTCTGCTCAGCAATCCAAATCTAGTATCAACCTTACTATCAAAGACTTTACTTAGCACAACAATGCAATAAAATAAAGATAAGGAGAGGTTGCTACAGTAGTAACAACTTCCAAGACACAACAAAACAGTAGCAAAATAAAAACATGGGTTATCTCCCAAGAAGTGCTTTCTTTATAGCCATTAAGATGGGCTCAGCAATTTTAATAATGCACTCGCAAGAAATAAGAGTTGAAGCAAAAGAGAGCATCAAAACGCAAGCATGAAACAAATTTAAGCCTAACCCACTTCCTATGAAAAGGAATCTTGTAAACAAATAAATTTATGTAGAACAAAGTGACAAGCATATGAAGGCAACACAAGCGCAACTTCAAGATTCTCAACATAAAGAGGGGAAACTTAATATTATTAAGATGCATATAATCATGTTTCCCTCACTCATAATAACTTTCAGTAGCATCATTGATGAAATCCACAATATACCCATCACTTAAAATATTCTTATCATGGTTCATATGCATAAAAGTATCATTAATTTTGGCATAAGAAAAACTCTTCTCATTAATAGTAATTGGAGCAGGATCATTATCAAGAATTTGAACATGGTAACCAAGTTGCATACTAAGGGAATTGTTTTTGGCAATCCCATCATGACTATGACAAGTTTCATAAGGATAATTATAACCTGTGTCATAACATTCTTTATAATAATTATCAAAGATTGGAGGCATAGTGTCATCAATAGAATAGTTATCTTTCACAGTATGTTCATCTGTAACCATACCATCATTGTTACTAGAAGGAGATGTATCAAACATATAATCATCAGTAGCAAAAGGATTTTCAAACACCTCATCCCCAAGCTTAGAGCTTTCTATATCATTATGGGAAGAAGCATGGATAATACTAATACTATGACAATTATTAACATCATCATTTTTGGAACTAGTTTGCCAGAGATTTTTAATATCAAAAGTAGTGTGCTCTTTCAAATCATGATCACTATTGTAGGTAAAGGGCATAGAAAGATCATTGTACTTAGATTCATTATCATAATAATCATTAGGAGCAACATACTTACGGTTACCTATCGTTACCTCATACACGCGGGGATATGCCGTTACCTCTTTCTTTTTATTCCCCCTCTTCTTCTTCTTCTTCTTCATTTCCTTCTTCTTGTTCTTTTCCTTCTCCTCGTTCCCTTCTTTAGGAGGAAGAGGCTTGAAGGGAGGCTTCTCCACATAACCTGATTTATTTCCACAAAAAATAGAAGAAACTTGGGAGGATTCCTCCTTTTCATTAATAAGCTTAAAACACACATCGGTCCTATCATATTTTGGCAAAGTGTCATCTTCTAAAATATTTTGTATGTAAGTATTTGTATGGCAATTATCAACGCAATAAGAAAGACACCCATGCAGGACACTATTAATATCAAGATCATTCATATCTAACAAAGAAATTTTTCTTGATAACTCTTCACACCCCAAAAATAAAGTAAGTTCATCATGCTGATTAGGAAGGATTTCATCATCATAATACAAATTTGCAGCACTCATGGGGTCCGAATTATCATTGGAGGAGCATTGAAAATTAAAATGACCCACTCTATGGCAAAGTTCACAAATAAAAGGACAGAGGGCACAAACTTTTTCACCAAGATCATCTAGAGCCCTAAACCACTTTCTAGTTTTTTCATTCCTATGATGGATACAATATTCATCTTCGATTTGATTAATTCCACAAGTCTATGAATTCCACAAAAATTAACATGCTTATAAGAAATAGTATTTTCAGAAGTTTGGGCATGTTTATTGCAATCATTAACAACAATTTCATTTTCCATGCAAGTGTCTTTGAAAGGTTCATGATACATGTACCAATTTTCTTTAGGAACATTAATATGAGAAGCAAAGGCTCTATAGCAATCGACCATAATTTGAGGATCAAGGCCATATTTAGCACTAAGCTCTTGAAAATCAACGGTTTGAGCGAAAGACTTAATGCATTCATATTCATAGTTTATACCCGATTCTTTATCTTTGTCGTTCTCCCAATCTTCAGTATTCTCCTAAATTCTTTCAAGAAGATCCCATCTAGCTTCAACCTCCTTGCTTGTGAAAGATCCCTCCAAACAGGCATCCAGATAATCCTTGTGGTGTCCTGGAAGCCTTGCATAAAAATTATTAATAATAACATTACGGGGAGCTCATGAATGGGACATTTGAGCATTAGTGACATCAATCTCCCCCATGCTTGGGAAATACTCTCTCCATCACGAGGATAAAAGTTATAAATGTAATTCCTATCAATATGCACTTCATGAGGAGAATAAAATTTAGAATAAAAGAGAGGTACAATTTCCTCCCAACCAAGAGATCGACCATTCTTCAGCATCTTATACCATTCCGCAGCTCTGCCCTTCAGAGATATAGAGAATAGCTTCCTCTTAACTTGGTCCTTTGAAATACATGCACTCTCGAACAACTCGCATAATTCATGTATAAAGAGTAAATGATCACTAGGATGGACAGTCCCATCTCCAAAATAGCAATTGTTCATAGCAAGTTCAACAATTTTCATAGGTATCTTGAAAGGAATACTTTCAGTAGGTGGATTTAAAATATCACAAGCATCATTAGAGTTATCGCATAAGGGAGATAAAGTATTATCAGAGCAAATTTTCTCCCCTAAAGATGGGAAGCTAAAAAGATCATAAAACTAGCTTCCCAAGCTTAGACTTCTCCATAGCATTAGCAGTAATTGTGTTCATACTAATAACATTGCTACTAGCATGCAAAATAGGTCCTAAAGATTAGATTTTGTTGTTGTTTTCCATTATGCCTAACTAGTGAAAAATAAAAACAAGAAACAAAAAGATGCAATTGCAGGATCTAAAGGAAATAGCTTCGAGCACTCACACACCGGCAACAGTGCTAGGAAATAGCTTAGTAGTCAGAGGATGTGAATACCTTGTATCTTACCTTCCGGCAACGGCGCCAAAAATAGCTTGATGTCACGCACGCTTCTATTTCTGTAGAGTGTTGGGCCTCCAAGAGCAGAGGTTTGTAGAACAGCAAGTTTCCCTTAAGTGAATCACCCAAGGTTTATCGAACTCAGGGAGGTAGAGGTCAAAGATATCCCTCTCAAGCAACCCCGCAATTACGATACAAGAAGTCTCTTGTGTCCCCAACACACCTAATACACTTGTCGGATGTATAGGTGCACTAGTTCGGCGAAGAGATAGTGAAATACAAGTAATATGGATGATTATAAGTAGTAATTGCAATCTGAAATAAAGATGGCAGCAAGCAAACATGTAACAGAACTTGTTGGAAACGGTGTTTCAATGCTTAGAAACAAGGCCTAGGGATCATACTTTCACTAGTGGACGCTCTCAACATTGATCACATAACTGAATAAATAAATGCTACTTTCTACACTCTCTTGTTGGTAACAAACACCATTCATTGTGTAGGGCTACAAAAGCACACTTCAAGCCGAAGTAAACAAGCTCCACAATATCCGGAGTTCATATTAAAGTAACCTCTAGAGTGCATAATAGACCATTGCAATTTAGACCGAGTACTAACATAGCATAGACACTGTCAACAATAGCTATGAAAGGGGAATAGATCGCATCAATACTATCATAGTAATAGTTAACTTCATAATCTACAAGAGATTACAATCATAACCTACGCCAAGTACGTACAAGCACACACTGTCAACATTACATCATGGAGGAGGAATAGACTACTTTAATAACATCACTAGAGTAGCACATAGATTAATAGTGATACAAAGCTCATGATCACATAAAGATCACACAATGGGAGAGAGAGATGAACCACATAGCTACCGGTAGAGCTCTCAGCCTCGGGGGAGAACTACTCCTCCTCATCATGGGAGACAGCAACTACGATGAAGATGACGGTGGTGTCGATGGAGATGACTCCGGGGCAATTCCCCGTCCCGGCCGAATGAGACTTCGTCCCCGAATTGGAGTTTTGCGATGGCGGCGGCGTCCCTGGAGTCTTTCTGGAGTTTCGTCAATCGGTGTCGAGTTTTTAGGTCACGAGGGACTTTATAGGCGAAGAGGCGGAGTCGGCGAGGCCACGGGGCCCCCTCCCCATAGGCTGGTGCGGCCAGGGGGCCACCCGCGCCGCCTTATGGTGTGAGCCCCTGCTGCCCGCCTCCGACTCTCCTTCGGTTCTCTGGAACCTTCCGGGGAAAATAAGATATTTGGTCTTTGTTTCGTCCAATTCCGAGAATATTGCCCGAACAACCTTTCTGGAACCAAAAACAACAGAAAACGGGAACTGGCACTTCGGTATCTTGTTAATATGTTAGTTCCGTAAAATGCATCAAAACGATAAAAAGTATGAATAAAACATGTAGGTATTGTCATAAAACTAGCATGGAACATCAGAAATTATAGATACGTTGGAGACGTATCAAGGTCTTACCAAGCTATACTACCAATTGGTGCGCGGAACAAATCCCGGTCGTCATGGGCGGCGGATCTGCTTGCGGCGGACTTTCCTGCGGTGGGTACAATGCGTGCGGACGAAACAAGTGTTGGAGCCGTGGTTGACGTGCAGCGCCGCAGTCCGTCCGACGCCGCCGGGGGATAGAGCTGGCGGCGCGATGAGGCGCCGGCGATGGCTGCTCCGTCCGAGGGTGGGGAACGAGCTGCCAACAGTTCTCCGGTGACTAATGAGATACACAACACTAGGTTCCAGCCATGTTTAGCATAAAATTCACTTTAGATTAAGCTGCAAAAATAGTCACCTGATGGGTCTAGCTAAGAAAAATTAATTAGCGAACTTGTTGCTTCTCTCTATGATATTCTCTAAATAAATAGGCGACCCCGGCGGTCATTGGCTGCGGAGGTCCAACAGAGCGGCAATATATGATTTTCTCTAAATAAATAGACGACCCCACTGGTCATTGGCTGCGGCAGCCCCACAGAGCGGCAATATATGTCTTTTCCTGAAAAATAGACGACCCCACTGGTCATTTGCTACGGAGACCCCACAGAGCGGCAATATATGATTTTCTCTAAATAAATAGACGAACCCACTAGTCATTGGCTGCGGCAGCCCCACAGAGCGACAATATATGTCTTTTCCTGAAAAATAGACGCCCCCCTGGTCTTTGGCTGCGGCAGCCCTACAGAGCGGCCCCATTTGTCATTGGCAGCACCGCGTATAAAATCATGAAAAATAAAACGCGTCAGCGATAGATGGATGGCTACTCCGACGTGTCTCCCGACCTACCCGTCAGCACGAAACGGTCAGGGAGGAGCTGCCCCTGTGCAGCCCCACCCGGTCAGACTAACGGTCAAGGCCTCTGACCTGACGGCTACCGGCCGTTCCAACACTTGTGAGTGTTTCAAACTAGAGGGAGGGGAAAACTGAGGAAAAGTTAAAGAGCTGGAGAAAACTGAGTACAACTAATAACCTGAGGGCACGAAAATAGAAATCCCTTAATTTATAGGAGGTAGAAAATCTCCTTTTTCGTATATTGTTGTTTCAGGGATCTTCTGGACGCCTAAAATTCAAAGAAAAAAAATACATGATCAGTTTTTCATAAAGAGAAGGACCGTGTGCCAAAGAATCAAGAGAGGGGAGCCCCGGGGCCCGAAAGAAACCAAGTGGCGCGCCCCCTCAACAGGGTACGCCAACTAGGCCCGCTTTTGCCTCGAGCGTCGTCTCGGCTCCTCCTTTTTACATATGCCTCCGTCTTGCCATAATATCTATGACATATTTTTCCAAGATTTACAGAGAGGCGACAGTGGAGGCGAAAGTCCTCTCCTACTCCGGGAGAGGGCAAATCCTACAACATCGGAGCCTCCATTGAAGGGGCAATCGACTCCATCGTCATCACCACTCCTCCTTGGCGTACGGGAGGCCTCTCAATCAACATCTCCATCTCCATCAGCACCATCATCATCACCATCTCCAAGATCCACCTCGTCCTCCTCATAGTTTGTGATTGATTGAACCCCGGATATTATTTAAGTGTTATTTGCATGTTTGTGATTGGGAACTTGTCTTTATTTGGTAGAGATATTATATTTTCAGATTTTGCTGTAATCCATATGCCACTGATACATATCATGTTTGTCACTTGTGAGCAGATCCCCATGTTCATGAGGGCATAGGATGAATTGGCTATGATTTGCACATAGTATACAATGAGTATTTGGTCAAATTTTATCTTTTATGTGGTTATATGATGGTTTTATGCGAACGTCAACTGCATATTAGTTCACGTATATGGGCTCATAGGCTACAATTTGAGGTAATAATGAGAGTTGGAAGGAACGTAATGACAGAAACCGTTTTTCAATACTTTGAGTTGTATTAGAGGGATTTATGTCGGGAACCAATGAATTAACTGCTATGGTAGAACATTTATGTCTTAATAATTCCTACATTTGCTCAAGAAAATGGTTGTAGATCCATCACAAGGGGTGTATTTTCTCATATCTCTTGCTGCACCTAATTTAGGTTTCGCCTTAAAGGAATGAAACTTGACAACATATTCATCATGTCGTGTAGAAATCTAAGAGCAGGTCTAACAGACCCTTTAAAACGCCCAACCCCGTAAAATAACCGCCGATATACGGTGTAGAGCTCTACCCGGCCGTCTAACAGACCCCTTAAAACGCCCAACCCCGTAATTTTTTTTACAGTTTTGGCTACGGGGCGGCTCCTCGCCCCTTACAAGTACAGGGTGGGAGGCTGAATACAGGGCCAACCCCTCACCTGTGGCGCGCTGAATTTTCACCAAATTGCAACTGCTTCCGCCATGGAGCCCCGCTGGAGAAACGTGCGACCACCTCCGCCGCGCCGCCGAGCGTCCGTGGCTGCCGCGCTGCAGTGCTGGGTCTTCGCGGGCGGGGCGGGCGGGGTGGCCGTGGCGGCGAGGGCGCCGTGGCAGCGAGGCGGTCGTGGCCAAGGCGGCGGGCGGAGGCGGGCCGGCCAGCCGGGGCGGCCGGTGGTGGCGGGCAGGTGCGGCGTGCGGGCGGTGGAGACGGGGCCGTGGTGGGCGGGGCGGGGGCTGTGGTGGGCGGGGCGACGGGGCCGTGGCGGGCGTGCGCGGCGGGCGGGCAGCGGGCCGGGGCGGCGAAGGGCGGCGGCGGGGGCGGGGCCGGCCGGTGGCGGGGCTGGGGCTGAGGAGGAAGAAGGGAAAAAAAAAAAAAATGATTTGGCATATTATAGGAATATGCTCTTTTACAGTTTAGGGTTACAGGTTCTGCTAGCTCGTCCGAGTTTTCGGCCGGCGAAAAGTGAATACAGGGCCCTTTACTCGTGTTTTAAGAGGCGAAAATATACAGGGCCTGTTAGACATGTTCTAAATGGTAAGTAAATCCATGCTGCCCTGACCTTGTCTCATATAAATTCACACATACTTGATCTTATCATCTTGTTGCATGAAGGATTGGGCTTTCTCTCATTAAGATCATTTACTTGTTGCTATTTATTTTCAATACTTTATTTTATTATAAACTATAAATCCAAAAACACCAAACCACTGCACCATTTTTATTGTTTTACTTGTCAAACTTATTAACCAATACTTTCAGCTTCTTGTGGGTTTGATAACATTTTTTATTGAAAAGTAGTACAATTAGTTTTCTACACTTAGGAGCCATCAGCCGTATTTAGTAACCGTATATTGCGTGACTGAGCCAGGCTAGTCGGTGGAGTAGGATGGAATGCATTTTAGTCTTTGCTACGAGTATATCAGAGCCAAGAAGCTTGGGGGGGAGAAAGGATATCAGTTGTAAATTTTACGTGAGGCCGCGGTACGTCAAGTACTCTGCAAAAACGTGAAGTTGCGGTCAGTAAACAACGCGGAATACAACGATCTATGCCACAGAGCCGGGATTATCCCTATGTCCTAATGGTTTTCTCCAATTTCGTGGTGCGTTTTCTTACTAAAAGCTTTTGGTTGATGAACTTTGCTACACTACTGTGCATCGCGTTGAACTTGTTGTTTTCGGTGTACTTTAACCTATATAAGTGCTTTAATTATATATAAATGAACGTTGGAGCTTTTACAAATGTTACCATATTTTATGGAGCAAAGTTTCAGTGCTACTTTATGGAGCAAAGTTCAGTGCTACTAAAATGGCTTGGTAAAAATTTGTGTTGCCTACCAAATGTATATCTTTGTGCAGTGATACAAGTCCCGGATCAGATTTAGCCGTGAAGGTAAATCCTGCCACCCGATGCATATTATGGGCTTACTATCTGTCTAAATGTCATAGTCACTATCCTATGTCTAATGCAGTTTAGCACCATTCTGCCTTTTTTTCTTCTGGAATAGATTCAGGTTGTGATTATATTCATTGTAGGGAAGGAGGTAGGGAGCTAGAGTCCAAGACACCGACATGATTGGGTTGGCCAGGTGTGTTCTTTCCGGGGAAGTAGCTAAGCTAGGGGACCAATCATTGGCGACTCGTTGGAAGTAAATGTAATCAACTTTATTGTGAAATTCTTGCGTTCCAGATCCTTCCAAGAAGAATAGCATAGGAGTACTGACTTTTCCATACACCTACGTAAAATCTGGTTGCCATTCGTTGCGATTTGTTGTGGTTATGTGGTGTAAATTTACCTCCCATGAATACTGTAACACCTATGCCACCTTGCAACTTGTTGATATGATTATCATATCAATCCTATTGAGCTTGGGTTAGGATGTCACACTCATCCCCCTTAGAAGATCGAAGTTTCCATCGATCAGCCCCAAGCCAGGAACTCCCCCTCTTCTCACACGTCCATACGTCCTGTGTCGGCACATGTGCCACAACGGGCACATGTTCGTGCCTCTGACAAGCACACACCCGTGTTACCGTGAAGTTTGGCTCTTATACTAAATGTTTAACACCTTGGCCACCCCCAGACGGGCTTATTACCCATGGCAGGTCACTAGGATCTCTAGACTAACCCAACATATCAATACATATCTTTTCTGCGCACTTTGTCCTTACTCGTGAGCACCCGCGAATGACTTCCTGGTCGGTCACCCATCTTTAAATCGCTCGGGGCCAAGCACGCTTAACCTCAGAGTTGTTTACGAATGAGCTTCCGAAAAAAAAGTTACAACTTGTTCATATGAGTACCCTATCAATTCTATTGAGCCCTAGGCCAGGATGTCACAAGTACCTGCATGTATAAACTTACGACTAAGATATTAGGTCACGGTATAACTTTACATAAGTAGAAAATAGCTTATAGGAGAAAAACTAGTGACGGTGCACCTATGTCATCGGTATTTGGTATTTACCAGTGTCGTAAAATATTTGGTAACACCGCTAATATTTAGCCATTGGCGGCGTGGCCGAGAATTTGTACGCTGCCAGTTTGGTTGGCCCTAGTGGCCCAGCCCGGACAAAAACCTGATGGCGTTGTACTGCGTGCTACGCCACCAGTGCCACATGAGTCAGCGGCATAGCCGTATGGGCCACACCGCCAGTTCAACTCGGCCCAGACCAAAACCGGCGTGTGTAGTCACAGACATGGGCGCACACATGCACACGCACACGCGCGCACACACACACACTCCATCGCTGCATCGTGCTGCAATTTTCCGTCGCCACCGCCCCTCCCCACCCAGATAAGCGCAGATCCAACTAGCCCCGCTGCCTACGAGTGTCATTGTGCCGTTTCTCCTTCCATTTCCACTAGTTCGACCCAACAATAGCAGTCGTCGAGATGCCGCCGCCTTCGGGATGCTTCCACGTTACAGCCCCTGAGCTCCACCGGCTTCTACAACCTGATCACGGCCGTCCGGCAACTTCGCGGCAGATATCTCGGCCGTCGGGATGTGTGTGTTTGTGTGTGTGTGTGTGTGTGTGTGTGTGTGTGTGTGTGTGTGTGTGTGTGTGTGTGTGTGGTTGAACACATTCCACACCGTGCATGAGGTCGCACACACGTTCGACACTACGGAATGGAGATACGACCACAACTGCCTTCATATGAACTTCCTCGACTCCGAGTCTCGGGAGGAAACTGAGATGCTAGCTCCAAGGCCACTCCTCATGGCGAGCGCATGCGAGAGCGCCGGGAATAATAGCGGCTTTCCATCGCCGAGGCGGATGAGAGGGCCATGTGTAGCAAGAAGGGGGGAGAGGGCGGAGAAGAGGAGGACGAAGGTCGACGGCAACGATGGTAGGTGGCTAGACCTCTTCCTGACTAGCAACGAAGGAAGCAATCGGGATAGTAGTTAGTGATGATTAGTAGTTTATTTATTTTATAAAGTTCTTCGAATTGTCTGTTTGTGTCGATGAACTAGAATAAAATTGTTTTTCAATCTACTATCAAGCTATTATATACTATTTGTCAATCTAGTATATATAAATCTATTATCTATTATCGAATATGCAGCCCCCTAAATCGAAATTCGCCGCTACAGCCAGACGAGTATTTTTTCCCTTAAATATAGCATCGCCGTATTTTATAGCAACTACCACTGGTAATTATTACCAGAGTCGTGACGGGTACCACACCGCTGATAATGTTTACCAGCGGCAAGATACCGGGAGCGTAGCACCTACACAACGTTAAGGTCTATTTTTCCATGTTGGCGATGGGCTTTTTCCTAGTACTAGAGTTATGATATAGATTTAGGGCACATGCATGTCTTATGTTGTGAGTTTACATTGCACATGCAAAATCTTACACCACCACATGCAGTTGTGTGCGGGATGGATTCCTTGGGCTGGTTCGAGGCGCGCAACATTTCGGTCCCTATGAAATATTTAATATAAGTTGCGCTAGAAATATAGCCAATTGCTCGGTTAAACTCACTGTTATCACCAGAATTTGACCGAGTCAGAGGTGGGCCGCGATCAAGATGGGTTTGAAGATATATACATGGAAGAAATACGTGAATCGGCCTTTTATACCAAGTTGGGCTAAATTGCCCGTGTATCTGTAACATATTAGATCGCATCTTAGTTTAGAAGTTAGAGTTTTACCCGTGCACGGTTTGGTGCATGCCCACATTAGAAAGTCCCCTGGACTATAAATATGTACCTAGGGTTTATGGAATAAAAAACAACACAACGTTCACCCCAAAACAAACCAATCTCGGCGCATCGCCAACTCCTTCGTCTCGAGGGTTTCAATCGGGTAAGCGACATGCGCCTAGATCGCATCTTGCGATCTAGGCAACACAAGCTCCACGTTGTTCATGCGTTGCCCGAGCGCGTCTTTGATGGCGGGCAACGTAGTTATCATAGATGTGTTAGGGTTAGCATTGTTCTTCGTATAAACATGCTTACGTAGTGCAACCCTTGCATATCTAGCCGTCCTCATGCCTATCTCGGGCATGGGGGCGGCACCGCTTGTTCATCGTTTAGTAGATCTGATCCGTTACGATTGCTCCTTGCTCTGCAAGGATTAGTTTAATATCTGCAATAGTTAGGCCTTACAAAGGGGGGAGGATCCAGTGGCATGTAGGGTGGCGTTCGCAAGTCCTAAACAGGATGTTCCGTGGATCAACTACATTGTTGGTTCTTTGGCCTTGTTTAGGATCGGCTTATGAGCACCGTGCGTGGCCGCGAGGCCCAACCTGGGGTAGGATGATCCGATTATGCGGTGAAAACCCTAAATCGTCGTAGATCTCATTAGCTTTATCTTGATCAAGCATCACCAAGTATTCGTGCACCCCGCACGGATCATGGGTGGATCGGCTCTTTGAGCCGATTCACAGGATAACCTGAGAGCCGATCGAGGCTCGTATTTAATGTTTACGTGTATGCCATGCAGGAACTAAGCGAGGCATTCCCCATCACCTTCCTGACCAGGTATAGGTCAGGTGGCACGCCCTGCACTTCGCATCGCCGCGTGACCAAGAGCATTGCGGGCCGTCGCTCGGAGGGGTCTCACCAGCCGCAGCTAGGCTCTTCCCGGCTCTACTAGTGCTGACTGTCGCTGCCCGACGGTGGGTTTTGGCGGTCAACACATTCTGGCACGCCCGGTGGGACGATCTTCTACATCCACCGCATAGCCATCTACATCTGAGATGGCGGAAAGCACTCCGGTCAAGTACGAGGATCTGCCTGATGAGCTCAAGAAGAAACATGACGAGATCAAGGCAGTCCTCGAGGCCGACCTCATCGGCTCTTTCTCGAAGACCCGTTCTCATGGCATCAGGTGGAACGGCTTTACAGCCAAGGGCGCCCTCGACCAAGTAGATCTGTCCACCCCTTCAGAAAAACGGACCAGAGCTCTGCGCCGGGAAGTTAACTACATGGTAGCTCATTCTGTTTACCGCCATGGCAAGGACGGAGAGGAGGCCGGTTCAAGCGATCGGTTTCGATATAATGATAAAAGGTACAACAATGAAGACGGTATGGAGTCTTATAATGCTTTCAATATGTCTTTTATGTGAGTTTTGCTGTACCGGTTCATACTTGTGTTTGCTTTAAACAACCTTGCTAGCCTAAACCTTGTATCGAGAGGGAATACTTCTCATGCATCCAAAATCCTTGAGCCAAACACTATGCCACTTGTGTCCACCATATACACCTACTACATGGTATTTCTCTGCCATTCCAAGCAAATACTTCATGTGCTACCTTTAAACAATTCAAAAGCTATTATCTCTTATTTGTGTCAATGTTTTATAGCTCATGAGGAAGTATGTGGTGTTTTATCTTTCGATCTTGTCATTTACTTTTGACAGACTTTCACAATGGACTAGTGGCTTCATCCGCTTATCCAATAACTTTGCAAAAAGAGCTGGCAACGGGGTTCCCAGCCCCTATTAATTAACTTGCATTAATAATTCTCTTCACATGTTTTGCTTTGATTCATCAGTAAGCAACTTCATTTTGAAAATAGACACTCCTTCACGGTATGTGATTGTTGGAAGGCACCCGAGGATTCGGTTAGCCATGGCTTGAGAAAGCAAAGGTTGGGAGGAGTGTCATCTAAAAAAAACTAAACTAAAGTACATGTGTAGACAAAAGAGAAGAGGGATGATCTACCTTGCTGGTAGAGAGAACGTCCTTCATGGGAGCCGCTCTTGAAAGTCTGGTTGATGAGGTAGCTAGAGTACCCACTATCAGTCGTTGACAACAACAAACACCTCTCAAAACTTTACTTTTATACTCTCTATATGATTTCAAAACTTAAAAGCTCTAGCACATGATTTAATCCCTCTCTGCGAAGGGCCTTTCTTCTACTTTTATTGTTGAGTCAGTTTACCCATTTACTTCCATCTAAAAAAAGGCAAACATTTGTGTTAACTGTGCATTGATTCCTACATACTTGCATATTGCACTCGTTATATTACTTTGTGTTGACAATATCCAGAAGATATACACAAGACTGCATTCAGAGTACCAGGTTCAGAGTGGCGCTCCAAGCAAAGGAAAGCCGATGATGAGACATCGGCTGGCTCAAACATGGTGCTCGTCCTTCCAACAGAGTTGGTGCTCCAGGATTACATGAAGCAGTTATCAAGTTACATGGAGAGGCTCTATTGGATGAACTCTTCAATGGAAGTGTTTGGACGCAGATCCTCTCTTCAAGGACCTCCAACTCCTTTTGGCAAGTTTGAAGGATCACAACCCTGATCGACAACAAGAACAGCATGAACATGCAGATCAGGTCAAGGGTAAGTTGCATCAGTCTGCCAAGATGATGGTTCAGGGGGACAGCTCACCCTGAAGGCTTTTTGCTCTGGGAAGCCGATTTTGTTCGAATCGGCTGGCGCTGCATTGCGATGTGGAGACCGATGGTGGACCATTTGGCTGGCTCGCCGCTGTTCTCGCCTTGACTGAGGCTCGGGGGGCAACGGAGTTGGTAGATACTATGTTCTTAAGAAGCCGATTGAGACGTCATCGGCTGGCCCTCCCTCATAATCTTCTTCAAAGGGACAGAGCAGGGCTATAAAGGTCACTGAGAAACCAGATAAAAGGGGATATGAGGGAGATTCAGTGCTACAACAGTCTCCGAGGAAGTGGTGCCCAACAGAAAAATTTCGCAGGCCACGCGAGAAGTGGAAGCGGAAGGGGCAAGGCATCATGATGAAGGATTCTGCGGCAGGTTTCTGCTCTGCCACAACATGACCCGACGAAAGAAAGCGTAATGATTTTGGAAATGTCATTTCCAAAACCAGGGGGGCATGTGTTATCACCAATTTGACCGAGTCGAGGTGGGCCGCGATCAAGATGGGTTTGAAGATATATACATGGAAGAAATACGTGAATCGGCCTTTTATACCAAGTTGGGCTAAATTGCCCGTGTATCTGTAACATATTAGATCGCATCTTAGTTTAGAAGTTAGAGTTTTACCCGTGCACGGTTTGGTGCATGCCCACATTAGAAAGTCCCCTGGACTATAAATATGTACCTAGGGTTTATGGAATAAAAAACAACACAACGTTCACCCCAAAACAAACCAATCTCGGCGCATCGCCAACTCCTTCGTCTCGAGGGTTTCAATCAGGTAAGCGACATGCTGCCTAGATCGCATCTTGCGATCTAGGCAGCACAAGCTCCACGTTGTTCATGCGTTGCCCGTACTGAAGCGTCTTTGATGGCGGGCAACGTAGTTATCATAGATGTGTTAGGGTTAGCATTGTTCTTCGTATAAACATGCTTACGTAGTGCAACCCTTGCATATCTAGCCGTCCTCATGCCTATCTCAGGCATGGGGGCGGCACCCTGCTTGTTCATCGTTTAGTAGATCTGATCCGTTACGATTGCTCCTTGCTCGCAAGGATTAGTTTAATATCTGCAATAGTTAGGCCTTACAAAGGGGGAGGATCCAGTGGCATGTAGGGTGGCGTTCGCAAGTCCTAAACAGGATGTTCCGTGGATCAACTACATTGTTGGTTCTTTGGCCTTGTTTAGGATCGGCTTATGAGCACCGTGCGTGGCCGCGAGGCCCAACCTGGAGTAGGATGATCCGATTATGCGGTGAAAACCCTAAATCGTCGTAGATCTCATTAGCTTTATCTTGATCAAGCAGGATCACCAAGTATTCGTGCACCCCGCACGGATCATGGTGGATCGGCTCTTTGAGCCGATTCACAGGATAACCTGAGAGCCGATCGAGGCTCGTATTTAATGTTTACGTGTATGCCATGCAGGAACTAAGCGAGGCATTCCCCATCACCTTCCTGACCACTGTATAGGTCGTGGCACGCCCTTGCACTTCGCATCGCCGCGTGACCAAGAGCATTGCGGGCCGTCGCTCGGAGGGGTCTCACCAGCCGCAGCTCTAGGCTCTTCCCGGCTCTACTAGTGCTGACTGTCGCTGCCCGACGGTGGGTTTTGGCGGTCAACACATTCGCACACGGTGGGACGATCTTCTACATCCACCGCATAGCCATCTACATCGAGATGGCGGAAAGCACTCCGGTCAAGTACGAGGATCTGCCCGATGAGCTCAAGAAGAAACATGACGAGATCAAGGCAGTCCTCGAGGCCGACCTCATCGGCTCTTTCTCGAAGACCCGTTCTCATGGCATCAGGTGGAACGGCTTTACAGCCAAGGGCGCCCTCGACCAAGTAGATCTGTCCACCCCTTCAGAAAAACGGACCAGAGCTCTGCGCCGGGAAGTTAACTACATGGTAGCTCATTCTGTTTACCGCCATGGCAAGGACGGAGAGGAGGCCGGTTCAAGCGATCGGTTTCGATATAATGATAAAAGGTACAACAATGAAGACGGTATGGAGTCTTATAATGCTTTCAATATGTCTTTTATGTGAGTTTTGCTGTACCGGTTCATACTTGTGTTTGCTTTAAACAACCTTGCTAGCCTAAACCTTGTATCGAGAGGGAATACTTCTCATGCATCCAAAATCCTTGAGCCAAACACTATGCCACTTGTGTCCACCATATACACCTACTACATGGTATTTCTCTGCCATTCCAAGCAAATACTTCATGTGCTACCTTTAAACAATTCAAAAGCTATTATCTCTTATTTGTGTCAATGTTTTATAGCTCATGAGGAAGTATGTGGTGTTTTATCTTTCGATCTTGTCATTTACTTTTGACAGACTTTCACAATGGACTAGTGGCTTCATCCGCTTATCCAATAACTTTGCAAAAAGAGCTGGCAACGGGGTTCCCAGCCCCTATTAATTAACTTGCATTAATAATTCTCTTCACATGTTTTGCTTTGATTCATCAGTAAGCAACTTCATTTTGAAAATAGACACTCCTTCACGGTATGTGATTGTTGGAAGGCACCCGAGGATTCGGTTAGCCATGGCTTGAGAAAGCAAAGGTTGGGAGGAGTGTCATCTAAAAAAAAAAACTAAACTAAAGTACATGTGTAGACAAAAGAGAAGAGGATGATCTACCTTGCTGGTAGAGAGAACGTCCTTCATGGGAGCCGCTCTTGAAAGTCTGGTTGATGAGGTAGCTAGAGTACCCACTATCAGTCGTTGACAACAACAAACACCTCTCAAAACTTTACTTTTATACTCTCTATATGATTTCAAAACTTAAAAAGCTCTAGCACATGATTTAATCCCTGCTTCCCTCTGCGAAGGGCCTTTCTTCTACTTTTATTGTTGAGTCAGTTTACCCATTTACTTCCATCTAAAAAAAGGCAAACATTTGTGTTAACTGTGCATTGATTCCTACATACTTGCATATTGCACTCGTTATATTACTTTGTGTTGACAATATCCAGAAGATATACACAAGACTGCATTCAGAGTACCAGGTTCAGAGTGGCGCTCCAAGCAAAGGAAAGCCGATGATGAGACATCGGCTGGCTCAAACATGGTGCTCGTCCTTCCAACAGAGTTGGTGCTCCAGGATTACATGAAGCAGTTATCAAGTTACATGGAGAGGCTCTATTGGATGAACTCTTCAATGGAAGTGTTTGGACGCAGATCCTCTCTTCAAGGACCTCCAACTCCTTTTGGCAAGTTTGAAGGATCACAACCCTGATCGACAACAAGAACAGCATGAACATGCAGATCAGGTCAAGGGTAAGTTGCATCAGTCTGCCAAGATGATGGTTCAGGGGGACAGCTCACCCTGAAGGCTTTTTGCTCTGGGAAGCCGATTTTGTTCGAATCGGCTGGCGCTGCATTGCGATGTGGAGACCGATGGTGGACCATTTGGCTGGCTCGCCGCTGTTCTCGCCTTGACTGAGGCTCGGGGGGCAACGGAGTTGGTAGATACTATGTTCTTAAGAAGCCGATTGAGACGTCATCGGCTGGCCCTCCCTCATAATCTTCTTCAAAGGGACAGAGCAGGGCTATAAAGGTCACTGAGAAACCAGATAAAAGGGGATATGAGGGAGATTCAGTGCTACAACAGTCTCCGAGGAAGTGGTGCCCAACAGAAAAATTTCGCAGGCCACGCGAGAAGTGGAAGCGGAAGGGGCAAGGCATCATGATGAAGGATTCTGCGGCAGGTTTCTGCTCTGCCACAACATGACCCGACGAAAGAAAGCGTAATGATTTTGGAAATGTCATTTCCAAAACCAGGGGGCATGTGTTATCACCAGAATTTGACCGAGTCAGAGGTGGGCCGCGATCAAGATGGGTTTGAAGATATATACATGGAAGAAATACGTGAATCGGCCTTTTATACCAAGTTGGGCTAAATTGCCCGTGTATCTGTAACATATTAGATCGCATCTTAGTTTAGAAGTTAGAGTTTTACCCGTGCACGGTTTGGTGCATGCCCACATTAGAAAGTCCCCTGGACTATAAATATGTACCTAGGGTTTATGGAATAAAAAACAACACAACGTTCACCCCAAAAACAAACCAATCTCGGCGCATCGCCAACTCCTTCGTCTCGAGGGTTTCAATCGGGTAACATGCTGCCTAGATCGCATCTTGCGATCTAGGCAGCACAAGCTCCACGTTGTTCATGCGTTGCCCGTACTGAAGCGTCTTTGATGGCGGGCAACGTAGTTATCATAGATGTGTTAGGGTTAGCATTGTTCTTCGTATAAACATGCTTACGTAGTGCAACCCTTGCATATCTAGCCGTCCTCATGCCTATCTCAGGCATGGGGGCGGCACCCGCTTGTTCATCGTTTAGTAGATCTGATCCGTTACGATTGCTCCTTGCTCGCAAGGATTAGTTTAATATCTGCAATAGTTAGGCCTTACAAAGGGGGAGGATCCAGTGGCATGTAGGGTGGCGTTCGCAAGTCCTAAACAGGATGTTCCGTGGATCAACTACATTGTTGGTTCTTTGGCCTTGTTTAGGATCGGCTTATGAGCACCGTGCGTGGCCGCGAGGCCCAACCTGGAGTAGGATGATCCGATTATGCGGTGAAAACCCTAAATCGTCGGAGATCTCATTAGCTTTATCTTGATCAAGCAGGATCACCAAGTATTCGTGCACCCCGCACGGATCATGGGTGGATCGGCTCTTTGAGCCGATTCACAGGATAACTGAGAGCCGATCGAGGCTCGTATTTAATGTTTACGTGTATGCCATGCAGAACTAAGCGAGGCATTCCCCATCACCTTCCTGACCGGTATAGGTGGCACGCCCTTGCACTTCGCATCGCCGCGTGTGACCAGAAGAGCATTGCGGGCCGTCGCTCGGAGGGGTCTCAGCCAGCCGCAGCTCTAGGCTCTTCCCGGCTCTACTAGTGCTGACTGTCGCTGCCCGACGGTGGGTTTTGGCGGTCAACACTCACACCAAGTGTATTGAACGGTCCCGGAGCGGATTTGGGGGGATTTTGACTTGCAAGGGATTCAGCCCACTTCAAACCTCACTTAAGGGAACAGGGCCTAAAAGGGTAACGGTCATAGATATCATATATTCCTTTGATATAGGATGAACGGAGAGAGTAAAAAATCAAATGGGTGAATTCCAGTTTGTACCTTTTAATTTTTTTATTTGTGATACTAATTACCTCACCTAACAATTTTTTATCTGAAATACTTCAATTAGAGAAAGTTTTGCCATTTTTTACCCCTCTTAAAGATTTAGAGCATTTTGACATGTGGGACCAAGCTGTCAGTTTCACCACAGAGTTGAAAGCTTTGTATCACGGACTTACCATTCCACAGTGAAATTTTTGATATATTCCATTCAATCTTTTGAGTTTCCATGGGAAGTATGATAATATGATTCAACTTCATTGATGAGTTCACATATATTGAGATCATCAGGAAATTAACCCTCCCATCCAACGGTGCTTACAATTTGACATACATATAAAAGTACTAAAAGGTAAAGCTACCACCTGCGCTATCTTCACTGCATGTGTCGAGTCAAAGTCATTCGTTTGCGGAAGTACATAGCAACAGCACAAGCAGCAGGAATGAGAAGCAACAGCAGGATCAAGCAGCGTTGCAATGATGGTGCGCTTGCCGATCAGCTGCAGCGCCCGCTGCTGTCTAAACACTTCCTGCTTCAGCACTTGCTACCGGTTTGGTTCCTTCCGTGTTGCTCATGCGTGCATAGTGTGAGCGAGAGAAGTACCACTGATGTGAAACGTAGGAATCCAACTAGATGGGTGTTAGCACGCATCATTGGCACATGCATTCTTCTTTGCCTCCAACCCATCCCTAGGAAATCTAGAAATGAGGTTTTAATTAGCGGATGTTAAATTTGGTAGATTTTCCTTTGAAAGAGCATCCGAAGTAACCTCGGTTGTTTCAATTCCTTCGCCTCATTCGTACGCGTCAAAACATGTTACATCAATTCACTGGAATATCTATATGCTTTAGTTTTAGCTTTTGTCTTTCATCCAAACCAAAGAGCCCATCCAGCTAGCTTTGATCCGCAAGGATGATATCTGCTGGTGTTCGGGTAAGAATAGAAAGGCTCCCACGTGCCAAGAGTACAGTGTACGCTTTTCGCCCCTCTTCCTTGTCACGGTCACAGATTGATCATGGACTGACGTCTGGCCCTAGGGGTGGGTGCTGTAGCATGCAAAGCGGCACTGTTATGATTCTTTCCTTTTCTTTTACGTACTTAATTAGCAAGAAACTGGTTGGAAGTTATCTGCAATTTTTTTCAGTTTACAATGTAAACAGGTGCTATGTTTTGAGCAAACTTGCCCCTGGGACTCTGGGAGTAATAATTAATGGCTGAGTCTCTTTTTTTTTTACCAATGTTTACTTTGCTTGCAATTCTGTTGCCTTGTTTCTATTTTTTTAGTTCGAGGTAAAATTGAGCTTTAGATTTCCTTTTCTGCCCTTTCAAGCACACGTTGGCACAACACTACACATGCATTCTTTTACCTGGTTACTCTATGCTTGCTAGTAGTCGGTGATGATCTTTTGAGGAGAAACAATTGATGAGTCCTTTCTCTCCCACCCCTCTCTCTCCAACCCCCTTATTCTGCCCGTTGACCTTCGAAGACCGGCACGAACCCGACCCTTCTCCGGCAGCTTTTCCGGCAGGAGATGGGGAGGGGGACACACCGGAGTAGTAGGTAGGAGTAGATTTAGGTTTCTCGGCGTGATGTCGTGGTTTTGGAGTAGAGCACCTGCTTTTCTTGGCAAGATCTGGTGCGGATGGTGGTGGTGGCAGCGCGGCAAGGTGCTCTAGCGGTCGGAGACGGCGGCGCCTAGTTCTCCCCCATGGATCTCCATTAATAAGCCCAAGGTTTGCTCCGTTTCTCTGTTTTTCACGTCAGCTCTTTTTGTCCTTCTCCCGCCGGCCGGACGAGGCGGTGAGGGGTGGGGAAGGATGATATCGGGCGGTGGTGAATCAGAGAGGAGCAGGGGCCTTTTCCTCCCGGTGATTTGGTGCGGCATCGGCGAGCGGCCGAGGAGATGCGATGTCAAGCCCCTTAGGTGGGGGATGGAGGCCCTCGGCAATAAGCACCCTTGGCTGCAAAGTTGCATCCTCGGCATCCTCGACGTCGACCTGGCAGGCCGTAGCGGCGAGGAGGAAGATGAAGACGGCGATGACGGTGTTGACTTATGCGGCCAATTTGTGGCGAATCCTTGCTGCTCCGACCATCTCTACCCGCCTTCTCCCACCCATGGAAGGAGTGTTTTGATGGAGGGCGTGTTATTCGACATTGACGGAGCTAGCGAGAATTCTTGTGTGTGGGCTTTCCGAAGCCTGGAAGCAATATCGGCGAGCTTCATCTCGACGGTTGTGTGTCGTCTGTTAACGCCGATGAGCTCCGGCATCTTATCAACCTCCACCAGAGGCCTTCTTCTAGGTCAGCAGCCATGCCCAACGTCGGCACTGAAGCAAGTGGTTCCGTCCCCGCGGCGGTGCTTGACGGTGGTGCAGCTGACCTCTGGCTTGGCAAAGGAAATAGGGAGGGACCTGATTGCTCCTCGGATCTTTCAGAGAGGTCTCCGCCACATATATTGGGGACCTATGTTTTATTTTCTCAATCTTTTGGGGTCTTTTGTAATAATGTACACCTCCACTGTTTGTGTATTAATATAAGCTTCCAGGCCCTTCGGGGCTCTCCTTGTTAAAAAAAATCTTTTGAGGAAGACAAGGGGATGAAAATACAGATAATTTCCACGTGTTAGTTTGTGGTTGGTTTACCAGCCAAATTTCTAGTGGGAAAGAATTCAGTGTCGTAGACGATACGGACATGAACATCAAACCAAGCAATAAATAGAGCTTCATCCTCCAATACACGTATGGAGCTTGGTGAAAATGGATCACCCCGCTTACTCGATTATAACGTCATTGAAAAGGCAAGAGAGAGTTGAGACTAGCCATAATGGGAGTATCATGCATGCTATGTTGGTAAAAATCACATGTGACGCACCAATTAATGAGGTGAGAGATGGGAGTGGTATAATAATATGATACCGTATTATAGCACATAAAACTAGAAAACTTAATGGCAAATACATCATGTACACAAATTTATTGCATTGAGATTCAAAATATTAAATATGATGAAACTATGATACTATCTTATGATACTATGCATTGTGGGTAGTATATATCATAAACTAGTATCATTTGCATAATACTAGTGTATGATATTTCACATTGTGACTAGTCTAACACATCTCGATACTATTACTCGGGGTAACCTCTTTAAACCTCCTCGATTTGTAGTATTATTTGTTGTATCTTTGGCGACTTTGTTCTCCACGTGAGATAATGCCTGGAAAATTTGGAGAGGATATAAGTGTGCGGTCTAGATCAGACTGGTCTAAAGGAAAAAAAAAACAATGTAGGCCCGTGGTACCCAGGTGAAGCTAGCTCCATTTTATCCAGACATGCATCATGGGTGCTACTGGGTGGATGGAACTGCCAGGAAGAGAACGATTAGTGGGGGTCGTTGTCCTCACCAATCTGCTTTATGACCGTGTAGCTATGGATGCATGACTAAGGTTCAAACGATCATTTTACACGAGTGGAAAATAATTTCACACTGGATTCATATTTATTTTTTGTGTGTTTTGACATTTTGTTCATATATTAGAAGCACTAATTTATTTTAGAGATATTTAATTTACACCAGTTTTCACCAACTGTCTTATGTGAATATATTATATATATATTCTTGTTATTTCTCGGATAATCATGAGGGGTTCTCAACCTAACATCGAGGAACTTCCGAAGACTAGTCTTGCAATGATATGCACGGAGATGGCCACCTTCATGGTTAAAGATGCGGTGAAAGATGATGGAGATTTTCACCTTGACGGTTGGTGTGAGAGTCCGTAACAGCCCGAATAATAGGACCTCACAAGGGTATATATCGAAAATGTGCATTTGCATAGCATGCATCTCTAAAATACGGGAAAATTTTGAAATTTTATCTATTGTAAACCAAAGTGATAAAATTTGAACTCCGGTGTCAAAGCTGAGATAAGTCGAACACTAAGATTTGAAATTCAAAATTTTATATGGCCTTTTCAGTAAATCAATTTTTTGGGCAAATTTAAAACTTGAAACCTAAACTTGTTTGCAACAAAGTGTTAGTCTTGTGTGATTGTACTTTAGACCAATTGAAAACATTTCTAAATTTCGAATTCAAAGTTGAGGTTTAACCAAAGTCAAATTTGAATTCAAATAATTTGAATCAAAAACCAAAATTCTTTGATTCAAATACTCTTAGAACTATCTTAGACTATATTACAGATATCGCAAACCCAAGATCATCTCATATCGACACTCAAAAACAATAAAAAAAATTCAAATTTCATATTTTAATTTATAATTGGAGCCAAATTCAAATATTATTAACTAAATAAATAAATAATTAACCAAAAAATACAAAATTAGTGTAAAAATCTTTAGAATTTTATTCTCTACCAATCTCCAATAGTTCAAAGTTATTTACAAACTGGAATCAACCAGAAATAGCAATTCTAGGGAAACCCTAATACAATATAAGGAAAAAAAGAAAACCCTAAGCTAAAAACCTAATTGTCCTGTCTACACCATCTACACTATAATCTCTTACTCGACGCCATCATAGCAACACCGTCAGCACCAATTCCATCTTCTTCTTTTGATCAACACCGCATATTTTTGATCAACATTACCTTGATCTTTTCCTTGACCTACATACAAGCTTGAACCAAAGGGCTAGCCACAATATTGCTATCAGCGGCGCACCACTACAAGGTGCTCCACTGCTAGCATAAATACTAGTAACGCACCCTACGAAACAAGCGCAATTGCTAATTTTTTTCCTGGCCCATTGATGTCTACGTTTCCCCTCCTTTCCTGTAGACAGTGTTGGGCCTCCAAGTGCAGAGGTTTGTAGAACAGCAGCAAGTTTCCCTTAAGTGGATACCCAAGGTTTATCGAACTCAGGGAGGAAGAGGTCAAAGATATCCCTCTCATGCAACCCCGCAACCACAAAGCAAGAAGTCTCTTGTGTCCCCAACACACCTAATAGGTGCACTAGTTCGAAGAGATAGTGAAATACAGTGGTATGAATAAGTATGAGCAGTAGCAACGGTGCCAAAAAGTGCTTGCGGCGTGTGGTTGATGGTGGTAGTATTGCAGCAGTAGTAACACAGTAAAACAGTAAACAAGCAGCGATAGCAGTATTTAGGAACAAGGCCTAGGGATTACACTTTCACTAGTGGACACTCTCAACATTGATCACATAACGAATAGATAAATGCATACTCTACACTTTTGTTGGATGATGAACACATTGCGTAGGATTACACGAACCCTCAATGCCGGAGTTAACAAGCTCCACAATAATGCTCATGTTTTAGTAACCTTTAGTGTAAGATAGATCAACAGACTAAACCAAGTACTAGCATAGCATGCACACCGTAACCTTCATGCATATGTAGGAGGAATAGATCACATCAATATTATCATAGCAATAGTTAACTTCATAATCTACAAGAGATCATAATCATAGCATAAACCAAGTACTAACACGGTGCACCCACTGTCGCCTTTACACACGTGCAGGAGGAATAGAACTACTTTAATAACATCACTAGAGTAGCACATAGATAGTAGTGATACAAACTCATATGAATCTCAATGAGATCATTGTATTGAAGTACATGGAAGAGAGATGAACCACATAGCTACCGGTACAGCCCCGAGCTCGATGGAGAACTACTCCCTCCTCATGGGAGCAGCAGCGGTGATGAAGATGGCGGTGGAGATGGCAGCGGTGTCGATGGAGATGGCAGCGGTGTCGATGGAGAAGCCTGGGGGCACTTCCCCGTCCGGCAGGTGCCGAGTTCTGTCCCCGAATTGAGTTTCGCGACGGTGGCGGCGCCCCTGGAGTCTTTCTGGAGTTTCGTCAATTGGTATCGAAGTTTTAGGTCACGACGGCTTAAATAGGCGAAGAATCGGAGGGTCTCTCGGGGGCCCACACCCTAGGGCGCCCCCCCTTGGCCGCGCGGGTGGTGGTGTGGGGCCCCAGGGCCCCCTCTGGTCCTTCCCGGTGTTCTGGATGCTTCCGATGAAAATAGGAACTTGGGCGTTGATTTCGTCCGATTCCGAGAATATTTCGTTACTAGGATTTCAAAAAAAACAGAAAACAGAACTGGCCTTCGGCATCTCGTCAATAGGTTAGTTCCGGAAAACGCATAAAAATGATATAAAGTGTGAACAAAACATGTTGGTATTGTCATAAAACAAGCATGGAACATCGGAAATTATAGATACGTTGGAGACGTATCAGCATCCCCAAGCTTAGTTCCTACTCGTCCTCGAGTAGGTAAACGATAAAAGATAATTTCTGAGGTGACATGCTACCAACATAATCTTAATCATACCATTGTAAAGCATATGAGATGAATGCAGCGATTCGAAAAATGTAAATGCAATGAGTAAACAATTGAATCATATAGCAAAGACTTTTCATGAATAGTACTTTCGAGACAAGCATCAACAAGTCTTGCATAAGAGTTACTCATAAAGCAATAAATTCTTAGTAAAGGTATTGAAGCAACACAAAGAAGATTAAGTTTCAGCGGTTGCTTTCAACTTGTAACATGTATATCTCATAGATAGTTGTCAATGCAGAGCAATATAACAAATGCAATAAGCAAGTATGTAAGAATCAATGCACAGTTCACACAAATGTTTGCTTCTTGAGGTGGAGAGAAATAGGTGAACTGACTCAACAATAAAAGTAAAAGAATGGTCCTTCAAAGAGGAAAGCATCGATTGCTATATTTGTGCTATAGCTTTGGTTTTGAAAACATATAGAGAGCATAAAAAGTAAAGTTTTGAGAGGTGTTTGTTGTTGTCAACGAATGGTAATGGGTACACTAACTACCTCGCCAACCGGACTTCCAAGAGCGGCTCCCATGAATTATTTTATTTTTGGGTGGCACTCCTTCCAACCTTTCTTTCACAAACCATGGCTAACCGAATCCTCGGGTGCCTGCCAACAATCTCATACCATGAAGGAGTGCCTTTTTATTTTAGTTTTATTATGATGACACTCCTCCCAACCTTTGCTTACACAAGCCATGGCTAACCGAATCCTTCGGGTGCCGTCCAACAATCACATACCATGGAGGAGTGTCTATTTTTGTTAATTAATTTGGGACTGTGAATCCCATTGCCAGCTCTTTTTGCAAAATTATTGGATAAGCGGATGTTCCACTAGTCCATATGAGAGTCCGTCAAAAGTAAATGACAAGGTTGAAAGCTAAACACCACATACTTCCTCATGAGCTATAAAACATTGACACAAATCAGAGGTGATAAATTTTGAATTGTTTAAAGGTAGCACTCAAGCAATTTACTTTGGAATAGCAGGAAATACCACATAGTAGGTAGGTATGGTGGACACAAATGGCATAGTGGTTGGCTCAAGGATTTTGGATGCATGAGAAGTATTCCCTCTCGATACAAGGCTTAGGCTAGCAAGGTTGTTTGAAGCAAACATAAGCACGAACTAGTACAGCAAAACTCACATAAAAGACATATTACAAGCATTATAAAACTATACATCGTCTTCCTTGTTGTTCAAACATCTTACTAGAAAATATCTAGACTCTAGAGAAACCACTCATGCAAACCAAATTTTAACAAGCTCTATGTATTTCTTCACTAATAAGTGTAAGGTATATGATGCAAGAGCTTAAACATGAGCACAACAATTGCCAAGTATCACATTACCCAAGACATTATAGCAATTACTACATGTAGCATTTTCCAATTCCAACCATATAACAATTTAACGAAGAGGAAACTTCGCCATGAATATTATGAGCTAAGAACACATGTGTTCATACGAACCAGCGGAGCGTGTCTCTCTCCCACACAATCATGATGTAATTCAATTTATTCAAACAAAAACAAAAACAAAAACAAACCGACGCTCCAAGAAAAAGCGCATAAGATGTGATGGAATAAAAATGTAGTTTCAGGGAGGAACCTGATAATGTTGTCGATGAAGAAGGGGATGCCTTGGGCATCCCCAAGCTTAGACGCTTGAGTCTTCTTGATATATGCAGGGGTGAACCACCGGTGCATCCCCAAGCTTAGAGTTTTCACTCTTCTTGATCATAGTATATCATCCTCCTCTCTTGACCCTTGAAAACTTCCTCCACACCAAACTCGAAACAACTCATTAGAGGGTTAGTGGACAATAAAAATTAAAATGTTCAGAGGTGACACAATCATTCTTAATACTTCTGGACATTGCATAATGCTACTGGACATTAGTGGATCAAAGAAATTCATCCAACATAGCGAAAGAGGCAATGCGAAATAAAAGGCAGAATCTGTCAAAACAGAACAGTCCGTAAAGATGGATTTTATTAGGCCACCAGACTTGCTCAAACGAAAATGCTCAAATTGAATGAAAGTTGCGTACATATCTGAGGATCACTCACGTAAATTGGCATAATTTTCTGAGTTACCTACAGAGAATTAGACCCAGATTCGTGACAGCAAAGAAATCTGTTTCTGCGCAGTAATCCAAATCTAGTACTTACTTTACTATCAAAGACTTTACTTGGCACAACAAAACTCAAAACTAAGATAAGGAGAGGTTGCTACAGTAGTAAACAACTTCCAAGACACAAATATAAAACAAAGTACTGTAGCAAAATAACACATGGGTTATTTCCCAAGAAGTTCTTTTCTTTATAGCCATTAAGATGGGCTCAGCAGTTTTAATGATGCACTCGCAAGAGATAGTATGTGAAGCAAAAGAGAGCATCAAGAGGCAAATTAAAAACACATTTAAGCCTAACATGCTTCCTATGAAGAGGAATCTTGTACACAAATGAATTCATGAAGAACAAAGTGACAAGCATAAGAGGATAAAACACGAGTAACTTCCAGATTCTCAACATAAAGAGGGGAAACTTAATATTATTAAGATGCATATAACCATATTTCCCTCTCTCATAATAACTTCCAGTAGCATCATTGATGAAATCCACAATATACCCATCACTTAAAACATTCTTATCATGGTTCATATGCATAGAAGTATCATTAATTTTGGCATAAGGAGAGTTCTTTTCATTAATAGTAATTGGAGCAGGATTATTATCAAGAATTTGAACATGGTAGACAAGTTGCATATTAAGGGAATTGTTTTTGGTAACCCAATCATGACTATGACAAGTTTCATAAGGATAGTTAGAACCTATATCATAGCATTCTTTGTAATAAACATCAGAGATCGGAGGCACAGTGTCATCATAAGGAATAGAATAGTTATCTTTCACAATCGGTTTATCTGTGTCCACACCATCATTGTTATTAGAAGGAGATGTATCAAGAACATAATGACCAGTAGCTAAAGGATTTGCAAACACCTCTTCCCCAAGCTTAGAGCTTTCTATATCATTATGGGAGGAAGCATGGATAGTACTGACACTATGGCAATTATTATCCTCATCATTTTCAGAATTAGTTTCCCAGAGATTTGCAATATCAAAAGTAGTGTGCTCATTCAAATCATGATTGCTAATGTATGTAAAGGGCATAGGAAGATCATCATATTCAGATTCATTATCACAATAATCATTAGGAGCAACATACTTACGGTTACCTATTGTTATCTCATATACGCGGGGATATGATGTTACCTCTTTCTTTTTATTCCCCTTCTTCTTCTTCTTCTTCTTCTTCTTCTTCGTTCCCTTCTTCTTCTTCTTCTTCCTTCTCCTCGTTCCCTTCTTCAGGAGGGAGAGGCTTGAAGGGTGGCTTGTCCGCATAACCTGATTTACTTTCAGAAACAATAGAAGAAACTTGGGAGGATCCCTCCTTTTCATTAATTAGTTGAAAACACACAGCGGTCCTATCATATTTTGGCAAGGTGTCATCTTCTAAAATATTTTGTATGTAAGTATTTGTATGGCTATTATCAATGCAATAAGAAAAACACCCATGCAGGACATCATCAACATCAAGATCACTCATATGTAACAAAGAGATTTTTCTCGACAGTTCTTCACACCCCAAAAATAAAGTAAGTTCATCATGCTGATTAGGAGTAATTTCATCATCACAATACAAATTTGCAGCACTCATTGGGTTCAAAATATCACTGGAGGAACATTGAAAATTAAAATGACCCACTTCATGGCAAACTTCACAAATAAAAGGATAGAGGGCACAAACTTTTTTACCAAGATCATCTAGAGCCCTAAACCACTTTCTAGTTTTTTCATTAGCATGATGGATGCAATATTCATCTTTGATTTGATTAATTCCACAAGGTCTATGTATTCCACAAAAATTAACATGCTTATAGGAAATAGCATTCTTAGGAGTTTGAGCATGCTTATTGCAATAATTAACAACAATTTCATTCTTCATGCAAGCCTCTTTAAAAGGTTCATGATACTTATCAAAATTATTTTTAGGCAATTCAAATGAGAAGCAAAGGCTTTATAAAGATTTGCAGCAACTTGAGAGTCAAGACCATAAGTAGCACTCATATTTCGAAATTCATCGGTATCCATAAAAGCTTCAATGCATTCATAATCATAATTTATACCCGACTCTTTACCTTTGTCGTTCTCCCATCCTTCAGCGTTGTCCTCAATCCGATCAAGAAGATCCCACCTAGCTTCAACCTCCTTGCTTGTGAAAGATCCCTCCGAACACGCGTCCAGATAGTCCTTGTGTTGTCCTGAAAGCCTCGCATAAAAATTGTTAACAATAACATTACGGGGGAGCTCATGAATGGGACATTTGAGCATTAGTGATTTCAATCTCCCCCACGCTTGAGAAATACTCTCTCCATCACGAGGATAAAAGTTATAAATATAATTCCTATCAATATGCACTTCATGCGGAGGATAAAATTTAGAATAAAAGAGAGATGCAATTTCCTCCCAACCAAGAGAATGCCTATTCTCCAACAATTTATACCAATGCGATGCTTTACCAGACAGAAAAGAGAATAGCTTCTTCCTCACTTCATCCATAGAGATACCTGCACACTTGAATAACCCACATAATTCGTGCAAAAACAGTAAATGATCTCTAGGATGGACAGTTCCATCCCCTTTATAGTGGTTGTCCATAACACGTTCAATAATTTTCATGGGTATTTTATACGGAATACTTTCAGCAGGTGGATTTAAAATATCAGAAGCATTATTAGAGTTATCGCATATGGGAGATAAAGCATTATCAGAACAAATTTTCTCCCCTAAAGATGGGAAGCTAAAAAGACCACAAAAACTAGCTTCCCCAAGCTTAGACTTCTTCATAGCATTAGCAGTAATTGCATTCATACTAATAACATCGCTACTAACATGCAAATAAGGTTCCATAGGTTTTTTAATTTTCGCATCAAACAATTCTAAATCAGGAAAAAGATTAAAAAGCTCACTAAATTTTTTGTTGTTTTCCATTATGCCTAACTAGTGTAAACAAGAAACAAAAAGTTGCAATTGCAGGATCTAAAGGAAATAGCTTCGAGTACTTACAATGACGGAAAATAGCTTGGTAGCCGAGGTCCGGAGTGTGAGTACCTTTTACCTTTCCTCCCCAACGGCGCGAAAAGTGCTTGATGTCTACGTTCCCTCCTTTCCTGTAGACAGTGTTGGGCCTCCAAGTGCAGAGGTTTGTAGAACAGCAGAAGTTTCCTTAAGTGGATACCCAAGGTTTATCGAACTCAGGGAGGAAGAGGTCAAAGATATCCCTCTCATGCAACCCCGCAACCACAAAGCAAGAAGTCTCTTGTGTCCCCAACACACCTAATAGGTGCACTAGTTCGGCGAAGAGATAGTGAAATACAGGTGGTATGAATAAGTATGAGCAATAGCAACGGTGCAAAAAAGTGCTTGCCGGCGTGTGGTTGATGGTGGTAGTATTGCAGCAGTAGTAACACAAGTAAAACAAGAAACAAGCAGTAGTAACTCAGCAGTATTTAGGAACAAGGCCTAGGGATTACACTTTCACTAGTGGACACTCTCAACATTGATCACATAACGAATAGATAAATGCATACTCTACACTTTTGTTGGATGATGAACACATTGCGTAGGATTACACGAACCCTCAATGCCGGAGTTAACAAGCTCCACAATAATGCTCATGTTTTAGTAACCTTTAGTGTAAGATAGATCAACAGACTAAACCAAGTACTAGCATAGCATGCACACCGTAACCTTCATGCATATGTAGGAGGAATAGATCACATCAATATTATCATAGCAATAGTTAACTTCATAATCTACAAGAGATCATAATCATAGCATAAACCAAGTACTAACACGGTGCACCCACTGTCGCCTTTACACACGTGCAGAGGAATAGAACTACTTTAATAACATCACTAGAGTAGCACATAGATAGTAGTGATACAAACTCATATGAATCTCAATGAGATCATTGTATTGAAGTACATGGAAGAGAGATGAACCACATAGCTACCGGTACAGCCCCGAGCCTCGATGGAGAACTACTCCCTCCTCATGGGAGCAGCAGCGGTGATGAAGATGGCGGTGGAGATGGCAGCGGTGTCGATGGAGATGGCAGCGGTGTCGATGGAGAAGCCTTCGGGGGCACTTCCCCGCTCCGGCAGGTGCCGAACAGAGTTCTGTCCCCGAATTGGAGTTTCGCGGCGGCGGCGCCCGGAGTCTTTCTCGAGTTTCGTCAATTGTATCGAAGTTTTAGGTCACGACGGCTTAAATAGGCGAAGAATCGGAGTCGGAGGGTCTCTGGGGGCCCACACCCTAGGGGCGCGCCCCCCCTTGGCCGCGCCGGGTGTGGTGTGGGGCCCCTGTGGCTCCCCTCTGGTCCTTCCCGGTGTTCTGGATGCTTCCGATGAAAATAGGAACTTGGGCGTTGATTTCGTCCGATTCCGAGAATATTTCGTTACTAGGATTTCTGAAACCAAAAACAGCAGAAACAAAGAACGGCCTCTCGCATCTCGTCAATAGGTTAGTTCCGGAAAACGCATAAAAATGATATAAAGTGTGAACAAAACATGTTGGTATTGTCATAAAACAAGCATGGAACATCGGAAATTATAGATACGTTGGAGACGTATCACCCATCCCCGCCCCATACTTACCGTGGCGTGCCACAAGTACGTGTGCCAACGCTATTTGAGGTAGCAGTGGCGCACCTATTTATGGTGCGCCACTGGTACTTGTGGGCCATGGTTACTTATGGTGATCTTTCTAAACCGAAAATAAAACAAAAGAAAAAATAGGCACAACAACAGCCCACTTCCTCTCTCCCCGCCCCACTCGTGCCCCCTCTCTCTTTCATTCCCCACCTCCCCGAACCCTGGAAACCCGAGCGGCGACGGCCAGCAGGAAGGTTGCCCCGGCGGTCAGAGGCCGGGATGCTGGAGGGCTCGGGGCTGTTAATGTTAGATTCACCTATCGGTAAATCCATTTTGATATAGAATTCAAAGGAAATCTTACTGGAACAAATCTGGGGACTTTTGTTTTTCAACAACGGCAACCTGGAAGTGAATTCCAAACAAATCTCAAGCCCTCACTAGATCGTGCTTAACATTAGATGCGACATGGACATGTCATTAGGCAACATAAATAACTTAGGCAACTAAATCTGAGAGGCAACACATGGTTATGTTTAACATAGCAGTAGGCAACAGTAGCACTGAATTAATTTCTCAATCATTTTTAACACATCAAAGAAAATATCCACGACGATAGCTACTTTTAGAAATAGCAATTCTTACTTGTCTACAAAAATGAATGTTGTCTCACTTCTTATACAAAAAATAACAACACGTTGGTGACTATATTTAGGTACTACATCCATTCCGTAAATTAAGGCATATAATTTTTTCTGAAGTTAAACGAGATAGAGTTTGACCAAGCTTATTTGAAAATCCATTGAAATAATATGATACTATATAGAAATAATTTAAAAATGTATGTCATGATGTATGTTGATAGTTTAAAAAAACTTGGTCAAAATTTAGATCATTTTTCTTCTAAAAAATTATATTTCTTATTCCACGGAACAACGTGCTAGCACTGGGACTGGTGTTGGTGGGTACAGCCGTGCATGTATGTTGTGACGGTGCGGCTTTATTCTCCATATTACTTAGCTTTCGCTGCACCCAACAGAAGCAAGACACTTGTTTCTTGTTGGAATTGTTAGTGCAAGAAAAACAAAAAGAAATTGCGGATAGAGTATCCTCCTTTGCTTCCGACGACATGCATCAACTCGATGTAATTAATCAGCGTGCGCCCCTTTCGTTGCATGGTCTCCAGGAATGATCGTCATCGACAAGTACTCCCCAGATTTGTTCGTGTATGGTGGCACGCCAAGTTTGATGAGATGCTTTAATGCTTTAGGCACAACATGCTCACGGTCCTACCTAGCACATGCATACGCGCGCTGATTCGCTCGTGTCGGATTGGTTATCTTGTCTGGTTTAAAAACAGAAACTAGTTTGAACATAGACAGATATCCAAATTACTTCTCGTCGAGCATCTCCACCGGACCAGACCCCTTTATTGGCCCATACCCCTAAAAAGCACCAACTCCCTAGAAAAAAAGCAAGTAAAAGTCCCTAAACCATCTCTATCCCTAAACATGAAATTTTGATTTCATTCGGCTACTTTTATGGATATTCCCAACACTTAATATCGGTGCGGGAGAGGCAACATACATTTTGCTGAAATTTCCCCGCCCTCCCGGCATCCAGGTGTGCGCCCCCCTGACCATCGTATGATGTCGTTGCAATGTAGGTTGTCCCGACACCTTCCCCTCTGATCCACTTCATTCGGGCCATTCTTGCACCGCGACGGCCGTTCGTGCAGAGCAACGATAGTGAGGGGCCGGAAGGAGCGCCGACATGGGGATGGCGCCAGAGTCACATGGTCGGCGAGGTGGTGGTGCTCATCATGGAACTCCTCCGGCTGCTAGGCCTAGGGCAGAACAAGGACGCACGTTGCATGTAGGCAGGGGATGTGGGACGTGACAATGAGGAGGCATCCGTGGTGTTGTTGCCGTTTGGGGTCGCAACTGACTAGTATGTTGGCATATATATTACTACCCCTACTCTAGCAGTTCGGACTTTTGGGTGAACTCTCGTTGGCTCATCAATTCAATATGGTATCAACGCCAAGAGGTCTCAAGTTAAGGACCTGACCAACACACTATTAATATAAAATAGTTCTGGCCTTTCATCGATCCCACGGCTAAGGTCTTTTCATGCTTACGGTCTTTCTGTCTGTCCAACCTTAACATAAGGGGAGTGTTAAAAATAATGTTACCTACCCTTCTCCAACAGTTAATACTTTTGATGAACTATGTGGCTCATAAATTCAATACGGTCGAGGTGGTCGGTGGAGCGCTAGGGAGGCAGAGGATAGGGCCCATTGGTGGGAGTGGGAGCAGGCCTTACGCGCCGGTGATTGTTGTGGCCGTGCGTGCCTAGTGGTGCGGCGTGCGTGAGGAGGAGCCTTGAAAAATTAAATGTAGCGATGTGTAATATAAAAAAGAGATATATATATATATATATAGGATTTTTTTTCTAAGGAGAAAGAGATACATGGATTAAATTTAGATGGTTGAGCTGTTCGTGGCGTAGTACGTACTTCTAGCTGGTCCCTAAACCTTCTCTCTTCGCTCCCTAAAACCTTCTCACGGGCTCAAAATTGGGGACTCTAGTTGAGATGCTCTTGCCTAGCTAGCAACCACCAAATGTTGCCTACACGAAGTTGGCAAAGAAGTGTAACGGGAGCTACTTACTTAATTAGCCCCGGTGTAAATGATAAAATTTGCATTCTACTTGTCGTTAATTATGTCCACAGCCTTTTAGCTTCTTGTCTATATATTACCCTGGTGTAAATGATAAACATTTAACAGCCCTCGCTGAGAACTGTGAACGGAGCAAGGAATCATGCATTTGTATTTGCTGAGCAATGAGCTGCAATGGCCTTGCTTTTTATTTGGAGCACTAGGGAGGGAATGAGCCAGAGACCTCAGTGCGAGTGCGTGTGAGCTTTGTACTTTCCCATCTTTCCTATTCTGGCACCTAGATTCCATTAGGAGCTGAGACCTATCCATTTTTGGACAACTTGGACTCAACCTAAACCCTTTTGTGATTTGCATTAGAGACCCTTTAGTATGTAATTAATTGCGTGCAGGACAAAGCAGGTAACCGAGTTGGCATATTTGTAGGGTGTGAGCACCGCCCCATCAGCTAAAATATCTTAGCTGCATGCAAGACCCTTCGGTGCTAAGCATGGCTACGTGTGATACTACTACTTCAAGTCCAATCTCTACATGACACGTAGGAGCTGACTCAGCTTTCCCTGGCCATGCACAGGTCCACGCCAGGCTTGGCCGAGCGAGATATTTCTACCTTGCCAAGTTCTCCTAGCTTCCACTAGTAGCATGCTACGTTGCACTTGATGATTGAGTCACTTGGTGCTACGCATAAATCAGGCCGATATGATCAGTCTAGGATAAATTGCACTTCTACTCTGCTCGCGTTTCATTACGTCTTGTATACTGGTACTAGTACACACTAGCTAGCTATTTCTATCGATACATAACTGCATGTATTACTATTAGCACTTCACATGTACAAACGATCCATATTCTAACTTCACTATAATTCACTCTAATTTCTATTGCACGTAAATATTAGCATCCAATTTAAATACTAGAAACTAGCACAAACCAAACTAATTAGAAGCTAACTATTTTCCAGATCTAATTATTTACTAACTTAAAATACGGGTTGTCACAATAGGCGTGAGGAGAAGGCTGTCGTCGATTCACGCCAGCAACACAAGGACACACACAGAAGTAGATAGGAGAGGAAGGGGAATGGGGGTTCGAGTAATTCGGGTAGCAGGCGAGACACGTGGGGGCGGTCCCACTAGTAGAAAATGGGCCAACTATCCTGGTCCGTTTGGGCCATTAGTCCCGGTTTTTGCACCGGGACCAATCAGTCGGGACTAAAGGATCAACCCTTTGGTCTCGGTTCAAATGTACATCGGGACCAAAGGCCTCACCACGTGGTGCAGCCAGGGGGCTCATGGTGGAGGACCTTTGGTCCCGGTTCGTGAGACGAACCGGGACTGGAGGTTCTCTGCCGCGGCAGAGAAAATGGATGTTTCTCTGCCGCGACAGAGGTTAGGGTGGAGTAGCGTTTCTCTGCCGCGGCAGAGTTTCAGGGTTTTATATTATTCATTCAAATCTGCAATGTATACATCATCCAAGAAACCACAAACATCGTCATGTATATATAGACATCGTCATGAAATACAGTACAAGTAATGCATGTTTACAATATATAAAGCCGGGACCAAAAATATCATATCTATTCATATTTCTAATACTGCAGATATACGAACTTCCGATGGTGTTCTCCAGTTCGGGCTATGGCCTCGGTAAGAAAGAATCACGCAAGTTCCTCTTGAGATTTCGGCCGATTGGTTGGGGATTCGGGCGCGCTGGCGGGCGGAACGGACGCGGGGAGGCGACGCGCGTGTTCCTGCCAGTCTGAATCAGAGGGGCCGGCCCGCATAGGAAGGGATCTGCTGTGGCCCGCGGTGGCGGCGGGGGTTGGCGGGGGAAGGGGCAAAGAAGTAGGGGCTGAATCTTCCTTCGCGCCAACGAGGAGAAATGGATGGGGTTCGCGCTCGCACAACTTGGGAACTTGGGGTTTCCGCGGCGCGAATCAGGATAGCCCGTATATTTTTTGTATGGGGGTCTGATGCGGTGTTTGAACCGTCTTTTTTTTCCTCATGAAACCGAAAAACGACGGTTATTATACGGATGGGGTGCGATAGGGGGTCAGAGATGCTCGGGGTATTGAATCAGCAAGCGATCAACGGATTCCAGTGCCTGGTCGCAGAGGGTGGTGCATCTGTCGGTCTGCCCAAGTGATCTGCACAATCATCAGGGGCTCGGAGCAGGACAGGGAGCGAGTCAGAGACATGCTACGTTGTCAGATTGCGGAATTCCCGATCAAATACTTGGGTTTGCAACTAGCCCTGCGACCTCTGACGAAAACGGAGTGGCAGCCAATGCTTGATTCTGTCTTGAATGTGACGCCAGCGTGGCAGAGGGGTTTAATTCAGAGGGCTGGAAGATTGATACTGATCAAGTCAGTGATCACGGCGAGGCCGATCCATCTGATGCTGGTTGCAGAGGCACCGGCATGGTTACTTCAGGAGATCTCTATCTGTTTGAGGGCCTTCTTTTGGGTAGGGAAGAAAAAGGTGAACGGAGGAAAGTGCTTGGTGGCTTGGGATAAGATTTGTAGGCCAACCAAATTTGGTGGTTTAGGGGTGAAAAACCTGGAGCTACAAGGTCTTGCCTTACGTGTTAGATGGGAATGGCTGAGACGCACTGACCCCTTGCGTCCTTGGCAAGGTCTACCAATGACAGGGGATAGGGAGGCCAAGGAGCTTTTCAGCAGTCTAGTTGCAATCGAGATTGGGAATGGAACAAACGTGCTGTTTTGGTCGGATAGATGGATAAACGGTTACACGGCTGCGGATGTCGCCCCGTTGTTGGTGCCCTTGGTTCCTACCAGGGTTAGAAACAGGAGAACGGTGGAGGAAGCGCAAAGGGACAATGCATGGATTCTGGACTGTCAAGGTGAGTGGCCGGAGGGAGGAGCTGTGCAATGTGTTCGTCTCTGAACTGCTATCAGTGAGATCGGCATGGATGCAACGCGGCAGGACAGTTTCCGTTGGAAAGGAGCGCTGTCGGGGAATTACTCTGCCAGAGGAACGTACAACCTACTCTGCCTGGGTCAGGTGGGGTTTGATATGGCTGAGCCGATCTGGAGATCACATACGCCTCTCAAGTGTAAAATCTTCGCCTGGCTTGCTCTGAACTACAGGTTATGGACTTCGGACAGAAGACAGAGGCATGGGCTACAGACGTCGACGGATGCTTGCGCGGTTTGTTTACAGGATGTGGACTGTCTAGACCATGTTCTCGTTCAATGCAGCTTTGCTAAGCAGGTGTGGTTTGGGTGTCTGAGGAGGGCTCGTCTGCGGTTGCCAGAGCCACAAGGAGATGTGAATTGGGAGCATTGGTGGAGTGACATAAGGGGGCAGGTCATAAAGAGGGACCGGAGAAGTTTTGATACACTTGTCATTCTGACAGCATGGATGATTTGGAAACAGCGGAACGCGCGGGTGTTTGGCAATGACAGGGACAGATGCAATGAGGCCCAGCTGATTGATCGCATCCATGATGAGTTCAAGATTTGGGAGAGAGTGAGGAGGGGAGGAGGTGGAGGTGAGGAGGGAGAGAGGTTAGATAGAGAGTAGGCTTAGGAGTTTTGGTGGAGTGTGTGGGCGTTGGCTAGATTGGTTGCTCACAACCAATTTTAGCTCTTGTATATGACTCTCTGTTCTTCTATAAAAATATGGCACGCAATTTGCGTGCTCTCGAAAAAAGATCTACCCCCGCCTTTGCCTTGTTCTGGAGTCGAGCATCTATTTCGAAGTGCAAGTCCAGAGAAAAGTTTTTTCTTTTAATGGTGCGCAATTACCTCACAACAGCTTGGCATAGTCACTCTGTATACAGTATTAGTTCCACAGAAATAAGCGGGCGAACGAGGGATTGGGATTGGATCAAGAGCTTTCCAGAGTTTGATGAAGCCCTCAATAGCCTGGATGGATACGTGGGGATCCTCTAATATCCTGGATCCATAAATTGTTCAGTCTTGCTTCAGCAACAGATCTTCTCTTGGCTCCTTTACCGCGAACAAACTCCGGAAGGGCCGAGGCGATCTGTGAGAGTTTCGTCAAACTCCGCCAGGCTCGACCGCTCGAGGCTCCGATCACTGTAAGCAGGACGGCTACAACAAAAGATGATATGTGCACGGAGATGAGGCGTGAATTGATCGAGGTGACACCCAACGATAGGATGAGTTTTCTTATTAGTAGAGAGAATCAAGGTTTGGTGCAACGTTTGATTACGCCAGGAATTAATATGCAAATGCTAATGTTGAACATTGATCGTGGCGATTTGTAGTTTGCCAGAGGAGGGCGTGGATGAATAATTAGGTAAATGGCGGAGATTCTTTTCCACAACAAACGGTCATCCTTTCATATAGACAGTCTATCCCTGGAAAACAACTCTATTGTCCTGTATACGTATCTGGGTCACCAACGGGCTCCTCCTCCCCCACACGCGTCGACATCCCCTTGGAATCTTTCAGGCTTTGCCCATCCTACAAGGCTACATGCACCCTTCTATGCTGCTTCGTGCAGTGGTGATGACATAAGAGCATCCCCACTCGTTGGCGCTCCCCACGTCTAAATCCGGCGAAATTTTCGTCCGGATTGGAGAAAAATTTGGCCTATGGAGCGCCGAAGTTCCAGCCGTCCCGGGGAATTTGCGCGGGCTAGAGCATGGAATCTTCACTGACACGCGGGCCAGATCGCGGAATTTGCTCCATCCGGAGTCCCCGGCAACACCCCGGGAAACCGAGGATGGCCTGGGGAGTCCGGACGGATTTAGGACCAAATCCGGACGAAAACGAGAAGCTGGGGGCGTGACTGGGCCAGTTTCGTCCATCCGGATGAAAAAAGAGACCCCGGGGGCTACCGGGGGGCATGAGTGGAGATGCTCTAAGACTAGTCACAATGGGAAGTATCATACGCTAGTATCATGCACATGATACTAGTTTATGATACTACCCCCACAATGCATAGTATCATACTATCATTATATTTAATGTTTTTTAGAATCTCAATGTAAATATGTGTACAAGATGTGTTTACCATTAAGTTTTCTAGTTTTACGTGTTATGATACGGTATCATATTATGATACCACTCTCATCTCTCACCTCATGAAATGATGTGCACATCAGATTTTTGCCAACATGACATGCATGATACTACCTATGATACTCCCATTGTGGCTAGTCTAACAAATGCAGATGGGAGACATATGCATATGTGCAGATTGCCGTTTGCTGAACAATCCAACTATTTCATCCAGACCTAACCGCCTCTTCATATTAGAGCCCGACCCCTCCTCAGCCCCTCCTCTCCCGACCCCTCCCCAACCCTAACCGCCGCCGCCGGTAGCGCCGCCGGGGCAAAGACCCACGGGGCGTGGCGGCGGCGGGGGCCTTTCCTCGCCGGTGTGGGGGACGGCGGACGGGCTCTCCCTTCCCGCTCGCGGCGGCCGGCGTGGATGGTGATGGGGTGGCGGCGACTCTTGCGCTGCGGTCCCCCTCCCCTCCCGTAGGCTTCCACTCGCAGCACACCGGCAGGGGCTGGTGGTGGGCGACGGCCAGGCCCTCGGTTTGCGCCATGCCCTCGATCCCCCCCACCTCTAGTCGGTGCGTGGATGCGATCTCGGGCTTCTTTCGCGTCACGAGGGCGCCCGGGGCAGCAGCCTTGGGTTCGACGGAGGAGGTGGCTCTCTTCTGCGCCGGAGAGGGTCAGCCTGCGGTTGGTTGTGGTGGATCTTTTGATCTATCACCGCGATCCGGCGGCGAGATGGAGGAGCATGGAAGCCAGCGATGGTGTCGCCGGTGGCGGGCTGGATTGGCCAGCCCGGGATGGTCGCCGACGTGGGGGTCCGACCTGTATAAAGGCGGCGGTCCTAGGGCCTCTCTTGCGTGAAGAGGAGGACCTACCGGAGGCCTGGACTCGTGATCTGGCCGGAGGGTTGAGTTCCGGAAGGCTCCGCCGGCGAATGTAACAGTGCTTTGCCTGGAGTTTGCTGGATCGGAGGTATTCGGTCGTGCGCACCCATGCTTTTATTCCGACCGATTGGTTCTAGAGGGAGCGGCGCGAAGCTCTTTTTCTGTGTTGACATCAAGTGACTATGGATCCATGATGAAAGTCGGAAGAAGAGAATTTAATGAAGGCCGGAGGGGAGGACTAGCTAAGGGAGGTTCAAGTCTCCGCGCTGTTGAGAGACTTGCTTGGTGTTCCGGGCTTCACAGCAGCGGTATGAAAGTGGGGGCGACAACACAGGTGAAGTGCAGAGTCCTACCATTCAGGGTGAAAACCCAAGGTCTGGCCTTAACTAGTTGTGCCTGGCAATGGCCTTGGTGGAGGCATTGTTTTGAGAGCGGGGACTATCTTCAGGGTGAAAACCTAAAATCTTTGATCGAGCGACGACGTTGTTTGAGCATTGTTCCATTCTTGAAGGCGTCGTTTTTTGGAGAGTCTGTAATTCAGGTGTTGTCTTGGCGGTGGATGTATTGTTGGTTTTAGGCCCGATATACTGTAGCGGGACTTTTGTTTCTTAGTTTTCTTTTCTTTTTTTTGGCTGTGTGTATCCGTAGTGCCATTAGGGTGGTACGTTGTTGCAGAAGCTAGATGTAATTGGTATCTTTTGATATTAATACATTCCATTTATCGAAAAAAATATGCATATTGCAACGCCTCTTGCCCTGCCCGCGGCAGCAGCAAGGAAATGGCCGTTGCATCTGTCTTGGCATCATAGCTAAGGGCACACACAAATACACCATCGAATAATGGGCTTTTACGACCCTGACATTGCTATCGCCGAAACACTTTTTGGTCACACTTACAGGTGTAAAGAACGAATCGTTGATTCTCGTAGAGGAAGGAAGTAGCGACAAGGCATGGGCAGTGTCGCGGGCAAGCGGTGATATACACGAGCCGTGTTACTCCCTCCGATTTATATTACTTGTCGCTATGTATTTAAAACTGATTTATATTACTTGTCGCTATGTATTTAAAACTAAAATGTATCTAGATACCTCCATATTAGCAACAATTAATAAGGATCAGAGGTAGTAGTTCGTACAAATAAGACTAGAATACAATGCGGTGACGAGCGAGCATGCTGCAAGCGAGCAGGCCCGCATGTCATAGGGAGATAGCTTTTTTTTCATTAAAATTAGTCATTACATATTTCTTAAATCTACCTACTACTAGTCTAGCTACGTACGGGGCCGGCGGCCTGGCCGGCGACTCGCCGCCGGGGCTATGGATTTTACTCGACGCTGGCGGTCTGTACGCGTGAGGATTCCACTCCAGCTTACCAGCTGGGTGGCTCGGCGGCAGCCCTCTTGCGGCGTTCCTCCGCGGCCACCCTCCTCCTTTCCGTCCTCGCATCTTGGGCACGCTCGCGCTCCGGCTCCTGCGGTGGCACCATCCGCTTCCCACACAGCTCGAGCTCCTACTCGGCGGCGCGTTCCACAGTGGTCCTGCTACAATTTGGAGTGTCTGCTACAATTTGGATTCATATCAGTGGCCTCCATAATCCGCATGCACAGTTTAGAGCCTAGTAAAACCGTAGGCAACCATGTGCCTCCCCTAAACACAAGAGCCAGGTGAGGAGCATTGACACCTACCGCCTATGTCGTATATTGTTCGCGGGTCCCCTGATCCTCTTCGGCACCGACGAAGTCGACGCGCGCCATGCGTTCGCTAATATGTATGGCGTGTGCTACTACGGCGACGAGGTACGAGCGATTCCACCCCAATATTGTTGTGCCTATGCCATTGGCCATTGGCGCCGAAATGTACAAATTTTTCTTGTGTGTGCATAGGACGTGACGCCCGACACTCTGAGCCCGTCCTTGAGGAAGAGCAACAAGATGGTGAGGAGGACGAAGATATAGAGACAAACATGGTAGATGTTGAGACCTAGCCCACCACCTTTAAGAAGAAAGCCGGGACCCATGAATCGAAGTGGAAGTCGTTGCAAGACAAGTGAATCTTTGCGAGGTGTGGAAGGATGTGAGTCTTGACCTATCATCGGAATCAACCAAACCTCCGGCGAGAGATAAGGTGGATGCCCAAGCCAGCATGACGAAGGCCATGAATGAAGCTTCACACAATGCATTCTCAAAGATGACAGAGGAAGCGAAGATCTTGATGGTAGACTTGTCAGCCGTGAATCCATTAATGAGGGCATGGAACGAGATGTATCGTGAATTCGTGATCGGGTCGGCAAGGAGATGATGGACGCCCAAGCATCAACGGCCTTGGCAACACTGTCAATGAAGGAGGAGCCACGGGTGACAGAGGAGCCAGGCGTGATGGAGGTGCCGACACCATTGATTTGATCTATATGTGTTGGCGATGGAAAATCTATATTATTTTGTAGCCGAACTTTGATGGTGATTTGGTGGCCCGATGTGTTGGCCGGAACTTGATATGGGAGACTTTGAATTTTATTCATAACCTAGACATTGAATTCCTATTTTGAGTTTGAATTTATCTTTTTTTAGGCAAGTGTATATTGTGGAATGTGGAGCGCGATTATGGGCATACCTACCTAAATGCAGGGAATGAGTGCCGACATCCCCAATGACGCACTGCTTGCAGCTTCTGCCGGCGCCTATTTGGTAGTGTGGATGGAGATGCTCTAAGAATGTTTTTTCTAAAGATCACAACACTCTGTTTCACATGATTTTTCCCCCTAGAAACCTAATTAACCTTTTGAAAGAACACTAAGGATAATGCATATAAACATTTTGGCAATTGCTAGGGGTGGCGCCGGTAGTGCACACAGTGCATATATTATGGACCGTGGGCAAGCTTGGTCACAGACTCACAATTGGGTGGGAATGGCCTTGTTGTACTCGGATAGTCCGCGCGCAGGAACAGTACGACCGAGCAACCAGTCACGCATTTGCTGACACTGAAAGCTGCCCTCCTTGCTCTTTCTTTTGAGCACTAGGGCATGAGCGTGACACCTGAGCGCGTGAGAGAGCTTTGTACTAATCTCCTTTCCCATATTTCCTGTTCTAGCATCTAGATTCCATTGGGAGCTGAGACCATATCCATTTTTCGACTAGTTGAACTCAACCTGCCCTTTATAGTTTTCATTAGAGACCCTAAAGTATGTAAGTAATTGCATGCAGGACAAAATTAGCAAGTAGCCAAGATAATGGAGATGACAACGTCTTTGTTCTTTGCACGTAAATGGCAGGGCATGAATAGTAAAAGTGACCAGATGCATTTGAGGAAAGCGAAAAGCGATCTTGAGGAATGGCAGCTCGATCTTGAGGCTTGAGCTCAAGTATTGGCTGGCACTCCTATCAGCTCCACAATCCCTAAGAGCACTAAGCTCCCAGGGTTGCGAGCTCGTCTGGTTGATCCACACGTCGCGATCGTTGGCCCTGCCTGAGTCGGTTCGTTTGGCATCGTCGTTTACTCGCTTTTCTGAACCGACATTTGAGACGGAAGGAAACCTGCACGATACCTCCAGACTCCAGCGCTGGCCGCCGCCGCCCTCCTCCATCTCGCCCGTCCTCCCCCTTGCCTCCTCTCCCCCCAGACCGGTGCCCCCATATGCTAGAGCAGTTTGGCTTCTCATCCCCCCTCTGCTCTGGCCTCTAATTGCCCTGCGCCCCTGCCGTGCTGCCTGACTCTATGACCGTCTCTGAGCTCGGCAGCGCCGCCATGGAGGTCCTGAAAGCCATTTTCTGCCCCCTTTGAAGCTCTGAGCCTTCCACCGATCGATTGTTACCAGCCTCCGCCCCGAATCTAGGTCGCACCGGCCAGAGGTATGGTCTCCTCTACCTCTACCTTCTCTCATTCCTTTTTTTTTTTGTAATTACTATGGGCAAGCACAAACAGGGTCTTAATGGTTGGATATATGGATCTCAATAATTATTTTGGATGAATTGTGCGTGATTTGGTCTGTCCAGAGTTTGAGTTATATTTGTGCAAATGCTACATGAGGATAATAATTAATTTGGTCTAATTTGATTGGATGTATACACGCCCAATAGTCTCACCAAACATAGAACCTAGGCACTACATTAGATATCTTCCATTAGACAAATTGAATCTAATGCACTATAATGATAGCTCATTTACATGTAGTAAGCCATGGCCCCAACAGTAATTTGCTACTCTTTGCCCGGTTGAAGCCCAGCAGGCGTTCAACAGTATTCCAAGAACTTAGAATTTCCCCTTTTCTTTTTCTTTTCTTTTTAATTGTTTAGTGGGATTGCAACAACATAAAATTTCCCAATAGATTTAGGTTCTTTGAGCTACATATCAGGGCCTCAACCCTGTTCAATGGATGTCTACAGTAGCTATGAAGAATTGAAAATTTCAAGTAGTTGTGAGTTCTAGATTTGTTGTTGCTGCAACTTGCAAGTGTATTATGTTTATTGTTGGGTCCAGAACGCTCTTCAGTCTCAGATTGAGAACATAACTTCAGGTTTCAGGTACCAACACTACAAGATAGGCAAGCAGGGTTTCAACCGTAGGTTTCAAGTTTGTTTGTGGCCTTTATACATTTTGCAGAAAGAATTTATTGTACTATTATTGTGGTGTTTTGTACTGAGCCATGCCTGCGTGTCTTCATTTGCATGTCAGTTGTTACACCTTGCTAGTGGGGCAGAAGCACACAGAAAAAAGAGAAGAGATGTGAGATACGTTGGATTCTTCATGCCAAGAACCAAAGGAATTTTCTAACTCAAGGGGCTTTAGTTCAATATCGTTCTTTCATCATAATGATTTCCTGCAGTTGACTATGTATATTTGTTTTGTAGAATTGCTACTTTCCTTTTCGGTATCTTATTTCAGCTTGTGACAAGGTATTGTTATCATAATAACACTTAACATATTTACAAAAGAAAGCCTGATTTTGTGCAGGAATAATTACCAGCAACTCAATATTGTATTTGCATAATATGAAAATCATATTGATAATTATGTATACGAATTTTCAGTCCTGATGTAGTATTATTGCAAGTGGAAAGTAGATATTAGCACACATGAATCTGAACTTCTATCGCAGAATACAGATGTAGCTATTTAGCATCTTCACTCTCCTTGGCAGGTTTATGTTAAGGATGTAAAGAAACACCGCTGCTACCCTGCTTAGAGATAGAATTTTATTTTGGCTTGGCAAATGGACATAAAGTTACAGTAGTTCAAAACCCAAGCAATGTGTTAGGTTTATACTCTTGTTATAGATATGGAGTCGATCATTAGACTTGATAATGGATGTGCATTGGAAAATCATTCTTGATCTCTTCCTGGCATAAAATTGATGAAGTTGTTATTGTTAATATGTTCTGACTTCAGTTTTGGTTTCAGGCTACTAACGTGATAATGAATATTGACGCACCTTTGCTTTTTAAAACGGTAGTGTTGGATTAAAGCTGGTTTTGTACACTGTTCCCACGGCACCAGGTCCTCATGCTACTTGAACAAACTAATTACTAACTCAAGTTTGACTCAAAATTAGAATAATGGGTGCAACGGGGGGAAGTTCAACCAAACTAATGATAAAGTATTGGGGTATGAAGTTAGAACTAATAAGAAGTTAGTTAAGAAAGCACATCATCCAAGTTACATCTCCCTTTTATCTGTACATACTTTAATTTTCTCAGCAGTTAGTGTTGCTCTATTACCTTTTATTCTTTCTCATTAGGCTATGTCCTGATTGGATATTTGTTGTAGGTTCTCTTTTGGTAAGAACTGAGAGGCCTTAGGAAGCTATTTTCATCTTTATAGATTTATGGTTGAGGCTTTAGACTGAACCTTTTCGAAAATCTTGAGTAGATGTCCATGGAATTTCGTGTAGTTCAGCGGCCAATTGCTCCACTCCTAACGCTGACCTGGATGCTTAGGACAGACTCGATGCTGCAGACCACGATGCCTCGGCCGCAACCAGACAATTTTAGTACCTCACGTTCGTCTTTAATCATTTAAATGGATATTTTTAGATCAGAGATCTTGTTTGATACAGATATTGAAGTTCATGTGCTCAAATTTGTAATCTGAAAACATCACTGAGTGCTAAAGTATTCTGGTAGCCTGTTAATTTCTTGATCGGTGCTTGGAAGTGCTTGTAGAAATGCTTTAATTAGCTGCGAGGGCGGATGATACTGTAAATTTCGCGATTGATGGTGTGTTTTCCTTGCACACAAAGGAAGCGGTTCTTGACGATTCTACTTCAACATAATTGTGGTGTAATGGTTTTAGGGTTAACTAGAGAGGACATGACTTTTGGATTCACCATGGATCTTCTGCCTACTCAACTACAGGTGACCACTCAGCTATTTTGATATATACATTTATATTTAAAACTATACTGCAAGTTGAGAGTTTTTTTTTTGTTAATTTTCCATTGTAAAATTCATGTAGGACTATTGAGATGAATATGCTTTATGTCACTCCAACCAGTTTTGAACTTTTGGTATAGATTACAACAACACCATATGAAGAAGTTGATTACCACATATGGAAGGTTATATGATGTTATGTAGATTTGTCATTTTGAATGTGAGCGGAAGCACTGCCCCACTTATCGTTCGTTTGTGTCCGGATAGCTTGTTGTAACTTTTTGGCAACAAATACCATAGCAAAATCATGATTTTTTCCAGTTATTTTGTTACCTTTTCTGTCAAGTCTGAAATAAATGTTGTTCCATGATAGCAAAATGATACTCCCTCCATACCGGATTAATAGGCAAATACGCATTTCAAGAAACAAGTTGACTACTAATTTAGTCAACAAAATATAAGATATATATCACAAAAATTATATTATTGGAAACATTTTTTGAATACGAATCCAACGGTATAATTTTTGTAGCATATATCTCATATTTTGTTGACCAAATTTATGCTTAAACTTCTTTCTCGAAATGCGTAATTGCCCATTAATCCGGTATGGAGGTAGTATAAGATCTTAGATAATAAAGTTATCTATATATAAGGCATTTCATGTTATTCAGCTATTGAATGTTTCACTTTAAAGTTATATCTGATCCATGCCAGGGATTTATTTCACTTTAGTCCAAATTTGAACCAAAGCTCCGAAAATTATTATGGATCAGATGGAGTAACATACATAACATGGAAACAATATCATGAAATTGATAAATCGCACTGGTCAAGTGTGCGAAGTCCTCCTAATTTAAACGGTAACAACCGTAACAAAGAACGGCGCGGCAAGACGCGCTAGGTCCATCTAGTACTTTTGAACCGCCCTCGCCCAACCCCATTCCACACGCGCCCAGCCGCTTCCTCCTCCAGCAATGGTGGTGGCGCTCGTCGACCATGGTGGCAAGCTGGAGGCGGGCACCGCGCTCACTCGTACGGCTGCGTGATTCCCAGTCTCGTCGCTGAATATAAGGTCAAATGGTTGGTTCTCGTGCAGGTGTGGCCTGGTGGTGTGGGCAGTCGCCGGCAGCTCGCTACTCGCCGGCGCTGCGGGGTAATTCGCTAGCTCTTCCTGCTTTTGTTGTGTTTTTTCTTGCAAACCGCCGCCGTGCTCCCTTCTCCCTTGCTTCCGTTCCTCCGTTCCTGCCCGCGTCCTTGGGGGCCGGCCCATAGATTTTGAGGGCCCTAGGGCAACAAGGCACCAAAGGCCCCTTCTTTACAGTGTCGAAGCTTTTTAGGGCAGGGGGCCATGGCCCCCTACTATGGAGAATTCCTTAAAGATATATATTTATACTATTTTTACATTTTATTCACAGTTTAAGTACGATTGGTGTTCTTGGCACCCCTAACAATCTCCGTCATGTTCCGCCATTTGGTTACGCATAATTTAAAAAAATATTATTAGTATTCCACAAGAGAAATATTCGGGTAATGCAATAGCAAACTAAATAATATTTACATTTGGAAGATCCATGGTCTTTAAAATCTCAGTAAAGATATTGAAACTATTTATTTCTATTGTCCAAGAAAATTATATATCATTATTCTTACTTTTACCATAGCTACATATACATATATATATATATCTAAAATTAATCGGAGAAAATTTATGAGAGTCGGTGTTGTGGTTCATATTTGGAAAGGCTAGAAGAAATAATGTCACCAGGAAAAATTATTTAGAAGTATTGAATTATTTTTGTAAAAGGAGTCAGAGAAGAGGTATGATTGGATCTTTTGTAATTTTCTAGAATTATTCTAAGCCGTGTTGCCTAAAGAGTAATTGTTGATTCTTCTGGTATTAGGAATCAGAGTAGAGAAGCGGTATGCTACATCATAAAACATCTATATATTATAGAATTATTTTAAATTATACAACCCAAAAAGTATATGTATAAGTGTATTAAATATGCAAACAAATCTTGGGCGAGGGCCCCTAGCTCCTGGAGGCCCGGGGCGAGCGCCCCTCTGCCCCGCGCTATGGGCCGGCCCTGGCTCCACTCGTACGGCTGTGCTTACAAAGAATCGATCAAGCCTTGGTGAGTTCTTCGTGTGCTTACAATTTTGTTGTGATTTTTCTTCAAATTCCTGCCTCCTCTCGCGATCGATCTGGACTAGCATGGCTAGCTTTTGCTTACAGAAAGAAAATCGATTCCGGGCGGTGGCACAACTGCCGCCGCGCCGCCGCCGTCTAGCTTCGATTCGCAACGGCTAGACTCCACGATGGTGATTCGCCAAAAAAGCTCGTCAGCGGCATTTTTTTTGCGGTAAAGGAGATAATATTACAGGAACAAGATTCTAACAGAAAGACCCAGTACAAAGTTGAAATTATGAACAAGTCCTCCTGGATCCCGACCTTGACGAAGACAACCAGCACGTACCGCCGGCGCGCCGCCGCAACTCCTTCCTTGATGCCTTGGTATCGGAGGAGCCCCTCTGCGAGCGGGAAGTCTTCGGAACTCAGCTCGAACGAGCCTCATCCTGGTGCATCGTCGCCGTCGTCCTGCTCCCGAACACTATCACCTTCTAGATCAACAACTCCCAGCGCCGCCGTCTCTCGGTCGCCGGCCAGGGATTCGCGTGCTCCACCACTCCGCAGAGCAGACAGCACGAAGAGGTCGCCAGATCCGCCGCAACACACCACCGGAGCACCGCCAGCGGAGAAGGGGAACGACGACCGCAAAAGCCACTCCGGCGACGCCTCCACCTCCTCAGCCCCGCCAGCTTCAGGCAAGGAAGGGATCGAGCACAGCGGCCGCCCGCCGGGACTACCGTCAATGCCGCTGACTAGCTAATTAAGCAGCAGAAATAGAGAGAGAAATTAGGCTTTAGGAAAAGAAAGAAGGACATGAGATGTGTCAGGCCGGACTCGCGCGCGTTGGAACGGGACTCCCTTGAACGTGCAGCATAATGGAGTCAGTGCCTCTGCCTCGAATGTACGTGGTCCAACAATAATGCAGGCGACCTCTAAGGATGTGGCGCTTCCTGGAAAAGACGGCCAGTAGAGTTTACTGCGCATCGGCCTTTTCCCTAACAAGAACACTCCTACAAGATTACGTCATGCTAGCTAGCTTTTCCTTTTGTCCTTCCTACCTGACCAAAATAGATACGGTACATGGGGGCATTGTGAGCGCCATGTGACATGTGCGCTTGTTGCCTACTTGCCTTTAATTTCTTGATTGCGTTGTACACTTAGCAGCCCTAGTACGTGCTAGCGTGCCACGTACTGGCCGGCAAGCGCAATTGAGCACAGGCACCTTGCTGATTTGTGCTAACCTGGTGGTACTCTGGAGTCTGGATACATGAACGTTTCCTACATGGCACAAACACAAATAGCACCAATAGTTTAAAATGCTCGTGTTAAAAAAAAACGCTGTTTTGAGATACAACACGAATATACGATCTATTGTGGGGCTTGTATATATACACATATTAAATGCAACAAGATACGGTGCAATGTGACACATCATCAGTTAACCATATCTATTTTGTGAAAAAGACGACCATAGAATTGCTGATGCTCGATCAATTGTGGTTTGGCTCTATCACTTTTATATCTTGTTCGATATTCATTTTGGATTGACACTTGTTACAAGATTGGATTGTTACAATTGTCCTTTTCTCATGCAGCCGTTGGATGCTTTGTCTGCTGTGTGGGCCACGGTTGTCACTGCGCTCGACTGGTGAGTCTGCTTCCTGCTCCTGATCGGTGCATTCTAACACACCAGGAAATTTTGATCTCCCATAAATACGGCTTAATGTGATATTCTATTGTTTTATTTGATGTGCAATTTAATTTTGTATCTACCAAATTCACCCTTTGACGAAAAAAATACTCATTTGATCACATAGTATTAACAAATATATGCCATGGGATTTGTTGCTGGACGGGCCATATTCAACGGTCCCTACCGTAAACTTATAAAATTTGACTTGTGACTAAATTTGTACATCCTCATTGAAGTGGAGCAAATCTTTTACAAATTTGAGCAAATCTTTTGTTGATGTTTTTCTTTCTGTTTTATTATGTTGCAGTGAGTACCAAGCATCGGGCTCATGGGCTGCTCGGAGCCCTTTTACTCCTGAGCCTTCTGACGAGAAGCATGGCGGCTGTCGACGTACCAGCTACAGTTGATTGGCGAGACGCGATGGTGCCCGTGAAGGACCAGGGGGAGCTTGCGGTATGTATCCCTAGTCCTATTTGTTAACGTACTACATTCAATTTTGTAAACAAATTCATCCTACCGTGCGCTACCGCTGGAAAAGGCGGTTTCTTCGTGACGCTGAGAGCATCTCCACTCGTTTGGCCTCCCCACGCCGAAATCCGGACGAAACAATCGTCGGATTGGACGAAATTAATTCGTGGGGAAAACCATATTTCCAGTCGTCCACCCGAAGTTCGGCGGACAAAGTTGAAATTCAAACAAAACGAAGTCCCGCTGCAAATACGTCCAGATCGGCAAAAGGATCAGCCACAGATCGGCGATCGGAGGGAAATTACACTGAAACAGGGGCGTCGGCAGTCCCGTCTGGCACGGCGGTGTCTGGCGGCCCAGTTTCCTCTCACGCCGTGGTCGAAGCGGCGGCCGATGTTGCTGCGGGCGCCGACGCCGGCGCGGCGCAGTCGACATCGTAGACGGTGAGGGCGAAGCACTGGCCGGAGTGGGTCGGAGGATGTCGGTGCGATGGCCCTCGTACCAAATCCTCGTCTCCTCGTCCATCAGGGCTGTGTTGCTGCCTGATACGTCTCAAACATATCTATAATTTCTTATTTTCCATGCTAGTTTTATGACAATACTCACATGTTTTATATACACTTTATATCATTTTGATGCATTTTCCGGCACTAACCTATTAACAAGATGCCGAAACTTTCTGCTGTTTTTTTCAGAAATCTTACACAGGAAATATTCTAATTGACGAAACAAAAGCCCACGGTCTTATTTTGCACGAGCCTTCCAACACCGAAGGAGAGACGGAGAGGGGCCAAGGGGGCCCCACACCACCTGGCGGCGCGGCCAAGGGGGGGCCGCGCCCAGCTATGGGGTGGGCCCCTTGGGACCCCTCTGACTCTGCCCATTCGCCTATTTATTCCCTCCGTCGCGAAAACCCTAGTACCGAGAGCTACGATACGAGAAAAGTTCCAGAGACGCCGTCGCCGCCAATCCCATCTCGGGGGATTCAGGAGATCGCCTAACATGATCAAGATCGTCTATTTGTAATGCTACATGTTGTGTTTGTTGGGATCCGATGAATATGGAATACTATGTCAAGTTGATTATTGATCTATCATATATGTGTTGTTTATGATCTTGCATGCTCTCCGTTGCTAGTAGAGGCTCTGGTCAAGTTGATTCTTGTAACTCCAAGAGGGAGTATTTATGCTCGATAGTGGGTTCATGCCTCCATTGAATCTGGGACAGTGACAGAAAGTTCTAAGGTTATGGATGTGCTGTTGCCACTCGGGATAAAACAGCAATGCTTTGTCTAAAGATATTTGTGTTGATTACATTACGCACAGTACTTAATGCAATTGTCTGTTGTTTGCAACTTAATACTGGAAGGGGTGCGGATGCTAACCCGAAGGTGGACTTTTTAGGCATAGATGCATGCTGGATAGCGGTCTATGTTCTTTGTCGTAATGTCCTAAGTAAATCTCAAATTAGTCATCATGATATGTATGTGCATTGTTATGCCCTCTTTATTTGTCAATTGCCCAACTGTAATTTGTTCACCCAATATGCTATTTATCTTATTGGAGAGACACCACTAGTGAACTGTGGACCCCGGTCCATTCTTTTACATCTGAAATACAATCATCGCAATCATTGTTTGCTCTTCGCAAACAGACATCATTCTCCACACCATTCGTTTAATCCTTTGTTTACAGCAAGCCGGTGAGATTGACAACCTCACTGTTAAGTTGGGGCAAAGTATTTTTATTGTGTTGTGCAGGTTCCACGTTGGCGCCGGAATCCCTGGTGTTGCTGATAACCCACAAGTATAGGGGATCGCAACAGTCTTCGAGGGAAGTAAAACCCAAATTTATTGATTCGACACAAGGGGAGGTAAAGAATACTTATAAGCCTTAACAACTGAGTCGTCAATTCAGCTGTACCTAGAAAAGCACTAGTAACAGGGGTGATGTGAAAGCAGGAGTAATATGAGAGCAATAATAACAGTAACACAACAGCAGTAGCAGTAATATGATAGCAATGGCACCAGAAAATAGTTGATACTACTTCCAATGACATGTAGAACGAGTATATGATGATGAGAGATCGACCGGGGTCCCAGCTATCTACACTAGTGGTAACTCTCCAATAACAAGTGTGGGTGAACAAATTACAGTTGGGCAATTGATAGGATTGAAATAGCATTAAGACAACATCAAGATCATTAATCATGTAGGCATGTTTTCCATATATAGTCATACGTGCTCGCAATGAGAAACTGTACAACATCTTTTGTCCTACCAGTGGCCTCTAGGGAATCTACTAGAAATTAAGGCACTCCTTTTAATAGAGCACCGAGCAAAGCATTAACACTCCGTGAAAACATGTGATCCTCATATCTAAGCCTTCCCTCCAGTTGTCCCAATTTCTGTCACTTTGGGGCCTTTGGTTCCGACATAGACATGTGCATACAACTTGTAGATACAATCTAAGCAATAAGTATAGAGCTTAAATCTAAGATCATGCCACTCGGGCCCTAGTGACAAGCATTAAGCATAACAAGATTGCAACAACAATAACTTCATAAACTTTGTAGATAGACAATCATAATGTAACAATCCATCGGATCCCGACAAACACAACACCGATTACATCAGATGAATCTCAATCATGTAAGGCAGCTCATGAGATCATTGTATTGAAGTACATGGGGGAGAGAATACCAACTAGCTACAGCTAGAACCCGTAGTCCATGGGGGAACTACTCACGGACCATGATGGAGGCGGTGTCGTTGATGGAGATGGCTTCCGGTGGCTCCCGTCGCAGGTGCGAACAGAGACTGTCCCCGAAACGGAGTTTCGCGATGGTGGCGGCGTCCCTGGAGTCTTTCTCGAGTTTCGTCAATTGGTATCGTTTTTAGGTCGAAAGGGTCTTATAGGCGAAGAGGCGGCGCAGAGAGGCACCTGGGCGCCCTCCCCATAGGCCGGCGCGCCAGGGCCTGCCCGCGCGGCCCTATGGTGTGGGGCCCCGGGCCTCCTCTCCGGGTCTCCTTCGGTGTCCTGGTCCGTCTCGGTGAATTATGATGTTTGGTCTTCGTTTCGTCGAATTCCGAGAATATTGCCCGAACAGCCTTTCTGGAACAAAAACAACAAAAAACAGGAACTGGCACTTCGGCATCTTGTTAATAGGTTAGTTCCGGAAAATGCATAAAAACATTATAAAGTGCAAGCAAAACATGTAAGTATTGTCATAAAACAAGCATGGAACATCAGAAATTATAGGTACGTTGGAGACGTATCAGCATCCCCAAGCTTAGTTCCTGCTCGCCCTCGAGTCGGTAAACGATAAAAAGAATAATTTCTGTAGTGAAATGCTATTTACATAATCTTGATCATACTATTATAAAGCATATGAGATGAATGCAGTGACTCAAGGCAATAATCTATAGTTGCTAACAAATAGATAACATATAGCAAAACTTTTCATGAATAGTACTTTCAAGACAAGCATCAAAAGTCTTGCATAAGAGTTAACTCATAAAGCAATAAATTCAAAGTAAAGGCATTGAAGCAACACAAAGGAAGATTTAAGTTTCAGCAATTGCTTTCAACTTTCAACATGTATATCTCATGGATAATGGTCAACACAAAGTAATATGATGAATGCAAATAAGCAAGTATGTAAGAATCAATGCACAGTTGACACAAGTGTTTGCTTCTAAGATGGAAGGAAGTAGGTAAACTCACTCAACATAAAGTAAAAGAAAGGCCCTTCGCAGAGGGAAGCAGGGATTAAATCATGTGCTAGAGCTTTTTAAGTTTTGAAACCATATAGAGAGCATACAAATAATGTTTTGAGAGGTGTTTGTTGTTGTCAACGAATGGTAGTGGGCACTCTAACTACCTCATCAACCAGACTTTCAAGAGCGGCTCCCATGAAGGACGTTATGTCTACCAGCAAGGTAGATCATCCCTCTTCTCTTTTGTTTACACATGTATTTTAGTTTTTATTATTTATGGATGACACTCCTCCCAACCTTTTGCTTACACAAGCCATGGCTAACCGAATCCTCGTGCCTTCCAACATTCACATACCATGAAGGAGTGTCTATTTGCAAAATTAAGTTGCTTACTGATAGATCAGGGCAAAACACGTGATGAGAATTATTAATGCAAGTTAATTAATTGGGGCTGGGAACCCCATTGCCAGCTCTTTTTGCAAAACTATTGGATAAGCGGATGAAGCCACTAGTCCATTGGTGAGAGTCTGTCAAGAGTAAATGACAAGGTTGAAAGATAAAACACCACATACTTCCTCATGAGCTATAAAACATCAACACAAATTGAGAAGCATTTTGAAGGTTTAAAGGTAGCACATGAAGTATTTACTTGGAATGGCAGAAATACCACATAGTAGGTAGATATGGTGGACACAAATGGCATAGGTTTTGGCTCAAGGTTTTGGATGCACGAGAAGCATTCCCTCTCAGTACAAGGCTTTGGGCTAGCAAGGTTGTTTGAAGCAAACACAAGTATGAACCGGTACAGCAAAACATACATAAGAACATATTGCAAGCATTATAAAACTCTACACTGTCTTCCTTGTTGCTCAAACACTTTTACCGAAAATATCTAGACCTTAGAGAGACCAATCATGCAAACCAGTTTCAACAAGCTCTACGGTATTTCTCCACTAATAGGTTTAAACTACATGATGCAAGAGCTTAATCATGATCTACTTGAGAGCTCAAAACAATTGCCAAGTATCAAATTATCCAAGACAATATGAGGCATTTTCTTTTTCCAACCAAATAGCAATAAATGCAATAGCTTCCAACTTTTGTCATTGAACATTAAAAGTAAAACGAAGAACACAAGTGTTCATATGAATAAGCGGAGCGTGTATCTTTCCCACACAAGGATTGCTAGGATCCGAATTTATTCAAACATAAACAAAAACACGCAGACGCTCCAAGTGAAGCACATAAGATGTGACCGAATAAAAATATAGTTTCAATAGAAGAAACCTGATAAGTTGATGAAGAAGGGGATGCCTTGGGCATCCCCAAGCTTAGACGCTTGAGTCTTCTTGAAATATGCAGGGATGAACCACGGGCATCCCCAAGCTTAGACTTTTCACTCTTCTTGATCATATATCATCCTCCTCTCTTGACCCTTGAAAACTTCCTTCACACCAAACTTCTCATAAACTTCATTAGAGGGGTTGGTACTCAATTTTTTTTAATCCACTTTAGCCCTGTAGTGACACATTGCAAGTACTCAATAAAACATTAGCTACAGCTCTCCACGTCTAGAAAGCCTCACTTAAAGTCCACAAGAGACAATGCAAAAAAACAGAGACATAATCTGTCAAAACAGAACAGCCAGTAAACACGAATTTTTAAGAGGTACTTGAGTTACTCAAATCAGAAAACTCAAAACTTTGAAAGTTGCGTACATATCTGAGGATCACTCACGTAAATTGGCAGATTTTTCTGAGTTACCTACAGAGAATCAAACCCAGATTCGTGACAGCAAGAAATCTGTTTCTGCATAAATCCAAATCTAGCATCAACCTTCTATTAGAGACTTCACTTGGCACAACATTGCAATAAAATAAAGATAAGGAGAGGTTGCTACAGTAGTAACAACTTCCAAAACATAACAAAACAGTAGCAAAATAAACACATGGGTTATCTCCCATGAAGTGCTTTCTTTATAGCCATTAAGATGGGCTCAGCGATTTTAATGATGCTCACATGAAAATAGAGAATGAAGCAAAAGGAGAATGAAGAAGAAAATTCAAACCACATTTAAGTCTAACCCACTTGCTATGCATAGGAATCTTGTACACAAATAAATTCATGAAGAACAAAGTGACAAGCATAGGAAGATAAAACAAGAGTAACTTCAAAATTTTAAGCATATAGAGAGGTGTTTTAGTACCATGCAAATTTCTACAACCATATTTTCCTCTCTAATAATTTTCAGTAGCTTCATGAACAAACTCAACAACATAACTATCACATACAGCATGCTTTTCGTGATTCATAAACACATAATTTTTGTCAAGCTCAGAAATAATAGGATTAAAACTTTCAAACTCACTTTTATCAATAATATAACAAGATGATTGATCAATCTCAAAAGATATGTGACTCATAGATAAAGTCAAGAACTCTCCAATCCCATTTTCATTAGTAGTACAATTAAATTTATCAAGTAACATAGGACCATCATCTGGAGATTTATCATAAACATTTGCCAAGCAAAATTCTTTAGTACCATGCATTTCGACATCAGGCACAAACAAAGCATTATCATAAGATTTATCAAAGTAGCATGGATTATCATAGATAACAGTAGCATAATTATTCTCACAAGTTTTACTCATAGGTACTATTTCAAGAGAATCCACAGGAACATAACATTCATCCGCTTTTGGTAAGCATGGAGGACAATCAAATAGTGTAAGAGATAAAGAGTTACTTTCATTAGAAGGTTGGCATGGGTAGCTAATCCATTCTTCCTCCTTTTGTTCATCACTCTCCTCTTCTTTTTCATCCAATGAGCTTTCAGGTTCATCAATTTCCTCCTCTTTTTCATCTAATGAGCTTTCAGGTTCATCAATTTCTTCTTCCACTGGTTCCTGCAAATTGTGAGTGCATACTTGTGCATTAATGAATCTCTCTTTATAATCAATGATATAAGGATTATAACTATAGCTTTCTATGCAAAAATTAAGGATAGAAGAGACATAATCTTTAAGGTCTTTGCAAACAACACAAGTTTCATAATTTTTAGTCATGAAGGATTCTATCTCAGAGGCTCCCATACATATGACAAATTGTTCTACCTCTTCGAACCCAAAATGAATATAGCTATTCCGATTATAGTTCTTAATAAAAAATTCCTCACTAAAGCCACATTGAAATTTAAGATGTTTAGTATCCTGTTGAGAGCAACAGTTTATATCATGGTGTTTAAGCAAGATTTTAGCAATTGTTTTCAGTTTTTCTATCACAGCACTCATAACTTCACCCGCTCTTGATTTTCTATAATTATTATATAATTCCATAAGCTCCAAATAGGTTGTAGGTTCTCCCATAATAGCAGTTTTTAATTTTTCGGTTTTTCAATTTTTTTATGGATTTTCGGGTATATAGGGAAAATAAAACAAGACAAAAACAAACTAGGCAAAAGTAAATTAAGCAGAAATAAACTAGACAAAAGTAAATTAAGAAAAACAAAATAAAATAAAATAGAGAGAGAGGTAGAGTGTACTCCCCAGGTGAACTTATGAGTAGAGCTATGCCTCCCCGGCAACGTCGCCAGAAAATAGTCTTGATAACCCACAAGTATAGGGGATCGCAACAGTCTTCGAGGGAAGTAAAACCCAAATTTATTGATTCGACACAAGGGGAGGTAAAGAATACTTATAAGCCTTAACATCTGAGTTGTCAATTCAGCTGCACCTGGAAAAGCACTAGTAACAGGGGTGATGTGAAAGCAGAGTAATATGAGAGCAATAATAACAAAATACAAAGAAAGAGCAGTAATATGATAGCAATGGCACCAGAAAATAGTTGATACTACTTCCAATGACATGTAGAATGAGTATATGATGATGAGAGATGGACCGGGGTTCCCAGCTATCTACACTAGTGGTAACTCTCCAATAACAAGTGTTGGGTGAACAAATTACAGTTGGGCAATTGATAGGATTGAAATAGCATTAAGACAGAACATCAAGATCATTAATCATGTAGGCATGTTTTGCATATATAGTCATACATGCTCGCAATGAGAAACTGGTACAACATCTTTTGTCCTACCAGCCGGTGGCAGCCGGGCCTCTAGGGAATCTACTAGAAATTAAGGCACTCCTTTTAATAGAGCACCGGAGCAAAGCATTAACACTCCGTGAAAAGATGTGATCCTCATATCTAAGCCTTCCCTCCAGTTGTCCCAATTTCTGTCACTTTGGGGCCTTTGGTTCCGGACATAGACATGTGCATACAACTTGTAGATACAATGTAAGCAATAATTATAGAGCTTAAATCTAAGATCATGCCACTCGGCCCTAGTGACAAGCATTAAGCATAACAAGATTGCAGCAACAATAACTTCATAAACTTTGTAGATAGACAATCATAATGTAACAATCCATCGGATCCCGACAAACACAACACCGATTACATCAGATGAATCTCAATCATGTAAGGCAGCTCATGAGATCATTGTATTGAAGTACATGGGGAGAGAATACCAACTAGCTACAGCTAGAACCCGTAGTCCATGGGGGAACTACTCACGGAGCATGATGGAGGCGGTGGCGTTGATGGAGATGGCTTCCGGGCACTTCCCCGTCTCGCAGGTGCCAATGAAGACTTCGTCTCCCGAAACGGAGTTTCGCGATGGTGGCGGCGCCCTGGAGTCTTTCTCGAGTTTCGTCAATTGGTATCGTTTTTAGGTCGAAAGGGGTCTTATAGGCGAAGAGGCGGCGCAGAGGGGCACCTGGCGCCCTCCCCATTGGCCGGCGTGGGCTGTGGCCTCGCCCGGCCCTATGGTGTGGGGCCCCCGGGCCTCCTCTCTCCTCCTGTCTTGGTCCGTCTCGGTGAATTATGATGTTTGGTCTTCGTTTCGTCGAATTCCGAGAATATTGCCCGAACAGCCTTTCTCGAACAAAAATAGCAGAAAACAGGAACTGCACTTCGCATCTTGTTAATAGGTTAGTTCCGGAAAATGCATGAAAACATTATAAAGTGCAAGCAAAACATGTAAGTATTGTCATAAAACAAGCATGGAACATCAGAAATTATAGGTACGTTGGAGACGTATCATGCGCCGCACTACACTCCTCCACCAACAACCTTCACGTGGCCTTCATCTCCTACTGGTTCGATAACCTTGGTTTCTTACTGAGGGAAACTTGCTGCTGTACGCATCACACCTTCCTCTTGGGGTTCCCAACGGATGTGTGCTTCACGCGTTATCAAGCTCTTTTTCTGGCGCCGTTGCCGGGGAGATCAAGACACGCTGCAAGGGGAGTCTCTCACATCCAATCTCTTTACTTTGTTTATTGTCTTGATTTACTTTATTTTATTTTCTGTTTTGTTTTCTTTCTTTATATCAAAAACACACAAAAAAATAGTTACTTGTTTTACTTTACTTAATTTAGTTTGCTTTACTTATTTTTATTACTGTTAAAATGAATACTCCTGAGAACACTAAGTTGTGTGATTTCACTAGCACCAATAATAATGATTTTATATGCACTCCTATTGCTCCACCTGCTACTACAGCAGAATTTTATGAAATTAAAGCAGCTTTACTAAATCTTGTTATGAGAGAGAAATTTTCTGGTGTTAGTTCGGATGATGCTGCTGCCCATCTTAATAATTTTTTTGAACTTTGTGAAATGCAAAAGTATAAGGATGTAGATGGAGACATTATAAAACTGAAATTGTTTCCTTTCTCCTTAAGAGGAAGAGCTAAAGATTGGTTGCTATCTTTGCCTAAGAATAGTATTGATTCATGGACTAAATGTAAAGATGCTTTTATTGGTAGATATTATCCTCCCGCTAAAATTATATCTTTGAGAAGTAGCATAATGAATTTTAAGCAATTGGATAATGAACATGTTGCCCAAGCATGGGAAATAATGAAATCTTTGGTGAAGAATTGCCCTACCCATGGACTAACTACTTGGATGATCATCCAAACCTTCTATGCAGGATTAAAATTTTCTTCGAGGAACCTATTGGATTCAGCTGCTGGAGGTACTTTTATGTCCATCACTTTGGGTGCCGCAACAAAGTTTCTTGATGATATATATGATGATGAACTACTCTGAATGGCACACTGAAAGGACTCCTCAAGGTAAGAAGGTAAATTATGTTGAAGAAACCTCCTCCTTGAGTGATAAGATTGATGTTATTATGTCTATGCTTGTTAATGGTAGATCTAATGTTGATCCTAATAATGTTCATTTAGCTTCATTGGTTTCTCAAGAAGAGCATGTTGATGTGAACTTCATTAAAAATAGTAATTTCAACAACAATGCTTATAGGACTAATTTGGGTAACAACTATAGGTCATATCCTTCTAATAATGGTTATGGTAATTCTTACAACAATAGTAGGAGTGTACCCTCTGGTCTTGAAGTCATGCTTAAAGAATTCATTAGTACACAAACTGCTTTTAACAAATCTGTTGAGGAAAAGCTTGGTAAAATTGATGTTCTTGCTTCTAAGGTTGATAGTCTTGCTGCTGATGTTGATCTTTTAAAATTGAAAGTTATGCCTAATGAAGATAAAGATATTAAGTCATTTGCTACAGCAAACGCTATACAAGTTTGAATTAATGACAATATTAGATTGTTGGCTGAATTGCATGCTAGGTGGGAAAAAGAAGAAAAACTTGCTAAAGAAAATGTAGTTAAAGTTTGGACTATTACCACCACTAGTAATGATGATGCTTCACATGTTGCTAAACCTCCTACTATCAATGGTAAAATAATTGGTGTTGGCAATGTTTCTACTCCTAGTGCAAAGCGTGCAAAATTGCCTGAAACTGCTGAAACTGTTTGTGATAAAAGTGCTGAAATTTTTCAGAATATTTGGGACATCGATCCCATTGCTTTAGATCATAATGGTTTAGATTTTGATAATTTTAATATCTCTGAAGTTATTAAGTTCTTGCAAAAACTTGCTAGAATTCCTAATGCTAGTGCTATAAATTTGGCCTTTACAAAACATATTACAAATGCTCTCATTAAAGCTAGAGAAGAGAAATTAAAACTTGAAACTTCTATTCCTAGGAAGTTGGAAGATGGTTGGGAGCCCATCATTAAAATGAAGGTCAATGATTTTGATTGTAATTCTTTATGTGATCTTGGTGCAAGTATTTCTGTTATGCCTAAGAAACTCTATGATATGCTTGACTTGCCACCATTGAAAAATTATTATTTGGATGTTAATCTCGCTGATAATTCTATAAAGAAACCTTTGGGAAGGATTGATAATGTTCACATTACGGTTAACAATAAACTTGTCCCCGTTTATTTTGTTGTCTTGGATATTGAATGCAATGCATCTTGTCCTATTATTTCGGGAAGACCCTTTCTTCGAACTATTGGTGCTATTATTGATATGAACGAAGGAAATATTAAATATCAATTCCCTCTTAAGAAAGGTATGGAACACTTCCCTAGAAAGAAAATGAGGTTACATTTTTATTCTATTACTAGAACCAATTATGATGTTGATGCTTCATATCTTGATAATACTTGTATTACACTTTCTGCACTTAGCTGAAAGGCGTTAAAGAAAAGCGCTTATGGGAGACAACCCATTATTTTACTTCTGCAATTTTTGTTTTATATTTGTGTCTTGGAAGTTTTTACTACTGTAGCAACCTCTCCTTATCTTTACTTTATTGCATTGTTGTGCCAAGTAAAGTCTTTGATAGTAAGGTTGATACTAGATTTGGATTTCTGCACAGAAACTTAGCTGTAACGAATTTGAGTAGAACTCTCTGTAGGAAACTCAGAAAAATCTGCGAAGATTCATGAGTAATCACCAGATATGTAAGCAACTTTCATTAAATTTGAGCTTCTTCATCTGAGCATTTGAAGTGCCTCTAAAAAATTCGTCTTTACGAACTGTTCTGTTTTGACAGATTCTGCCTTTTATTTCGCATTGCCTCTTTTACTGTGTTGAGTGGATTTCTTTGCTCCATTAATTTTCAGTAGCTTTGGGTAATGTCCATAAGTGTTAGGAATGATTGTGTCCTCTCTGAACATGTGAATTTTTGATTATGCACTAACCCTCTAATGAGTTTGTTTTGAGTTTGGTGTGGAGGAAGTTTTCAAGGGTCAACAGAGGAGGATGATATAATATGATCAAGAAGAGTGAAAAGTCTAAGCTTGGGGATGCCCCCGTGGTTCATCCCTGCATATTTCAAGAAGACTCAAGCATCTAAGCTTGGGGATGCCCAAGGCATCCCCTTCTTCATCGACAACTTATCAGGTCACCTCTAGTGAAACTATATTTTTATTCCATCACATCTTATATGCTTTACTTCGAGCGTCTGTATGCTTTTATTTTTGTTTTTGTTTGAATAAATTCGGATCCTAGCAATCCTTGTGTGCGAGAAAGACACGCTCCGCTGTTTCATATGAACACTGGTGTTCTTAGCTTTACTTTTAATGTTCATGGCGTTGAAAACTGCTTCGTTCATTGCTATTTGGTTGGAAACAGAAAATGCTCCATGTGGTAATTGGTATATGGTCTTGAATAATTTGATACTTGGCAATTGTTTTAAGTTCTCAAATAGATCATGTTTAAGCTCTTGCATCATGTAGTTTAAACCTATTAGTGAAGAACTACCATAGAGCTTGTTGAAATTTGGTTTGCATGATTGGTCTCTCTAAAAGTCTAGATATTTTCTGGTAAAAGTGTTTGAACAAAAAGGAGACAGTGTAGAGTCTTATAATGCTTGCAATATGTTCTTATGTAAGTTTTGCTGTACCGGTTCATACTTGTGTTTGCTTCAAACAACCTTGCTAGCCAAAGCCTTGTACCGAGAGGGAATGCTTCTCGTGCATCCAAAACCTTGAGCCAAAACCTATGCCATTTGTGTCCACCATAACTACCTACTATGTGGTATTTTTCTGCCATTCCAAGTAAATTGCTTGCGTGCTACCTTTAAAATTTCATTCCTTGTCTTTGCAATACATAGCTCATGGGAAAATAGCTTAAAAACTATTGTGGTATTGAATATGTTGCTTATGTATCTTATTTCTTATAAGTTGCTTGTTGAGCGGTAACCATGTTTCTGGGGACGCCATCAACTATTACACCTATGTTGAATATCATGTGAGTTGCTATGCATGTTCGTCTTGTCTGAAGTAAGGGTGATTTATCATGATTAAATGGTTTGAGTATGCATATTGTTAGAGAAGAACATTGGGCCGCCAACCAAAGCCATGTATCATGGTGGAAGTTTCAGTTTGGGCATTAATCCTCAATCTCTTATGAGAATATTATCTGTTGTTGAATGCTTAAGCATTAAAGAGGAGTCCATTATCTGTTTTCTATGTTTTCCCGGTATGGATGTCCTCAAGTTGAGATTTATCAAAAACGAGAAATCAAATGCGATCTATCTCCTTGGACCTTTGTACAGGTGACATAGAGGTACCCCTTTGTGACACTTGGTTGAAACATATGTAATGCAATGATAATCCATGGAAATCCGAGCTAATTAGGACAAGGTGCGAGAACTATTGGTATTCGATGCATGAGGCTTGCAACTTATAGGATATTTTATGCATAACACATATGAATTATTACTACCGTTGACAAAATTGTCTCCATGTTTCCAAAATAAAAAGCTCTAGCACAAGAGTAATCCCTGCTTCCCTCTGCGAATGGCCTTTCTTTTACTTTATGTTGAGTCAGTTTACCTACTTCTTTCTATCTTAGAAGCAAACACTTGTGTCAACTGTGTGCATTGATTCTTACATACTTGCTTATTTGCATTCATCATATTACTTTGTGTTGACAATTATCCATGAGATATACATGTTGAAAGTTGAAAGCAACTGCTGAAACTTATATCTTCCTTTGTGTTGTTTCAAAACCTTCTACTAAGAATCTATTGCTTTATGAGTTAACTCTTATGCAAGACTTATTGATGCTTGTCTTGAAAGTACTATTCATGAAAAGAATTTGCTATATGATCAGTTGTTTAGTCATTATCTTTGCCATTGCTTTGAATCACTTCATTCATCTCATATGCTTTATAATAGTATTGATCAAGATTATGATAGCAGCATGTCACTTCAGAAATTATCCTTGTTATCGTTTACCTACTCGAGGGCAGGAACTAAGCTTGGGGATGCTTGATACGTCTCAAACGTATCTATAATTTCTTATGTTCCATGCTCGTTTTATGACAATACTCACATGTTTTATATACACTTTATATCATTTTGATGCATTTTCCGGCACTAACCTATTAACAAGATGCCGAAGCGCCAGTTCCTGTTTTCTGCCGTTTTTGGTTTCAGAAATCTTACACAGGAAATATTCTCGAACTTGGACGAAACAAAAGCCCACGGTCTTATTTCGCACGGAGCCTTCCAGAACACCAAAGGAGAGACGGAGAGGGGCCAAGGGGGCACCACACCACCTGGCGGCGCGGCCAAGGGGGGGCCACGCCCAGCTATGGGGTGGGCCCCTCGGGACCCCTCCGACTCTGCCCCTTCGCCTATTTATATTCTCTCCGTCGCGAAAACCCTAGTACCGAGAGCCACGATACGAGAAAAGTCCCAGAGACGCCGTCGCCGCCAATCCCATCTCGGGGGATTCATGAGATCGCCTCCGGCACCCTGCCGGAGAGGGGAATCATCACCGGGAGGACTCTACATCATCATGCCCGCCTCCGGATTGATGCGTGAGTAGTTCGTCCTTGGACTATGGGTCCATAGCAGTAGCTAGATGGTTGTCTTCTCCTCTTGTGCTATCATGTTTAGATCGTGTGAGCTGCCTAACATGATCAAGATCGTCTATTTGTAATGCTACATGTTGTGTTTGTTGGGATCCGATGAATATGGAATACTATGTCAAGTTGATTATTGATCTATCATATATGTGTTGTTTATGATCTTGCATGCTCTCCGTTTCTAGTAGAGGCTGGCCAAGTTGATACTTGTAACTCCAAGAGGGAGTATTTATATCGATAGTGGGTTCATGCCTCCATTGAATCGGGACTGACAGAAAGTTCTAAGGTTATGGATGTCGCCACTAGGGATAAAACATCAATGCTCGTCTAAGGATATTTGTGTTGATTACATTACGCACCACTTAATGCAATTGTCTGTTGTTTGCAACTTAATACGGAAGGGGTGCGGATGCTAACCCGAAGGTGGACTTTTTAGGCATAGATGCATGCTGGATAGCGGTCTATGTTCTTTGTCGTAATGCCCTAAGTAAATATCATATTAGTCATCATGATATGTATGTGCATTGTTATGCCCTCTTTATTTGTCAATTGCCTAACTGTAATTTTTTCACCCAACATGCTATTTATCTTATTGGAGAGACACCACTAGTGAACTGTGGACCCCGGTCCATTATTTTACATCTGAAATACAATCTACTGCAATCATTGTTCTCTGCTGTTATTCGCAAACAAACATCATTCTCCACACCATACGCTTAATCCTTTGTTTACAGCAAGCCGGTGAGATTGACAACCTCACTGTTAAGTTGGGGCAAAGTATTTTGATTGTGTTGTGCAGGTTCCACGTTAGCGCCGGAATCCCTGGTGTTGCGCCGCACTACACTCCTCCACCAACAACCTTCACGTGGCCTTCATCTCCTACTGGTTCGATAACCTTGGTTTCTTACTGAGGGAAAACTTGCCGCTGTACGCATCACACCTTCCTCTTGGGGTTCCCAACGGACGTGTGCTTCACGCGTTATCACCGCCCATCAGAAACGCCAAGCCCGTGTTCCTCTTCTTCGCCGCGGTCGTCGTCTTCAGCAGGGCGATCCGGACGCCTTGGTTGGCGAGCGTCTCCCTCCACCTGCCGTCGAACTTGTCGTCCCTCCCGGCGGTGTGCGTCCTCACGTCGGCCCAGCACTTGTCGGACGGCGCTTGCATCCTCTCGGCGGGATGGCCCATCTTTTTTAGATCTTTGAGCATTTTCTGGCCGAGTTCTGGGCGGCCATCCGACGAGCCTGGCGCCGGAGCGTCGGGGTTGTACTGTTCGGTTTTGCTCTTCGAGAGGCTCGTGCGGGTTTCCGTCCACTTCTCGCACTTCTCGATGCGGGAGTAGACGTTCAGAAACTTGAACGTCAAGCCGGTGTCGTCGTGGTACATGTCGAAAGCACGGCGCACCTGGGAAAAAAAATAGGGCGGCGATATGGGCCAGCTCACGGCGATCAGTACATTGTAGGGTCGACGGAGGAGGCATGGCGTATGCATACTGATACGTCTCAAAGATATCTATAATTTCGTATGTTCTATGCTAGTTTTATGATAATACTCACATGTTTTATACACACTTTACATCATTATTATGCATTTTCCGGCACTAACCTATTAACGAGATGCCGAAGCGCCAGTTCCTGTTTTGTGCTGTTTTTGGTTTCAGAAATCCTACAAAGGAAATATTCTCGGAATTGGACGAAACGAACGCCCATGGTCTTATTTTTCCACGGAGCTTCCAAAAGACCAAAGAGGATACGAAGTGGGGCCACGAGGCGCCACCACCACAGGGCCGTGCGGCCAAGGGGGGCCACGCCGCCCTATGGTGTGGGGCCCCCGTGCACCCCCCGACTCTGCCCTTCCGCCTACTTATACTCTCCGTCGCGAAAACCCTATTACCGAGAGTCACGATACGGAAAAGTTCCAGAGACGCCGCCGCCAATCCCATCTCTGGGGATTCAGGAGATCGCCTCCGGCCGGAGAGGGTAATCATCTCCCGGAGGACTCTACATCACCATGATCGCCTCCGGACTGATGTGTGAGTAGTTCATCCTTGGACTATGGGTCCATAGCAGTAGCTAGATGGTTGTCTTCTCTTCTTGTGCTATCATGTTTAGATCTTGTGAGCTGCCTATCATGATCAAGATCATCTATTTGTAATGCTACATGTTGTGTTTGTTGGGATCCGATGAATATGGAATACAATGTCAAGTTGATTATTGATCTATCATATATGTGTTGTTTATGTTCTTGCATGCTCTCCGTTGCTAGTAGAGGCTCTGGCCAAGTTGATACTTGTGACTCCAAGAGGGAGTATTTATGCTCGATAGTGGGTTCATGCCTCCATTGAATCTGGGGCAGTGACAGAAAGTTCTAAGGTTGTGGATGTGCTGTTGCCACTAGGGATAAAACATCAATGATTTGTCTAAGGATATTTGTGTTGATTACATTACGCAGCATACTTAATGCAATTGTCTGTTGTTTACAACTTAATACTGGAAGGGGTGCGGATGCTAACCCGAAGACTTTTTAGGCATAGATGCATGCGGATAGCGGTCTATGTACTTTGTCGTAATGCCCTGATTAAATCTCATATTAGTCATCGTGATATGTATGTGCATTATTATGCCCTCTCTATTTGTCAATTGCCCAACTGTAATTTGTTCACCCAACATGCTATTTCTTATTGGAGAGACACCACTAGTGAACTGTGGACCCCGGTCCATTCTTTTACATCTGAATACAATCTACTGCAATCATTGTTCTCTGTTGTTCTTCGCAAACAAACATCATTCTCCACACCATACGTTTAATCCTTTGTTTACAGCAAGCCGGTGAGATTGACAACCTCACCGTTAAGTTGGGGCAAAGTATTTTGATTGTGTTGTGCAGGTTCCACATTGGCGCCGGAATCCCTGGTGTTGCCGCACTACACTCCTCCACCAACAACCTTCACGTGGCCTTCATCTCCTACTGGTTCGATAACCTTGGTTTATTTCTGAGGGAAAACTTACTGCTGTGCGCATCACACCTTCCTCTTGGGGTTCCCAACGGACGTGTGCATCACACGCCATCAAGACTGTTTTCTGGCGCCGTTGCCAGGGAGATCAAGACACGCTACAAGAGGAGTCTCCCACATCCAATCTCTTTACTTTGTTTTTTGTCTTGCTTTACTTTACTTTATTTTCTGCTTTGTTTGCTTTCTCTATATCAAAAATACAAAAAAATTAGTTACTTGCTTTATTTTATTTAATGTCTTGTTTGCGTTTTTATATCAAAAACACAAAAAAATTAGTTACTTGCATTTACTTTATTTAGTTTGCTTTATTTACTACCGCTAAAATGGGTACTCCTGAGAATACTAAGTTGTGTGACTTCACTAGTACAAATAATAATGATTTCCTATGCAGACTGATGACCCACAAGTATAGGGGGTGTATCTTAGTACTTTAGATAAATAAGAGTGTCGAACCCAACGAGGAGCACAAGGTGTTGACAAGCAGTTTCGATGAAGGATTCACTGTAAATGCTGCACATAAGTATTCGGGGGTTTTAGTATAGCAGATGAATAAAGTACAAGTAAGTAAAGTGCGAGAGAAATAATTGCAGCGAGTGGCCCAATCCTTTTTAGCACAAAGGACAAGCCGGTTTGTTTACTTATAATGACCAAACGTTCTTGAGGACACACGGGAATTTAGTCTAGTGCTTTCGCTTCATATAGCTGATTAATCTTCATTGTTTTGATAAGTGTTGTGTGGGTGAACCTATGCTAATGCACCGCCCTTCCTAGGACTAATACATACTTGTGATTATACCCCTTGCAAGCATCCGCAAATACAAGAAAGTAATTAAGATAAATCTAACCACAGCCTTAAACTCTGAGATCCTGCTATCCCTCCTGCATCGATATACTAACGGGGGTTTAGGTTTCTGTCACTCCGGCAACCCCGCAATTAGCAACCGAATACAAGATGCACTCCCCTAGGCCCATAAATGGTGAAGTATCATGTAGTCGACGTTCACATGATACCACTAGAAGAATAACACCACAACTTAAATATCATAACATTGAATACCACTCAACATAATTCACTACTAACATTTAGACTTCGCCCATGTCCTCAAGAACTAAACGAACTACTCACAAGACATCATATGGAACATGATCAGAGGTGATATGATGATGAATAACAATCTGAACATAAACCTTGGTTCAATGGTTTCACTCAATAGCATCAATAACAAGTAGAAATCAACACCGGGAGAGTTTCCCCTATCAAACAATCAAGATCAAACCCAAATTGTTACAGCGGTGACGAGGTGCAGCGGTGGAGATGGCGGTGATGATGGTGAAGATGATGGTGATGATGATGATGGAGATGATGTCCAGCTCGATGACGATGACGATGGCGTCGATTTCCTCCTCCGGGAGGGAATTTCCCCGGCGGATTTCAGCCTGCCGGAGAGCTCTTTCTCTCTCTGGTGTTTTCCGCCCCGCAGGCGGCTGTTACTCTTCGCGATTATCCCCCACGAGCTTAGGTTTCGGGACGAAGATGTACGTGAAGGAGAGGAGGCCAGAGGGGGCTGTGGGCCCCTCCCCACAGGGCGGCACGGCCAGGCCTTGGGCCGCGCCGGCCTATGAGGTGGGCCCACGGCGGCCCTCCTCGCTCCCCTTCTGGCTCCCTTCGTCTTCTGGAAAAATAGGATTTTTCATATAATTTCCGTCAATTGTTGATCTTCCGAAATATTGCACTCTGACGGTGCTTTTTCCAGCCATGACTCCGGTGCGCAATCCTCCAATAATCATGAATCATGCAAAATAGATGAAATAACATAAGTATCATCTCCAAATATGAAATATATCAATGAATAACAGCAAATTATGATATAAAATAGTGATGCAAAATGGACGTATCAACTCCCCCCAAGCTTAGACTTCGCTTGTCCCCAAGCGAAACTGAACTCAGTAAACAGGACCACATGTTTATGGAGTGAAGAGTCGATAAATAAAATACGGACAAGAAGCATCATATTCATCTACACAAGACATTCTAGTGAACAACTTCCTCATATAATTCAACTTGAAACAAGTAAAAGGAAATCACAAGTAAAGGTGCATAGGAAATCATAATTGGTGATGGCAAACTTTGTTCTTTGTCAGAGAATAGTTAACAAATTATACTTATCTATTGACCAGTGTCATGACTGATACGTCCCCGACGTATCCATAATTTCTGTCGTTCCATGCTTGTTTTATGACAATACTTACATGTTTTGCTTGCACTTTATGATGATTTCATGCATTTTCCGAACTAACCTATTAACAAGATGCCACAAGCGTTCGCCTGTTTTTGGTTCCAAAGGCTGTTCGGGCAATATTCTCAATTCGACGAAACGAAGACCAAACCTCCTATTTTTCCTAAGCATCCAACAGAAGAAGAGTCGCAGGCCCGAGGGCACCACACCATAAGGCGGCGCGCCTGCCGGGGCGCCGGCTGTGGTGTGGCGCCCCTAGGTGCCCCCCTGCGCCGCCTCTTCGCCCATAATATCCCTTTCGACCTAAAAACACCGTACGACTTGATGAAACTCCAGAAAGACTCCAGGGGTGCCGCCACCGTCGCGAAACTCCACCCGGGACAACTCTCTGTCCCGACCGCCGGATAAGTGCCCCAAGCCATCTCCATCAACGCCATCGCCTCCACCATGCTCCGTGAGTAGTTCCCCCATGGACTACGGGTTCTAGCTGTAGCTAGTTGGTATCATCTCTCCCATGTACTTCAATAAAATGATCTCATGAGCTGCCTTACATGATTGAGATTCATCTGATGTAATCGGTGTTGTGTTTGTCGGGATCCGATGGATTGTTACATTATGATTGTCTATCTACAAAGTTTATGAAGTTATTGTTGCTGCAATCTTGTTATGCTTAATGCTTGTCACTAGGGCCCGAGTGCCATGATCTTAGATTTGAGCTCTATACTTATTGCTTAGATTGTATCTACAAGTTGTATGCACATGTCACTGTCCGGAACCAAAGGCCCCGAAGTGACAGAAATCGGGACAACCGGAGGGGATGGCGGTGATGTGAGGGACACATGTTTTCACGGAGTGTTAATGCTTTGCTCCGGTGCTCTATTAAAGGAGTACCTTAATATCCAGTAGTTTCCCTTGAGGCCCGGCTGCCACCGGCTGGTAGGACAAAAGATGTTGTGCAAGTTTCTCATTGCGAGCACGTACGACTATATATGGAAAACATGCCTACATGATTAATAATCTTGATATTCTGTCTTAATGCTATTTCAATCCTATCAATTGCCCAACTGTAATTTGTTCACCCAACACTTGTTATTGGAGAGTTGCCACTAGTGTAGATAGCTGGGAACCCCGGTCCATCTTTCATCATCATATACTCGTTCTACATGTCAACTATTTTCTGGTGCCATTGCTCTCATATTACTATTACTGCGATGTGTTACGTATTATTGCTCTCATACCACTGCTACTTTCACATCACCCCTGTTGCTAGTGCTTTTCCAGGTGCAGCTGAATTGACAACTCAGTTGTTAAGGCTTATAAGTATTCTTTACCTCCCCTTGTGTCGAATCAATAAATTTGGGTTTTACTTCCCTCGAAGATACGATCCCCTATACTTGTGGGTCATCAAGACTATTTTCTGGCGCCGTTGCCGGGGAGGCATAGCTCTACTCATAAGTTCACCTGGGGAGTACACTCTACCTCTCTCGTTTTTATTTTGTTTTACTTTGTTTTGCTTAGTTTACTTTTGTCTAGTTCATTTGTGCTTAGTTTACTTTTGTCTAGTTTATTTTTGTCTTGTTTTATTTGTCTCATATACCCAAAAATCCATAAAAATTTGAAAAACCAAAAAATTAAAAACTGCTGTTATGGGAGAACCTACAACCTACTTGGAGCTTATAGAATGTTATAATTGTTATAGAGAATCAAGAACTGGTAAAATAATGAGTGCTATGATAGAAAAATTGAATACAATTGCTAAAATCTTGCTTAAATGCCATGATATAAACTGTTGCTCTCAACAGGATACTAAACATCTTAAATTTCAATGTGGCTTTAGTGAGGAATTTTTAATTAAGAACTATAATCGGAATTGCTATATTCATTATGGGTTCGAAGAGGTAGAACAATTTGTCTTATTTATGGGAGCCTCCGAGATAGAATCCTTCATGGTTGAGAATTATGAAACTTGTGTTGTTTGTAAGGGCCTTAAAGATTATGTCTCTACTATCCTTAATTCTTGCATAGAATGCTACAGTAGGAATCCTTATATCCTTGATTATAAAGAGAGACACATTAATGCACAAGAATGCACTCACAATTTGCAGGAACCGGTGGAAGAAGAAATTGATGAACCTGAAAGCTCATTGGATGAAAAAGAGGAGAAAATTGATGAACCTGAAAGCTCATTGGATGAAAAAGAAGAGGAGAGCGACGAACAAAAGGAGGAAGAATGGATTAGCTACCCATGTCAACCTTCTAATGAGAGTAACTCTTTATCTCTTACACTATTTGATTGTCCTCCATGCTTACCGGAAGAGGTTGAATGTTATGTTCCTGTGGATTCTCTTGAAATAGTACCTATGAGTAATACTTGTGAGAATGATTATGCTACTGTTATCTATGATAATCCATGCTACTTTGATAAATCTTATGATAATGCTTTGTTTGTGCCTGATGTCGAAATGCATGGTACTAAAGAATTTTGTTTGGCAAATGTCTATGATAAAGCTCTAGATGATGGTCCTATGTTACTTGATAATATTAATTGTACTACTAATGAAAATGGGATTGGAGAGTTCTTGACTTATTCTATGAGTCCCATATCTATTGAGATTGATCAACTACCTTGTTATATTATTAATAAAAGTAAGTTTGAAAGTTTTAATTCCACTATTCTTGAACTTGATAAAAATTATGTGTTTGGAAATCATGAAAAGTATGCTGCATGTGATAGCTATATTGTTGAGTTTGTTCATGAAGCTACTGAAAATTATTATGAGAGAGGAAAATATGGTTGTAGAAATTTTCATGGTACTAATACACCTCTCTATATGCTGAAATTTTTGAAGTTATTCTTGTTTTATCTTCTTATGCTTGTCACTTTGTTCTTCATGAATTTATTTGTGTACAAGATTCCTATGCATAGGAAGCATGTTAGGCTTAAACTTGTTTTGGATTTGCCTCTTGATGCTCTCTTTTGCTTCAAATACTATTTCTTGCGAGCGCATCATTAAAACTGCTGAGCCCATCTTAATGGCTATAAAGAAAGAACTTCTTGGGAGATAATCCATGTGTTATTTTTCTACAGTACATTGTTTTGTATTTGTGTCTTGGAAGTTGTTTACTACTGTAGCAACCTCTCCTTATCTTAGTTTTGTGTTTGTTGTGCCAAGTGAAGCCTCTAATCGAAGGTTGATACTAGATTTGGATTTCTGCGCAGAAACAGATTTCTATCTGTCACGAATCTGGGCTGTTTTCTCTGTAGGTAACTCAGAAAAATATGCCAATTTACGTGCGTATTCCTCAGATATGTACGCAACTTTCATTAGTTTTGAGTTTTGTGATTTGAGCAACGGAAGTATTTTATTAAAATTCGTCTTTACTGGCTGTTCTGTTTTGGCAGATTCTGTCTCTGTTTTTTGCATTGTCTCTTGTGGACTTTAAGCGAGGTTTTCTAGACGTGGAGAGCTGTAGCTAATGTTTTATTGAGTTCTTGCAATGTGCCACTACAGGACCAAGGTGGATTCAAATTTTTTGAGTACTAACCCCTCTAATGAAGTTTATGAGAAGTTTGGTGTGAAGGAAGTTTTCAAGGGTCAAGAGAGGAGGATGATATATGATCAAGAAGAGTGAAAAGTCTAAGCTTGGGGATGCCCGTGGTTCATCCCTGCATATTTCAAGAAGACTCAAGCGTCTAAGCTTGGGGATGCCCAAGGCATCCCCTTCTTCATCAACTTATCAGGTTCCTCCCCTGAAACTATATTTTTATTCGGTCACATCATATGTGCTTTACTTGGAGCGTCTGTGTGTTTATTTTTTTTGTTTATGTTTGAATAAATTCGGATCCTAGCAATCCATGTTTGGGAGAGAGACACGCTCCGCTTTTTCATATGAACACTTGTTCTTCGTTTTACTTTTAATGTTCAATGAATAAAAGTTGGAAGCTACAATATTTATCTTTATTTGGTTGGGAAAAGAAAATGCCTCATATGTCTTGGATAATTTGACACTTGGCAATTGTTTTGAGCTCTCAAGTATGATTAAGTTTTTTCATGTAGTTTAAACCTATTAGTGGAGAACTACTGTAGAGCTTGTTAAAATTGGTTTGCATAATTGATCTCTCTTAAGGTCTAGATATTTTCTGGTAAAAGTGTTTGAACAACAAGGAAGACAGTGTAGAGTATTATAATGCTTGCAATATGTTCTTATGTAAGTTTTGCTGTACCATTTCATACTTGTGTTTGCTTCAAACAACCTTGCTAGCCTAAACCTTGTATCGAGAGGGAATACTTCTCATGCATCCAAAATACTTGAGCCAACCACTATGCCATTTGTGTCCACCATACCTACCTACTATGTGGTATTTCTCCGCCATTCCAAAGTAAATTGCTTGAGTGCTACCTTTAAACAATTCAAAATTTATCACCTCTGATTTGTGTCAATGTTTTATAGCTCACGAGGAAGTATGTGGTGTTTATCTTTCAATCTTGTTGGGCAACTTTCACCAATGGACTAGTGGCTTCATCCGCTTATCCAATAATTTTGCAAAAAGAGCTGGCAATGGGATTCCCAGTCCCAAATTAATTAACAAAAAAGGACACTCCTCCATGGTATGTGATTGTTGGACGGCACCCGAGGATTCGGTTAGCCATGGCTTGTGTAAGCAAAGGTTGGGGGGAGTGTCATCATCATAATAAAACTAAAATAAAAAGGGCACTCCTTCATGGTATGAGATTGTTGGCAGGCACCCGAGGATTCGGTTAGCCATGGTTTGTGAAAGAAAGGTTGGAAGGAGTGCCACCCAAAAATAAAAATAATTCATGGGAGCCGCTCTTGAAGGTTTGTCTGGCAAGGGGGTTAGAGTGCCCACTACCATTCGTTGACAACAACAAACACCTCTCAAAACTTTACTTTTATGCTCTCTATATGTTTTCAAAACCAAAGCTCTAGCACAAATATAGCAATCGATGCTTTCCTCTTTGAAGGGCCATTCTTTTACTTTATGTTGAGTCAGTTTACCTACCTCCTTCCATCTTAGAAGCAAACACTTGTGTCAACTGTACATTGATTCTTACATACTTGCATATTTGCATTCATCATATTACTTTGTGTTGACAATTATCCATGAGATATGCATGTTACAAGTTGAAAGCAACCGCTGAAACTTATATATTCCTTTGTGTTGCTTCGATGCCTTTACTTTGAACTTATTGCTTTATGAGTTAACTCTTATGCAAGACTTTTGATGCTTGTCTTGAAAGTACTCTTCATGAAAAGTTTTGCTATATGTTATCTATTTGTTAGCAACTATAGATCATTGCCTTGAGTCACTTCATTCATTTCATATGCTTTGTAATAGTATGATCAAGGTTATGTAAGTAGCATGTCACTACAGAAATTATTCTTTTTATCGTTTACCTGCTCGAGGACGAGCAGGAACTAAGCTTGGGGATGCTGATACGTCTCCGACGTATCCATAATTTCTGTCGTTCCATGCTTGTTTTATGACAATACTTACATGTTTTGCTTGCACTTTATGATGATTTCATGCATTTTCCGAACTAACCTATTAACAAGATGCCATGCGTTCCTGTTTTCTGCTGTTTTTGGTTCCAGAAAGGCTGTTCGGGCAATATTCTCGGAATTCGACGAAACGAAGACCAAACCACACCATAAGGCGGCGCGGCCTGGCCTGGGCCCGCGCCGGCCTGTGGTGTGGCGCCCCCAGTGTGCCCCCGCGCCGCCTCTTCGCCTATAAAATCCTTTCGACCTAAAACACCGTACGACTTGACGAAACTCCGAAAAGACTCAGGGCGCCGCCACCGTCGAAACTCCAATTCGGGGACAGAACTCTCCCGCACCCTGCCGGGACGGGGAAGTGCCCCGGAAGCCATCTCCATCAACGCCATCGCCTCCACCATGCTCCGTGAGTAGTTCCCCATGGACTACGGGTTCTAGCTGTAGCTAGTTGGTATCATCTCTCCCATGTACTTCAATACAATGATCTCATGAGCTGCCTTACATGATTGAGATTCATCTGATGTAATCGGTGTTGTGTTTGTCGGGATCCGATGGATTGTTACATTATGATTGTCTATCTACAAAGTTTATGAAGTTATTGTTGCTGCAATCTTGTTATGCTTAATGCTTGTCACTAGGGCCCGAGTGCCATGATCTTAGATTTGAGCTCTATACTTATTGCTTAGATTGTATCTACAAGTTGTATGCACATGTCACTGTCCAACCAAAGGCCCCGAAGTGACAGAAATCGGGACAACCGGAGGGGATGGCGGTGATGTGAGGGACACATGTTTTCACGAGTGTTAATGCTTTGCTCCGGTGCTCTATTAAAAGGAGTACCTTAATATCCAGTAGTTTCCCTTGAGGCCCGGCTGCCACCGGCTGGTAGGACAAAAGATGTTGTGCAAGTTTCTCATTGCGAGCACGTACGACTATAATTGGAAAACATGCCTACATGATTAATAATCTTGATATTCTGTCTTAATGCTATTTCAATCCTATCAATTGCCCGACTGTAATTTGTTCACCCAACACTTGTTATTGGAGAGTTGCCACTAGTGTAGATAGCTGGGAACCCCGGTCCATCTTTCATCATCATATACCTGTTCTACATGTCAACTGTTTTCTGGTGTCATTGCTCTCATATTACTATTACTCTGCTGTGTTACTGTTACTATTGCTCTCATACCACTGCTACTTTCACATCACCCCGTTGCTAGTGCTTTTCCAGGTGCAGCTGAATTGACAACTCAGTTGTTAAGGCTTATAAGTATTCTTTACCTCCCCTTGTGTCAAATCAATAAATTTGGGTTTTACTTCCCTCGAAGACTGTTGCGATCCCCTATACTTGTGGGTCATCAATGACCCACAAGTATAGGGGGTGTATCGTAGTATCTTCGATAAGTAAGAATGTCGATCCCAACGAGGAGCAGAAGGTGTTGACAAGCAGTTTCGATGAAGGATTCACTGTAAATGCTCACAGACAAGTATTCGGGGGTTTTGATGTAACAGATGAATAAAGTACGAGTAAGTAAAGTGCGAGAATAATAATTGCAGCGAGTGGCCCAATCCTTTTTAGCACAAAGGACAAGCCGGTTTGTTTACTTATAATAACCAAACGTTCTCGAGGACACACGGGATTTTAGTCTAGTGCTTTCGCTACATACGGCTAATTAATCTTCATTGTTTTGATAAGTGTTGTGTGGGTGAACCTATGCTAATGTACCGCCCTTCCTAGGACTAATACATACTTGTGATTATACCCCTTGCAAGCATCCGCAACTACAAGAAAGTAATTAAGATAAATCTAACCACAGCCTTAAACTCTGAGATCCTGCTATCCCTGCATCGATATACCAACGGGCTCGGTTTCTGTCACTCCGGCAACCCCGCAATTGGCAAACGAGTACAAGATGCATTCCCCTAGGCCCATAAAGGTGAAGTGTCGTGTAGTCGACGTTCACACGACACCACTAGAAGAATAACACCACAACTTAAATATCATAACATTGAATATTACTCAACCATACTTCACTACTAACATTTAGACTTCACCCATGTCCTCAAGAACTAAACGAACTACTCACGAGACATCATATGGAACATGATCAGATGTGATATGATGATGAATAACAATCTGAACATAAACCTTGGTTCAACGGTTTCACTCAATAGCATCAATAACAAGTAGAAATCAACACCGGGAGAGTTTCCCCTATCAAACAATCAAGATCAAACCCAAATTGTTACAGCGGTGACGATGTGGAGACGGCGGTAATGATGATGAAGATGATGATGATGGTGATGGAGATGATGTCCAGCTCGATGACGGTGACGATGGCGTCGATTTCCCCTCCGGGGAGGGAATTTCTCCGGCGGATCTCAGCCTCGCGGAGAGCTCTTTCTCTCTGGTGTTCTCCGCCCAGAGGCGGGGTGACTCTTCGCGATGTACCCTGGAGCTTAGGTTTTCGGGATGAAGGCGTACGCGAAGAAAAGGAGGCAAGAGGGGGCTGGGCCCCCTCCTCACGGCGCGGCTCCTTGGGCGCGCCGCCTATGGGGTGGGCCCACTCGGGTCCCGGCTCCCCTTCGGCTCCCTTCGTTTTGGAAAAATAGGATTTTTCATATAATTTCCGTCAATTGTTGATCTTCCGAAATATTGCATTCTGACGGCGCTTTTTCCAGCAGAATCCTGACTCCGGTGCGCGATCCTCCAATAATCATGAAACATGCAAAATAGATGAAATAACCTAAGTATTATCTCCAATTATGAAATATATCAATGAATAACAGCAAATTATGATATAAAATAGTGATGCAAATTGGACGTATCAACTCCCCCAAGCTTAGACTTCGCTTGTCCCCAAGCGAAACTGAACTCGGTAAACAGGACCACATGTTTATGGAGTGAAGAGTCGATAAATCAAATACGGACAAGAAGCATCATATTCATTCACACAAGACATTCTAGTGAACAACTTCCTCATATAACTCAACTTGAAACAAGTATAAGGTAATCACAAATAAAGGTGCATAAGAAATCATAGTTGGTGATGGCAAACTTCGTTCTTGGTCAGAGAACAATTAACAGGTTATTCTTATCTATCGAGCAGCGCTCTCATGTTAAAGTTTATATGGCTCATCTTGCATACTCAATCATAATGATCATTGATAACTTTCAAAGCTATATTCATTCAGATAAAACTTGTACTAAACAAGGAAGAGTAAAAGACATGATGAAGCAAATCACAATATAATGGTTTGATCACAACAAATCAAATGCTTGCTTGAGATGGAGGGAAATAGGTTTACTGACTCAACATAAAGTAAAAGACAGGCCCTTCGCAGAGGGAAGCAGGGATTAAATCATGTGCTAGAGCTTTTTCAGTTTTGAAATCATATAAAGAGAATAAAAGTAATATTTTGAGAGGTGTTTGTTGTTGTCAACGACTGGTAGCGGGTACTCTAACCCCCTTGCCAGACAAACTCTCGAAGAGCGGCTCCCATTAAGGCATTTTCATTTTGGGTGGCACCCCTTCCAACCTTACTTTCACAAACCATGGCTAACCGAATCCTCGGGTGCCTACCAACAATCTCATACCATGAAGGAGTGCCTTTTTATTTTAGTTTTATTTAGATGACCCTCCTCCCAACCTTTGCTTTCTCAAGCCATGGCTAACCGAATCTCGGGTGCCGTCCAACAATCACATACCATGGAGGAGTGTCTATTTGTAGTATCATGAAAGTTAATTAATCGGGGCTGGGAACCCCATTGCCAGCTCTTTTTGCAAAATTATTGGATAAGTGGATGAAGCCACTAGTCCATTGGTGAAAGTTGCCCAACAAGATTGAAAGATAAAACACCACATACTTTCTCATGAGCCATAAAACATTGACACAAATAAGAGATGATAAATTTTGAAATGTTTAAAGGTAGCACACGAAGTATTTACTTGGAATGGCAGGAAATACCATGTAGTAGGTAGATATGGTGGACACAAATGCCATAGGTTTGGGTTGAGGTTTGGATGCACGAGAAGCATTCCCTCTCAGTACAGGTTTTTGGCTAGCAAGGTTAATTAGCAAGCACAAAAGTTGAGGGAAACAAACGAATATACATGTGATAGAAACAATCATGCATCTTTCTTGTAAGCACAAACAATTTTAACTTCAGAATAATAAGCTATGAGCTAACAAGAAAGGAAGACAATGAAACAACTATATATATTTCTCTTTTCTACTTAAACCTCAAGGTGTTGTTGCTATTGACCAATGCTAAGTTTGCCAAAACCAAATAGATTTACTCAATGCTCCCAAAGTGGTACCAATACTAAAATCAAGATCAATCATATAATAGAAATTGCAAACTAAAATAAGGTGTGCAATATGTAAATGATAAGACTTCTCATTAATATTTCATAACGATAACTCACACCAAGGGATACATAGACAACCAACTAAAGGAGAGATACTTCCACACTGCAACCCATCTTATATGATAACTTCCCTACTCATGATATGACACTACTTGATAGTAAAAAGTAAAAGGTAGTGATGATGTGATACCGCGGCACTCCCCCAAGCTTGGAACAAACCAAGGGGATGCCAATACCGATGATGAATTACTCCTTTGGCGATGGTGGTGATGAATTCCCGACAAGCTTCTCCACAAGCTCCTGAAGCTCATCAATCTTGTACATGAGGTTGCGGATCATCTCCGAATTGTGCTCGACGCGATTAAGAAGTATGTCCGACGGCGAGTCCCAATTCTTGGAGTTATTTCCCCACCCTTCAGCTTCAGGCTTCGTCCTTCCTGCAGTGTTAGAACGATCTATATCCCAATTGCTAGGCAATGCTGCCTTGGGAGTCCTTTCAATTTGATTATTGTAGATTAGATTGCGGAAGGGATGGTAAGTGCCTGAAGAAGATGTCTTTGGAGCTAGGTAATGACGTGGAACCCTTCCTCCGGTGCGAATTCTTGCGCTCCTGTTTGCACTAAAAGGGTTATCCACCACCTTGATGCTTGCGATGGTAGCACGCGGGTATGCGCGCGAGTCTTCCTCCACTTCTTCTTCATCTTCTTCCTTGACGCTCTCGTCCACCTCTTTCCACTCGGGATCTTGAATATCTTCATCCGAAAGCCCCTTGCCCTTATTGTTGGAGGCCATGGTGCTCCTAGATTGAAAATAGATCCTGGCAGAAACAGCTCGAAACAAAACACGTCGAGAAAACGATATACGGACCTCCAGGGGTCCGGGGGATTATATAGCAGGAATTTTTATGTCATAAGGAAAGTACCAGGTCGAACCGGAGTCGGAAAGGGGCGACGAGGCGGCCAGCTCATAGGGCGGCGCGGGCCAAGCCCGCGCCGGCCTATGGGGGCACGCCCTCGTGCGTCTCCTCCACTCCGTTTCGATCTCGTAATTTTTCATATTTTCCAAAAACAGCAAAAATATTGTTCGGAAAGTAAATCGCGAACTTTTTATTACCTGTACTGTTACCTATTCAAAGTCGAGTTCTGGCGGACTGTCAATTTGACCTTTGATGAAAGCCTCCGGTGTTTCCACTCGAATAACATCAACATCTACATTATAAGAATCACCCGAGATATAATGCTTTAGTCTTTGTCCATTCACCACTTGCGTGGCATTGCCTTGGAGAGAACTAATTTTAATTGCTCCTGAACGATACACCTCCTCAACAACATATGGTCCTTCCCATTTCGAGAGTAATTTCCCTGCAAAGAATCTGAGACGAGACCGATACAATAGGACTTTATCCCCAATATTAAACTCTCTTTTGATAATCCTTCTATCATGCCATTTCTTAACTTTCTCTTTAAAGAGTTTAGCATTTTCATAAGCTTCACTTCTCCATTCATCTAGAGAACTTAATTGCAACAACCTCTTATTACCGGCTAGTTTAGGATCTTTGTTTAGTTCTCTAACAGCCCAATAAGCTTTGTGCTCTAGTTCTAAAGGTAAATGACAAGCTTTTCCATAAACCATTTTATAAGGTGACATTCCCATGGGGTTTTTATAAGCAGTTCTATAAGCCCATAGTGCTTCCTTCAATTTACTAGCCCAATTCTTTCTAGTTTTATTAACAGTCTTTTGCAAGATAGATTTAATTTCTCTATTTGATAGTTCTACTTGCCCACTAGTTTGAGGATGATAAGCGGAAGCAATTCTATGATTAATACCATATTTAGCAAGAGTTTTTCTAAAACCACCATGAATAAAATGAGAACCTCCATCTGTCATAATATATCTAGGAACTCCAAATCTAGGAAAAATAATGTCTAAAAGCATTCTTAAAGAGGTCTCACCATCAACACTTTTTGTAGGTATGGCTTCCACCCATTTAGTAACATAATCAACAGCAACAAGTATATGAGTGTTACCTTCTGAAGAGGGAAAAGGTCCCATGAAGTCAAATCCCCAACAATCAAACGGTTCAATAACAAGAGTATAATTCATAGGCATTTCATTGCGTCTGGAGATATTACCAACCCTTTGACATTCATCACAAGATAAAATAAACTTCCTTGCATCTTTGAAGAGAGTTGGCCAATAAAAACCTGATTGTAGAACCTTTTGCGCGGTTCTATCTCCGGCGTGATGTCCTCCATAAGCACTACCATGACATTTACTCAATATCTCTTGTTGCTCATATTCGGGAACACATCTTCGCAGAATACCATCCACTCCTTCTTTATATAAGTGTGGGTCATCCCAAAAATAATGCCTCAAGTCATAAAAGAATTTCCTCCTTTGCTGAGCTGAAAAGGTTGGAGGCAAGTACTTGGAAACAATAAAGTTAGCATAATCAGCATACCAAGGACTGTCTCGCGAGCTCACCTTTATTATAGCCAATTGTTCATTTGGAAAACTATCATTAACAGGAACAGGATCATAAGCAATATTTTCCAATCTAGACAAATTATCAGCAACAGGATTATCAGCACCTTTCCTATCTACAATATGTAAATCAAATTCTTGCAAAAGAAGTACCCATCTAATAAGCCTTGGCTTAGCATCTTTCTTTGCATAAGGTATCTGATTGCAGCATGATCAGTATGAATAGTAACTTTTGAATCAACGATATAAGATCTAAACTTATCACAAGCAAAGACTACAGCTAACAATTTTTTTCAGTAGTAGCATAATTTCTTTGAGCAGCATCAAGAGTTTTACTAGCATAATGAATAACATTCAGTTTTTTATCTACTCGCTGTCCAAGAACAGCGCCTACAGCAAAATCACTAGCATCACACATAATTTCAAATGGTAAGTTCCAATCAGGAGGTTCAACTATAGGAGCAGTTGTTAAGGCTTTCTTTAGAGTTTCAAAAGCTTCCTTACAATCATCATCAAAAACAAAAGGTACATCTTTTTGAAGAAGATTAGTAAGAGGCTTTGAAATCTTGGAGAAGTCTTTAATAAACCTCCTATAAAACCCAGCATGACCAAGAACACTACGAATACCTTTAACATCCCTAGGATAGGGCATCTTCTCAATGGCTTCAACTTTAGCTCTATCAACTTCAATACCTCTCTCGAAATTTTATGTCCCAATACAATTCCTTCATTAACCATAAAGTGGCATTTCTCCCAATTAAGAACAAGGTTAGTTTCTTCACATCTCTGCAAAACTTTATCAAGGTTCCGCAAGCAATTATCAAAAGAATTTCCATAGACGGAAAAATCGTCCATGAATACCTCTACAATACTCTCACAAAAGCCATGAAAAATAGCAGACATGCATCTTTGAAAAGTAGCAGGAGCATTACATAAACCAAAAGGCATACGCCTATAAGCATAAGTTCCATAGGGACAAGTGAAAGTGGCTTTCTCTTGATCTTTAGTTTTAACAGCAATTTGTGAAAACCCAGAATAACCATCAAGAAAGAAAAAATGAGTATTTTTAGATAACCTTTCTAACATTTGATCAATAAAAGGCAAAGGGTAATGATCTTTCTTAGTAACCTTATTAACTTTTCGATAATCAATGCACATTCTATACCCTACAACTACTCTTTGAGGTATGAGCTCATCATTATCATTAGGCACAATAGTCATTCCTCCTTTCTTAGGAACACAATGCACAGGACTAACCCATCTACTATCAGCAATAGGATATATAATACCAGCTTCAAGGAGTCTTAATACCTCATTTCTTACCACATCCTTCATCTTAGGAATTAGACGACGCTGAGGTTCAACAACAGGCTTCGCATCATCTTCCATATTAATGGCGTGTTGGCAAATAGAGGGAGAAATCCCCTTCAAGTCATCAAGAGTGTAGCCAATAGCACCTCGGTGTTTCTTCAATATTTCCAATAACCTTTCTTCCTCAATCTCTGAAAGCTTAGAACTAATAATAACAGGATATATTTTCTTATCATCAATATGAGCATATTTAAGATTATCGGGCAATGGTTTTAAATCAAAGACAGGATCTTCCTTTGGTGGTGGTGTTGTACCCAGATCTTCCACCGGTAAATCATGCTTAAGAATAGGTTGACGAAGGAAAATTTCATCAAGCTCATCTCTTTCTTCCCTAAAAACTTCACTCTCACTATTCTCCAAATGTTGCTGCAAAGGATTACTAGGAGCAAGAGCAATAGATGCACACTGTTCAACTTTAAAATCACTATTAGGCGAATCAATTTTATAAGGAGTTTTGGTAAATTTAGAGAAGTTAAACTCATAAGATTCACCAGCAAATTTAGTCAAAATTTTCTCTTTCTTGCAATCTATAATAGCTCCACAAGTATTTAGAAAAGGTCTACCAAAAATGATAGGACAATATTTACTAGCAGCAGAACCAAGTACCAAAAAGTCAGCAGGATATTTAATCTTACCACATAGAACTTCCACATCTCGAACAATACCAATTGGAGAGATAGTTTCTCTATTAGCCATGAATAACCACATCAATATCTTCAAGTTCACAAGAACCAATTTCGTGCATAATCTCCGTGTAAAGCTCATAAGGAATAGCACTAATACTTGCACCAATATCACATAAACCATAATAACAATGATCACCAATTCTAACAGATAGCATAGGAACACTAGCTTGCTTGGACTTATTAGGATGTGAAACAATATTAGAGGCATCTTCACAGAAAATAATATGACCATCCTCCACATTTTCAGTCACAAGATCTTTAACAATTGCAACAGCAGGTTCAACTTTTATTTGTTCTTCAGGTTCTATAGGTTTCTTTTCACTTTTATGAACCGCACTATTTATAACAGAGTACTCCTTCATTTTAGCAGGGAAAGGAGTTTTTTCAATATAAGCTTCAGGAATAACATGATCAACAGTTTCAACTACAACACATTTATTTATAGATGAATCAATTTTATCTTTATACGGTTCATGATACTTATCAAAGTTCTTCTTAGGCAATTCATAATGAGAAGCAAAAGCTTTATAAAGATTTGCAGCAACTTGAGAATCAAGACCATAAGTAGCACTCATATTACGAAATTTATCAGTATCCATAAAAGCTTCAATGCATTTATAATCATAATTTATACCTGATTCTCTATCCTTGTCGTTCTCCCATCCTTCAGTATTTTCTTGGATCCGATTAAGAAGGTCCCTTTTAAACTCTTCCTTGTTGCGTGTAAATGATCCAGAACAAGAAGTATCCAGCAAGGTCTTGTCTTGAAAAGAAAGTCTTGCATAGAAATTATCAATAATAATATTACCAGGAAGCTCATGAATGGGGCATTTGAGCATTAAAGACTTCAATCTCCCCCACGCTTGGGCAATACTCTCTCCTTCATGAGGCCAAAAATTATATATGCGATTCCGATCTTTGTGAATCTCACTTGGAGGATAGAACTTAGAATAAAACCGGGGCACAATATCATTCCATTCAAGAGAATCCCCATTATCCAGTAATTTATACCAATGCGCCGCTTTACCAGACAGATATAGAGAATAGTTTCTTCCTCACTTCATCCATAGCATACCAATAGCGCTTCACTCCCCGACAACGGCGCTAGAAAATAGTCTTGATGACCCACAAGTATAGGGGGTGTATCGTAATATCTTCGATAAGTAAGAATGTCGATCCCAACGAGGAGCAGAAGGTGTTGACAAGTAGTTTCGATGAAGGATTCACTGTAAATGCTCACAGACAAGTATTCAGGGGGTTTTGATGTAACAGATGAATAAAGTACGAGTAAGTAAAGTGCGAGAGTAATAATTGCAGCGAGTGGCCCAATCCTTTTTAGCACAAAGGACAAGTCGGATTGTTTACTTATAATAACCAAACGTTCTCGAGGACACACGGGATTTTAGTCTAGTGCTTTCGCTACATACGGCTAATTAATCTTCATTGTTTTGATAAGTGTTGTGTGGGTGAACCTATGCTAATGTACCGCCCTTCCTAGGACTAATACATACTTGTGATTATACCCCTTGCAAGCATCCGCAACTACAAGAAAGTAATTAAGATAAATCTAACCACAGCCTTAAACTCTGAGATCCTGCTATCCCTCCCGCATCGATATACCAACGGGGGCTCAGGTTTCTGTCACTCCGGCAACCCCGCAATTGGCAAACGAGTACAAGATGCATTCCCCTAGGCCCATAAAGGTGAAGTGTCGTGTAGTCGACGTTCACACGACACCACTAGAAGAATAACACCACAACTTAAATATCATAACATTGAATATTACTCAACCATACTCACTACTAACATTTAGACTTCACCCATGTCCTCAAGAACTAAACGAACTACTCACGAGACATCATATGGAACATGATCAGAGGTGATATGATGATGAATAACAATCTGAACATAAACCTTGGTTCAACGGTTTCACTCAATAGCATCAATAACAAGTAGAAATCAACACCGGGAGAGTTTCCCCTATCAAACAATCAAGATCAAACCCAAATTGCTACAGCGGTGACGGCGTGCAGCGGTGGAGACGGCGGTGATGATGATGAAGATGATGATGATGGTGATGGAGATGATGTCCAGCTCGATGACGGTGACGATGGCGTCGATTTCCCCCTCCGGGAGGGAATTTCTCCGGCGGATCTCAGCCTGCCGGAGAGCTCTTTTCTCTCTGGTGTTCTCCGCCGCAGAGGCGGCTGTGACTCTTCGCGATGTACCCCTGGAGCTTACATTTTCGGGACGAAGGCGTACGCGAACAAAAGGAGGCTAGAGGGGCTGTGGCCCCCTCCTCACAGGGGCGGCGCGGCCAGGCCTTGGGCCGCGCCTATGGGGTGGGCCCACCTTGGGTCCCCTCGGCTCCCCCTTCGGCTCCCTTCATCTTCTAGAAAAATAGGATTTTTCATATAATTTCAACCGTTGATCTTCCGAAATATTGCATTCTGACGGCGCTTTTTTTTTTTTTTTCCTGACTCCGGTGCGCGATCCTCCAATAATCATGAAACATGCAAAATAGATGAAATAACACAAGTATTATCTCCAAATATGAAATATATCAATGAATAATAGCAAATTATGATATAAAATAGTGATGCAAATTGGACGTATCACAGCGCTCTCATATTAAAGCTTATAATAAACTTGTATACTCAATCATAGTAATCTCCTCATAATCACTGATAACTTGCACAACTATATTCATTCAGATAAAACTTGTACTTAAACAAGGAAGAATAAAAGACATGATGAAATAAATCACAATATAGATGGCTTGATCACAACAACTCAAATGCTTGCTTGAGATGGATGGAAATAGGTTTACTGACTCAACATAAAGTAAAAGACAGGCCCTTCGCAGAGGGAAGCAGGGATCAAATCATGTGCTAGAGCTTTTTGAGTTTTGAAATCATATAGAGAGCAAAAAAGTAAAGTTTTGAGAGGTGTTTGTTGTTTTCAACGAATGGTAGCGCGTACTCTAACCCCCTTGTCAAACAAATCTCCAAAGAGCGGCTCCCATGAAGGACGTTATCTCTACCAGCAAGGTAGATCATCCCTCTTCTCTTTTGTTTACACATGTACTTTAGTTTGTTTAAGGATGACACTCCTCCCAACCTTTGCTTTCTCAAGCCATGGCTAACCGAATCCTCGGGTGCCTTCCAGCATTTCACATACCATGGAGGAGTGTCTATTGCAAAATTAAGTTGCTTACTGATTAATCAGGGCAAAACATGTGAAGAGAATTATTAATGAAAGTTGATTAATTGGGGCTGGGAACCCCGTTGCCAGCTCTTTTTGCAAAATTATAGGATAAGTGGATGAAGCCACTAGTCCATTAGTGGAAGCTGCCTAACAAGACTGAAAGATAAAACACCACATACTTCCTCATGAGCTATAAAACATTAACACAAATAAGAGGTAATAATTTTTGAATTGTTTAAAGGTAGCACATGAAGTATTTACTTGGAATGGCAGGGAAATACCACACAATAGGTAGTTATGGTGGACACTGATGGCATAGGTTTGGTTTAAGGGTTTGGATGCACGAGAAGTATTCCCTCTCGGTACAGGTCTTTGGCTAGCAAGGTTAATTAGCAAGCACAAGATTTGAGGGAAACAAACAAATATACATGTGATAGGAACAAGCATGCATCTTCCTTGTAAGCACAAACAATTTTAACTTCAGAATACTAAGCTAGAACTAACAAGAAATATAATAACATCTCTACATGTGTTTCCTCTTTTCTACTTAAACTCAAGGTGTTGTTGCTATTGACCAATGCTAAGTTTGCCAAAACCAAATAGATATACTCAATGCTCCCAAAGTGATACCAATACTAATAACAAGATCAATCATATAATAGAGATTGCAAACTAAAATAAGATGTGCAATATGTAAATGATAGGACTTCTCATTAATATTCCATAACGATAACTCACACCAAGGGATACATAGATAACCAACTAAAGAGAGATACTTCCACATTGCAAACCATCTCATATGATAACTTCCCTACTCATGATATGACACTACTTGATAGTAAAAAGGTAAAAGATAGTGATGATGTGATACCGCGGCACTCCCCCAAGCTTAGAACAAACCAAGGGGATGCCAATACGATGATGAATTACTCCTTCGGTGGTGGTGGTGATGAATCCCCATCATCAGACTTCCAAGGAAGAGGCTCTCCATCAACAAACGACATCTTGGTCTCGGGAATCCTGAAACTAGCAGCATAGCTTATGTGTTTAAACCTGTTTTCATACTCACAGTTTTGATTCTGAACATCATAGAGTTGAGCTTGGAGTTTGTTGGTGGTGTCGTGAAGTGAGAGGATATCGCTCCACAGCTTTGCAGTCTCCTTCTCGTGTTCATCAATGAGTTCAGACACAATCTTGTGGAAGATATCCACTTCACGCTCAGCCATCTTCTTGTAGTTAAAGACTTCTTGTTCTAGCTTCTCCATCCTGTCTTCCAAGCTTCCTTCTCCCCGGACATCTTCAATCTGCAACTCTCCATTGACGAGCAGCAATTCCTTGGGGTGCATCTTCAACTCGCTCATGTACGGGTTGACGACGTCCTCAAGGAAGATGTCCTTCAGAGTTCCCGACGAAGACATGGTGGCTCTAGATCCGACGCATATCCTGGCAGAAACAGCTCGAAACAAAACGCGACGAGAAAACGATATACGGACCTCCAGGGGTTCGGGGGATTATATAGCAAAAAATTTCACGACAAAAGGAAAGTACCAGGTCGAACCAGTCGGAAAGGAGCAACGAGGCGGCCTCCTCATAGGGCGGCGCGGCCAGGCTGGGGCCCGCGCCGGCCTATGAGGGCACCCCCTCGTGCGCCTCCTCCACTCCGTTTCGATCTCGTAATTTTTCATATTTTCCAAAAGTTGCAAAAACATTGTTCGGAAAGTTAAACGCGGACTTTTTCTTACCAGAACTGTTACCTATTCAAAGTCGAACTCTGCAGGACTGTCAACTTGGCCTTTGATGAAGGCTTCCGGAGTTACCACTTGAATAACATCAACATCTTTATTATAAGAATCACCAGAGATATAATGCTTGAGTCTTTGTCCATTCACCACTTGTGTGGCATTACCTTGCAGAGAGCTAATTTTAATTGCTCCTGATCGATACACCTCATCAATGACATATGGTCCTTCCCATTTTGAGAGTAATTTCCCTGCAAAAAATCTGAGACGAGACCGATACAATAGGACTTTATCTCCAACATTAAATTCTCTTTTGATAATTCTTCTATCATGCCATTTCTTAACTTTCTCTTTAAAGAGTTTAGCATTTTCATAAGCTTCACTTCTCCATTCATCTAGAGAACTCAATTGTAGCAATCTTTTCTTACCGGCAAGTTTAGGATCTTTATTTAGTTCTCTTACAGCCCAATAAGCTTTGTGCTCTAGTTCTAAAGGTAAATGACAAGCTTTCCCATAAACCATTTTATACGGTGACATACCCATGGGATTTTTATAAGCAGTTCTATAAGCCCATAGTGCTTCCTTCAATTTAATAGCCCAGTTCTTTCTAGATTTATTAACAGTCTTTTGCAAGATAGATTTAATTTCTCTATTTGATAATTCTACTTGCCCACTAGTTTGAGGATGATAAGCAGAAGCAATTCTATGATTAATACCATACTTAGCAAGAGTTTTTCTAAAACCACCATGAATAAAATGAGAACCTCCATCAGTCATAATATATCTAGGAACTCCAAATCTAGGAAAAATAATATCTAAAAGCATTCTTAAAGAGGTCTCACCATCAGCACTTTTTGTAGGTATGGCTTCCACCCATTTAGTAACATAATCAACAGCGACAAGTATATGAGTGTTACCTTCTGAAGAAGGGAAAGGACCCATGAAGTCAAATCCCCAACAATCGAATGGTTCAATAACAAGAGTATAATTCATAGGCATTTCATTGCGTCTGGAGATATTACCAACCCTTTGACATTCATCACAAGATAAAATAAACTTCCTTGCATCTTTGAAGAGAGTTGGCCAATAAAAAACTGATTGTAGAACCTTTTGCGCGGTTCTATCTCTGGCGTGATGTCCTCCATAAACACTACCATGACACTTACTCAATATCTCTTGTTGTTCATATTTGGGAACACATCTTCGCAGAATACCATCCACTCCTTCTTTATATAAGTGTGGGTCATCCCAAAAATAATGCCTCAAGTCATAAAAGAATTTCCTCCTTTGCTGAGCTGAAAAGGTTGGAGGCAAGTACTTGGAAACAATAAAGTTAGCATAATCAGCATACCAAGGACTATCTCGCGAGCTCACCTTTATTACAGCCAATTGTTCATTTGGAAAACTATCATTAACAGGAACAGGATCATAAGCAATATTTTCCAATCTAGACAAATTATCAGCAACAGGATTATCAGCACCTTTCCTATCTATAATATGTAAATCAAATTCTTGCAAAAGAAGTACCCATCTAATAAGCCTTGGCTTAGCATCTTTCTTTGTCATAAGATATCTAATTGCAGCATGATCAGTATGAATTGTAACTTTTGAATCAACAATATAAGATCTAAACTTGTCACAAGCAAAGACTACAGCTAACAATTCTTTTTCAGTTGTAGCATAATTTCTTTGAGCAGCATCAAGAGTTTTGCTAGCATAATGAATAACATTCAATTTCTTATCTACCCGCTGTCCAAGAACAGCGCCTACAGCAAAATCACTAGCATCACACATAATTTCAAAAGGTAAATTCCAATCAGGAGGTTCAACTACAGGAGCAGTTGTTAAGGCTTTCTTTAGAGTTTCAAAAGCTTCCTTACAATCATCATCAAAAACAAAAGGTACATCTTTTTGAAGAAGATTAGTAAGAGGCTTTGAAATCTTAGAAAAGTCTTTAATAAATCTCCTATAAAACCCAGCATGACCAAGAACACTACGAATACCTTTAACATCCCTAGGATAGGGCATCTTCTCAATCGCTTCAACTTTAGCTCTATCAACTTCAATACCTCTCTCGAAATTTTATGTCCCAATACAATTCCTTCATTAACCATAAAGTGGCACTTCTCCCAATTAAGAACAAGGTTAGTTTCTTCACATCTCTGCAAAACTTTATCAAGGTTTCGCAAGCAATTATCAAAAGAATTCCCATAGACAGAAAAATCATCCATGAATACCTCTACAATACTCTCACAAAAGCCATGAAAAATAGCAGACATGCATCTTTGAAAAGTAGCAGGAGCATTACATAAACCAAAAGGCATACGCCTATAAGCATAAGTTCCATAGGGACAAGTGAAAGTGGTTTTCTCTTGATCTTTAGTTTTAACAGCAATTTGTGAAAACCCAGAATAACCATCAAGAAAGCAAAAATGAGTATTTTTAGACAACCTTTCTAACATTTGATCAATAAAAGGTAAATGGTAATGATCTTTCTTAGTAACCTTATTAACTTTTCGATAATCAATGCACATTCTATACCCTACAACTACTCTTTGAGGGATGAGCTCATCATTATCATTAGGCACAACAGTCATTCCTCCTTTCTTAGGAACACAATGCACATGACTAACCCATCTACTATCAGCAATAGGATATATAATACCAGCTTCAAGAAGTTTTAATACCTCATTCCTTACCACATCCTTCATCTTGGGAATTAGACGGCGTTGATGTTCAACAACAGGCTTTACATCATCTTCCATATTGATAGCATGTTGGCAAATAGAGGGAGAAATCCCCTTCAAGTCATCAAGAGTGTAGCCAATAGCTCCTCGGTGTTTCCTCAATATTTCCAACAACCTTTCTTCCTCAATCTCTGAAAGCTTAGAACTAATAATAACAGGATATATTTTCTTATCATCAATATGAGCATACTTAAGATTATCAGGCAATGGTTTTAAATCAAAAACAGGATCTTCCTTTGGTGGTGGTGTTGTACCTAAATCTTCAACTGGCAAGTGATGTTTAAGAATAGGTTGATGATGACCCACAAGTATAGGGGATCGCAATAGTCTTCGCGGGAAGTAAAACCCAATTTATTGATTCGACACAAGGGGAGACAAAGAATACTTGAAAGCCTTAACAGCGGAGTTGTCAATTCAGCTGCACCTGGAAACAGACTTGCTCGCAAGAGTTTATCAGTAGTAACAGTTTTATAGTAGTAGCAGTAGTGAAATAACAGCAGCAGAGTAACAAAGACAGCAGTAGTGATTATAGTAAACAGCAGGATTAAAATATTGTAGGCACAGGGATGGATGAACGGGCGTTGCATGGATGAGAGAAACTCATGTAACAATCAAAGCAGGGCATTTGATAATAATAAAACGGTGTCCAAGTACTAATCAATCAATAGGCATGTGTTCCATATGTAGTCGTACGTGCTCGCAATGAGAAACTTGCACAACATCTTTTGTCCTACCAGCCGGTGGCAGCCGGGCCTCTAGGGAATCTACTGAAATTAAGGCACTCCTTTTAATAGAGCACCGGAGCAAAGCATTAACACTCCGTGAACACATGTGATCCTCATATCACCGCCATCCCCTTCGGTTGTGCCACTTTGGGGCCTCGGGTTCCGGACAGCAATACGTGTATACAACTTGCAGGTAAGATCATAAAGCAATGAATATCATAATGAATTGATAACATGTTCAGATCTGAGATCATGGCACTCGGGCCCTAGTGACAAGCATTAAGCATAACAAGTTGCAACAATATCATAAAAGTACCAATTACGGACACTAGGCACTATGCCCTAACAATCTTATGATATTACATGACCAATCTCATCCAATCCCTACCATCCCCTTCAGCCTACAGCGGGGGAATTACTCACACATGGATGGGGGAAACATGGCTGGTCGATGGAGAGGCGTCGGTGGTGATGATGGCGATGATCTCCTCCAATTCCCCGTCCCGGAGTGCCGAACGGAGTTTCTGGTCCCGAGACGGAGTTTCGCGATGGTGGCGGCGTACTGGATGTCTTCTGGCGATTTCTTCTAACCCCCGTGCGTTTTTAGGTCGAAGGCATTAAGTAGTCCGAAGGAGGGCGTCGGGGGCCAGCCGAGGCGCCCACACAACAGGGCGGCGCGCCCCCCTCCTGGGCCGCGCCGGCCTAGTGTGTGGGGCCCTCGGGCCCCCACCTGGCTTGCCCTTCTGGCTCCGTCAATATTCTGGAAAATAGGACCTTTCGCATAAATTCCGAGAATTTTCCTGAAAGTTGATTTCTGCACAAAAACGAGACACCAGAGCAATTCTGCTGAAAACAGCGTTAGTCCGTGTTAGTTGCATCCAAAATACACAAATTAGAGGCAAAACAATAGCAAAAGTGTTCGGGAAAGTAGATACGTTTTGGACGTATCAACTCCCCCCAAGCTTAGCTTATTGCTTGTCCTCAAGCAATTCAGTTAACAACTGAGTGCGATAAAAGAACTTTCACGAACACATTTGTTCATATGATGTAAATATTCTCATGATATGGCAAGTACTTAAGCAATTCATAATAAGGTACATGCAAATAAAATCATCTAATAGCTATGTCAATCATGGAAAAGGTACCAACAAATTAATAATGAGCATCATGAATCATGTCTATCAGCAGGATTGCAATGTTCATAGAAGGATATGATAAAGTGGTATCTCGCTTGCCCGTATTTGTACAGCAAAACATAAATGCTCGGGCACCTTTGAAGTTCATGGAAAGACTGGAAGTAGAGATTATCAAAGATAAAAGCATCAAAGTTATACCACAATTAATCACATTTTGGGACAAGCATATTATACTAAGAATGACAGTTGTGCTCTCAAGAAAGTGCTCAAAGAAAGGATGGAGACTCAATGTAAAAGTAAAAGATTGACCCTTCGCAGAGGGAAGCAGGGATTAACACGTGCTAGAGCCTTTCATTTGTAAAACAAGAATAAAATAATTTTGAAAGGTGTTTGTTGTTGTCAACGAATGATAGTGGGTACTCTAACTACCTCGTCAACCAGACTTTCAAGAGCGGCTCCCATGAAGGACGTTATTTCTACCAGCAAGGTAAATCATCCCTCTTCTCTTTTGTTTACACACGTACTTTAGTTTCATTATGGATGACACTCCCCCAACCTTTGCTTACACAAGCCATGGCTAACCGAATCCTCGGGTGCCTTCCATCAATCACATACCATGGAGGAGTGTCTATTTGCAATTTAAGTTGCTTACTGATAAATCAGGGCAAAACATGTGAAGAGAATTATTAATGAAAGTTGATTAATTGGGGCTGGGATTGCCAGCTCTTTTTGCAAAATTATTGGATAAGCGGATGTGCCACTAGTCCATTATGAAAGTCCGAGTAAATGACAAGATTGAAAGATAAACACCACATATTTCCTTGAATGGTTTGAAATGCCATGCATAGGTATTTATGGTGGACACTGAATAACTTGGTTTTCAGGGGTTTGGAAGCACGAGCAGCGTTCCCGCTCAGTACAAGTGAAGGCTAGCAATAGACTGGGAAGCGACAATCAAGAGAGCATTAACTGTCATAATCATGCTTGCGACAAAATAAATTAACGGAGGCATAAAAGTGATACAAGAACTCTGAGGTAAAGTAAATCATCGAGGCTTAATTGACATTTGTTCAGTCATATGCATGCGTGAGCATGTGCCAAGTTGATTCAAGTGAATTATTCAAAGGAGGATACCACAATGCAAGCAAATATTTATGACATGCTACTCATATTAATAAATTGGAGCTAATCATGAGAGATCATGAACCACTAGACTTTCTTAAATGACATATACCTCACATGAACCAACTAAGCATGCTCACATGGATGAGTATATGTACAAAAATGAAAACAAATAGAGTTCATACCAGCCTCTCACCACAATCGATTGTCGTAGATCGTCATTATTGCCTTTTCACTTGTGTAGCTTGAATAATAGGAAATGAAAACCACGCTCCAGCCATCGAAGACCATTGAACTCATAATGAACTTTACAAAACCAAAGAAGAACAACAAATATTTTTGGTGTTTTTGAATTGGAGACAAGAACAAAAGGAAACAAGCAAACAAAGCAAAATCTTTTTGGATTTTCTTATAGCAAACCGACGATAACACACAAAGCAAAATAAAAGCAAGAAACCAAGATAAACAAAAGGTGAAGAGAAACAACAGAAATATTTTTGGTCTTTTTGTGTTTTAGGAAAGAAACAAAGCAAAAACAAGAAAATGAAAACTAAAAGAAACACAGAAAAGCAAGATGCAGAAATCTGCCAAAACTTGACAGCAGTACAGTAATCGATTTTTAAGAAATTCTTCCGCTGCTCAGCTCGAAAAGTATTCAGCTAATGAAAGTTAGATAACAACCTGGGGAACATGCACAAAAATTGGCAGCTCAAAATAACTTTCTCGCTGCACACACGATTTTTTTAGTGACAGTCCAGAATTTGTTTTCAGGCGACACTTCCCCAAATATCATCTTCCTCTTATTAGAAAACCACTCTAAGAAGCTAAACAAGTATGTACAAGTATCCAGCAACCATAATATGCAAATAATGAGTGATGCCGGTATACCTCCCCCAAGCTTAGGCTTTTGGCCTAAGTGGAGATCAACCCCAGCGAGGGTCTGGGTTCCACGCCGGTGGATCATACATGGCGTAGTCATAATAAGGTCCCGATGCAGAAGAAAAGCGTGGAGGCTCCTCATGCCCAACTTGTTGATGCGAAGAACTTGCTGCATCGGATGACGAGTCGAGGTGTTCCTCGGCCTCCTCCGTGTTGTCTCTTGCACGATGGCCTCCTCCCTCTATGTATGCATTCAGTGCACCTTCCGTGACTGACCAATCCTCCCTGGAATCAAGGTTAAATAGAACAGGTGCAGGCAATCCTACTAGTTTTTCAGTTTTCTTAGTTGTTCTCCAAGTTTTCTTGTAAAATGTTATCTGTAAGACAGGTTACTCAAATTGGATGAGTCAGAAACAAATTCATGCTTAATCATGGAGACTATGTCAAGTTTCTCTATGGGAAGCTGAATATCAAGATGGTGAGGTTCTACACCATGCATAGCTAATAAACGAGAGGCGATGAGACCTCCACAAATTCCACCCTTCTCACGGTTAGTAAGTCTATAGGCTATCAAAGCACCCAAATTATAGGTCTTATTACCTTGCAATGCAGCAGCTAGAAAAGCTAAATCATGGATAGATAATTTACTTGCATTCTTTCTAGCAAGAACGCACTTGGTAATGAAATAGGCAAAGTAGCGAATAGCTGGGAGTTGAATGCTACTGATTTTACCACCATCCTCTGAGAAGCTTCTTCCATGACAAATCATCTTGAAGAGGTCCAAGAACTCTTGCGGCGATCCCCTTATCTTCTCGCATGATCCCCATTGCGGCACTCTAATTGCTGCACAAAAATCATCGAATGGCAAGTTGACAGTTTTATTATAAATTTTGTACCGAACCATGGGGTTAGATCGCGACCAATTGAATTCAAAATCCTGCACTACAGACATAGTCAATTTTGCATATTGGCATGGTTCACCAACAACAAAATCATCCAACCCTGCACGAGAAATTAGACTTTGAACATCTTGCAAGATTCCTGCACTTCTCATAAAATCCACGCACGGGTAGTAAGCGGGGTATACTCCTTCTTCGCGGTGAACTCTCATAACCTGTTGCACCTCCAATTCTTGTTGGTTGAGTTGGTGCCTACTCCCTTCCATTTTCTGAAATTTTTCAACAAACAATATAAAATTTGATTTGGTGACATATAATTGAGGGAAACTACCATAGGAACTTGCTAGAGTACTAATCATGCATCAAAACTAGTTTTTACCACTTAGAACAAGCATGCAAGCTCACTAAACATGTTACCTACAGCAGAAAAATATTCAAGATATACTCAACCAAACAAAATTCTACTTGGATGATCGGAGGAGTCACATACCAGAGAGCAAATGTGCCAAATTTCAGACAGAAATCGGGCTGAGCAAAGAGATCGAGAAATCTGGAGCTCTTGAGCAAAAACACGAGTGAGAGGAACTGGTGCGAGTTTTTTCGGGAGAGAGAAGAGAGTGGGAGGAAGAGATGAAGTAGTGGGGCAAGGAGGGGCCCACACGCCTTGGCGCGCCCCCCTCCTTGGCTGCGCCGGCACCTGGGGTGCCCCACTGGTCATCCCCAGGTGTTCCCAGGTGCCTCGTCGAAAAATAGGACCAATGGTATAATTTTTGTGAATTTTTGAAAACTTTGAAAAATGCACATTTCTGGGTGTCAATTTTATTATTACTGGGCAGAAAAAGATTTTGAAATCTCTAATTAACTAAAGAACTTTGCAAAACAAAAGTGCTACAGCAAGTAAAACAAGTGGAGGAAGAAAGAGATGTTGTTTAGTGATGGCGTGTAACTCACACGTTCGTTGGGAACCCCAAGAGGAAGGTATGATGCGCACAGCAGCAAGTTTCCCTCAGAAAGAAACCAAGGTTTATCGAACCAGGAGGAGCCAAGAAGCACGTTGAAGGTTGATGGCGGCGGGATGTAGTGCGGCGCAACACCAGAGATTCCGGCGCCAACGTGGAACCTGTACAACACAACCAAAGTACTTTGCCCCAACGAAACAGAGAGGTTGTCAATCTCACCGGCTTGCTGTAACAAAGGATTAGATGTATAGTGTGGATGATGATTGTTTGCAGAAACAAGAGAACAAGTATTGCAAGAGATTGTATTCGATGTAAAAGAATGGACCGGGTCCACAGCTCACTAGAGGTGTCTCTCCCATAAGATAAATAGCATGTTGGGTGAACAAATTACAGTTGGGCAATTGACAAATAGAGAGGGCATGACCATGCACATACATGATATGATGAGTATTGTGAGATTTAATTGGGCATTACGACAAAGTACATAGACCACTATCCAGCATGCATCTATGCCTAAAAAGTCCACCTTCAGGTTATCATCCGAACCCCTTCCAGTATTAAGTTGTAAACAACAGACATTGCATTAAGTATGGTGCGTAATGTAATCAATAACTACATCCTTAGACATAGCATCAATGTTTTATCCCTAGTGGCAACAGCACATCCACAACCTTAGAACTTTGTCACGTCCCAGATTTAATGGAGACATGAACCCACTATCGAGCATAAATACTCCTCTTGGAGTTAAGAGCAAAAACTTGGCCAGAGCCTCTACTAATAACAGAGAGCATGCAAGATCATAAACAACACATAGGTAATAGATTGATAATCAACATAACATAGTATTCTCTATCCATCGGATCCCGACAAACACAACATATAGAATTACAGATAGATGATCTTGATCATGTTAGGCAGCTCACAAGATCCGACAATGAAGCACAATGAGGAGAAGACAACCATCTAGCTACTGCTATGGACCCATAGTCCAGGGGTGAACTACTCACTCATCACTCCGGAGGAGACCATGGCGGTGAAGAGTCCTCCGGGATGATTCCCCTCTCGGTGCCGGAGGTGATCTCCGAATCCCCGAGATGGGATTAAGGAGGCGGCGTCTCGAAGGTTTCCCGTATCGTGGCTCTCGCACCGGGGGTTTCGTCACGGAGGCTTTAAGTAGGCGGAAGGCAACGCGGGGGCCACACGAGGGCCCACACGCGCAGGCCGCGCGGCCAAGGGGGCCGCGCCGCCCTGTTGTGTCGGCGCCTCGTGGCCCCACTTCCTTTCCCCTCCGGAAGCTTCGTGCAAAAATAGGACCCTGGGCGTTGATTTCGTCCAATTCCGAGAATATTTCCTTACTAGGATTTCTGAAACCAAAAACAGCAGAAAACAAGAATGGCTCTTCGGCATCTCGTTAATAGGTTAGTGCCGGAAAATGCATAAATACAACATATAATGTGTATAAAACATGTATATATCATCAATAATGTGGCATGGAACATAAGAAATTATCGATACGTCGGAGATGTATCAACATCCCCAAGCTTAGTTCCTGCTCGTCCCAAGCAGGTAAACGATAACAAAGATAATTTCTGGAGTGGCATGCCATCATAACCTTGATCATACTATTGTAAGCATATGTAATGAATGCAGCGATCAAAACAATGGTAATGACATGAGTAAACAACTGAATCATAAAGCAAAGACTTTTCATGAATAGTACTTCAAGACAAGCATCAATAAGTCTTGCATAAGAGTTAACTCATAAAGGAATAAATCAAAGTAAAGGTATTGAAGCAACACAAAGGAAGATTAAGTTTCAGCGGTTGCTTTCAACTTATAACATGTATATCTCATGGATAATTGTCAACATAGAGTAATATAACAAGTGCAATATGCAAGTATGTAGGAATCAATGCACAGTTCACACAAGTGTTTGCTTCTTGAGGTGGAGAGAGATAGGTGAACTGACTCAACATAAAAGTAAAAGAATGGTCATTCAAAGAGGAAAGCATCGATTGCTATATTTGTGCTAGAGCTTTGGTTTTGAAAACATGAAACAATTTTGTCAACGGTAGTAATAAAGCATATGTATCATGTAAATTATATCTCACAAGTTGCAAGCCTCATGCATAGTATACTAATAGTGCCCGCACCTTGTCCTAATTAGCTTGGATTACCAGGATTATCATTGCAATACACATGTTTTAACCAAGTGTCACAAAGGGGTACCTCTATGCCGCCTGTACAAAGGTCTAAGGAGAAAGCTCGCATTTTGGATTTCTCGCTTTTGATTATTCTCAACTTAGACATCCATACCGGGACAACATGGACAACAGATAATGGACTCCTCTTTAATGCATAAGCATGTAGCAACGATTATTATTCTCATATGAGATTGAGGATATATGTCCAAAACTGAAACTTCCACCATGATTCATGGCTTTAGTTAGCGCCCAATGTTCTTCTCTAACAATATGCATGCTCTAACCAATAAAGTGGTAAATCTCCCTTACTTCAGACAAGACGGACATGCATAGCAACTCACATGATATTCAACAAAGAGTAGTTGATGGCGTCCCAGAAACATGGTTATCGCACAACAAGCAACTTAATAAGAGATAAAGTGCATAAGTACATATTCAATACCACAATAGTTTTTAAGGCTATTTTGTCCCATGAGCTTTATATTGCAAAGGCGAATGATGGAAATTTTAAAGGTAGCACTCAAGCAATTTACTTTGGAATGGCGGAGAAATACCATGTAGTAGGTAGGTATGGTGGACACAAATGGCATAGTGGTTGGCTCAAGGATTTTGATGCATGAGAAGTATTCCTCTCGATACAAGGTTTAGGCTAGCAAGGTTATTTGAAACAAACACAAGGATGAACCGGTGCAAAAACTCACATAAAAGACACATTGTAAACATTATAAGACTCTACACCGTCTTCCTTGTTGTTCAAAACTCAATACTAGAAATTATCTAGACTTTAGAGAGACCAAATATGCAAACCAAATTTTAGCAAGATCTATGTATTTCTTCATTAATAGGTGCAAAGTATATGATGCAAGAGCTTAAACATGAGCACAACAATTGCCAAGTATCAAATTATTCAAGACATTTTAGAATTACTACATGTAGCATTTCCCGATTCCAACCATATAACAATTTAACGAAGAAGATTCAACCTTCGCCATGAATACTATGAGTAAAGCCTAAGGACATATTTGTCCATATGAAAAAGCGGAGCGTGTCTCTCTCCCACACAATCAATGCTAGGATCCATTTTATTCAAACAAAAACAAAAACAAAAACAAACCGACGCTCCAAGCAAAGTACATAAGATGTGATGGAATAAAAATATAGTTTCAGGGGAGGAACCTGATAATGTTGTCGATGAAGAAGGGGATGCCTTGGGCATCCCCAAGCTTAGACACTTGAGTCTTCTTAAAATATGCAGGGGTGAACCACCGGGGTATCCCCAAGCTTAGATCTTTCACTCTCCTTGATCATATTGCATCATTTCCCTCTCTTGATCCTTGAAAACTTCCTCCACACCAAACTCGAAACAACTCATTAGAGGGTTAGTGCATAATAAAAATTAACATGTTCAGAGGTGACATAATCATTCTTAACACTTCTGGACATTGCATAAAGCTACTGGACATTAATGTATCAAAGAGATTCATCCAACATAGCAAAAGAGGCAATGCAAAATAAAAGGCAGAATCTGTCAAAACAGAACAGTTCGTAAAGACGAATTTTAAAATGGCACCAGACTTGCTCAAATGAAAATGCCCAAATTGAATGAAAGTTGCGTACATATCTGAGGATCACGCACGTAAATTGGCATATTTTTCTGAGCTACCTACAAAGAGGCAGGTCGAAATTCGTGACAGCAAAGAAATCTATTACTGCGCAGTAATCCAAATCTAGTATGAACCTTACTATCAAAGACTTTACTTGGCACAACAATGCATAAAACTAAGATAAGGAGAGGTTGCTACAGTAGTAAACAACTTCCAAGACTCAAATATAAAATAAAGTACTGTAGTAAAAACATGGGTTGTCTCCCATAAGCGCTTTTCTTTAACGCCTTTCAGCTAGGCGCAGAAAGTGTGTATCAAGTGTTATCAAGAGATGAAGCATCGACATTACCTTGGGCTTTACCCTTACCTTTCTTGTTCTTTTTCTTACTCTTTGGTTTAGGGAATACATGTCTACCCCCAGGTGTAGAGGTGAATTTTAGGGTGCCTTCTCCCATATCTATGACTGCTCCCAATAGTTTCAGCAGGGATCTTCCGAGTGTGATTTGTCCTGTTCCTGCACATTCAATAACAAGATAATCAATGGATATTGTTCTCCCAAGAATGGTTGTATGCACACCCGCAGCTATTCCTTTAGGAATTATAACAGAGTTATCAATAAGAGTTATTCCTTCTCCTTCAACAAATCCCCAAAGTTTCAAAGATTCATGAATACTCTTAGGCATTAGGCAAAATTCAGACATAATATCACAATTAGCATGAAGAGTTTGGTCACCGATAACAATTTTAATAGTAGGATCCCATAATGAAGGTTCAGAGTTCACTAAAACTTGATCAAGACGGTTACGAACATATCTATAATTTTCATTCAAGCGAGATGCACTTGTCTCAAGAGTGTTTAATCTATTATAAATGCTAATAAGGGCTGAATCAAAGTTATTAGCTGAATCATGTGATGCAACCAACTTCTTTATGGCATTAAAAGCTTGATCCCCATTGCAATGAAGGAAATCTCCTCCCACTACAACATCCAAGGCATATCTATAGCGAATCATAAGACCAAAATAAAAATTACTAAGGAGCAAACTTAGAGTCATTTGAGGTTCAGTTTTACGATAAGAAGTAAAAATTCTGGACCAAGCATCTTTAAAACTCTCCTCATCCCCTTGTTTAAAAGTGAAGACTAATTCCTCAGGTGAAGAAGTAACAAGTGCAGAACTAGACATAGTAACAAAAGTAAAATGCAAGTAACTAATTTTTTTTGTGTTTTTGATATAGAGTGCAAGACGGTAAATAAAGTAAAGCTAGCAACTAATTTTTTGTGTTTTGATATAATGCAGCAAACAAAGTAGTAAATAAAATAAAGCAAGACAAAAACAAAGTAAAGAGATTGGATTGTGGAGACTCCCCTTGCAGCGTGTCTTGATCTCCCCGGCAACGGCGCCAGAAAAAGAGCTTGATGGCGTGTAACTCACACGTTCGTTGGGAACCCCAAGAGGAAGGTATGATGCGCAGCAGCAAGTTTTCCCTCGGAAAGAAACCAAGGTTTATCGAACCAGGAGGAGCCAAGAAGCACGTTGAAGGTTGATGGCGGCGGGATGTAGTGTGGCGCAACACCAGAGATTGCGCCAACGTGGAACCTGTACAACACAACCAAAGTACTTTGCCCCAACGAAACAGTGAGGTTGTCAAACTCACCGGCTTGCTGTAATAAAGGATTAGATGTATAGTGTGGATGATGATTGTTTGCAAAAAACAGTAGAACAAGTATTGCAGTAGATTGTATTCGATGTAAAAGAATGGACCGGGGTCCACAGTTCACTAGAGGTGTCTCTCCCATAAGATAAATAGCATGTTGGGTGAACAAATTACAGTCGGGCAATTGACAAATAGAGAGGGCATGACCATGCACATACATGATATGATGAGTATTGTGAGATTTAATTGGGCATTACGACAAAGTACATAAACCGCTATCCAGCATGCATCTATGCCTAAAAAGTCCACCTTCAGGTTATCATCCGAACCCCTTCCAGTATTAAGTTGTAAACAACAGACAATTGCATTAAGTATGGTGCGTAATGTAATCAATAACTACATCCTTAGACATAGCATCAATGTTTTATCCCTAGTGGCAACATCACATCCACAACCTTAGAACTTTCTGTCACTTCCAGATTTAATGGAGGCATGAACCCACTATCGAGCATAAATACTCCCTCTTGGAGTTAAGAGCAAAACTTGGCCAGAGCCTCTACTAATAACGGAGAGCATGCAAGATCATAAACAACACATAGGTAATAGATTGATAATCAACATAACATAGTATTCTCTATCCATCGGATCACGACAAACACAACATATAGAATTACAGATAGATGATCTTGATCATGTTAGGCAGATCACAAGATCCGGAATGAAGCACAATGAGGAGAGACAACCATCTAGAACTGCTATGGACCCATAGTCCCGGGGTGAACTACTCACTCATCACTCCCGAGGCGACCATGGCGGTGAAGAGTCCTCCGGAGATGATTCCCCTCTCCGGCGGAGGCGATCTCCTGAATCCCCAGAGATGGGATTGGCGGCGGCTCTGAAGGTTTTCCGTATCGTGGCTCTCGGTACTAGGGGTTTTGTCACGGACGCTTTAAGTAGGCGGAAGGGCAACATGGGGGCCACACGAGGGCCCCACATGCCAGGGCCGCGCGGCCAAGGGCTGGGCCGCCACGTTGTGTCGGGCGCTCGTGGCCCCACTTCCTTTCCCCCTCGGTCTTCTGGAAGCTTCGTGCAAAAATAGGACCCTGGGCGTTGATTTTGTCCAATTCCGAGAATATTTCCTTACTAGGATTTCTGAAACCAAAAACAGCAGAAAACAGCAACTGGCTCTTCGGCATCTCGTTAATAGGTTAGTGCCGGAAAATGCATAAATACAACATATAATGTGTATAAAACATGTAGATATCATCAATAATGTGGCATGGAACATAAGAAATTATCGATACGTCGGAGACGTATCAGTTTAGCTCCTCTATGCATATAAAATGAATTTGTTAACAAGGTTGATCAAGTCTTGCCACCAAATAAATTTTACATAGCATAAGAAGAAATAAACCTCAAATCAATCATGTTACCTTGAATTGTATTGATATGGATCCAATCACAAGAGTTTGATATTCTTCTTTAGGCTCATATATAGGACAATCAATAGTTCCCACTTTGATAGTTCTCACATTAGAAATTGTATTAACTCCACATGCTTTCTCAATCCTCTTGGGAAAATAAACGGTATGCTCCTTGTCATCGACATTGAAAGTAACTTTTCCTTTATTGCAATCAATAACAGCCCCTGCGGTGTTAAGAAAAGGTCTCCCAAGAATAATAGACATATTATCATCTTCCGGCATTTCCAACACAACAAAATCAGTTAATATCAAGCAATTATTAGTAACTTGAACAGGAACATCCTCACATATACCAACAGGAATAGCAGTAGATTTATCAGCCATTTGCAAAGATATATCAGTCGGTATCAACTTATCTAAATAAAGTCTCTTATAAAGAGAGAAAGGCATAACACTAACACCCGCTCCCAAATCACATAGAGCGTTCTAACATAATTATTCTTAATAGAACAAGGAATAGTCGGTATACCTGGGTCGCCAAGCTTCTTTGGAACCTTACCATTGAAAGAGTAATTAGCAAGCATAGTGGAAATCTCCTCATTAGGAATTTTCCTTTTGTTAGAGACAATATCTTTCATGTACTTTGAATAAGGAGGCAATTTAATAGCATCAGTCAAAGGTATTTGCAAGAATAAAGGTTTCATCCAATCGCAAAATTTATTATAGTGTTCTTCTTCCTTTGATTTTAGTTTCTTAGCGGGAAAAGGCATTTGCTTTTGAACCCAAGGTTCTCTTTCATTACCATGTTTCTTAGCAATAAAATCTTCTTTGGTATACTTTTTTTTAGCATGCTTTTCAGGTTCTTCTTCAACCTCTTCTTTATCAGAAGCATCATTCTTATCATTATCTTTATCATGTTCATTAGCACTTTCAGTTTCAGCATCAGAAATAGAAATACTATTAGGATCATTAACAAGCTCAGAGGATTCTACAACAGTTTTATGTTTCTTTTTCTTTTTCTTAGATGGAACACTAGTTTCAGTTTGTTGAGAATGTTGTTCAACTCTTTTGGGATGCCCTTCAGGATATAGAGGATCCTGGGTAGAAACACCGCCTCTAGTTGTTACTTCATAAGCATGTTTTTCTTTAGAATTATTTTTTAACAAATCATTTTGCACTTTAGTGAGTAGATCAATTTGAGTTTGAACCATTTGAAAATGTTTAACAAGTATCTTAACATCATTGGAGGTTCTCTCCACAATACCATGCAATTCACTAATAGCTTGAGAATTTTCCATTAAATGATTCTCTACTCTCATATTGAAATTATTTTGCTTAACAATATAATTATCAAACTCATCTAAGCATTGAGCAGGAGGTTTTGAATACGGAATATCTTCTCTAGTAAAGCGTTCAAGAGAGTGTACCTCAATCATGGATGAAGGGGGAGTGATCTTACATAAATCTTCTATGGGAGGTAAATTCTTCACATCTTCGGATTTAATACCCTTCTCTTTAAGAGATTTCTTGGCTTCCCTCATATCTTCATCATTTAATTTAATCATACCCCTCTTCTTCAATATTGGTGTCGGGGTTGGTTCAGGTGTAGACCAATCATCATGATTCCGGCCTATTCTAGCCAATAATTCTTCAGCGTCTGGAGTTCTTTTCCTGAAAACACAACCAGCACAACTATCCAGGTATGCCCTAGACTCAATGGTTAGTCCACTATAAAATATATCAAGTAAATCATGCTTTTCCAAATCATGTTCAGGCCGAGCTCTAATAAGAGAGCAAAATCTAGCCCAAGCCTCAGGCAATTTCTCTCCATCTTCCTAGTCAAAATTATAAATTCTCTGCAAAGCAATATGTTGAGCACTAGCAGGAAAGTATTTCGAAAGAAAACATCAAGCAATTCTTTTGGACTATTAATAGAATCAGGTGGCAAACTATTATACCAAGTTTTAGCATCATCCTTTAATGAGAAAGGGAAAATTTTAGCAACAAAATAAGTACGCTTCTTAACATCATCAGAAAACAAGCTACTCAGAGTAGATAGCTCAATCATGTGTTCTACATCACTTTCTTTTTCAGTACCACAAAAAGGTGTTTTCTCCACAATAGATATATGAGACAAATCAAGAGAAAAATCATAATCCTTATCCTTAATGTTTATAGGAGATGTGGCAAATTTAGGATCGGGAGACAGTTTATATCTAACAGTATGTTGTGCAAGCAACTTTTTAATTTTTCTTGCATCAGTAGTAGCATTGCATTTATCAATAAAATCATCATCAAGTTCTACATAATCCTCATCAAGATTATCACTAGAGTATTCAACAGACTCAGGTGAACAGGTGTAGCAGCATCTTCATTAGGAGTTTCAGTATTTTCAATTTGTCTAGACCTAGCAATTGTAGCATCTAGAAAAGATCCTAATGAACCATCATTATCAAGCACAGCAGAAGCATCATCAAAATTATGAGAGGAATTTTCAGATCTAGCAGAAGTACCAGCATGTGAAGCATGTGGTGGTGAAACAAGTTTATCAATCACAGACGGTGAATCAAGAGCAGCAGAGGTACTCAGAGTTGTACCTTTTCTTGTAGTGGATGGTAATATGGCGACTTTAGTATCGCGAGGTTTACCCATGATGGAGAATTTGCAGCGAACAATATCAATCCAAGTGAACTTGCAAATAAAGCTATGCTCCCCCGCAACGGCGCCAGAAAATAGTCTTGATGACCCACAAGTATAGGGGATCGCAACAGTCTTCGCGGGAAGTAAACCCAATTTATTGATTCGATACAAGGGGAGACAAAGAATACTTGTAAGCCTTAACAGCTGTTATCACCAGAATTTAGCCAGAGCAGGAGATGGGTCGTGATCGAAGATGGGCTTAGAGGACATGCGTATGAAGCGTCTCTGAATCGGCCTTGTACGAGAGTTTGGGCCAGATTGCCCTTGTATTTGTAGATTATGGTAGACTTTGTTAGAATTATGAGATAGAGTTTAGCTCGTACACGGTTAGGTTTATTCCCAAATTAGAGAGTCTACGGACTATAAATATGTACCTAGGGTTATTGAGAAAGGAGGACGATCACGTTCACAACAAACCAATCTAGGCGCATCGCCACCTCTTGTTTCGAGGGTTTCTCCCGGGTAAGCAACATGCTGCCTAGATTGCATCTCGCGATCTAGGTGTTGCTCGTGCTGAAGCCTTTTTGATGGCGAGCAACACCCTTATCGTAGATGTTTTGGGGCTTACGTCGATGCTTTTATGATATGCTTGTTTAGCTACGCTGCCCCTCAATGTCTAGCTGCCCTTACACCTATCTTGGGTGTAAGGGCAGCATCTTGCTTAATCTTTGTTTAGTAGATCCGATCTGTTATAGTTGTTCCTTGTTCTACAAGGATTAGTTTGATATCTGCATGGTTAGGCCTTGCAAACGGGTTGAACGATCCGGTAGTGCGTAAGGTATGGTTTGCTGGTCTTAGAGGGATTGTTCCGGGAATCGACTTCATGTTGGTTTTTAGGCCTCTTTTAGGACTGGTTTTCCATCATCTTTCGTATCTGCTAGGCTCAACTACGCGTAGGATGTTCCGGTTATGCGGTGAAAACCCTAGACTATCGTAGATTGGTTTAACTTTATATTGATAAAGCAGGATCCCCATGTTATTGTAAATCCAACGTGAACCATGGGGTAATCGGCTCTTTGAGCCGATCCACAGGGCAACCTAAGAGCCGATCGGGGCTCGTATTTAATGTTTACGTGTTTGCCATGCAGGGTTGAAGCAATCCATCACCTTCGACCAGGTATAGTTCGGGTGGCACGCCCTTGCATTAGCCTGGGACGTGTGCCGGAGCATTGCGGGCCGTTCAGGAGGCCAGGGCCACCAGCAGTCCTGGGAGCCTCCCGGCTCTCCGTGTTGCTCGTCGGTGCTCGCCGGTGGGTTTTGGCAGGCAACACATTCTGGCACGCCCGGTGGGACCCTCTACAACAACTACGTCGACATCTGCAGCAACGATGTCCAAATCTGCAGATGAGGTGGTGGGCGAACCAGTCACGTACGCAGATCTGCCTGAGGAGCACAAGAAGAAATACGATGAGATTAAAGCCTTCTTGGAAGCCGATCTCATCGGCTCCTTCACGAAGACCCGTTCACATGGCATCAGGTGGAAAGGGTTCTCCCCCGAAGGCGTTCTTGATGAAGTAGACCTGTCTACCTCTTCAGAGGAACGCACCAGAGCTCTGCGCCAGGAAGTTAATTACATGGTGGCTCATTCTCTACACCGTCATTCTGAGAGCTTGGTGAACGCTCGAGCGCGTGCGGTTCGCGTGGTGCAGGAAATCATGAAGCATCGTACTCTCCGTCAGGACCTACCCTAGGACACCAGGGAGAAATACCGCACACCGCCGTTTCGCGCTTGCCGGAGTTCACGGCGTACGTCGTCTACAAGGTGGGAGGCGATCCGGCGATTGCCAATTCCTGTATGAGCCACCTAAAGAGATCCCACATGGATACGTGTGCACATACGTGCCGGACTGTTGGCGCGCACGAACCAGATTGCACCAGCAGGGATTTCTGGAGCAGACGCCGATAAACAGGCATGGCTAGCTAAATATGCTCATGAGAGGCTCGGTCCCTGCAGCTAATACCATGGAACCGATCTGCGGCCATCTTGAGAGACCAGTTCGGCATCTTGCCGACGAAGAGGCAAAGACAATCGGCTATTCCAAGCCGTACCCCAGAGTAGTATTTGATTGATCCTGCCACCCAAATATCAGGCTGAATTCTCAAAGTTCAATGGATCGAAGGGTCTAGCTCGATCGAGCACGTGAGCCGATATTTGGCACAATTGGGCATGATTTCAGCATCGGATCCGTTACGTGTAGGTTTTTGTGCAATCTCTCACGGGATCGGCTTTGGTGGTACCTCGTTGCCTACCAAACTCAGTTCGGACGTGGAAGCAGCTGGAAGAGCAGTTTCATGTCCCACTCAGAAGCTACAGAAGCTGGCATTGCCGATCTCACGCAGGTGCGGCAGAAGCGGGGAGAAACGGTGTCGGAGATACATTCAACGTTTGGGGTTGTTAGGAACCGATGTTATTCGGTTCGTTTAGCTGAAAAGAAACGATCGACACAGCCTTGGGCCTGTAACGCCCGATCAAGGATACGGCTTTCCAAGTGGAAGTCTGATTCAGCATCGCACATGGTCGAGGCTAACATCGTATGAGCGGCGCCACCCTGATTGTGCAGGACAAGTTTAAGCGTCCGGTAGGCCTGGTCAGAGACAGGAAGAAGGCTGAGGATTACTGAAGACACGGAAGTAGCCGTGGCTGAATGGGCTCGGGGGCAGCTCCGTGTCCTGCAAATGGGTGAAACAACAAGGGCCTGCAAAAGGGTTTGACTTCGATGTGAGCAAAGCTGAGCAGATTTCGATTTATTGCTTAAGGAAAAACAGCTGAAGTTACCCGAAGGCCATAAAATCCCTACGGCGCAAGAAATGAACGGGAGACCGTACTGCAAGTGGCATCACTCGTTCACCCATACCAATGACTGCAAAGAGTTGCGTCGGCAGATCCAAATGGCGATAGAACAGGGCCGATTGATCTTCAGTCAGTTTGCCATGAAAGTGGACACACATCCGTTTCCTGGCGTCAACATGGTGGAACTCAATCACTCCACGAGGCGTCAGCTAGATTTCTCATTCGATGTTAACATGGCAGGGCCTGTATACCACCATGGCAAGGATAAAGAAGACAGTCACTCCCGTGGCAAGGAAAAGGAGGAGGCCGGCCCACGCGACCGGCCCCGATATGATGACCGACGGTACCTCACCGATGAACAAGTGAGAAGCGTGCGATATCAACGACCATTCTCCGCACATCTCCTTAACAAGTATGAGCGTCAGTATGACCATCGTCGGAGGTACGACAGAGAAGACGAAAGATATCGTCGGTCTGACGTGGACAATGGAAGATATCATCGGTATAATAGAGACGACAAAGGATATGAGCGCCACGCTAAGGGGAAGTCGAGGGAGCAGGAAGACATGGATAGACACTGGGACTATCCTTTCTTTAAGCAACTGCTGGGATTCGGGAATGAGCCGATTGCCTACAATCGACAATGCCCAGTGTAGACAGCGAAGAAGGACGTAGGAGAAGTTTCGGTGTTCAAGCGTCTAGGGCCTCTCCCACCACGAGAACAAACAGTGAGTCATCTCAAGATGAAGACTTTGAGGAGTCAGGAAGATGAAGAAGAGGATAGATACCACCGGCCAAGGTGGTGTCACGATGGACTTAGCCACTCCCAGAAGCGTAGGGTTCAGCGGCTACGTGGCTTGGAGCAAGCCGAGGCGCAATACCTGCACACGTTGAGGAAAGCGCGGCCCGATCTGGCCGTGAAAATTCAGCAAACTTTGGACGAGGAGAGTCGTCCACAGAAGAAAGAATGGCGCCCCAAGCAAGGAAAGCCGATGATGAGACATCGGCTGGCACAAATATGGTGTTCATACTTCTGTCGGAGTTTCGGTGCTCCGAGGAGCGAAGAAGTGCCCAGATAGCACGGTTTTGCGGTCCACGGCAGTTATCTTTGAAAAGCAGAGAAGGGCTACAAACATCTGAAGGCCTTGTACCTAAAAGGTTATATCAATGGGAAGCCTGTTGGCAAGATGTTGGTCGACACGGGAGCGGCAGTCAACATAATGCCATACTCCATGCTACGGCGTTTGGGACGCTCTAACGCAGATTTGATCAAAACCAACGTCACACTAAGCGACTTCAACGGCCAAGCATCAGAGACGCAAGGCGTTCTGAACGTGGATCTAACCGTAGGCCGAAAAACCATCCCTACATCATTCTTCATCGTCGACAGCAAAAGCACCTACGTTGTCCTGCTAGGGAGGGATTGGATTCACGCCAACTGCTGCATTCCATCCACGATGCACCAATGTGGGGGATGGAGATGAGGTGGAGGTCGTGCATGCAGATGATTCGATCGAGGTCTCCATAGCCGGCATGAATATTTGGGACTCGGAAGACCAAGAGCCGCTCTCTGGAAGTCAGTTTGAAGCGGCTGTGATCGCATCGAGGTTACAAAAAACGGGGTGAGGCTGGTCTTATCCACCGGCCTGACAGAGTAGTGATGACCCACAAGTATAGGGGGTGTATCGCAGTATCTTCGATAAGTAAGAATGTCAATCCCAACGAGGAGCAGAAGATGTTGACAAGCAGTTTCGATGAAGGATTCACTATAAATGCTCACAGACAAGTATTCAGGGGGTTTTGATGTAACAGGTAAATAAAGTACGAGTAAGTAAAGTGCGAGAGTAATAATTGCAGCGAGTGGCCCAATCCTTTTTAGCACAAGGACAAGCCGGTTTGTTTACTTATATTAACCAAACGTTCTCGAGGACACACGGGATTTTAGTCTAGTGCTTTCGCTACATACGGCTAATTAATCTTCATTGTTTTGATAAGTGTTGTGTGGGTGAACCTATGCTAATGTACCGCCCTTCCTAGGACTAATACATACTTGTGATTATACCCCTTGCAAGCATCAGCAACTACAAGAAAGTAATTAAGATAAATCTAACCACCCTTAAACTCTGAGATCTTGCGATCCCTCTCGCATCGATATACCAACGGGGGCTCAGGTTTCTGTCACTCCGGCAACCCCGCAATTGGCAAACGAGTACAAGATGCATTCCCCTAGGCCCATAAAGGTGAAGTGTCGTGTAGTCGATGTTCACACGACACCACTAGAAGAATAACACCACAACTTAAATATCATAAAATTGAATATTACTCAACCATACTTCACTACTAACATTTAGACTTCACCCATGTCCTCAAGAACTAAACGAACTACTCACGAGACATCATATGGAACATGATCAGAGGTGATATGATAATGAATAACAATCTGAACATAAACCTTGGTTCAACGGTTTCACTCAATAGCATCAATAACAAGTAGAAATCAACACCGGGAGAGTTTCCCCCTATCAAACAATCAAGATAAAACCCAAATTGCTACAGCGGTGATGAGGTGCAGCGGTGGAGATGGCGGTGATGATGATGAAGATGATGGTGATGGTGATGGAGATGATGTCCAGCTCGATGACGGTGACGATAGCGTCGATTTCCCCCTCGGGAGGAATTTCCCCGGCCAGTTCTGTAGGAGAGCTCTTTCTCTCGGTGTTCTCTGCCCCGCAGAGGCGGCTGTAACACGTTCGACGTACCTACGGCTTGGGTTTCGGGACGTACGCGAAGAAAAGGAGGCGAGAGGGCTGTGGGCCCCCCTCTTCACGGGCGGCGCGGCCGGGGGCAGGGCCCGCGCCGGCATGTGGGGGGGGGCCATAGCGGCCCTCCTCAGCTCCCCCACTGGCTCCCTTCGTCATCGGAAAAATAGGAATTTTCGTATAATTTCCTTCAAGTTGATCTTCCGAAATATTGCATTCTGACGGTGCTTTTTCCAGCAGAATCCGGCTCGGTCGCGATCCTCAATAATCATGAAACATGCAAAATAGATGAAATAACATGTATCATCTCCAAATATGAAATATATCAATGAATAACAGAAAATTATGATATAAAATAGTGATGCAAATTGGACGTATCAACTCCCCCAAGCTTAGACTTCGCTTGTCCCCAAGCGAAGCTGAACTCAGTACAGGACCACATGTTTATGGAGTGAAAAGTCGATAAATAAAATACGGACAAGAAGCATCATATTCATTCACACAAGACATTCTAGTAAACAACTTCCTCATATAATTCAACTTGAAACAAGTATAAGGTAATCACAAATAAAGGTGCATAAGGAATCATAGTTGGTGATGGCAAACTTCGTTCTTGGTCAGAGAACAGTTAACAGATTATACTTATCTATTGAGCAGCGCTCTCATGTTAAAGCTATGTGGCTCATCCTGCATACTCAATCATAATGATCATTGATAACTTTCAAAGCTATATTCATTCAGATAAAACTTGTACTAAACAAGGAAGAGTAAAGACATGATGAAGCAAATCACAATATAATGGTTTGATCACAACAACTCAAATGCTTGCTTGAGATGGGTGGAAATAGGTGTACTGACTCAACATAAAGTAAAAGACAGGCCGCAGAAAGCAGGGGTTAAATCATGTGCTAGAGCTTTTCAGTTTTGAAATCATATAAAGAGCATAAAAGTAAAGTTTCGAGAGGTGTTTGTTGTTGTCAGCGAATGGTAGCGGGTACTCTAACTCCCTTGCCAAACAGACCTTAGAGCGGCTCCCATGAAGGACGTCATCTCTACCAGCAAGGTAGATCATCCCTCTTCTCTTTTGTTTACATGTACTTTAGTTTATTTAAGGATGACACTCCCCCCAACCTTTGCTTACACAAGCCATGGCTAACCGAATCCTCGGGTGCCTTCCAACAATCTCATACCATGGAGGAGTGTCTATTGCAAAATTAAGTTGCTTACTGATGAATCAGGGCAAAACATGTGAAGAGAATTATTAATGAGGGTTGATTAATTGGGGCTGGGAACCCCGTTGCCAGCTCTTTTTGCAAAATTATAGGATAAGTGGATGAAGCCACTAGTCCATTAGTGGAAGCTGCCTAACAAGACTGAAGATAAAACACCACATACTTCCTCATGAGCTATAAAACATTGACACAAATAAGAAGTAATAAATTTTGAATTGTTTAAAGATAGCACATGAAGTATTTACTTGAATGGCAGAAAATACCATGCAGTAGGTAGATATGGTGGACACAAATGGCATAGGTTTGGGTTCAGGTTTGGATGTACGAGAAGCATCCCCTCTCAGTACAGGTCTTTGGCTAGCAAGGTTAATTAGCAAGCATAAGAGTTAAGGGAAACAAACAAATATACATGTGATAGACATAATCATGCATCTTTCTTGCAAGCACAAACAATTTTAACTTCAGAATAATAAGCTATGAGCTAACAAGAAAGGAAGACAATGAAACAACTATATGTATTTCTCTTTTCTACTTAAACCTCAAGGTGTTGTTGCTATTGACCAATGCTAAGTTTGCCAAAACCAAATAGATTTACTCAATGCTCCCAAAGTGGTACCAATACTAAAATCAAGATCAATCATATACTAGAAATTGCAAACTAAAATAAGATGTGCAATATGTAAATGATAAGACTTCTCATTAATATTTCATAACGATAACTCACACCAAGGGATACATAGACAAACTAAAGGAGAGATACTTCCACACTGCAACCCATCTTATATGATAACTTCCCTACTCATGATATGACACTACTTGATAGTAAAAAGTAAAAGGTAGTGATGATGTGATACCGCGGCACTCCCCCAAGCTTGGAACAAACCAAGGGGATGCCAATACCGATGATGAATTACTCCTTTGGTGGTGGTGGTGATGAATTCCTCACAAGCTTCTCCACAAGCTCCTGAAGCTCATCAATCTTGTACATGAGGTTGCGGATCATCTCCGAATTGTGCTCGACGCGATTAAGAAGTATGTCCGACGGCGAGTCCCAATTCTTGGAGTTATTTCCCCACCCTTCAGCTTCAGGCTTCGTCCTTCCTGCAGTGTTAGAACGATCTATATCCCAATTGCTAGGCAATGCTGCCTTGGGAGTCCTTTCAATTTGATTATTGTAGATTAGATTGCGGAAGGGATGGTAAGTGCCTGAAGAAGATGTCTTTGGAGCTAGGTAATGACGTGGAACTCCTCCTCCGGTGCTAATCCGTGCGCTCTTCTTGGCGTTGAACGGGTTTGACACCACTCCGATGCTTGCAATGGTGGTGCGCGGGCGTACTTGCGGAACTTCTTCGACTTCCTCTTCATCCTCCTTGACTTCTTCCTTCAACTCGGGGTCTTGAATACCTTCCTCCGAAGGCTCCTTGTCCTTGTTGTGGGAGACCATGGTGCTTCTAGATCAAAGACAAATCCTGGCAGAAACAACTCGAAACAAAACGCGTCGAGAAAACGATATACGGACCTCTAGGGGTCCAGGGGATTATATAGCAAAAATTTTCACAACAAACGGAAAGTACCAGGTCGAACCAGAGTCGGAGAGGGACGAGGCGGTGTCCTCATAGGGCGGCGCGGCCAGGCTAGGGCCGCGCCGGCCTATGGGGCACGCCCCTCGTGCGTCTCCTCCACTCCGTTTCGATCTGGTAATTTTTCATATTTTCAAAAACAGCAAAAACATTGTTCGGAAAGTAAATCGCGAACTTTTTATTACCTGTACTGTTACCTATTCAAAGTCGGGTTCTGTCAATTTGACCTTTGATGAAAGCTTCCGGTGTTTCCACTCGAATAATATCAACATCTACATTATAAGAATCACCTGAGATATAGTGCTTGAGTCTTTGTCCATTCACCACTTGCGTGGCATTGCCTTGGAGAGAACTAATTTTAATTGCTCCTGAACGATACACCTCCTCAACAACATATGGTCCTTCCCATTTCGAGAGTAATTTCCATGCAAAGAATCTGAGACGAGACCGATACAATAGGACTTTATCCCCAATATTAAACTCTCTTTTGATAATTCTTCTATCATGCCATTTCTTAACTTTCTCTTTAAAGAGTTTAGCATTTTCATAAGCTTCACTTCTCCATTCATCTAGAGAACTTAATTGCAGCAACCTCTTATTACCGGCTAGTTTAGGATCTTTATTTAGTTCTCTAACAGCCCAATAAGCTTTGTGCTCTAGTTCTAAAGGTAAATGACAAGCTTTTCCATAAACCATTTTATAAGGTGACATTCCCATGGGGTTTTTATAAGCAGTTCTATAAGCCCATAGTGCTTCCTTCAATTTACTAGCCCAATTCTTTCTAGTTTTATTAACAGTCTTTTGCAAGATAGATTTAATTTCTCTATTTGATAGTTCTACTTGCCCACTAGTTTGAGGATGATAAGCGGAAGCAATTCTATGATTAATACCATATTTAGCAAGAGTCTTTCTAAAACCTCCATGAATAAAATGAGAACCTCCATCTGTCATAATATATCTAGGAACTCCAAATCTAGGAAAAATAATGTCTAAAAGCATTTTTAAAGAAGTCTCACCATCAGCACTTTTTGTAGGTATGGCTTCCACCCATTTAGTAACATAATCAACAGCAACAAGTATATGAGTGTTACCTTCTGAAGAGGGAAAAGGTCCCATGAAGTCAAATCCCCAACAATCAAACGGTTCAATAACAAGAGTATAATTCATAGGCATTTCATTGCGTCTGGAGATATTACCAACCCTTTGACATTCATCACAAGATAAAATAAACTTCCTTGCATCTTTGAAGAGAGTTGGCCAATAAAAACCTGATTGTAGAACCTTTTGCGCGGTTCTATCTCCGGCGTGATGTCCTCCATAAGCACTACCATGACACTTACTCAATATCTCTTGTTGTTCATATTCGGGAACACATCTTCGCATAATACCATCCACTCCTTCTTTATATAAGTGTGGGTCATCCCAAAAATAATGCCTCAAGTCATAAAAGAATTTCCTCCTTTGCTGAGCTGAAAAGGTTGGAGGCAAGTACTTGGAAACAATAAAGTTAGCATAATCAGCATACCAAGGACTGTCTCGCGAGCTCACCTTTATTACAGCCAATTGTTCATTTGGAAAACTATCATTAACAGGAACAAGATCATAAGCAATATTTTCCAATCTAGACAAATTATCAGCAACAGGATTATCAGCACCTTTCCTATCTACAATATGTAAATCAAATTCTTGCAAAAGAAGTACCCATCTAATAAGCCTTGGCTTGGCATCTTTCTTTGTCATAAGATATCTAATTGCAGCATGATCAGTATGAATTGTAACTTTTGAATCAACGATATAAGATCTAAACTTATCACAAGCAAAGACTACAGCTAACAATTCTTTTTCAGTTGTAGCATAATTTCTTTGAGCAGCATCAAGAGTTTTGCTAGCATAATGAATAACATTCAGTTTTTTATCTACTCGCTGTCCAAGAACAACGCCTACAGCAAAATCACTAGCATCACACATAATTTCAAATGGTAAGTTCCAATCAGGAGGTTCAACTATAGGAGCAGTTGTTAAGGCTTTCTTTAGAGTTTCAAAAGCTTCCTTACAATCATCATCAAAAACAAAAGGTACATCTTTTTGAAGAAGATTAGTAAGAGGCTTTGAAATCTTGGAGAAATCTTTAATAAATCTCCTATAAAACCCAGCATGACCAAGAACACTACGAATACCTTTAACATCCCTTGGATAGGGCATCTTCTCAATGGCTTCAACTTTAGCTCTATCAACTTCAATACCTCTCTCGGAAATTTTATGTCCCAATACAATTCCTTCATTAACCATAAAGTGGCATTTCTCCCAATTAAGAACAAGGTTAGTTTCTTCACATCTCTGCAAAACTTTATCAAGGTTTCGCAAGCAATTATCAAAAGAATTTCCATAGACGGAAAAATCGTCCATGAATACCTCTACAATACTCTCACAAAAGCCATGAAAAATAGCAGACATGCATCTTTGAAAAGTAGCAGGAGCATTACATAAACCAAAAGGCATACGCCTATAAGCATAAGTTCCATAGGGACAAGTGAAAGTGGTTTTCTCTTGATCTTTAGTTTTAACAACAATTTGTGAAAATCCAGAATAACCATCAAGAAAGCAAAAATGAGTATTTTTAGATAACCTTTCTAACATTTGATCAATAAATGGTAAAGGGTAATGATCTTTCTTAGTAACCTTATTAACTTTTCGATAATCAATGCACATTCTATAACCTACAACTACTCTTTGAGGGATGAGCTCATCATTATCATTAGGCACAACAGTCATTCCTCCTTTCTTAGGAACACAATGCACAGGACTAACCCATCTACTATCAGCAATAGGATATATAATACCAGCTTCAAGGAGTCTTAATACCTCATTTCTTACCACATCCTTCATCTTAGGAATTAGACGACGCTGAGGTTCAACAACAGGCTTCGCATCATCCTCCATATTAATGGCGTGTTGGCAAATAGAGGGAGAAATCCCCTTCAAGTCATCAAGAGTGTAGCCAATAGCACCTCGGTGTTTCTTCAATATTTCCAATAACCTTTCTTCTTCAAACTCTGAAAGCTTAGAACTAATAATAAAAGGATATATTTTCTTATCATCAATATGAGCATATTTAAGATTATCAGGCAATGGTTTTAAATCAAAGACAGGATCTTCCTTTGGTGGTGGTGTTGTACCCAGATCTTCCACCGGTAAATCATGCTTAAGAATAGGTTGACGAAGGAAAATTTCATCAAGTTCATCTCTTTCTTCCCTAAAAACTTCACTCTCACTATTCTCCAAATGTTGCTGCAAAGGATTACTAGGAGCAAGAGCAATAGATGCACACTGTTCAACTTTAAAATCACTATTAGGCGAATCAATTTTATAAGGAGTTTTGGTAAATTTAGAGAAGTTAAACTCATAAGATTCACCAGCAAATTTAGTCAAAATTTTCTCTTTCTTGCAATCTATAATAGCTCCACAAGTATTTAGAAAAGGTCTACCAAAAATGATAGGACAATATTTACTAGCAGCAGAACCACATCAATATCTTCAAGTTCACAAGAACCAATTTCGTGCATAATCTCCGTGTAAAGCTCATAAGGAATAGCACTAATACTTGCACCAATATCACATAAACCATAATAACAATGATCACCAATTCTAACAGATAGCATAGGAACACTAGCTTTCCTAGACTTATTAGGATGCGAAACAATATTAGAAGCATCTTCACAGAAAATAATATGACCATCTTCCACATTTTCAGTCACAAGATCTTTAACAATTGCAACAGCAGGTTCAACTTTTATTTGTTCTTCAGGTTCTATAGGTTTCTTTTCACTTTTATGAACCGCACTATTTATAACAGAGTACTCCTTCATTTTAGCAGGGAAAGGAGTTTTTTCAATATAAGCTTCAGGAATAACATGATCAACAGTTTCAACTACAACACATTTATTTATAGATGAATCAATTTTATCTTTATATGGTTCATGATACTTATCAAATTCTTCTTAGGCAATTCATAATGAGAAGCAAAAGCCTTATAAAGATTTGCAGCAACTTGAGAATCAAGACCATAAGTAGCACTCATATTACGAAATTTATCAGTATCCATAAAAGCTTCAATGCATTTATAATCATAATTTATACCTGATTCTCTATCCTTGTCGTTCTCCCATCCTTCAGTATTTTCTTGGATCCGATTAAGAAGGTCCCTTTTAAACTCTTCCTTGTTGCGTGTAAATGATCCAGAACAAGAAGTATCCAGCAAGGTCTTGTCTTGAAAAGAAAGTCTTGCATAGAAGTTATCAATAATAACATTACCAGGAAGCTCATGAATGGGGCATTTGAGCATTAAAGACTTCAATCTCCCCCAAGCTTGGGCAATACTCTCTCCTTCATGAGGCCAAAAATTATATATGCGATTCCGATCTTTATGAATCTCACTTGGAGGATAGAACTTAGAATAAAACCGGGGCACAATATCATTCCATTCAAGAGAATCCCCATTATCTAGTAATTTATACCAATGCGCCGCTTTACCAGACAGCGATACAGAGAATAGTTTCTTCCTCACTTCATCCATAGCAATACCAATAGCGCTTCACTCCCCGGCAACGGCGCCAGAAAATAGTCTTGATGACCCACAAGTATAGGGGGTGTATCGCAGTATCTTCGATAAGTAAGAATGTCGATCCCAACGAGGAGCACAAGGTGTTGACAAGCAGTTTCGATGAAGGATTCACTGTAAATGCTCACAGACAAGTATTCAGGGGGTTTTGATGTAACAAGTGAATAAAGTACGAGTAAGTAAAGTGCGAGAGTAATAATTGCAGCGAGTGGCCCAACCCTTTTTAGCACAAAGGACAAGCCGGTTTGTTTACTTATATTAACCAAACGTTCTCGAGGACACACGGGATTTTAGTCTAGTGCTTTCGCTACATACGGCTAATTAATCTTCATTGTTTTGATAAGTGTTGTGTGGGTGAACCTATGCTAATGCCGCCCTTCCTAGGACTAATACATACTTGTGATTATACCCCTTGCAAGCATCCGCAACTACAAGAAAGTAATTAAGATAAATCTAACCACAGCCTTAAACTGCGAGATCCTGCGATCCCTCCTGCATCGATATACCAACGGGGGCTCAGGTTTCTGTCACTCCGCAACCCCGCAATTGGCAAACGAGTACAAGATGCATTCCCCTAGGACCATAAAGGTGAAGTGTCGTGTAGTTGACGTTCACACGACACCACTAGAAGAATAACACCACAACTTAAATATCATAACATTGAATATTACTCAACCATACTTCACTACTAACATTTAGACTTCACCCATGTCCTCAAGAACTAAACGAACTACTCACGAGACATCATATGGAACATGATCAGAGGTGATATGATAATGAATAACAATCTGAACATAAACCTTGGTTCAACGGTTTCACTCAATAGCATCAATAACAAGTAGAAATCAACACCGGGAGAGTTTCCCCTATCAAACAATCAAGATCAAACCCAAATTGCTACAGCGGTGACGAGGTGCAGCGGTGGAGACGGTGGTGATGATGATGAAGATGATGGTGATGGTGATGGAGATGATGTCCAGCTCGATGACGATGACGATGGCGTCGATTTCCCCCTCCGGGAGGGAATTTCCCCGGCGGATTCCTGCCCGCCGGAGAGCTCTTTCTCTCTGGTGTTCTCCGCCCCAGAGGCGTGTGCTCTGATCGACGTACCCCTCTAGCTTAGGTTTCGGGACGAAGGCATACACGAAAGGAGCGAGAGGGCTGTGGGCCCCTCCTCACGGGCGGCGCGGCCAGGGCAGGGCCCGCGCCGGCCTGTGGGGGGGCCATGGCGGCCCTCCCGCCTCCCCCTTCGGCTCCCTTAGTCATCTGGAAAAATAGGAATTTTCGTATAATTTCCTTCAACTGTTGATCTTCCGAAATATTGCATTCTGACGGTGCTTTTTCCAGCAGAATCCTGGCTCCGGTGCACGATCCTCCAATAATCATGAAACATGCAAAATAGATGAAATAACATAAGTATCATCTCCAAATATGAAATATATCAATGAATAACAGCAAATTATGATATAAAATAGTGGTGCAAATTGGACGTATCAAGTAGCAAGAGCAACGTCAACCGACGTACGTGACAAGGCCGATCCCTGCGATCGGCCCCAAAAAATAAAAAGCAATGATCTCACCTCAACCATGTCACGTAGTCGTAGCAGGGAGACTCCCTCCTGTAGTGGAGCACAGATAAGGTGTAATCCTTCATTGATCAATACAATCAACACGGAGGCCGATTCCAGCAATCGGCCAAAATTATCCTCGCCATACGTTTTATCTGTTTTCAGCATCGATCTAGCAGGCGACGGAAAGCTAGGGTATGGGTTTACATCGGCTGATGAACTAGAAGAGATTGACATTGGTCCTCGGGATAAGCCACGACCAACATTTATCAGCAAAAAGTTGGATCCGCATCTGAGGGGCCTGATGATAGCTTTGTTGAAAGAATACCCAGATTGTTTTGCATGGGATTACACAGAGTGCCCGGGTTAGACAGGAGCATCATTGAGCATCGACTCCCTCTTAAGGGATTTCGGCCGTTCCAGCAGCGGCGACAGATGAAGGCCGAAATTTTAGAAGAAGTCAAGAAAGAGATCGAGAAGTTGAGCGCCGGGTTCATCAGGCCATGCAGGTATGCTGAGTGGATATCTAATATCGTACATGTAGAGAAAAAGGACGAGATGGCACGTCGCCATAGATTTTCGGGATCTCAACAGAGCCACTCCAAAGGATGAGTACCCAATGCCGGTAGCCGAGGCATTGATCAATTCAGCCGCTGGTCATAAGGTTTTAAGTTTCATGGATGGCAATGCCGGTTACAACCAAATTTTTATGGCTCCAGAAGATATACACAAGACTGCATTCAGAGTACCAGGTGCGGTGGGCTTGTTTGAATATGTAGTCATGACATTTGGACTGAAAAATGCTGGTGCAACATACCAAAGAGCCATGAATTACATCTTTCATGATCTGATCGGCAAGTTGGTGGAGATTTACATTGATGACGTGGTGGTCAAGTCTGTCTCAGTGGAAGGACACTTGGAGGATTTGCGACGCATCCTGGACCGAACTAGAAAATTCGGGCTAAGAATGAATCCAAAGAAGTGTGCTTTTGGTGTGACGGCCGGTCAATTCTTGGGCTTCTTGGTTCATGAACGCGGAATTGAGATCGGCCTGAAAAGTCAGGAGGCAGTACGAACAATGAAGCCACCTACCACGAAGAAGGAGCTCCAGTGTCTCATCGGCAAAATCAACTTCGTCAGAAGGTTCATCTCCAACCTGTCAGGACGTATCGAGCCGTTCATGGGATTGGTAAAGATTAAAGCTGATGAGGAGTTTCGCTGGGGTGCAGAGCAACAACGAGCGTTTGACGAGATTAAAGAATATCTAACGAAGCCACCCGTGTTGGTTCCGCCCCAGTAGGACAGGCCATTCTATATTTACCTGTCAATAGCTGACACTTCCATCGCCTCAGTAGTGGTGCAAGTTTATGATGGTCTGGAAAGAGTCGCTTTCTACCTCAGCAGAAGGATGTTGGATGCAGAGACTAGGTACCCTGAGATCGAGAAGTTATGCCTCTGCCTATTTTTTACCTGCACCAAGCTTCATCACATCTTTCTGACGACAGAAATTGTCATCATCTGCAAATCAGACGTTATCAAACACATGCTGTCGGCTCCTGTGTTGAAAGGCCGACTCGGTAAGTGGATGTTTGCATTATCGGAATTTGATCTCCGGTATCAACCTGCGAAAGCAGTCAAAGGACAGGCGTTGGCCGATCTTATTGCTGAACGAATCAACACTGATATAGCAGCACTATCTGTACGTGCATGGGCCATGTTTTTCGATGGATCGGTTTGTGATGATGGTTGCGGCATCGGCATTCTACTCGTGTCGCCCCGGGGGGCAACCTATTCCTTCTCCATCAGGCTATCTACCCCTTGCACCAACAATGTCGCTGAGTATGAAGCAATACGCAAGGGGATGGAGTTGCTTATTGAAGCCGGGGCAGAAGCAGTGGAACTTTTTGGAGACTCAAAGTTGGTGATTTCCCAGCTCACGGAAGAATATAAATGTGAGAGCGAGTCGCTCTTCCCATTATGGATGCAATGCCGTGAGCTGATGGCACAATTTAGGTACATAAACTTCAACTGGATCCCGAGGTCGCAGAATACCGAGGCGAACGATCTCGCACAGATGGCGTCAGGCTACAAGGACGTAGCAGGTGGAGCCGATGTCCAGGTACAGTTCATGGAACCGGATGACTGGAGAGCCGATATCTTCAATTACTTGAAAGATTCCGGCTCGGGGGGCACCTAAACGGATAAGGTACAAGGCCATGAAGTATGTCCTTATTGGAGATGACATGTTCTATAGGACCTTGGAAGGGTTACTTCTCAGATGTTTGGGGCCAGCCGAGTCAAATCGGCTCTTACACGAGGTACACGAAGGCGCCTGTGGAACTCATCAATCGGCTCATAAGATGAAATGGTTGATCAGGCGATCGGGGTTTATTGGCCCACCATGCTCGAGGACTGTTTTAATTACTATAAAGGGTGTCAAGCATGTCAGAAGTTTGGGAGCATTCAGATGGTACCCGCATCAGCAATGAACCCCATCATCAAGCCTTGGCCATTTCGAGGTTGGGGCATGGATATGATCGGTAAAATCAGTCCTCCATCGAGTAAAGGCCATGTGTGGATTTTGGCCATCACAGATTATTTTACTAAATGGGTGGAGGCTGATACGTCTCCGACGTATCGATAATTTCTTATGTTCCATGCCACATTATTGATGATATCTACATGTTTTATGCATACTTTATGTCATATTTATGCATTTCGGCACTAACCTATTAACGAGATGCCGAAGAGCCAGTTGCTGTTTTCTGTTTTTGGTTTCTAAATCCTAGTAAGGAAATATTCTCAGAATTGGACGAAATCAATGCCGAGGGGCCTATTTTTACACGAAGCTTCCAGGAAGACCGGAGGACTTACGAGTAGGGCCACGAGCGCCGCCACAACAGAGCGGCGCGCCTGGCCTTGGCTTGGCGGCCCTGACGTGTGGGGCCCCGTGTGGCCCTGACCTGCCCTTCCGCCTACATATAGTCTTCGTCGCGAAACCCCCGATCAGAGAGCCACGTACGGAAAACCTTCGAAGACGCCGCCACCGCCAATCCCATCTCGTGGGATTCAGGAGATCGCCTCGGCACCCTGCCGGAGAGGAGAATCATCTCCCGGAGGACTCTTCACCGCCATGGTCGCCTCCGGAGTGATGAGTGAGTAGTTCACCCCTGGACTATGGGTCCATAGCAGTAGCTAGATGGTCGTCTTCTACCCATTGTGCTATCATGTTAGATCTTGTGAGCTGCCTATCATGATCAAGATCATCTATTTGTAATCCTTCATGTTGTGTTTGTTGGGATCCGATGAATATTGAATAATATGTCAAGTTGATTATCAATCTATCATATATGTTATTTATGTTCTTGCATGCTCAGATTTGCTAGTAAGGCTGGCCAAGTTGATACTTGTGACTCCAAGAGGGAGTATTTATGCTCGATAGTGGGTTCATGCCTCCATTAAATCTGGGACAGTGACAGAAAGTTCTAAGGTTGTGGATGTGCTGTTGCCACTAGGGATAAAACATTGATGCTATGTCGGAGGATGTAGTTATTGATTACATTACGCACCATACTTAATGCAATTGTCTGTTGTTTGCAACTTAATGCTGGAAGGGGTTGGATGATAACCTGAAGGTGGACTTTTAGGCATAGATGCATGCTGGATAGCGGTCTATGTACTTTGTCGTAATGCCCAATTAAATCTCACTATACTCACCATATCATGTATGTGCATGGTCATGCCCTCTCTATTTGTCAATTGCCGTAATTTGTTCACCCAACATGCTATTTATCTTATGGGAGAGATACCTCTAGTGAACTGTGGACCCCGGTCCATTCTTTTACATCGAATACAATCTACGCAATACTTGTTACTGTTTTCGCAAACAATCATCATCCACACTATACATCTAATCCTTTATTACAGCAAACCGGTGAGATTGACAGCCTCACTATTTCGTTGGGGCAAAGTACTTTGGTTGTGTTGTGCAGTTCCACGTTGGCGCCGGAATCCCCGGTGTTGCGCCGCACTACATCCCGCCGCCATCAACCTTCGACGTGCTTCTTGACTCCTACTGGGTTCGATAAACCTTGGTTTCTTCTGAGGGAAAACTTGCTGCTGTGCGCATCACACCTTCCTCTTGGGTTCCCAGCGGACGTGTCAATTATACGCGCAACGTCAAGACTGTTTTAGCGCCCGTTGCGGGGAGATCAAGACACGCTGCAGGGGAGTCTCCACAATCCAATCTCTTTACTTTGTTTTGTCTTGCTTTATTTTACTTACTTTTGTTTGCTGCATTATATCAAAACACACAAAAATTAGTTGCTAGTTTTACTTTATTTACTGCCTTGTTCTCTATATCAAAAACACAAAAAAATTAGTTACTTGCATTTACTTTATCTAGTTTGCTTTATTTACTATTGCTAAAATGGGTACTGTTGAGAATACTAAGTTGTGTGACTTCACTAGCACAAATAATAATGATTTCCTATGCACACCTATTGCTCCACCTGGTACTACAGCAGAATTCTTTGAAATTAAACCAGCTTTACTGAATCTTGTTATGAGAGAGCAATTTTCTGGTTTCTGATGATGCTGCTGCCCATCTTAATAATTTTGTTGAACTATGTGAAATGCAAAGTATAAGGATGTAGATGGTGACATTATAAAATTAAAATTGTTTCCTTTCTCATTAAGAGGAAGAGCTAAAGATTGGTTGCTATCTCTTGCCTAGAAATAGTATTGATTCATGGACTAAATGTAAGGATGCTTTTATTGGTAGATATTATCCTCCAGCTAAAATTATATCTTTGAGAAGTAGCATAATGAATTTCAAGCAATTAGATAATGAACATGTTGCTCAAGCATGGGAGAGAATGAAATCTTTGGTAAAGAATTGCCCAACCCATGGACTAACTACTTGGATGATCATCCAAACCTTTTATGCAGGATTGAATTTTTCTTCGCGGAACCTGTTGGATTCAGCTGCTGGAGGTACCTTTATGTACATCACTTTGGGGCGACAACAAAGCTTCTTGATAATATGATGATTAATTACTCTGAATGGCACACGGAAAGAGCTCCACAAGGTAAGAAGGTAAATTCTGTCGAAGAAACCTCTTCCTTGAGTGATAAGATTGATGCTATTATGTCTATGCTTGTGAATGATAGGACTAATGTTGATCCTAATAATGTTTCGTTAGCTTCATTGGTTGCTCAAAAAGAACATGTTGATGTAAATTTCATTAAAAATAACAATTACAATAATTCTAGGCCATATCCTGCTAATGGTAACTCTTATGGTAGATATGTTTCACCTAATGAGGAAAAGATGTTGGAAATTGAAAGATCCACCAAGAGCTTTATGCAATCACAATATGAGAAAAACAAATTGTTTACTAAAACTATGAATGAACAATCTACCTTGTTGAAGAATATAGGAAATCAACTTGAAAATCTGAATATGGAGATTTCTGGGTTGCAAACTAAACTTGCAAATGCTGAAAACCGAATCTCATACATGTCTGCGTCACAATCTTCTTTAATTAATAAAATGGCTGCTAAACCTAAGGATATTGATAATAAAATTGTTACTACAGAAAATGCCATCCAAGTTAGAATTAATGAGAATATAAGATTGATGGCCGAATTGCGTGCTAGGTGGGAGAAAGAAGAAAATGCTAAAGAAGATAATATAGCTAAAGTTTGGACTATTACCACCACTAGCAATGCTAATGCTCCACATGTTGCTGCACCTCCTACTAATAATGGTAAAAGGATTGGTGTTGGCAATGTTTCCACTTCTAATGCAAAGCCTGCAAAACTGCCTAAACTGCTAAAACTGCTGAAACTGCCTGTGATAAAACTGCTGAAATTTTTTCCAACATTGGGGATGATGATCCCATTGCTTTAGATTATAATGGTTTGGATTTTGATGATTGCCACATCTCTGAAGTTATAAAGTTCTTACAAAAACTTGCTAAGAGTCCCAATGCTAGTGCTATAAATTTGGCTTTCACAAAACATATTACAAATGCTCTCATAAAAGGTAGAGAAGAGAAACTAGAACGTGAAGCTTCTATTCCTAGGAAGCTAGAGGATGGTTGGGAGCCCATCATTAAGATGAAGGTCAATGACTTTGATTGTAATGCTTTATGTGATCTTGGTGCAAGTATTTCCGTTATGCCTAAGAAAATCTATAATATGCTTGACTTGCCACCATTGAAAAATTGTTATTTGGATGTTAATCTTGTTGATCATTCTATAAAGAAACCTTTGGGGAGAGTTGATAATGTTCTTATTACCGTTAATAATAACCTTGTCCCCGTTGATTTTGTTGTCTTGGATATTGAATGCAATGCATCTTGTCCCATTATATTGGGAAGATCTTTTCTTCGAACTGTTGGAGCTATCATTGATATGAAGGAAGGTAATATTAAATATCAATTTCCTCTCAAGAAAGGTATGGAACACTTCCCTAGAAAGAGAATGAGTTACATTTGATTCTATTATTAGAACAAATTATGATGTTGATACTTCGTCTCTTGATAACACTTGATATACACTTTCTGCGCCTAGCTGAAAGGCGTTAAAGAAAAGCGCTTATGGGAGACAACCCATGTTTTTACTACAGTATTTTTATTTTATATTTGAGTCTAGGAAGTTGTTACTACTGTAGCAACCTCTCCTTATCTTAGTTTTGTGCATTGTTGTGCCAAGTAAAGTCGTTGATAGTAAGGTTCATACTAGATTTGGATTACTGCGTAGCAGTTCTTTGTCACGAATCTGGGCCTAATTCTCTGTAGGTAACTCAGAAAATTATGAAAATTTACGTGAGTGATCCTCAGATATGTACGCAACTTTCATTCAATATGAGCATTTTCATCTGAGCAAGTCTGGTGCCTCAATAAAATTCGTATTCTGAACTGTTGTTTAATGATTCGCTTTTATTTCGCATTGCTGTTTTCCTATGCTTGATGGATTTTCTATTCCATTGACTTTCAGTAGCCTTGTGAAATGTCCAGAAGTGTTAAGAATTATTATGTCACCTCTGAACATGTAAATTTTAATTGTGCACTAACCCTCTAATGAGTTGTTTTGAGTTTGGTGTGGAGGAAGTTTTCAAGGATCAAGAGAAGATGATACAATATGATCAAGGAGAGTGAAAGCTCTAAGCTTGGGGATGCGTGGTTCACCCCTGCATATTTTAAGAAGACTCAGCGTCTAAGCTTGGGGATGCCCAAGGCATCCCCTTCTTCATCGACAACATTATCGGGTTCCTCCCCCGAAACTATATTTTTATTCCATCACATCTTATGTGCTTTGCTTAGAGCGTCGGTTTGTTTTTTTTTGTTTTTGTTTTGAATAAATGGATCCTAGCATTCATTGTGTGGGAGAGAGACACACTCATGTTGCATATGGACAAATATGTGTAGGCTTTACTCATAGTATTCATGTCGAAGGTTGAATCTTCTTCGTTAAATTGTTATATGGTTTGAATCGGGAAATGCTACATGTAGTAATTCTAAAATGTCTTGAATAATTTGATACTTGGCAATTGTTGTGCTCATGTTTAAGCTCTTGCATCATATACTTTGCACCTATTAATGAAGAAATACATAGAGCTTGCTAAAATTTGGTTTGCATAATTGGTCTCTCTAAGTCTAGATAATTTCTAGTATTGAGTTTTGAACAACAAGGAAGAAGACGGTGTAGAATCTTATAATGTTTACAATATGTCTTTTATGTGAGTTTTGCTGCACCGGTTCATCCTTGTGTTTGTTTCAAATAACCTTGCTAGCCTAAACCTTGTATCGAGAGGGAATACTTCTCATGCATCCAAAATCCTTGAGCCAACCACTATGCCATTTGTGTCCACCATACCTACCTACTACATGGTATTTATCCGCCATTCCAAAGTAAATTGTTTGAGTGCTACCTTTAAAATTTATATCCTTTACCTTTGCAATATATAGCTCATGGGACAAATAGCTTAAAAACTATTGTGGTATTGAATATGTACTTATGCACTTTATCTCTTATTAAGCTGTTTGTTGTGCGATAACCATGTTCCTGGGGACGCCATCAACTACTCTTTGTTGAATATCATGTGAGTTGCTATGCATGTCCGTCTTGTCTGAAGTAAGGAGATTTACCACTCATTTAATGGTTAGAGCATGCATAATGTTAGAGAAGAACATTGGGCCGCTAACTAAAGCCATGAATCATGGTGGAAGTTTCAGTTTGGACATCAATCCTCAATCTCTTATGAGAATATTATCTGTTGTTGAATGCTTATGCATTAAAGAGGAGTCCATTACTTGTTGTCTATGTTGTCCCGGTCTGGATGTCTAAGTTGAGAATAATCAAAAGCGAGAAATCCAAATGCGAGCTTTCTCCTTAGACCTTTGTACAGGCGGCATAGAGGTACCCCTTTGTGACACTTGGTTAAAACATGTGTATTGCGATGACAATCCCGGCAATCCAAGCTAATTAGGACAAGGTGCGGGCACTATTAGTATACTATGCATGAGGCTTGCAAATTGTAAGATATAATTTAAATGATACATATGCTTTATTACTACCGTTGACAAAATTGTTTCTTGTTTTCAAAACCAAAGCTCTAGCACAAATATAGCAATCAATGCTTCCCTCTGCGAAGGGCCTTTCTTTTACTTTTATGTTGAGTCAGTTCACCTATCTCTCTCCTCAAGAAGCAAACACTTGTGTGAACTGTGCATTGATTCCTACATACTTGCATATTGCACTTGTTATATTACTTTACATTGACAATATCCATGAGATATACATGTTATAAGTTGAAAGCAACTGCTGAAACTCAATCTTCCTTTGTGTTGCTTCAATACCTTTACTTTGATTTATTGCTTTATGAGTTAACTCTTATGCAAGACTTATTGATGCTTGTCTTGAAAGTACTATTCATGAAAAGTCTTTGCTTTATGATTCATTTGTTTACTCATGTCATTACCATTGTTTTGATCGCTGCATTCATTACATATGCTTACAATAGTATGATCAAGGTTATGATGGCATGTCACTCCAGAAATTATCTTTGTTATCGTTTACCTGCTCGGGACGAGCAGAACTACGAGGATGCTGATCGTCTCCGACGTATCGATAATTTCTTATGTTCCATGCCACATTATTGATGATATCTACATGTTTTATGCATACTTTATGTCATATTTATGCATTTTCCGGCAACCTATTAACGAGATGCGAAGAGCCGGTTGTTGTTTTCTGCTGTTTTTGGTTTCAGAAATCCTAGTAAGGACATATTCTCGGAATTGGACGAAATCAACGCCCGGGGCCTGTTTTACACGAAGCTTCCAGGGACCGGAGGACTTACGAAGTGGGGCCACGAGGCGCCGCCACAACAGGCGGCGCGGCCCGCAGGCCTTGGCGCGCGGCCCTGGCGTGTGGGGCCCTCGTGTGGCCCTGACCTGCCCCTTCCGCCTACATATAGTCTTCGTCGCGAAACCCCCTACTGAGAGCCACGATACGGAAAACCTTCCAGACACGCCGCCGCCAATCCCATCTCGGGGGATTCAGGAGATCGCCTCCGGCACCCTGCGGGAGGGGAATCATCTCCGGGAGGACTCTTCACCGCCATGGTCGCCTCCGGAGTGATGAGTAGTTCACCCTGGACTATGGGTCCATAGCAGGTAGCTAGATGGTCGTCTTCTCCTTATGTGCTTCATTGTCGGATCTTGTGAGCTACCTAACATGATCAAGATCATCTATCTGTAATGCTATATGTTGTGTTTGTCGGGATCCGATGGATAGAGAATACTATGTTATGTTGATTATCAATCTATTACCTATGTGTTGTTTATGATCTTGCATGCTCTCCGTTATTAGTAGAGGCTCTGGCCAAGTTTTTACTCTTGACTCCAAGAGGGGGTATTTATGCTCGATAGTGGGTTCATGCCTCCATTAAATCTGGGACAGTGACAGAAAGTTCTAAGGTTGTGGATGTGCTGTTGCCACTAGGGATAAAACATTGATGCTATGTCCGAGGATGTAGTTATTGATTACATTACGCACCATACTTAATGCAATTATCTGTTGTTTGCAACTTAATCTGAAGGGGTTCGGATGATAACCTGAAGGTGGACTTTTTAGGCATAGATGCATGCTGGATAGCGGTCTATGTACTTTGTCGTAATGCCCAACTAAATCTCACTATACTCACCATATCATGTATGTGCATGGTCATGCCCTCTCTATTAGTCAATTGCCCAACTGTAATTCGTTCACCCAACATGCTATTTATCTTATGGGAGAGACACCTCTAGTGAACTGTGGACCCCGGTCCATTCTTTTACATCGAATAGAATCTACTGCAATACTTGTTCTACTGTTTTTCTGCAAACAATCATCATCCACACTATACATCTAATCCTTTGTTACAGCAAGCCGGTGAGATTGACAACCTCACTGTTTCGTTGGGGCAAAGTACTTTGGTGGTGTTGTGCAGGTTCCACGTTGGCGCCGGAATCCCTGGTGTTGCACCGCACTACATCCCGCCGCCATCAACCTTCGACGTGCTTCTTGACTCCTCTTGTTCGATAAACCTTGGTTTCTCCTGAGGAAAACTTGTGTGCGCATCACACCTTCCTCTTGGGGTTCCCAACGGATGAGTCAATTATACGCGCATCAGAGGCCGTCCCTATGAAGTCAGTAGCATCGGCCGATGTTATCAATTTTGTGAAAGAACATGTCATTCACAGATTTGGGATTCCCCAGACTATCACCGATGGAGGTTCGGTTTCGTTTCTCGAGAGTTTAGAGAGTTCTGCGAGGACATGGGAATTAAGTTGATCCGATCGTCTCCATACTATGCTCAAGCAAATGGGCAGGCTGAAGCGTCCAACAAGAGCCTTATCAAGCTGATTAAGAGGAAAATTGACGAGCACCCTAGACGTTGGCACGAGGTATTGTCGGAGGCTTTGTGGGCTTATCGCATGTCATGTCATGGAGCGGTAAAAACCTCGCCATACCATCTGGTCTATGGACAAGAAGCCGTGTTGCCCTGGGAACACGGCTGGCTCGAGGCGGATTACATTTCAGAATGACTTAACATCTGAAGAATATGCAGCCCTGATGAGTGATAGTATTGAGGATCTAACGGAACTTAGACTTTGGTCGCTTGAGAAGATTAAAGAGAACAAAGCTAAGGTAGCTCGCGCATATAATAAGAAGGTGAGACCAAAGGAGTTCCACGTCGGCGATCTGGTATGGGAAGCTGTGTTGTCGTTGGGGACTAAAGATAAAGTGTATGGCAAGTGGTCTCCAAATTGGCACGGCCCGTACAGAGTCGACCAAGTTTTAAAGGGTAACGCATACATGCTCGAGGAGCTGAGTGGTGTGAAGTTCCCAGTGGCTGTCAATGGTCAGCATCTCAAGAAATATTTCCCAAGTATGTGGGATGATGGACAGTGAAATATGGGGGCCGATGCATGAAATCGGCCAGTAAAAAAAAATTTCGCAAAGTACAGCCGATGCACAGACATCGACTTTAGAATAAAAAGCCGATGCGTAGCCATCGACTCTAGAGGAACAACTGCCACAAGCAAGTATCATGTCACCATTTGAATTTGGGGAATGTCTGCTTGGACGTTTTCGGTAAAGACCGATGTTTGGCCTTATTGAGCATTTTATTTTGATAATCGGACGATCAAACATGGAATCTTTCTTCATTGATTAAAAGGATTTTACAAGAAGAGCCGATTGCTCACAAAAGGAGGATTTGCTGCCTAATGCACTACTACCAGTAGTTCTATCTAGTAGTCCCTAATCTAAGGGCCATCGCTGCCCTCGTCGTCGCCGTCGTAGTTTTCGTCGGCGCTGCTGCCGGCGAAGTCCTCGTCGCTGCTGCCGTAGCCGGCGGCAGGTGCTCCGTCTCTCCTCGTCGTCGCCGTCGTCGTCATCCTCCGACCCGGCGCGAAGGCGCTTCATCGGCGGATACTCGTCGGAGGAGGAGTCATCCTCCACGTCCTCCTCGTCGGAAGAGGAGAAGCCGTCCCAGGAGAAGGCATCGTCGCTCTCCTCCTCCAACCCCCGTCCACAAGGAATTGGAGGTTGTCCTCCCCGTCGGTCAAGGAGCGTCATCCTCGGACGACGGAGAAGTCCCAATCCCTCTCGTCCCAGTGCGCTGGGGCAAGGGCCTCGTACGCCGCCATCAGGTTGAACTCCGGCTCCGGCTCGCTGGAGGAGGAGGACTGGAAGGAGAGACCCGATGAGGCAGAGGAGGAGGAGGAGTCCATGGTGCAGAGGAGGGTTTTTGGTCGATGGCTAATGTGGAACAGGAGGATGAAGAGGCGAGCTGCTTGGGTGAGATTAAATAAAGGGGATATAGTGGAGATGATTCAATGCTTGGGCAGTTTTCGAGGACGCGGTGTCAAGTCTGTCAAGTCTGTCAAGTCGTGCAGTACAGAGAAGTTGAGAAGACAGGGCATCGTGATGAAAAGACACTGAAGTGATTCTGCTCTGCAACGCGTGACCCAATAAGAAAGAACAAGTTGTTATCACCAGAATTTAGCCAGAGCAGGAGATGGGCCTTGATCGAAGATGGGCTTAGAGGACATGCGTATGAAGCGTCTCTGAATCGGCCTTGTACGAGAGTTTGGGCCAGATTGCCCTTGTATTTGTACATTATGGTAGACTTTGTTAGAATTAAGAGATAGAGTTTAGCTCATACACGGTTAGGTTTATTCCCAAATTAGGAAGTCCATAGACTATAAATATGTACCTAGGGTTATTGAAAAGGAGGACGATCACGTTCACAACAAACCAATCTAGGCGCATCGCCACCTCTTGTTCGAGGGTTTCTCCCGGTAAGCAACATGCTGCCTAGATTGCATCTCGCGATCTAGGCGATATCGGTTTCGTTATTGGTGTTGCTCGTCTTTGAAGCCTTTGATGGCGAGCAACACCCTTATCGTAGATGTTTTGGGCTTACGTCGATGCTTTTATGATATGCTTGTTTAGCTACGCTGCCCCTCAATGTCTAGCTGCCCTTACACCTATCTTGGGTGTAAGGGCAGCATCTTGCTTAATCTTTGTTTAGTAGATCTGATCTGTTATAGTTGTTCCTTGTTCTACAAGGATTAGTTTGATATCTGCATGGTTAGGCCTTGCAAACGGGTTGAACGATCTGGTAGTGCGTAAGGTATAGTTTGCTGGTCCTAGAAGGGATTGTTCCGGGAATCGACTTCATGTTGGTTTTTAGGCCTCTTTTAGAACTGGTTTTCCATCATCTTTCGTATCTGCTAGGCTCAACTACGCGTAGGATGTTCTGGTTATGCGGTGAAAACCCTAGACTATCGTAGATTGGTTTAACTTTATATTGATAAAGCAGGATCCCCATGTTATTGTAAATTCAACGTGAACCATGGGGTAATCGGCTCTTTGAGCCGATCCGCAGGGCAACCTAAGAGCCGATCGAGGCTCGTATTTAATGTTTACGTGTTTGCCATGCAGGAAACTATTTGAAGCAATCCATCACCTTCCTGACCAGGTATAGGTCAGGTGGCACGCCCTTGCATTAGCTGGGACGTGTGCCAGAGCATTGCGGGCTGTTGCCCGAGGGACCAGGGCCACCAGTCTGGGGAGCTCCGGCTCTCGTGTTGCTCGTCGGTGCTCGCCGGTGGGTTTTGGCAGACAACAACAACGGAGTTGTCAATTCAGCTGCACTGAAACAGACTTGCTCGCAGAGTTTATCGGTAATGTGATTTATAGCGATGCGATGAGTGAAATATGACTTCGAGTAACAAAGACAGTGATAGTGATTATAGTAAACAACAGGATTAAAATACTGTAGGCACATGGATGGATGAACAGGCGTTGCATGGATGAGAGAAACTCATGTAACAATCAAAGCAGGGCATTTGCAGATAATAATAAAACGGTGTCCAAGTACTAATCAATCAATAGGCATGTGTTCCATATATAGTCGTACGTGCTCGCAATGAGAAACTTGCACAACATCTTTTGTCTTCTTGAGCTCATCAGGCAGATCCTCGTACTTGACAGGAGCATCTTCCGCCATCTCGGATGTAGACGGCGATGTTGCGGATGTCGAAGGTTGTCCCCGGGCGTGCCAGAATGTGTTGACGTCAGAAACCCCGTGGCGGGCAGAGACGGTCAGCACAGTAGAGCCGGGAACAACTAGGGCTGCGGCTGGCCCCGTCCTCAGAGCGACGCCCGCAAAGCCTCCTGGTCGCACGTCCGATGTTTATCACAGGCGTGCCACCTGACTATACCTGGTCGGGGAAGGTGTGGATGATGCCTCGCTTAGTTCCTGCAGGGCACACACGTAAACGTTAAATACGAGCCTCGATCGGCTCTCAGGTTATCCTGTGAATCGGCTCAAAGAGCCGATCCACCCATGATTCAGACAGGTGTCCGAATATATGGTGGTCCTGCTTGATCAAGATAAAGCTAACGAGATCCACGACGATGTAGGGTCTTCACCGCATAATCGGATCATCCTACTCACGATTGGGCCTCGCGCCGCGCACGGTGACCGGTAAGCGATCCTAGACAGGGCCTAAACCAACACGAGGTTGATCCCGGAACATCCTTTCTAGGGCTAGCAAACGCCACCCTACACGCTGGATCCTCCAACCCTTTGTAAGGCCTAACTATTGCGGATATTAAACTAATCCTTGATGAAACAAGGAGCAACCGTAACATCAGATCTACTAAACTATGATCAAGCGGGGTGCCGCCCCTACACCTAAGATAGGTGTAAGGGCGGCTAGACATGCAAGGGTTGCACTACGAAAGCATATAATTCGAAGAACAATGCTAACCCTAACATGCCTAAGATAACTACGTTGCTCGCCATCAAAAAGGCTTCAGTACGAGCAACGCATGAACAACATGGGGCAGGCTTGTGCTGCCTAGATCGCAAGATGCGATCTAGGCAGCATGGTGCTTACCGGTAGAAACCCTCGAGACGAAGGATTTGGCGATGCGCCAAGATTTGTTTGTGGTTGAACGTTGGTTGTTGTTTATTCCATAAACCCTAGGTACATATTTATAGTCCAGGGGACTTTCTAATGTGGGTGTGCACTAAACTGTGCACGAGATAAACTCTAGATACAATCTAATATGTTACAGATACACGGGCGGTTTAGCCCAACTTGGTATAAAAGGCCGATTCACGTATCCCTTCTATGTATATTCTTTAAATCCACCTTGGTCGCGGCCCACCTCTGACTCGGTCAAATTCTGGTGATAACACCCGCACACTACTATCCCTAGTGAACCATATACATCATCATGTATGTTTCCACTAAGTTAGTTGCCCGTTCAAATCGTGGCCTATGAACGGTATTTCAGTCATTCCTTTTAGAAGAGATTTGCAAGTGCCAAATGATTCAAAAATCAAATGACTCCAATAATCCATTTGCATGGAGTTTTTCATGCGTTCCTCTCTAACATGACCTAAATGGCGGTTCCACAAATAAGTGGAATTCAAATCATTTGCCTTATGGCATTTTAGCGTCAGTGTTTATGTATGTGTGTTTCACCATTAAGATTTATAATAACTTATCCATCGTACATGGAGTAATGTCATAATTTGAACAACTCATTGTTTTCATTTGACCAGAGCAAAATAACAATTATTAAGTTCTTTATTATAAATTCTAAGGGCTAGGTAGAATGCCAACGATAAACATAACAACACTTTATTATGTTCCAGACGTGCATTATTACATATTACTTATCAGTCACTTAGGCCATTGTATTCTTGTATTGTGTTGTTTTGTATGACACTTCATACCAACCAATATGGTACTAATACCCAAGAATTTCATTGTGTGACCTAACTAGGAATACAACCATAACATGTATATCATTTATATACACCCGAGCTAGACTTTCTAGTCTTTTCTTTCTTTCTGCCAATAATCTTTTGTAGTTTCTCTTTTAGCTTTCCTCATTATTCAGAAAAACACTTCATCTTTAATAACTTCTAAGTTTGTTGGTCAAATACCAATAACCTTGAGGTTCTTACTTTGAAGTTGATCATCATATGGCAAGTGTTCTAGATTTCACTATTAGTAACTTTGTAATATGATGAACAATTTCACTCATAATTTTATCCATCAATTCATGATGACTTTCTGAGACCATGTCTGTACATGCTAGGCTCATAAAGTTTAACCTTAGTTCGCATGTGCAAATCTGGCTTGCACCCGTTGTAAGCACACGTAGAATCTATAACACCCGATCATCACGTGATGCTTCGAAACAACGAGTCTTAGCAACGGTGCATACTAAGGACAATCACTTCATGGATATGCGAATATCGTTAGTGCCCCAATAGTTGGAGGATTGGGACGCCTTGCATCTTCAACCTTCGTACATTCCCATAAAACTTATGAGTTTATGTAGTCTCACCAAATTATATTCTATCATCTTGCAATAAGGTCTTAGATATCACATATATCTCATACCTTGATTATTTCCGAAAACTAAATTTTCAGCTCCTTACTTTTCAAACAAATTTGAACTTCAAGTTTCACGGAGACAAGATAACTTTAGGTACTAATTGAAACCACAACTCTTTGAATCAACAATGTGAGGTTTACTAAAAGTTTGCAATAAGACTTAATCATTTCTTGATTCTTTAACAATACGGTACCAGTCCGTAAAGTTTCTTGTCAGACTTAACCGTATTTCTATCTCAATTACAAGACTAGCGCATGGTAGAAAACGGATGCCAATACTACAAAATTAATTCAAAATACTACTCAGACTATGTTTATGATAATTAGTTCATGTTTTAATCTAATTACTAATAAACTCCCACTTAATACAACATCCCTCATAGTTGTTAAGTGGTACACGATCCATATCCACTACACCAAAACCGATCATCACGTGAGATGATGTAGCTTCAATGGTGAACAACAACATGTTGATCATATCATCCATATGACTCGTGTTCAACCTTTCGGTTTCCGTTGTCCCGAGGCCATGTCATGCATGCTAGGCTCATCAAGCAAACCCAAGTATTCGCGTGTGCAACATGGCTTACACCCGTTGTATATGAACGTTGAGTCTATCACATCCGATCATCACGATATGCTTCAAAACGACGAACTGTAGCAACGGTGCATACGAGGGGAGAACACTTTATTATCTTGATATTAATGTGAGGGATCATCTTATAATGCTACCGTCGCGTTCTAAGAAAAATAAGATGCATAAAGGATTAACATCACATGCAATTCATATGTGATATGATATGGCCCTTTAGTCTTTGCGCCTTCGATCTTCATCTCCAAAGCACGGACATGATCTCCATCATCAACGGGCATGATCTCTATCATCGTCGGCGTAGCGTCAAGGTCCATGGCGCCGTCTTCATGGTTGTTCACCTCATGTAGCAACTATTACAACTACTTTGAAATACTACTCAACATGAAATTTAAAGACAACCATAAGGCTCCTGCCGATTGCCACAATACAATAATGATCATCTCATACATATTCATCATCACATCATGGCCATATCACATCACCAAACCCTGCAAAAACAAGTTAGACGTCTCTAATTTGGTTTGCATATTTTACGTGGTTTAGGGTTTTCGAGTAAGATCCAATCTACCTACGAACATGAACCACAACGGTGATACTAGTGTTGTCAATAGAAAGAGTAAATTGAATCTTCACTATGGTGGGAGAGACAGACACCCGCAAAGCCACTTATGCAATACAAGTTGCATGTCGAGCGTGGAGCAAATCTCATGAACGCGGTCATGTAAAGTTAGCCCGAGCCGCTTCATCCCACCATGCCACAAAGATGCAAAGTACTCGAACTAAAGAAGACAAAGCATCAACGCCCACAAAACAATTGTGTTCTACTCGTGCAACCATCTATGCATAGACACGGCTCTGATACCACTGTAGGGATTCGTAGCATAGAAAACAAAAAATTCCTACCGCGAGAACGCAATCCAAGCCAAGATGCAATCTAGAAGATGGGAGCAACGAGGGATGAACGAGACTAACCCTTGAAGATTTCCAAAGCCTACAAGAGGAGGCTCTCGTTGCTGCGGTAGACGATCACTTGCCGCTTTCAAAAGCGCGTAGAAGATCTTGACGGTGCCACAATCGGGCAGCACCTCCGTACCCGGTCACACGTTCGGTGTTGGTGAAGACGACGTCCTTCTCCCCGTTCCAGCGGGAAGCGGAAGTAGTAGATCCTCCTCGGAATCCCGACAGCATGACGGCATGGTGGCGGTGGTGGTGGTGAAATCCAGCAGGGCTTCGCCTAAGCGTATGCGGGAGAAGTGGTGGAGGAGGAGAGGCTAGGGTTTGGAGAGAGGGGGTGGCTAGGGCGCCGGCCATGGGCAGCCCTAGGTGGTGCGGCCAAGAGTGGTCAGCCCCCTCCCTCTCCTCCTCATTATATAGGTGGAAATCCCCAAGTGTTGGTATCCAAGTCTTCGAATAAGACCGAAACCAAAACCTTCCATAGGGACAAAACCTACCCAAGGGGGAATCCCACTCAAGGTGGGACTCCCACCCCTTCCTTGGGGTTTGGCCGGCCACCCTGGGGAGTCCACCTTGGACTCCTCCTTTAGGGTTGGCTGGCCATGCAAGGTGGAGTCCTTCCGGGACTCCACTTTCCATGGTGATTTCTTCGGACTTTTCTAGAACCTTCTAGAACCTGCCATAAATGCACCAGATCATTTCCAAACTTGGAATATGACTTCCTATATATGAATCTTATTCTCCGGACCATTCCGGAACTCCTCGTGATGTCTGGGATCCCATCCGAGACTCCAAACAAAACTTCGAACTCCATTTCATATTCAATATCTACTAATACGACATCAAACCTTAAGTGTGTCACCCTACGGTTCACGAACTATGTGGACATGGTTGAGACCTCTCTCCGACCAATAACCAATAGCGGGATCTGGAGATCCATAATGGCTCCCACATATTCAACGATGACTTAGTGATCGAATGAACCATTCACATACGATACCAATTCCCTTTGTCACGCGATATTTTACTTGTCCGAGGTTTGATCATCGGTATCTCTATACCTTGTTCAACCTCGTCTCCTGACAAGTACTCTTTACTCGTACCATGGTATGTTGTCTCTTATGAACCATTCATATGCTTGCAAGCTATTTAGACGACATTCCACCGAGAGGGCCCAGAGTATATCTATTCGTCATTGGGATGGAAAATCCCACTGTTGATCCATATGCCTCAACTCATACTTTCCGGATACTTAATCCCACCTTTATAACCACCCATTTACGCAGTGGCGTTTGATGTAATCAAAGTACCTTTCCGGTATAAGTGATTTACATGATCTCATGGTCGAAAGGACTAGGTAACTATGTATTGAAAAGCTTATAGCAAATAACTTAATGACGTGATCTTATGCTACGCTTAATTAGGTGTGTCCATTACATCATTCACATAATGACATAACCTTGTTATTAATAACATCCAATGTTCATGATCATGAAACCATGATCATCTATTAATCAACAAGCTAGTTATACAAGAGGCTTACTAGGGACTCCTTGTTGTTCACATAACACACATGTATCAATGTTTCGGTTAATACAATTATAGCATGGTATGTAAACATTATCATAAACACAAAGATATATTATAATAACCATTTTATTATTGCCTCTTGGGCATATCTCCAACAAGTCCACCATCACTTGTTATGAGTGTGGAATTGTGGGACACTACTGCAATGAGTGCCCCAAGAGGTTAGCCAAGACTGCGCCCAACCCCGCTGCACCTACCCAGCAACAGCGCAGCTTTGCAGCAAGAAGGAACCCGGACAACCGCAACGGCCGTCTCTACCACATGAATGAAACAGAAGCCCAGGAAGCCCCTCAGGCCATGCCAAGTATGTTTTCTTGTTAATCCCATTGCCCAATCTCTCTTAGGAACTTAACTTTTCTTAAAATCTCGGGACGAGATTTGTTTAAGGGGGAAGGGTTTGTAACATCCCAAATTTTAAAACAAAGAGAAAATGAATTTCCCTAGCTTCCAAATTTCGGAACCAACAAAAACTTTTATTAAACTAAGTTAGGAGCATAGTGCTCATGCATGTGTGTGAGGATTCTTGCCATGCTTGTTTGTTAAAGTATTTTGTAAATGATCTTAAACCCTAAACCCTACCCTTTTTAACATCAAAGAGAAACCATTAAAAAGAAAACAAAATAAGAGAAAAAGCATATGAGAGCAATTAGCTATCTTTGCAAATAATCCATTATGCCATGATCTATCTTGATTAGATGGCTTGAAAAACATCAACAAACCAACCCATCACCTACCAACTAAATCTAAGGTGAAACAAAAATAAAACAAAAATATGCATAGGGGCATATGTGGCACATAGCCATAATGACAAATTTTGACCTATGCCCTCATACCTTAACCAAATGGTTTGAAACCTTTACCAAACTCAATCTAACACTAAATAAACCCTAGACCATGCCTAAGTGGAGCAAAGAAAAAGAAAAGAAGAAAATAAGAAAAATGCAATTCATCCCATACATGTGCTTATGGCCATTTTGCACAACTTTGATCTAGGCCAATTTGTCTTGTGCCATTAGTTGAAGAATGTTATTAAACACTTATAAACACTTTTGGAATCAAAGAAACTCAAATCAAATCGAATTTGAATTCAAATTGTGCTCACATGCACTAATGGTCAAAACTACCATTTTTAGCCTGATGCCTACTTTGAGCCTCACGATGGCCATTTTATCCACGGATCCGGGTATCCACGGATATTCGACCCGCCGGGCACGGGTATGGATGGTTGATTGTGTCCACGGATTTCATGGGGCGAATATCCGATAATTCATGGAGCGGGCACGGAGGTGACACATGCGATTTTACCTATGATTAGCTGCCCTTTTTAGGCCCAAATCACAAAACCCTAAATTTACGCCTTAATGATTTTATACTGTAAATAATCATGGAACCGCCGGCCGCATTGACTGTGCCTCTTTCGTTGATTGCTCCGCCTCCTCGTTTATACGATTGCTTGCCATAATGGACTGATCGAGCCATCTCCTCCCTATCGCTAAATAGGAAATACCATGGCTCCGGGCTCCGGGCTCCCGCACGAAATCTCCTGCAAAATCCCGTCGCCCCGTCGGAAGCAGGCGGCGAGGGAAGGTGCAGCGCCGCGCCGCGCCAGTCCGTCGTCTCCGTCCCTGCCACCTCGATCAACCTTGGCGTCCGTTCCGCCCTTCTTCTCCGGTGGCTGCTGGTAAGACGCTGCTCGTCCCGTCCTTCTGTTCCGCCCCTTCTCTGCCTAATCCATCTCATATTCCTGCTGTTCCCTCTACCTACTAATCCACCTTCAATTTATTCCTCAATCCTCATAGGGCAGCCTCACGATTTTGATCAAATGCCGCCAGTCGTGAGAAACGGACGTGGGCGAGCGAGAGGAACGGCAGCAGCCACCACACGATCTGCAACATCAGCAACCCGTCAAGGTACCCTTGTTCAAAATTATGTTGTGAGAAACGGATGATTGGCCTCATGATTATTAGATCGTGTCTTGGTTAGTCCCACACTTCATGTGTGTACACTAGGTCAGTTGTTATTTAGTAATCAGTGGTAGAGATTGTGTACTCGGGCAGAAATACTGCTTCGGGCATAAATATGTTAGTTGCCTGTACTCTAGTTTAGTGTGTATCATTGCTTAGTGCGTATCATTGCCTGCTGAATATGAACCTAACATATTTCTGAATACAACACTCTAGCTTAGTGTGTATCATTGCCTGTACTCTATATATCGAGCCCCTCATGGATGAATACAACACTGCTTCCTCCCTCTGCAATGATGTTGTATTTTTCTGTCTGTTTAATTTCGTCGCCTCATGATGTTATTTGTAACAGGGACATTTGCAGCGGATGACTCAACAACAACTCCGGGCAGCAACGCTTCACAAGCTGTAGAGAACTCAGCTGCCGATGGTCCTCTTGCAAATCCACAACCGTCACAAGGTATTGTTGATGTTGAGGCGACAGTAGACCAAGCTGTTGTTAGTAGGGGGTCTAATAAGAGAAAGCTTACATCTGATGTGTGGGAAGATTTCACAAAACAATTAATTAATGGGAAGAACAGAGCTATATGTAATTGGTGTCATCATGATTTTGCTGGAGAATCAAACTCCGGTACAACGCACTTACGGAACCACCGCAGCACATGTCCTGCTAGGCATGCACCAATGGGCCCTAAACAACAGAAATTGAAGTTGTCGAAAGATATTGATGGAAGTGTAAGTTTAGAGAATACTAATTTCAATCAAGAAGTGGCTAGAAAAGAGCTTGCATTGATGATATGTGTGCATGAGTACCCTTTGTCAATTGTTGATCACTCCCGCTTTCGTAAGTTCTGCAATTGTTTGCAACCATTGTTCAAGGTGGTGTCGAGAAATACTATTAGGCAGGATATTATTAATATGCATCAAGTTGAAAGAGATAGCATGGTGAAGTTCTTTGCAAATTTTCAAAACCGTGTTGCCATAACGACGGACTTGTGGACAGCTAACCATCAAAAGAAAGGGTATATGGCTACTGCGCATTACATTGATGGTTCATGGAATCTAAAGAGCTTTCTTTTGAGGTAAAATCAAATAATGTTTAGTTATTTTCATTTCCTGATGAAATTTATTTATTCATGGCTGATCCATTTGTATATTTTTTGTCGTAGGTTCATCTATGTCCCATGTCCACATAACGCTGAAGTGATATGCGAAGCTCTACATGCATGTATTGTTGAGTGACACCTTGAGAAGAAGATATCCACAGTGACGTTGGATAATTGCACATCAAATGATAAAGCCATGCAAATTCTGCCAGATAAGTTGGATACTAAATCTCTTATGTTGGAGGTTAAATATTTGCATATGCGTTGTGCAGCACATATATTAAATCTGATTGTAAAAGATGGTTTGGATGTCATGGAGTTTGGGATTGAGAGGGTACGTGATAGTGTTGCATTTTGGTCGGCTACACCTAAAAGGCATGAGAAATTTGAAAAAATGGCACGTCTGATGAACACGGAATACACATCTAGGCTATCTCTTGATTGCAAAACTAGATGGAATTCAACCTACCTTATGCTAACTTGTGCATTGCAATACAGAGATGTTTTTGCAAGACTTAGTATACGTGAAAAAAAGTTTAATTGTCCAACTAATGAAGATTGGGAGTTTGCAACAGAGGTTTGTGAGAGGCTGAAAGTATTCTTTGATGTAACAATATGTTACAGCAAACATCTTTTTCCCTAAAATCTGTGGTATTCGCAATACGTAAATGGCATTCTAGTGACAATCAACTTATAAGAGCTATGTCTGATGAAATGAAGGATAAATTTGAGAAGTATTAGACAGATGTTCATGGTCTCATGGCTGTTGCAACCGTCCTTGATCCACGGTTTAAGCTTCACATACTGCAGGTACGGAGTTTTCATTTGTTGATATTTTTTCATGCATGTTCTTACTTCTTAGTTTCTTATGTTAGTATGTTATAATGTTACAGGCTTTATTTCAGAACTTATATGGATATGAGCATGCGGTCAAAGAAGTTGCAAAGATAAGGCAACTAATGTTATCTTTATTGGATGAATACCAACAACCCTCCGATGTTGCGATGCCAAATATTGAAATTACTTCTACTGGTGGTGGTGGTGTGGATGAAGTTTATGAGATATTTGATGAATATATGAATTCAAAGCCTGCTGCCTCCGCTTCCCAAGTGCGCACAGAGTTGGACTTGTACTTGGAAGAGGACCCACTTCCTCGAACACAAGAGCTAGACATCATTGGTTGGTGGAAGTTTGGAGGTATTAAGTACCCTACTTTGCAAATGATTTCTCATGATATATTACCTATTCCCGTCACTTCAGTAGCATCGGAGTGTGTCTTTAGTGCTAGCGGGAGATTAATTAGTGCACATCGTAGTCGACTTGCACCAAAAATAGCAGAAGCTCTTATGTGTATGCAATCATGGTCTCGAGCGAACATGTTAGGTAATTCATTTCTACATTCCCTCTATGTTCTCTGACTACAATAAGATATGAAATCTAAGTTCTTTATATTTTTTAAATGTTATTAGGTGAGATTCATGGTGATCTCCTTGCTGTCCAGAATGTTCTTGAAGATGAACAAGAAGAAATGGTACTGTCCAAAAATCTCTTATTTACTTTCTTTAAATATTTATTCTTTTGATGTGTCACTTTGCTAAGCTTTGGTGCTTTTTCAATTGTAGGATTCCAATGAATCCATTGTCACTGAAGAATGACTGAATGAGGCTACAATAATCCAAGATTCAACTCAACCTTTCTACTATCTTTAGCTATATAGCTTTAACGCATTAGATGTTGTGTTGGGATCTTGTAATAAAAAGCACTGTCTATATATGTTCCGTGAGATTGAAATGAGACACCTATTGTATGGTGTGATTGTGTGAGATTTAACATATTATAAGTACTATGTGATTGATATATTGTTCCTTTGATATTCCTATGAACTGTCAACATAATTATGGCTGCCATGCTACTGAAATATTGTCGAAATGCTGCCAAAATATTCAAGTTAGCTTATTATTGATGAAATGCACGTGAAATATTGCTAAAATGGTACTCAAATTTTATGGGCATGGATACCCATGGATATCCGGGTATCCACCGGATTTGGATTTGGGGCGATATCCATGCCCATGGATACTTTCGTGGGCGGGGCAGAGCGAGGATGATGGATTTGGGCATGGATCTGGTTTTCCTATATCCGTCCAAACCCACTCCATTGCCATTGAGCCTCTGTATTAGGAGATTTTCAAACCAAACAAATTCTTGCTAGATCAAAAGTTATGGGCAAGCAAAGTTGGAACTTTTTAACAGATTCTAGTTAGTGCCATTTTTAGATTCTCACAAATCAATTTATTTTTTAACACCACCACCACCATGGTGTGTCTTTGATCACATGAAGCAAGTCCACCAAATTTCATTCAAAATTTTCAAACTTCATTTCATGCGTCCATTTTTACAAACACTTGGTGAGCAAAATCAAACCAAATCCAAATGCACTATTTGAAATAGTGTTTGGCCCAATTTTTGAAACCACTTGCTCAAGCCTTGTCCCCTGGTCCCTTCTCATACCAAGCCACGGCATTGAAACCCTAGAGGATGGCTAGACATGGCAATGCCATGCCATGCCGGCCATGTCTCACATATGCCATGCCATCTCTCACTTCTCTCCACTCCAACCCTGGCCACCTTGTCTCCCAACATCACAGTGCACTACTGGACCAGCCTAGCCTAGCCCTTGTCGGAGAAACACGCCACAACAGCGGGAACAGATCGCGCCCACGACGCCCAGAGCATGCCGATGCTGGCATGGGCGCCGCCCACGGACACTCCCAGGGCACGCGTCGCCCCGACGCTGCAGACCTCCCCCGGACCCCATTTTTCGCTTGGAACTTCCCCACGAAAAAAGGAACACCGCAGACACCTTCTTTTCCCTGACCCGCGCCCGCCGTCGCCGGAGACGAAACAAAATCCGGCCACGGACGCGCAGCACACCTCGACCGCCCGACCAATTTAGGCACCGCCCAGCCGCGTCGTTGACGCCAGGAGGACCGCCTGGACACGCTGAACAGCGCCACGCCTGCGCCTACCCCTCTAGCTCACTGTAACCCTCGCGCCATTGTCGACCTCGCCGCAGCCCACAGTCACCCTCCGCCACTATAAATAGCGAGCTCCCCTCGCTCAACTCACCACACCAGCTCACTCCCCTCTTCTCCCTCGTTCTCCTCGCCCACTTCCCCCTCTCCAATTTCCATCGGAGTTCGCCAATTGCTAGCCGGAGTCCGCGACGGTGCTGAGAAGGTCACCGTCGATTGGAGCCTCCCCAGGAAGCGCCGCTGGTACCAGGCGACTCGCCGTCGTCGACAACTTCACCACGCACACTGCCAACCCTCGCCGCGCCTCCGGTGAGCCTCCCACCCCCTAGCCTCGCCGCTCCAGTGACATCTTCTCGCCGGAGATGGCGACGAGCCTCAGCCGCTCGATCGCGTTCTAATCCGACGGCCATCTTTAAAACGTACCGATTCGCTGGGTAAGTGAGGATGACGGGTGGAGCCCACTGATCACGCGTGAAGCACACGTCCGCTGGGAACCCCAAGAGGAAGGTGTGATGCGTACAACAACAAGTTTTCCCTCAGTAAGAAACCAAGGTTATCGAACCAGTAGGAGATGAAGGCCACGTGAAGGTTGTTGGTGAAGGAGTGTAGTGCGCAACACCAGGATTACGGCGCCAACGTGGAACCTGCACAACACGATCAAAATACTTTGCCCCAACTTAACAGTGAGGTTGTCAATCTCACCGGCTTGCTGTAAACAAAGGATTAAACGTATGGTGTGAAGAATGATGTTTGCTTGCAAAGAACAACAGAGAACAATGATTGCAGTAGATTGTATTTCAGATGTAAAAGAATGGACCGGGGTCCACAGTTCACTAGTGGTGTCTCTCCAATAAGATTAATAGCATGTTGGGTGAACAAATTACAGTTGGGCAATTGACAAATAGAGAGGCATAACAATGCACATACATATCATGATGACTACTATGAGATTTACTTAGGGCATTACGACAAATAACATAGACCGCTATCCAGCGTGCATCTATGCCTAAAAGTCCACCTTCGGGTTAGCATCCGCACCCCTTCCAGTATTAAGTTGCAAACAACAGACAATTGCATTAAGTACTGTGTGTAATGTAAATAATACAAATATCCTTAGACAAAGCATTGATGTTTTATCCCTAGTGGTAACAGCACATCCACAACCTTAGGGGTTGCTGTCACTCCCCAAGATTCAATGGAGACATGAACCCACTATCGAGCATAAATACTCCCTCTTGGAGTTACAAGTATCAACTTGGCCAGAGCCTCTACTAGCAACGGAGAGCATGCAAGATCATAAACAACACATATATGATAGATCGATAATCAACTTGACATAGTATTCCATATTCATCGGATCCCAACAAACACAACATGTAGCATTACAAATAGATGATCTTGATCATGATAGGCAGCTCACAAGATCTAAACATGATAGCACAAGAGGAGAAGACAACCATCTAGCTACTGCTATGGACCCATAGTCCAAGGATGAACTACTCACACATCAGTCCGGAGGCGGGCATGGTGATGTAGAGCCCTCCGTGATGATTCCCCTCTGGTAGGGTGCCGGAGGCGATCTTCGAACCCCGAGATGGGGTTGACGGCGGCGGCGTCTAACTTTTCTCGTATCGTGGCTCTCGGTACTAGGGTTTTCTCGACGGAAGGATTATATCGGCGAAGGGGCAGAGTCGGGGGACGTCCGAGGGGCCCACCCCATATGGCGGAGCGGCCAGGGGTGGGGTGGTGTTGCCGCCTCGTGGCCCCTCTTCGTCTCCTCTTCGGTGTTCGGAAGACTCGTGGAAAATAAGACCGTGGGCTTTTGTTTCGTCCAATTCCGAGAATATTTCTGTGTAGGATTTCTGAAACCAAAAACAGCAGAAAACAGGAACTGGCGCTTCGGCATCTTGTTAATAGGTTAGTGACGGAAAATGCATAAAAATGATATAAAGTGTATATAAAACATGTGAGTATTGTTGTCGTTACCTAATCGACGGTACCTCGGAGGAGGGATCCTCACGAGGGGAAGAAGAAGTAGGGCCCATAGGGCGGAGTGCTCACGGGACGGTGGTACGCGATTTACCCAGCTTCGGAACACCTGCACGATGACAGGGCCTACTGCTGCTTGTCTGGAATTATCTGGGCGCTTTCGCGTTGTTACAATGAGTTGTGGTTGTTGTCTCGCTTCTAGCTCGAGATCTCCCTAAAGGCTCCCAGGATCCGGCTTATATAGGCGCCCGGATCTAGGGTTTCTATGGAGAGTCCTACCCGGAATACAAGTTGCCTAACTACGGTACAATGTCTTGCCGTGTACGTCAAGGATCCACCTATTCCTAACTTGTCGTCATGGATCCGGCTTCCTTCATGGGCCTTCACGGACCTGACTCCTGGCATAGACCTCTTCGGATCCGGGTACCTCTGTAGGGCGGTTCGGATCCGGGTACCTCGTAGGGCGGTTCGGATCCGGCTACCTTCGTAGGGCGGTTCGGATCCGGCTACCTTCGTAGGGCGGTTCGGATCCGGCTACCTCATAGGTCGGTTGGGATCCGACTCCTTGTTCCTGGGTTGGACATCTTCCATCTTGATCTGGGCTGCCCGGTGGGCCATATGCCATCACCACCATCTGTGGGCCACCCGGGCTTGCCGGAATCGGACCATGTCGATGGTATACCTATGAAGTATATCCACAATAATTGTCATAAAACTAGCATGGAACATAAGAAATTATAGATACGTTTGAGACGTATCACCCACCTGTCAGGCAGCCCACGCGTGCTGGACGCGTGGTGGGCTGGATTCCTCGCGTTTGAATAGATTCGGCCCAGTTAGTTTCCCGCGCGAGCCCACGAATTCAAATTCGGAATTTAGTTTTAATTCAAATTTGCTTACATATGCTTTGTTCAAACTTGAATAGAATCAGATTGGCTCAACCCAATTTGATGAATTTCATATGGTTGGAAAGCTAGGGAAAAGATATATCCAACCCCACTGGTCTCATCATGAGTATCTTGGTAGAATTAATGTGACAAAAATAACAAGGAAGGGACTTTTCAAATTTCAATCCTTATTTAAAATTCAACCAAAAATGCTTTTGAGTTGTTTCCAACTCTCATAAATCACATTTCACATACTCTTCATGTTTATGTAAAAATATCACATGGTTACTTTGTATGATCATGGGCTAGAATATAAAATGGCTCTATGGCTATTTCTAGTCAATTGATATTGTCCAAAACTATGTGTTAAATCTTATGAGAGGTTTATCTCATTTAAATCTTGTCTTAAGTAACTCAACATGAGGTAGTGACCATGGTCTACCAATTCTCATATTGAATTACTTAATGATATTAAATTATAGTTATGGTAGTGTTAAAATGCATGAGGTACTCCACCTCATTTAAATCATTTTTCCCAAATGATGATTATGAATGGTTGACCTTGGTCAACTTGGTTTCATCTATTATTTATTTGGGGAACTTAAATCTTAAACAAGATTCAATGAGAGGAAATTATTTTTCTTAAAAGAAGAAACAAATGCAACCAACATGTTACTTGTATTGTGATGATGATAGAGTAGCTTGTGTGAACCTTGTGTGTGCTTAGACTAGATCTTAAGCTTGTTTGGTGATTGTTATCTCGTATCCGTTTTTAGACTCTAGTACCGAGGAGTACCAGGAGGAGGAGGTCTACTTCCAGAAAGAGGAAGACCACTTTGATCAGTACACCAACCAAGGCAAGCTAATATTCTTGCAAGTGCAAAGCTCTCTTGAGCAAGGCACCATTTCCTTTACTTTATGTGCAATGATCCCATCCCAAGTTTTACCCTTCAAGCTTTTACTTTGTTTATCAAAGCTTACTTTTATAGTTAACTTTGGTCTACGTATAGAGTAGAGCAAGAGTATCAAACTTAGCCTAAAAGCTTATGAGTTAAGTAGCACCCCTCATGACTAGTTGCTAGTGCTAACAAATAAAATTGACTACTCTAGATGGGAACTTGTGAAGTGAAATGACTTTGAAAACCTTGGAATGATGAGTCATTCTATTGAAAGATTTTGAACGTGAATGTGACTTGAATGACTTGGTGAATTTGATAAAAATTGATGGTTGTTTGGATGCGATACCTTTCCAATTTTTGAGTACCCCCACAATACCTGATTATTGGTAGGGCTTAACTGGAAGTTTATGCATCTTAGTATGGGTTCCCTCTGAACAAGCATCATAGGGGTTATGCCGAGGCTGCCTCCGTTGAAAGTGAAATGATGTGAAATGAGGTGAATGTACGGCCCAAGCCTTGTGCAGTTCCCAAGCTGACGGTTTGTCTTCACTGGGAGACCAAGATCATGGGGAGATGTACCTATACTAGGGTATATAAGTGAAAGGTTATGGTTGATGATCCGCGTACTGAGTTATGATGATTCAGGGTTATCCCTGACGGATGTAATCAAATGTTGTGGCACAAGTGTGCAACCTCTGCAGAGTGTAAAACCTATTCGAATAGTCGTGTCCACGGTTACGGACGATTGGAAAGACCATACTGTACCGTTGTCAGATGTTTTCTTGAAAAGGATTGGAGAATTGATTGGTGACTTGACTTGAATCACAACTGATTTGTGGGAATGACACTAATGTTCCCACTTGAGTTAGTTAGCATATGAAGAGTCTTTTTATCAAATACTTGTGAACTAAAATTGGATTTATGCAAATAAAACTAGAGCTTAGCACCCCATTACTAGAATTGATAGTACTTACACTAGTATTAGTTTGCGAGTACTTTAAAGTACTCACGGCTGTGTCCCTGGCTATTCAAATGGACAGACTATGAAGAAGAGCAGCAGTACCAAGATGACGGCCAACAAGACGTCTACGACAACTAGGAGTATCTTCTAACGTCAAGCGTTGGCCTGTGGATTTGATAGTCCACTACTTCTACGCTTCCGCTATGTAATGTGTTCGTTGATCATTAGATCAACTACTTGTATAATATTGGATCATGTGATCTATATTTGTAAGGCGACTATGGTTTGTAATGAATGATGACTTATGATATCAACTGTTATGTCTCGCAACAACACTCTTCCTGGGATTGCGATGTATGGCATAATAGGCATCTGGACTTAAAAATCCGGGTGTTGACATTAGCATCCTACAGCGACTGCACCCAAGGAAAGATGTCCCTGCTATATCCTTATACGCCGACGACGTCGTCCTCTTCTGCCACCCCACCGCTGGTGACCTTGAGGCGGTCAAGGAAATTTTACACCTCTTTGGTCGCGCCTCTGGCCTCAAGGTCAACTTCGCCAAGAGCTCTGCAAGCCTCCTTTGCTGCAACCAGGAGCTGGCCACGCCGCTGCTTGCTCACTTGGACTGCCCTGTCGTGGACTCCCAATCACCTACCTTGGCATCCCCTTGACGCTACATAGGCCCACCGTAGCGCAGCTCCCGCCCGTCATTGACAAAATCGTCGGGCGCTTGCCAACCTGGAAGGCATGGTCGCCTGGCAATGGTGAAATCAGTCCTCGCCATCCCCATTCACCAATTACTTGCATATGCTCCGCCCAAAAAAGCCCTTAAGATGGTCGAAAAAAATCAAACGAGGATTTCTCTGGGCTGGTCGAGCCGCGGCCAACGGAGGACACTGTCATGTAAACTGGAGCCGTGTCTGTCGCCCCATCTCCCTCGGCGGCCTGGGCATCCAGGACATTGAGCGAGCTGGCCTTGCGCTCAGGCTGCGCTGGCTGTGGCTATCCCGCACCGACGACAACCGGGCATGGAGTGGCCTCGACCTGCAGTTCTCCGCCCAAGAACAGGCGCTATTCTTTGCCTCGACCACCATGCGTATTGGGAACGGCCAGCGTGCGCTCTTGTGGGAGGACAGATGGATCGGAGGCAGGGGATCAAGGAATTGATGCTGCATCTATACCACTGCATCCCCAAGAGGCGTCGCAAAGCCAGAACGGTCGCAGACGGTATGCTCGACAATGCCTGGGCTAGGGACATCAAAAGGCTGCTTGGAATCCATGAGATCGGTCAGTAATTGACGCTATGGCACATGACCCAAGACACGACGCTCAGCGGCCAACCTGACCAGCTAATCTGGAAGTGGACGTCCTCCGGCACCTACTCAGCAAACTCATGCTACCTAGCCACCTTCCACGGATCGACGCCTTGTTGCTCTTGGAAATTGGTTTGGAAGACATGGGCGCCACCCAAAGTCAAATTCTTTGATTGGCTGGCAAACATGGATCGATGCTGGACGGCGGGTGACATGGCCTTCCTCACCACCAACACTGCCTCCTCTGCGACCAAGCGACGGAGTCGATGTGCCACCTCACACTGGAGTGCCCCTTCACCCGACAGGTGTGGCACGAGGTCCTAGCCTGGCTGCGGATGACTACCCGACCGCCGGACGGCGAGCCCAGCCTCTTTGACTGGTGGCACCGTGCAAAACAGGACACGCCGGCGCCTCTCCGCAAAGGGCTTGCATCTACCACCCTCTTGGTCCCATGGATGACATGGAAGCACAGAAACTCATGCGTCTTCGATGGAGCACAACCATCCATGCGCCTCATGTTGCAAAACATCAAGGATGAGCTTAGGTTATGGGCTAGGGCAGGGGCTCAGGGCTTACGGGTAGTGTTGCCATCCACCTGGGATGTGCACTGATGTCTTTTGATCTTGTATTCTGCCTCCTAGGAGGATGTAAACAACTATCTATCTTTTCAATGCAATGAAACGCAAAGGTCTTTTGCGTTTTCTCGAAAAAGTTTGGTCGCAAACGATGTATTCAGTTCTTCTGTTTACGATGAGAGATCTCATTGTCTGCTCAGTAGCTGTGCTGACAAGCTGCGCCAGTTACGTTTCCTTGATCATTACTGGAACTCACTTGCTCGGTACTATCTAGATAGGGTATATGCACGTGGCTAATGATTGTTCAGGTTAAACTGCAATCTCCTAGATGAACAAACAGAGAATTCCATAATATTCAACATGACACTCGTAGCCTCTAGGCATGCTTACTGTCATGTTTTTTTATTCTCCTAATTCAGAAAAAATTACCATAGTTCTATGCTCTTGTAGCTGCTAGATGGTAGATAATTCAGTCTGCACTCTACCAAAAACGACCAGTAGCTCAGAGGTTTAATTAGTCTCTCATTCCAGTAGCTCAGCCTCTCATTGTTTCTTATTTCTTCAGTTTATCTTGGCCTCAATCTTATTTGCTCACTCGGGCTCTCTCTTCTTGTATTAGCTTAGTTTGTTTTGCTCAGTCTATTTGTTCATTAACTCTTTTGGTCAGTTTCATTTCATTGATCTCTTAGTTCTTTCTTAAGTTTCATTTGCTCTCTGCCTCTTTATCAGTTTCTCTTTATTTTCTCAACCGTCTCTTATTTCTCAGTATATGTCTCTTATTAGCTCAGTTTATTTCTTCATTAACTCAGTTTATTTCTTCATTAACTCAGTTTCTCAAGTGCTTCAGTCAGTATTCTCCTTTTCTATTTCTTTGTTCCATCAGTTTTTTCATTTCTCTTAGTTTTGTTTTCAGTTTATCTTGTCATATTATAATTCTTCATTCCTAATCTTTATTCTTCATTCTATTTCAGAGTTTCATTGTTCTGGTCCTTATTTTAGAGTTTCACCTTTTCATCGTTACTTGGATCATTTACTTCCTTGACTTTACATCATTGTTTCATTCCTTATTTCAGAGTTTCATCTTGTCATTTCTCTCAGTTTCTTCTGTCTTTTGCTCTCTGCCTCTTCCGGTCTTTCTTCAGTATTTCGTTTTCTGCCAGTCTTTTCTTTTGGTTTTTTTTCACTCTTTATTCAGTTTAATGTGTCTCTTTCTTCTTCAGTTTAATGTGTCTCTTTCTTCAGTACGAATCAGTTTTGTGCTAGTCTCTGATGGTCTAGCTGATTCTGGCCTCTGCTCCGAAGTCACACTTCTCCTCTTGGATCATTTATCACTGATTTGATGTGCTATAGTTGATTCGCCATCTGCATCTCCGGGTCAGTAGGTACATGAGGTTGTTGCTGCTATGTTTGGCTGGTGATGGTACCCCACGATTAATATTTATTCTTTCTGTTTATGTGTGATTTGCAGCACTACAAACATGCACCCGGACATCAGGAAGATTTTTGGCTGAGCTGTGGCTGGCACAGGTCCTGACCGGAATCTTCCTTAGGGCCACCGACGAAAGCTAATCTGAAGTGGTTTTGCTGCTTTTGAACTGTTTACCATGCATGGGTAACTCCATTTTGTTCATTTGTGGTGCTTTTTAAAATGCAAAACTTGATCCACTGTTTTTACTGGAGAAATTAGTTTTAGTCGAATGAGAACTAATCCAGGGTTTTCTCTGTTTCTCCATTTACTAAATATCTAAGTTTGCATTCTTTTTGGAAACCCTGTATTCACCCTTTACTCATTGAATTCCTCAGTTTGTAGTTTTCAATTTAGTCGTTTTCATTGCGATAGAAAATAAGGCAGGTATGGGCCTAGTCGCGAGGGGCATGTGCGGATGCATGAACTGACTTTGTTTTTGTCTGTAGTTGGTGGACTGTTTGCTTTTAAAGAGGGTTTTGGTTGATCATTCTTAGATGTAGCATTTTCTTAACAGAATGTTGTCAAAGCTCATGTAGATTCACCTTTCTAGTGAGTTCCAAGGAGTAGTTTAACTGCTTTTGTGTTACAGAGGAAGTAAAACTTGAACAACGGTGCATCAAAGTTTAAGTGTTTTTGTTGTCAAAGATCATTTCTGCAGCTAAGTATTATCAGTATTTTGAGCTAAGAGTTTCTTACTCTTCTTCCAGTCATCAATCCTCCACGATAAGCAAGGTACAGATGGAGGATCTACTGTAGCGGGTAAGTCAGATTAGTCATCTATGTTTACTCATCAGTGATAAGATTCCTAGCTAGGGGCTTTTCCTTCTCTTAAGCATGAGGGGTTTTTGTATTGTTTCATAATGCAATTGATTATTTCTATGGAGATGAAGACAATTAATAGGGGGCGACATTTCTAGAACAAGAATGATGTAGATACTGGTACTGGAAAGGAGAAGGTGTGTCGGGGTGAAGAACCTGAGCAGAGAGTGGATGAGATCCAGTAGTTTGCCCATGTGGATCTTCCTTCTTCAGTTTGCTGCAGGTTCTCTCATTCCCCTCCATCGTGGATCTCTCTCTTTTTCTTCATGTGGATCTCTCTCTCTCTCTCCGATTTTTGATGATCCTTGTCTCGTTTCTGGCGTGGTGGCCGTCACTCGTGAGGCAGCATGTGCTTTGCGTGGGGAGGAAGAAGGGAAATGCTGACGATGTGGTAGTTGGCAGAGTTACCAAGGAATAGGAGGCCCGCCCTTTTGCTGTTCGTGTGTAAGGCCAAAAAAACATCCAGATGTAGCAATATTAGGCTTTACCTTTTTATTCCAGGTCATTAGCAGAGTCGTGAATTAAATGGAGTCGGGTGTTTAATTGATTGAAAAAACTAGAGAAGAAAACCAGACTGAATTGAAATGAACATATTGATTTTTTTTCTACCGCCAAACTGATTTCAATGAGGATCGAAGCGGTGGTGGGAAATGATGAAATGAGTATTAGGTAAGTCAAAATCTGACTTATGCTGAATTGGGTTTTCAGCTAGCTGATATTTAGACACTGAGCCATGCGAGACAAAATCTGACTTATGTTCCTTTTTCATCCTAGCCATGATTCTTTGTCTCGCATGGTGCCCCAAGCCGCAAAGCTGGCGGCCTGGTGCGCCCAAGCTACTACCGCACCAAGCCGTGTGCTAACTACTAGGGTGTCAAGGTGGGATCCCAGTGGGATGTCATTTTGTACTATGTAGTTCAAATTTTGGTGTCAAAATTTGTACTAGAAAAGTCAAATTATACTACAAGTGGGATAAAAGTGGGATCCCACTTGACACCCTTACTAACTACATAAGCGCTCTGCCACCGCGTAATTAATCAATAAATTTTTGCATCAATCAAGATTAATAAACTCTCCAGAAAATATGAATTACCAAGATAATAGTTTACGTCACAATAACATCTCTTTTTATAATCATAGAAAACTTTATTGATATTCATTGCTCGGTACAATATCATCAGAAAATCTCAAAAGATAGGTTCTACCCCCTAATTACATGATCGAAAGCACCGCAATTATTCCAGCCTGGTTATTTCTAAACAAAATATAGAATCCTACTGGGCTGGAGGGAAGTAATCGAGCCTGCGTGTGTTGGTCCAGGCCTGGTAAAATGCATCCGCTCTGTACATGCCCTCTTTGCCGTCACCGTTCAACGCGTCAAGTCGGAACTTATATCTCATGCCTGCCACTATTTGTTGCATGCCGCTGACAACCCTCTCGAGCTGGAGCCATCATTCGCTTGCTTTGCATGCTCAGCCACCGCCCACCTCGCAGTTTCCTGGACTTCAGGGTCGTTGAGGTCTGGAATTTGTTCCCAAGCATTAAGAAGTTTTCCTTCAATGGTTGGTGCTGCAATGATGCAAATGAGAACGGCAATAGTGAGGAAGAGAATATTGTGTGTCTCATGGCTGATGGGGGTTTGCGAAATTGCTAGGAGCTTTGCAAGTTTGAAGGCAATGAATTGTGGTTTGCTATGGCGAATGTGGTACAAATGACAAAGGAAACGGGGACATTTATATAGACATCGGGCACGTAATTAATTTGGATACGTATCCGCCTCATACGATTCGGTATCAACTGAAATTGGGACATTTATTTGGATAAACAGAATTAGGCATGAATTGATTAGGATGCATATTCAGTACCAATTAAAATCGGGTTGTTTATTTGGAACAACAGAATCAGGGAGGAAATGATTTAGATGCATATTACTATTCACCTGTATGGAGTACTATATTTGAGTAAGTTTATTATAGTACCAATTAAATATACGCGTTAATTAAGTAGATGCTGTGTATCTGCACCCATAATGACAATTTGGCGAAAAACGATGGCACCAAAATGATATCTTTCCATAACTACGAACCGTTTCCTTAAATCTGTATCTATCTCTACTACTTATAAAAAGACTAAAATGGTTCTTTATTCTGCCATCCACAATAAGTTTGGTAGTTCTTGGTCGTCCCACCTACCTACGTCAAACTTTGGTCGTCCTCGTCATACTCCCGTCCCGCTTTAGCATGGGCCGCGCCCATCTCTACCTGGGCCGCTTCAGACCCCACTCCTCCCCACGTTCCTCTCATTCGCACCAACCAGAGCCGCCACTGCCTAGGGTTCGCCCAGCCACCGTCCTTCCACGCCGCCTCCCGATGCCGCCCTCGATGGCGCTGACACCAATCCCATGCCGCTCGACCGCGCACTGGTACTCTAGGAGGAGATATGGGTAGTAGAGATTGGAGAGATGGATGGGGATGCGAGGAAGTCGGCCACAGGGACTGGGAGTAGGTCAGCCACATGGTCTGGGAGGAGCTAAGTCGCAGGACATGAGGAGCTCGGTCATGGAAAGGAGGGGAGCAGAAACCCGCCTCATCGCCACCGTCTGCGACCACCATGCACACCTCTTTTGGGGCCACTGCAGTCAAGCTCTGATCTCTCTCTACCCAACTACGTCCCCAGCTTCACTCTGCCAGGTGAGAAACAATAGCACTTACATCTCCAGGTCAGTCCAAACCCTAGCTCCTCCAATACACAACAATAACACCAAAGACACCTGTTATGTTCATGTTCATCAGGCCTGGTGCTTACACAGAAATAAATCTCTACTACTTATAAAAAGACTAAAATGGTTCTTTATTCTGCCATCCACAATAAGTTTCGTAGTTCTTGGTCGTCCCACCTACCTACGTCAAACTTTGGTCGTCCTCGTCATACTCCCGTCCTGCTTTAGCATGGGCCGCGCCCATCTCTACCTAGGCCGCTTCAGACCCCACTCCTCCCCACGTTCCTCTCATTCGCACCAACCAGAGCCGCCACTGCCTAGGGTTCGCCCAGCCACCGTATCCTTCCACGCCGCCTCCCGATGCCGCCCTCGATGGCGCTGACACCAATCCCATGCCGCTCGACCGCGCACTGGTACTCTAGGAGGAGATATGGGTAGTAGAGATTGGAGAGATGGATGGGGATGCGAGGAGGTCGGCCACAGGGACTGGGAGTAGGTCAGCCACATGGTCTGGGAGGAGCTAAGTCGCAGGACATGAGGAGCTCGGTCATGGAAAGGAGGGGAGCAGAAACCCGCCTCATCGCCACCGTCTGCGACCACCATGCACACCTCTTTTGGGGCCACTGCAGTCAAGCTCTGATCTCTCTCTACCCAACTACGTCCCCAGCTTCACTCTGCCAGGTGAGAAACAATAGCACTTACATCTCCAGGTCAGTCCAAACCCTAGCTCCTCCAATACACAACAATAACACCAAAGACACCTGTTATGTTCATGTTCATCAGGCCTGGTGCTTACACAGAAATAAAATCGTTCCCAAAAACGATGCTGGTGAATTTAACAGCTTCTTAGGTTGCAATGCGGTTTGTAGTTCCTTGAAGGCCATCATGTACAGAAGCCACACTTTGTCCCTAGCTTTAGGGTTAACTTCGCGAGAGTCCGCGGAAAGTATTTTGTGTCCTGATAGCAAACACATATTGTTGTCCCTAGCTTTATAGTTAACAATGTTGAGTTCAGATTCCTTGCTCCCATAAATATGCATGTCACAAGGTAGGTTAGAACGCCTCCATCATGCCATTTATCTTACAGGGTATTGTACCTAATATAGATATTTAGTTACCAGACTCTGAATCATAAATAAATTGAGAATTCGAAATATGGTTGTACATCATCAATAAATTGTCAATGTCTGAAATCGAAATGCCCATATAGTGATGTTTTGTTCAGATTTGTTGAATGAAATATTGAGGATACAGAGGATTGTTTCATATCTGAAATAGGCCAGTTAATATCTCATTTTACAGTGAAAATGCATATCATATCTATATACCACTGAGGTGTAGTTGGTGCCTAGCAAGGCGGTGATATCCAAACTGAATAAAGTGCTGACCATGAAGAACTTCTTGGAGAGCGAGCAACGCACATCCTGAGTTGGAAAAAATAAAGGTAATTGTGGGTTCCAATTTGTTCCATTGCTGCAACATACTATCTATATTACCCAGTCCATTTGTTCAAAATAGGTTGAGCATTCCTATTTGTTGCATATCTCTCTCCTATTTTCTCCGTACCGTACCTCTCATCCACTCTGTTTCACTCTCAGCCGTCAGCGTCGATGACGTGGAGCGGGTGCGCACGAGGATCTCGATGTCACCGGCGTTTCCTTGGTTCCATGGCGACCGGTGGCCAGGTGTAGACTGGGAATCCTCCTCTACAGGATCTTCCCGAGCCCCTTAACCAGGACATTTTCAAAGTAATAATCGGTAGATCGGAACCGGCCGCATTCGTTTCCTTGTCCCATGCTGATTTGAATGCTAGGTATTTTCTTCTTCATAAGAGTTTCCGATTTAAAATTTTCTGTTCTTGTGTTGGGAGAAAAACCACCGCCACATCCTATGGCTCTTCCATCGATTCTTATCATGTGCCCTCTTTCTCCGCAGGAACTCTCGTAGCTGTGCCAGGCTTTGTATCCTCCGCGATCTGCAGCAACGGCACCGAAGCATGAGCATAGCAACCTCGCTAATCAATCCAGCAGCCTGCATGCGCATGATATTCTCTGCCCAGTTCCAATCATACTCCCTCACTTGAAACTTCTTTATTTCTTGGCATTGGTCAGTGTAGTTATTTATTCATGGATTGGTCACCTTCCAATTATTTGCTTCTAAGTATTTGTGCGTTTTGTGCTCTATTCAGATGCGTGAAGTGAGGCTTGGTCTGAATGTGCGAGGACGTCAGACGGTCCATGCATTACCACCATTTGTTTGATGATCCCCACTAAATGCAAATGTAGTAGCATTCCTCTTTTCAAGTAGTAGATATAATACTATGGTTATTATGTAGCCCACCGAACATTTCTCTTCTAATATGGTGAAACTGAAATCATTTCTTGGTAGCACTGTAATCTCTGTGTGAGCCAAAGTTCTACTACATTGTCCATAAAAGGATATGACAAGTTTGTCTAAATTTAGATGTATCTAGACACACTTTTTTGGTGTATACATACATCCGAATTTAGATAAATCTTTAACATCCTTTTATCAACGTAGGGAGTGTGAAAGATTCAGTTATTTGTTCTGGGTATTGCACTCGGACATGAGTATGTATGTCAGAAAGTCAGAGTGGAAGTAATTGATGTATCTGTTATGGATTTTGTTTATTCTTCATTGACTTCCTAAAGCTGATTTGATATGTTTATTTTAGGCTGCGTACAATGACCCAATGTGGTCCGACCCCTTCCCGGACCGCGCGCAAAGCGGGAGCTTCATGCACCGGGCTGCCCTTTTTTTCAGATTTAGTGTTTTTGAGGAGAACCAAAAGTAGCCTTTCCCACTGCCAGAATTTACCCCTTTTAAAATAAAACGCTATTACCATCACTAATTCATGAAGGATTTTGTGCAAGTGAAGTGGCAGGGCAGGTAACTACCTCCTGATTAATCATTTGTGATCTGAATTGTTGATTGATCTATATTATTCTTTGAAATATGTCAAACTTCAACTTAATTCCTGATATCTCCAGAATCTTGCAGGGTGCTACATCAGAAGCTTGCAACTGATATCTTTTCATACATCTCTACGTCCATAAATTGTTTGCTATGAATTATGTTAATCTGGGCGGTTCTCTTGCAACTTGATCTGAGAGAGGGAAATAAACATTGAAAACTATTATCTTACTTTGTACCAAAGTACAAGATCAGGTACTTTCTCAAATTTTTATTGTCCTTGTATGTCTTAGTTTTCATCTCACAGAAACATGTCTGTTGAATGTGCGGCCATATGCGGTACATTATTATTGCTTCTATCATCCTAGAGATTTAAGGACAATCTTCGTAGCTAAAATCACAATGGGGGAAGTCGGTAATACATGTGCTCAGCTGCATTAAATCCTAACATGCAAATTTAAGAAGGACCGCTGGAATGCAAGTGATACAAAACCAATTCCTAAAATTTCTTAACAAGATTTACTCTTCGGTAATCATGTATGAACAGCAGGTCATTTGCGAGAGCGCAAAACAGTTAAAGCTTTTGTTATTAGGCAATGATGTATTCTGCATTGAGTATCTTCAGCCTTTACACAGTTCATACACTAAGCTATACAGTTTTATCATTGCCAGTTTTTATGGTGTGAAGTGAATCCATATCGTTAGAATTGTCTTCAGCAGGTATACACTTTTCCAGATTGTTTCTACCACAGCTAGGGAATGTAGCACATCTCTCATGAACAAACAGTACCACTCTCTTCACACAAATTTATTACTCCTCATGAAACAGGACATCTCTCTTCTTAAAGGGCTATTTTGTTTTTCCCGTGATGGTAGCAGTGAGTCAGTCCTCAACTCCAGTGACTCCTACCTGTCCCAACAATTAGGCTGGGTCTCGAAGATAAATTTGATATGGGATCAATGTATCTCTTCCTAGGATTGATGTATTACGATTGGGTTGATGATTTTTTTTCTAAGATTTGTCTGTATGATTTTTCACAAATTGGTTTGGATATTTCTGTCGAGCTAGGTTTCACACATTATGTGTGCGTGGTAAGTTATTTTGAAAGATTCGTTCAAAGTGTCGTTGGTTCAGTAATTTTGACTCACCAAGCAAGTTTTTAGTACTCCTTTCTACCAGGATTTTATATAGTGTGTCAGTTTCTTTTGGTTCTGGCTGATGTCAGCATGTGGTGTATAAACCTCCGCATGAAAAATGAACAACATGTGCTAGGAAATATGAAAGAATATGAGATTCAGTGCATTGGTTGGAATTAGGAGTGTTGTAGTAATGTGTCTGTCTTTGTTCCAATGTTAGTTTGGCAGAAAAGTTACTGTGCTGGCATTTTGTGCTTCATGTACACTACATCAGAGTTTCATGTAACTGCTTCTAAATCTCGTTTTTGCGCTGGGTTTCCTTGCTAGCAACAGCTTAAGTGTATGAAATTGCAAGTTTGGTTTGAGCAAAACTCTGAATAATCAGAGGTGCATTGACTTCTATTAGGAAAAGAAGAGTATCTAAGAATGGGATGACCCATCCACGAAACCAAAAATTTGTATGTTGAGGGGAATTATTCATATAGATGATGATGCTCACTGCAATCTATTGTTTTACTGGTATTAATCTACATATCTGCAGAGTTAGTCGGAAGTTCCTTTAATCAGGTGAGTTTTTCAGAAAAAGAGGACATGTTGTGGGTTAGCCCTTCATTAGATGTATATTATCTTAAGTAGTAAATAAACCACAAATTTTTACATTTGCTTTTCTAAAAATAGGTACTTCCATCAATTTTAGATTTAGGCTCCTCTACACTACATGTTGTTGAAATATTGGGCCCACTTTTAGTGGCCCAAATTATATTTCAGTTTTTCCTATAAATCTCAAAGCCCACATAGTGGCAGCCTTGTGAGTTTGAGCCCAAGTTGGTGGCAGCTCACTAGGGAGTGGCAAGAGGTGGGAAGTTTAGTCCCACATGAAAAGTTGGGAGGAAGTTAGACCACCTTATAAGGTGGGTTGTTCCACCACTAGTAAGTGAGTGAGAAAAGGAGTGCTACACGCGCGCGCTCCTCCTCCTCCTCGCTCGTCTCGACTCGACTCGACACGACACGTCACGTCACGCGCGCCGCGCTCGTGGTGAGTGGATTGAGCCGAGACTTTCCTTACTTTTGCAGCTCAGGAAAACGAACAGAGTTCTAGACGAACGCGTCGCAGTTAATCGGTTCGGGTCGCTCCCGGATCGTGGGCTATCTGTAACCGACTCGAAACGTTCGTGCGACGTGGACGTGGCCCACGTTGCCTAGGGTTTCCCGAGCCTATATAATCTTTTGCCCGGCTACCGCAGAAACATACTGAATACACGAGTTAGGGTTTCCACCTCTCTCTGCTTGAGCCGCCATCGTAGCCTACTCCATCCCGCGCGCCGACGTGCATCGGCGAACGGGAGAGCAGGTCTCCGGAACCACTCGTCCTTGCGATCCTGTACGGGAGAGGGCGAGTTGTTTGGGAAGCGCTCTGCGCGACTGCTCAAGCTCTTCATCACGGGTCGCCTTCCGTCCAAGTCGGGCGGTGCTGCCTACCGTCGTCTTCAACGCCGTCTACTTCGACCCGTCGTCCCTGTCGTCAACAACGTTGTCATCAACAACGTTACTGCTGCGACATCGTCTGCTACACCTCCACCGCTACCACCACCAGATCGGTACGTGCGACATATCTCGATCTGTTTAGCGATGGATGCTTTACCGTTTGCGCTGCTGCTACTCATGTTGATTAATGCATCTAGTATGTTTGAGTTTCACATGTTAGTAGTTGCTGCCATCATGTTTTATATTCTGGAATTAATCATGGAAATTGTGCCTAATTATCCAACAATCCAAAAACCTAATTGTAGGCAATTTCTGAGTTAACAATGGCTGGTTTTTCCGATGCACTGAGGCCGGATAAGTTTACCGGTGTGCACTTTAAGAGGTGGCAGTATAAGGCCATGCTCTGGATTACTCATCTGAAAGTGTTCGAAGTTACTGATGGTTTACCTGAAAGAACTATATCTGACCAAGATCAGAACAAGTTCAAGGAAAACAATACTCTCTTCGTCGGATGCGTTCTAAGTATTCTTGCTGATCGTCTGTGTGATGTGTACATGTACTTAACAGATGGTAAAGAGCTCTGGGATGCACTGAATGCTAAGTTCGGTGCAACCGATGCAGGCAGTGAACTGTTGTTATCACCAGAATTTGACCGGATCAGAGGTGGGCCGCGATTGGAGATGGGCTTGAAGAATAAATATAGAAGAAATACATGAATCGGCCTTCTATACCAAGTTGGGCTAAATTGCCCGTGTATCCGTAACATATTAGATCGCATCTTAGTTTAGAAGTTAGAGTTTTATCTGTGCACGGTTTGGTGCACGCCTGAATTAGAAAGTCCCCTGGACTATAAATATGTACTTAGGGTTTATGGAATAAACAACAACCAACGTTCACCGCAACCAATCTCGGCGCATCGCCAACTCCCCGTCTCGAGGGTTTCTTCCGGGTAAGCACCATGCTGCCTAGATCGCATCTTGCGATCTAGGCAGCGCACGTTTACTCGTCCCCCATGCGTTGCTCGTGCTGAAGCCTTTTTGATGGCGAGCAACGTAGTTATCATAGGTGTTTTTAGGGTTAGCATTGCTCTTCGTATCATATGCTATCGTCGTGCAACCCTTAGGCATCTAGCCGCCCTTACGCCTGTCACGGGTGTAAGGGCGGCACCCCGCTTGATCATCGTTTAGTAGATCCGATCCGTTACGATTGCTCCTTGTTCTTCAAGGATTAGTTTAATATCTGCAATAGTTAGGCCTTACAAAGGGTTGGAGGATCCAGCGGCGCGTAGGGTATCGTTTGCTAGTCCTAGACAGGACGTTCCGGGATCAACCTCGTGTTGGTTTTTAGGCCTTGTCTAGGACCGGCTCACGATCACCGTGCGTGGCCGCGAGGCCCAATCGTGAGTAGGATGATCCGATTATGCGGTGAAAACCCTAAATCGTCGTAGATCGCTTTAGCTTTATCTTGATCAAGCAGGACCACCATATATTCGTACACCTTGTATGAATCATGGGTGGATCGGCTCTTTGAGCCGATTCACAGGATACCTGAGAGCCGATCGAGGCTCGTATTTAACGTTTACGTGTATGCCATGCAGCAAACTAAGCGAGGCATCATCCACACCTTCCTGAGGTATAGGTCAGGTGGCACGCCCTTGCATCGGGACGTGTGCGCAGAAGGCTTTGCGGGCCGTCGCTCGGAGGGACCAGGGCCAGCCGCAGCCCGGGAGATTCCGGCTCTACGGTGTTGCCAGTCGCTGCCCGCCGGTGGGTTTCTGACCGCAACACATTCTGGCACGCCCGGTGGGACCAAATCGTGAGTTGGCTCAGAGCTGGAAAAGCAAGCATGGCTGGCCAAGTATGCCACCTCGGCGAATCTTCAGGGTTCAACGCCTTCAGCCATCACCGCGGATGAGATTTGTACAATTCTGAAAGACCAGTCGGCATGATGCCGAAAAGGAGGACAATCGGCTATACCAAGCCGTACCCCAACGAGTACGAGTTGATCCCGCTACCTCCCAAATATCGGCTCCCTGACTTTACAAAGTTTAGTGGATCGGATGGTTCCAGCTCCATCGAGCATGTGAGCCGATATTTGGCACAGCTGGGCACTATCTCAGCATCGGACGAGCTGCGTGTGAGGTTCTTCGCACAGTCCCTCACGGGATCGGCTTTCGGGTGGTACACATCGCTGCCACCGAACTCGTCCGGACTTGGAAGCAGTTGGAAGAGCAGTTCCACCTACGTATCACTCGAAGCTGAGGATGGCATTGCCGATCTTGCACAAGTACGACGAAGCGCGGGGAAACAGTGTCGAATACATCCAGCGCCAGGACCGTTAGGAACCGATGCTATTCGGTTCACGTAAGTGAAAAAGAAGCAGTCGAGCGGTGGTGGGTCTCTCATCATCGATCAAGGACATGGCCTCCCAAGCAGACTACCCTTCATTGGCGCACATGGTGCAGAAGCTGTCGGCATATGAACAGCGCCACCCAGATGTTTACCAGACAAATTCAAGCGTGCGGTGGTCCTGGTTGAGGCAGACGAGGATGAAGGTGCTACGGGAGATCAGGAGGTAGCAGTGGCTGAATGGACTCGGACGGCAAGCCCCGTGTCCTGTAAGTGGGTTAAGCCACAAGGTCCTCCAAAAGGGTTCGACTTCGACGTGACCAAAGCTGAGCAGATTTTCGACCTCCTACTCAACGAGAAGCATCTGAAGGTACCCGAAGGCCACAAGATCCCCACGGTGCAGGAGCTGAACGGAAAGCTATACTGCAAGTGGCATAACACGTTTACCCACGCCACCAACGACTGCAGGGTGTGGTGTCAGCAGATCCAAATGGCGATCGAAAAGGACAGTTAATTTTCAACCAGTACGCCATGAAGGTCGACACACACCCCTTCCCGCCGTTAACATGGTGGAGTGCACTTACCCCGGTGCCAGCCAGATTTCTCATGCCATGTCAACATGGTAGGACCTGGCACCACTGTAAGGACGGAGATGAGGGCAGCTGCTCTCATAGCAAGGATACAGAGGAAGCCGCTCCACGCGATCGGCTCAGTCATGATGGCGCTACATCACAGAGGAGAAGTGAAGAACGTGAGATATCAGCGACCTCTCTCTGATTACCTCCTCAACAAGTATGTGGGTCAATATGACCAATGCCGACGATACAATGACGATGATGAAAAAGATCGTCTGGCTAGGGACGACAGGAGACGTCGTCGGCATGATCGCGACGAGGAGCGGTACGAGCGCCGTGCCAAGGAAGAATCGAGGGACCAAGATGACGTGGATAGGCACTGGGACTGCCCCTTCTTCAGACACTGCTGGGATTCAGGAATGAACCGATTGCCTACAATTGGCAACTGCCCAGAATGCAAACAAAAGAAGAAGGATGCAGCTAACGTGTCCGTGTTCAAACGTCTAGGGCCTCTCCCGCCTCGGAACAAGCACGCTGAGTCCACTCAGGTGGAAGATCTCGAGGAACTAGAGGGCGATGATGGAGAAGAAGACAGGTATCATCGGCCAAGGTGGTGCCCCGATGGGCTCAGCCGTTCCCAAAAGCGAAGGGTTCAACGACTACGTGGGTTGGAAGAAGCTGAAAGGTTATACCTACACACGTTGAGGAAGGCGCGGCCTGATCTGGCCGCTAAAATTCAGCGAACCCTGGGCGAAGAAGGTCGGCCACAAAGGAAAGAGTGGCGCCCCAAACAAAAGAAAGCCGATGATGAAACATCGGCTGGCACAAATATGGTGTTCATCCTTCCAACGGAGTTTAGCGCTCCAGGATTAGACGAAGCACCTGTGGCACAGCTTGACTGCGGCCTGACCGTGTAACAAAAGCATCATCTAGGGACAAACGTGGCGATGCTGATCCAGGTGATCGGCCCCAAGGATTTGTGAAGGAACGTTACAAAACCTTCATCGAGCAAACAACATGGGGGCCGATCCCAGCAATCGGCCAGAATTATCCTCACCATCCATTCTGCCTGGATTCAACATCGATCTAATAGGCGATGGGTTTACGTCGGCTGATGAGCTGGAGGAAGTCCACACTGGTCCTAACAGAGCCGACGTTCACATAGAGTGCCTTGGCTAATCATAGAGCCGATTTCAGCAGTTACCTGGCAAAATCGGCTCGGGGGGCACCTAGGTGGATAAAACACGAGGATACGAAGGGAAAGTGTCTTCCCAATGCCCAGCAGCTCAAGATAATCTTTGATGATGGGTATTGAAGTATGGGGGCCGATACATAAATCGGCCGTAAAAATTCAAGATTTTTTAAGCATAGCCGATGCGCAGACATCGACTTAAGGATACAAAGCCGATGCGCGGCCATCGACTCTAGCACAAATTTCATGGGGTCTACCAGTGGCATGCGCAAAACACAAGGACCTCCAGCTCCGTGTCAGAGGAGTTCTATTTCTCTGAAGTATCGGATTTCAACGGAAGGAAAGTGATCGGCTCTGGCTGACTCTGTGTGGCAGTTTTCGCTGCGTGTCCACATCACTGTCTTCGCCTCGACTGAGGCTCGGGGGGCAACTGGCCTGGTGGATGCTCTGTTTTAGAAAGCCGATGGGGTAGCCATCGGTTAGTCCTGTGTCACGATTTTCGTCAAGGGTGGTGATCCAACATAGCTCAAACTCATTGGTCGAAAAGATGAAGGATGGAATATGAGAGACCAATGCGTTGCTATCGGCTCACTGAGCATTGGCTAAGTGGGCAATCAGCGAAATCGGTTTGAGAGGAAATCGGCAAAATCGAAGGAAGTTCTTCATGGCAAAAGGAATTTTTCATTGATACTAGGATTTCTTACAAAGAGGAGCCGATTCCTCAAACAAAAGGGAAACAGATTGCTACCACTAGCCCTATGCTAAGTGGTCTCTACTCTAAAAGCCGTCGCTGTCCTCGTCATCACCGCCGTAGCCGCCGCCAGTGCTGCTGCTGGTGGGCTCCTCGTTGCTGCTACTGTAACCTTCAGCGGAGGCTTCTTCCTCGTCATCATCATCGTCCTCATCTGACCAAGCCCAGCCACGGATGCGCTTTGGCGGCGGTTCGTCGGAGGTGTCGTCCTCCTGTTCTTTCTTCGTGTCGGAGGAGACGTCTTCGTCTTCGACATCCTCTTCTTCTTCTTTGGTGATGGAGGTGAATTTACCCCGGAAGGGAGGGTCATCGTCATTACTCTCCGCCGCCAGGTCTTCGTCAATCAGGAATCAGAGGTCATCCTCCCCGTCAGTCAGGGGCATGGCGCCGTCTGACCAGACAAGGTCCTCGGGTCGGCCCTCCGGCACGAAATCGAAGTCCCACTCCTGCTCGTCCCAATGCTTGGGAGCGCGCCTATTGTACGCTTCCATTTGGTCGTGCTCTGGAATCGACTTGCTTGAGGAAGAGGATTGGAGAGAAACGGAAGAGGAGGAAGAGGACGACATGGCTATGGAAGGAGAGGGTTTTTTGGCTGACGGCTAGTTTGGAGCAGGGGGATGAAGTGGTGAACCGTTCGGCACAGATAAATAAACGGGGTGTAGTGGAGATTTAATGCCATAACGGTTCTCGAGGACGTGATGCCGAAATTATCAATTCGTGCAGAGAAGCCCAGGAGGCGAGGCGAAAGGATGGAAGATTCCGCGGCAGTTCTGCTCTGCCACGACATGACCCGACGAAGGAAGAGCGTGATGATTTTGGAAATGTCATTTCCAAAACCAGGGGGGCATGTGTTATCACCAGAATTTGACCGGATCAGAGGTGGGCCGCGATTGGAGATGGGCTTGAAGAATAAATATAGAAGAAATACATGAATCGGCCTTCTATACCAAGTTGGGCTAAATTGCCCGTGTATCTGTAACATATTAGATCGCATCTTAGTTTAGAAGTTAGAGTTTTATCCGTGCACGGTTTGGTGCACGCCTGAATTAGAAAGTCCCCTGGACTATAAATATGTACTTAGGGTTTATGGAATAAACAACAACCAACGTTCACCACAACCAATCTCGGCGCATCTCCCTTTCTCGAGGGTTTCTTCCGGGTAAGCACCATGCTGCCTAGATCGCATCTTGCGATCTAGGCAGCACGTTTACTCGTCCCCCATCGTTGCTCGTCTGAAGCCTTTTGATGGCGAGCAACGTAGTTATCATAGGTGTTTTTAGGGTTAGCATTGCTCTTCGTATCATATGCTATCGTCGTGCAACCCTTAGGCATCTAGCCGCCCTTACGCCTGTCACGGGTGTAAGGGCGGCACCCTGATCATCGTTTAGTAGATCCGATCCGTTACGATTGCTCCTTGTTCTTCAAGGATTAGTTTAATATCTGCAATAGTTAGGCCTTACAAAGGGTTGCAGGATCCAGCGGCGCGTAGGGTATCGTTTGCTAGTCCTAGACAGGACGTTCCGGGGATCAACCTCGTGTTGGTTTTTAGACATTGTCTAGGACCGGCTCACGATCACCGTGCGTGGCCGCGAGGCCCAATCGTGAGTAGGATGATCCGATTATGCGGTGAAAACCCTAAATCGTCGTAGATTGCTTTAGCTTTATCTTGATCAAGCAGGACCACCATATATTCGTACACCTTGTATGAATCATGGGTGGATCGGCTCTTTGAGCCGATTCACAGGATAACCTGAGAGCCGATCGAGGCTCGTATTTAACGTTTACGTGTATGCCATGCAGGAACTAAGCGAGGCATCATCCACACCTTCCCGACCGGTATAGGTCGGGTGGCACGCCCTTGCATCATCATCGGACGTGTGCGCGAGAAGGCTTTGTGGGCCGTCGCTCGGAGGGACCAGGGCCAGCCGCAGCCCTGGGAGATTCCCGGCTCTACGGTGTTGCCAGTCGCTGCTCGCCGGTGGGTTTCTGACCGCAACAACTGTACATCATGGAGAGCTTCCATGATATCAGGATGGTTAACAACCGTTCTGTAGTCGAACAAGCTCATGAGATACAGTGCATTGCGAAAGAGCTTGAACTCCTTAAGTGTGCCTTACCCGACAAGTTTGTGGCTGGATGCATCATCGCTAAGTTGCCCCTTCATGGAGGAACTTTGCCACAACTCTCAAACACAAGAGACAGGAGATATCAGTTGAAAATCTGATAGCATCTCTTGATGTTGAGGAGAAAGCTCGGGCTAAGGATAATACTGAGAAAGGAGAGGGTCAGTCTAGCGCCAACATGGTGCAGAAGAAACCCTACAGCAAGAACAAAGGGAATAACAAGCCCTCCTTCAATAAGCCTATGAAGACTACAACCTTCAAGAAGAAGAAGATGATAAACAAAGCAGATCTGAGCTGCTTTACCTGTGGAGAGGCTGGCCACTTTTCTAAGGACTGTCCAGAGAGGGCAGACCGCAAGAAAAAGGGAGGCAAGTCAACACGGTGACCGCTAGCAATGCTGATGGGTACGGTAATCTCTTTACTGTTCTTTCGGTATTTCAATCTCCATGTTGGTGGATTGATACGGGTGCTAATGTTCATGTGTGTGCTGACATATCCTTGTTCACTTCTTACTAGGTCGCCCGGGATTCTTCCGTCTTGATGGGGAATGGGTCACATGCTTCTGTTCATGGTGTTGGCACGGTAGATCTGAAGTTCACTTCGGGGAAGATCGTGCAGCTGAGGAACGTCCAGCATGTCCCTACTATGAACAAGAATCTCGTTAGCGGCTCCCTTCTATGCAGAGATGGGTTTAAGGTTGTTTTAGAGTCGAATGAAGTAGTTGTTTCCAAGTTTGGACAATTTATTGGTAAAGGCTATGAGTGCGGAGGCTTGTTCCGCTTTTCGCTTTCTGATTTCAGTAATAAGTCTGTGAACCATATTTGTGGCAATGTTAGTGATGATACCAGTGTTTGGCATTCTCGTTTATGTCACATTAATTTTGGTTTAATGTCTCGGCTATCCAGTTTAAGTTTAATTCCGAATTTTACCATTGCCAAAGGTTCTAAGTGCCATAGTTGTGTGCAATCAAAGCAACCTCGGAAGCCTCACAAGGCGGCCGAGGAGAGAAACTTGGCACCTCTAGAACTCATACATTCTGATCTATGCGAGATGAATGGTGTGTTGACAAAAGGTGGAAAGAGATATTTCATGACATTGATTGATGATGCGACTAGATTTTGCTATGTTTATTTGTTGCGAACTAAAGATGAAGCTTTAGACTACTTTAAAATTTATAAGGCCGAAGTTGAAAATCAACTAGAGAGAAAGATCAAGCGTCTTAGGTCGGATCGTGGTGGCGAATATTTTCCTAAAATCTTTGATGAATTCTGTGAGGAACATGGCATTATTCATGAGAGGACGCCTCCCTATTCACCCCAATCAAACGGGGTTGCCGAGAGGAAAAACCGCACGCTGACTGACTTGGTGAACTCCATGTTAGCCACTGCTGGTTTATCTAAGGCATGGTGGGGGAGGCTTTGTTGACGACTCATGTCATGTCCTGAATAGAGTTCCTAACAAGAATAAAGATAAAACCCCTTACGAGGAGTGGGCTGGGAGAAAACTATCACTTTCGTATTTGCGCACATGGGGATGTTTGGCGAAAGTCAATATTCCAATTACTAAGAAGCGCAAACTTGGACCAAAGACAGTGGATTGTATCTTTCTAGGTTATGCTCCTCGGAGTGTAGGATATAGATTTTTAGTAGTTCAATCCGAGGTACCTGATATGCATGTTGATACTATTATGGAATCTCGTGATGCAACATTTTTTGAGAATATGTTTCCTATGAAAGATATGCATAGCATTGCTAGAATTTCTACTGAGATAATTCCTGAGTCTAGTACATCTAATGAGTATTTTGAACAATCACATGAGAATGTTACTGAGAAGGATGACAATGAAGCTCCTAAACGGAGCAAGAGACGAAGGATTGAAAAATCCTTTGGTGATGATTTCATTGTGTACCTTGTGGATGATACTCCCACGTCCATTGAAGAGGCATATGCATCTCCAGATACAGATGACTGGAAAGAAGCTGTCCATAATGAGATGGACTCGATTCTTTCTAATGGAACTTGGGAGCTATCAGAACGACCCCATGGATGCAAGCCTATGGGCTGCAAATGGGTGTTCAAGAAGAAGCTAAGACCTGATGGTACTATTGAGAAGTACAAGGCGCGGCTTGTAGCTAAAGGCTACACACAGAGAGAAGGCGAAGATTACTTCGACACCTATTCACCTGTCGCTAGACTTACCACCATTCGAGTACTACTGTCCATGGCTGCCTCCTATGGTCTTATCGTTCATCAAATGGACGTAAAGACAGCTTTTCTTAATGGAGAGTTGGAAGAGGAAATCTATATGGATCAGCTGATGGGTTCGTAGTAAAA